>OX453273.1:7269205-7578976 GCA_949710005.1 Ricordea florida | reverse complement strand
AGATGTTTACCAAGATCGATGCAAAGAATGGTTACTGGCACGTGGCGCTGGACGACAAATCAGCGAAACTCACCACCTTTGACACGCCCTTCGGGCGACACTGCTGGAAGAGGCTGCCATTTGGTCTGTCTGTGTCGTCTGAGATATTTCAAAAACGCCTTAACCAGGCCCTCGACAAATTAGATGGTCTTCTAACAATTCACGACGATATGGTCATCTATGGCGCTGGTGACACTGATGAAGAAGTGCGAGAAGATCATGACCGTAAGCTAGTCGCGTTCCTCGACCGATGCCGGGAGCAAGGAATCAAGCTTAACAAGTCCAAACTAATGCTGCGGTGCCCGGTAATCAGTTACCTTGGTCACCAAGTCACGAATGAAGGTCTCAGACCGGATCCCGAGAAAGTGGAAGCCATCGTCAAGATGCCACCACCTGAAGATGTTAAGGGAGTGCGTAGACTGTGCGGTTTTGTCAACTACCTCGCCAGGTTCATGCCCAATCTGTCAGACGTAATCGAGCCAATCAGACAGCTAACGCGCCAGGATGTCGAGTGGCAGTGGAATACCACACATGACAAAGCATTCCAAGCGATCAAGAGCATGGTCTCAAGCGCGCCGCTACTCAGATACTATGACCCTGCAGAAGAGCTGACGGTCCAATGTGATGCAAGCGACAAGGGCATTGGAGCAGCACTCTTGCAAAATGGCCAGCCAGTTGCGTTTGCCAGCCGAGCACTAACAGACACCGAAACCCGATACGCACCCATTGAAAAAGAGATGCAGGCCGTGGTATTTGCCCTTGAAAAATTCAACCAGTACGTATATGGCCGACCGGTAACAGTTATCAGCGACCACAAGCCACTGGAAGCAATTGCTAAGAAGCCCCTGAGGAGTGCTCCCAAACGACTCCAGGGAATGCTACTGAAGACACAGAAGTACGACATCAACATTGTCTACAAGCCTGGGTCGCAGATGTTTCTAGCTGATACCCTGAGCAGGGCATGCATTGCCGGGAGCAAGAACCACGTGGAAGAATTCGAACACGTGAACGCGGCAAACTTTGTCCCGATGCAAGACCGGAAGAAAGCCACTATACGGGAGTCAACTACACGAGATGAAGTACTTCAGGAGCTCAAGTGGTACATACTGAATGGTTGGCCAGATGACGGGGCAAAGGTACCAGCCACACTGACCCCCTATCACAGTATTCGAGATGAACTGGCTGTACATGACGGCTTGATTTACCGAGGCGAGCGATTGGTGATCCCTAAAGAACTAAAACCCCTGATGCGAGAAGAGCTCCACAGCTCCCACATTGGGATCAACGGGTGCCTTCGTAGAGCACGAGAGAGCATGTTGTGGCCGTCCATGAGCAGCGATATCCGCAGTCATATTGCACAGTGCGAGACTTGTCGCCTCTACGAAAGTCGCCAACCCAAGGAGACCCTGAGAAGTCATCCTGCCACGGACAGACCCTGGGAGAAAGTGTCAGTCAACCTCTTTGATCTGAATGGTGAAGAGTACCTTGTGGTCAGTGACTACTTCTCCAATTTCTTTGAGATCAACTATCTTGAAGACGAGAAAGCTTCAACCGTGATAAGAAAACTCAAGGGGCATTTTGCCAGGTATGGCATTCCTGACAGCGTCGTGACAGACAACGGCCCTCAGTTCTCCTCCGACAAATTCCGGAAATTCGCAGAGGAGTGGGAATTTACTGTGTGCCCCAGCAGCCCGGGACATCAGCAAGCGAACGGAGCCGCTGAAGCCGCAGTCAAGACAGCGAAGAAGCCACTGCGCAAGGCGAAGGCAGATGGACGGGATCCATTCCTTGCACTTCTGTGCTATAGAAACACGCCCTCAGAGTCGATGGGCACAAGCCCAGCACAACGCTTTCTTGGCCGTCGCACAAAAACTCTTCTACCGACTACATCTGAGTTGCTGAAGCCATACGGAATACCCATAGAAAACACCAAAGAAAGGCGGAAGATTGCCCAAGCCAAACAGGCACACTACTACAACCAGCATGCTAAAGACCTGCAGACCTTAGAGGAAGGCGATGTGGTACGCATGCGGCCATTCCAGCTTGGAAAGAAAACCTGGGACAGAGCCGTTGTGAAGAAACGCCTCGACGAGCGGTCATACGAAATCGAGGCAAACGACCATACGTACAGACGCAATCGGGTGGATTTAAAGAAAACGGCAGAGAGTGTTTCACCACACGACTATGAGAGTGTGCCAACAACGCCAGACAAGCCACCCATGGAATCATCGACGGCAAACTTACCCAAAGAGGACATTCCATTGTCTGCGGGCACAACAGCATCGCCCCCTGGCACACTGCAGTCAGGGCCGGTGCCTGGGCCTGCAGAACGACCGAAGAGAACACTAAGAGAGCCAACCCGCTTCAAGGACTTTATTAAATACTAGTCGGGCAAGGCAGTCCCTAATCCAATAATGTTTTTTGACTGTGGCTTCGAAACCTACATTGTTCTTTTACATTGCTTCTTTATATTGTTGCTGTTTCTGTTGTCGTTTCCTAAAGGAAGGGGGATGTAACGTGACATGCCTTATGACGTATTCAATTGTATTATGTTACGTTGGTAAGTTGCCTGAAGGCAGGCGTACGCCATTCTAGGAGATACGCAATAAATATATATCAGAACCATACATTATTTAAGTGCAAGAATTTTTGGGACAGTTACTAAGCAATACTACATTCCAGGAAAATGTTCGTAGGGGATACTCTGATTCAGAGTTGTACACTGTAAGTTGTAATTTATCATTTATATGGGTATTGAAATAAAAGGGAAGGTCAGGGTAATAATAGCGGCAGATAATACAGAACGACAATATTTAGTCAAATATTAGCTGTTAACTAATTACCAATAGTTTCTTTTAATACTGACACCCCATCTAACAAGATGATGGCTTTAATACAAGCAGAGAAAGTCAAAGTGGTCATTCAAGCTGCAGATACTAGTTACAGTGTGGAGCTGCAAACTGGACAACCTATCAAAAACTTGTTATAAAAAGACATCCCAAAAGTGTGTTAACGCTATCTGGAGCTAGCCATCACCGGCGTCTGATAGACACATAATTGCAACGGCAAGTCGTGCAATTTCAAATGAAGCTGGTAGTCCTGGATGGCCTTTTGCATTTAGAAAACAGAAGGGAATTTGACAAACCGGAAAAAAATATGTTTTTAACGGTGTACATTGGGGTTTCTACTTTTGCTGTGGAAACTTACCTTGCAATAGGAGCAATAGCTACACAGTGATCCTAATGCATATTTTTTCTCTTCATCCTCGGTGCTCTTGCTGTCTGAATCTGTCCGTGCTTCAGACTTTGATTCCTCGGAGTCCTTTGTTAACGGTGGCATCGGTACGCCATCTTCAGTCGATTTCTCGTCCGTTTCCGGTACGTTTGCTTCTTTTTCAGGTTCTTTCTGCGCGTCTTCAGCGCCAAGCGCAAAGTGCCCAATTAACAAAAGACTGATAACGAAGAAAAAAAAACTAGATATCTTCATTTTTCCTTAGCTGTTGAGTCTGTTGAACACGGGAAACTGAGATATCAAGACCTACACTATCACGACAGATGCCAGCGGGACACTGCCGCTGTTCAGCCAATCTGTAAATCGCTCGTGGCCAGGAGGAAAACTGGCGTTGCGTGACACCTGACCTTGACTGGACTCTGCGAGGGGTGTGAAAGGAAAGCTGGTGTTGGTCCAGTCCATGACGGCCTGAGGTATTTACAACTATTTCAGTGTTTGAATTTCAGAGCGATTCAGACGCGATTGTTTTAATAATAAAAGGTGTTGTTTTTAAACTTAAAAGTGTAACTTTACGTATCTGTGCGCAGTTGCCCACACGCTGAAAAATCTTTAATAAATCGCCCTCAAAACGCGGGCCGTTTGCATAGCCGGTTTGGATGTTGGTTAAAAATCGTCTTTTCTTACAATTTAATCGGTTCGCTAATCACTGTTTTTGCTTCAAATCGCATTCTTTTTCCCAGACATCAGTCTTCCGTTTTTAATTAACCACAGAAGCTCATCAGTATGGTTACCAATCAAATTGCAGGAAAATGATAGAGAAACTCGGAAGCCAATTTATGTGGTGAACTTTGCAACTTTTGGTCTTGAAACACTGCTTGCATTTTCCTGACTTGGAAAAGAAGTCACACTGGATGATGGGAGGATGTGTGACACCTTTAAGTAAGGTCCAACATGGAACAAGCTTTGTTTTGAAACAAAATTCCATGTTTTCTATAAAGATCTTAGTAATTCAATTGTTAGCTTGCGAACACAGCCACCTCCCATCGTTCTGGCTCCCCGTGTGAGGAGGGACAAGGCGGCTGTATCCACAAGCTATTCAATCCTTTACTGCGATTGAATTTATAATAACAAATCTCCTAGTATAAGGACCATCATCCTGAAATATGCCCCACAAATGCCCAGGGCGGGGGTATAAGCGGGAATCTGAGTGGCAGGGCCGAGGGAACTGTAACCCGACAGCAAAGTGAAACTTGTTTCCAGATCTCCGTCGTGTCATATCATTTCCTCCCTCTCAGTTGCGGAAGTCTTATTAGCGAGCATCTTACAACTAAAGCTGAGAATACAACCCTTTGAAGTTCAGTTAAATCACAGTGAAATTCTTAAGGCAGACAAAATACGGTAAGTCAAGGGAGAGAGGGAGAAAACTGTGGTT
Source organism: Ricordea florida (assembly GCA_949710005.1). Classification (NCBI taxonomy): domain Eukaryota; kingdom Metazoa; phylum Cnidaria; class Anthozoa; order Corallimorpharia; family Ricordeidae; genus Ricordea; species Ricordea florida. The sequence continues at coordinate 7,574,274 of OX453273.1, read as the reverse complement.
CTGGAACACAGGAATTTTGACAAGGATTTTCTAGCTTATAAGCTAAATTGGGTTTTCAAATTTAATCAGGAATTTAATCAAGGATTTATTGGGTTAACCAAACCTTGGTCAAGTTCAGTCAAACCTTAGCAAAGTCTAGGTTGTGCTCAGTAAAGTCTTAGCAAGGTCCCAGTCAAGCCCGGTGTGGTTCTGGAACACAGGAATTTTGACAAGAATTTTTTAGCTTATAACCCCTTCGCTAAGTTTCTGCAAAGTCTCGGCCAAGTTAGGGGGCCGACAGGCGGAGCGAGAGGATCGAGCGGAGGGCAACGGCCAGACCCCGGCAAAGTCTATGCAAAGTTTCGGTGAAGCTAACACCAAACCTCCGGCAAACCTAAGTCAAGCCCGGTGCGGTTCTGGAACACAGGTGGATTAAAAATTTGAAATGTGGTTTAAAGATTTGATATTTCTTATAAAAGTAATTATGGATCAGCTAAGTGGATTATATATTTTTGAACTAAGAATAATAGCAAAAGATCTAGAAATTAAAGGCAGAGCAAAAATGAATAAGCAAGAACTAATTGAGGAAATTTCAAATTTCAAAGTTGAGGAAATTGCTTATTTAATTGAAAAAGTTATTCCCAATAGTAGAATTACTTGCGATCATGGGAAAATAAAAAAATTTTGTAGCGAATGTAATGGGTATAATTGTTTGCATCATAATAAATATAAATATCGATGTAAGGAATGCAGGGGAACGCAAATATGCTGGCATAATAAACAAAAACAATATTGCAAAGAATGTCAAGGTTCACAAATATGCGAACATAATAAACATAAACAACAATGTGTAGAATGCCGGGGTTCCCAAATTTGTGTACACGATAAGCAAAAATCTTCTTGTAAGGATTGCAGAATTAAATTATTATTAAATGATTAAAAAATAAAAGCGAAGGACGGGTAATTGTGTTATGAAACCCTTATTTTGGTTTAATAACAAAATTGATATTTAAAAAGAAAAAATATAAAATAAAAAAAGATGGAATATCAAAGTTTCAAAACAGAACTAATGTTTTTTTATGAATTTATTAATAATAAAAGGCTTAATTTTTGCGATTTCATAAATGAAATAAAAGAAGATATAATGAAAAAAATATCAAAAAATAGAAAATTTATTGATTATCACAACAAGCCATATATTCCTGAAAAAGAAAAAAATATTTCTTTTACAATTAAATTAATTCAAGATAAAAATCTTGTTTATCCAAATGATATTTTTTTAAAAACAGACAGGAATTTTGATATAGATGGTTTAAGCGAAGTAGATTTTGTAAAAGCAGCGTTGTGTTGCGCAGATGATGAACTTTTATCTTTTGTAACAGGTTATGATAAGTCAAATATTTTTTATTTTGATGCTTACTATAAAAATCATTCAGAATATCATGTAAAGTATTCATATAATCCAGTTAAAATTTATAAGTTTGATGAAAAATTTCATGTTAAAAAAATAGAAATGGGAATATTTTTAAATTACTTTAAGGTAATTCATAAAGAGAAATTTTTTAGAAGATTGCATGATGAATTAATGGTAATGGCTTGGCACCCGTCTAGATATTTAGATTGGTGTATTGATTTTGAAGAGCTAAAGTTTTTGAAAGAAGAGGTTTGGGGAGATGTATATTAATTAGAAAATAATTGTGTTATATAACCCAATAAAGGGTTACATAACAAAAATTTATCTAAATCTTAAACTAAAAGTTATGGGAGAACCCTTCAGATCAAGTTTTTCCCATTCATTGTCTAAGATGGTTAAATCGAAGTGGTTTATTGGGTTCTCATATTTTTGAACTGGAATTGTTGGATAATCCTTTGAGGGTATGTTTGCAAGCAGGTTTGATGGCACAAGTTTCACAAGTTCTCCATATTTGGTGTTATTCATATATGACGACTTATTATCCACTATACTACACATAAGCATCAAAGGCTCCTTAATCTGTAAATTTATGGGGTATAATTTACCAGGATTTATAACTTCAGGTACTCCTAAACCAATCGCTAATCCTCTCGTAATTATAACTTTGTAGTTCTTATTTGAATAAAGATAGTTAACAGTATCGCTCTCAATTATTGTTATTTTTTCCTGAGCAGTATCATTAAGAAAGATTGATTGAATATTACAAAGAGAATATGTGCCGGGTTGAATTTTTATGATGACTTGATTCTTATCATTGAATAATGTCTGTTGGTTCTTGAAATTAATCAACTTTTTGGGTTTTAAATTGCAATCCAGGAGTTGTATCTCACGAAGATTTTTCAGCGGGGGGTCTAAATAAATCCTGGATTCTGCTTCATGCATTGTAATACTGAACATTTTGTTTTGATAAAATTATATTATTTTTTAGATAAGAAAAATGGAAACTCATATACTTCGAAGGAGAATTTATCTTGAACCAAAATATTTGGATAGTAATATTATGCTTCATCTTTTGAGAAAAATTAATAAGAAAATGAGCGGAGAAATTGATAAAGATTATGGATATTTTATTTCCGCGAATCGGATAGAAAAGATTTTGGATAATTCAGATACTTTTTTCTTTCTAGAGATTGAGGCGAAAACATATAAACCTAAAATTGGGCAAAAAGTTAAAGGATTTGTATGTATGATTTATAAGGATGGATTTCTTGTAAATGTTTTTGAAAGAATGATGGTTCTAGTTCCAAGTATTTTTATAAAAGATTATGTTTTTGATGAAAATAAGAATACTTTTGAAAATGATAATAACAGAATTGGAATGGGGGATAAAATTAAAGTAGAAATAAAACAATGCAGATTTCACGAGAACAAATTTGAGTGCATTGGCTTTTTAGCTTAAATATTATGTTTTGATTCATCTTGCAATTCTTCAAGCAATCAAAACATTAACGAAATAAAAACCAGGATAATAATGCTCCTCCAATAGCAAAAATAAAAAGATTAGTTTGATGAGAAGATGTTTCCGCATTACTTATTTGAACTTTTTCTTCCGTTTCGCCCTTATTTTGTGTTTTATCAATACTCGGTTGAGGCCTGGTATTTAATAAAACCTTTGAAGTTCCCAAACTGTGTTCTATTCCGACTGTTTTTGTTTCGTTGTTTACTGAATTATTTACCCCAAATTTCATATCTTCTGTTACTCTTTTCAAAGCATTATTATACCCAACGATACTTTCAGTATTTATTATTAAATTACTTGGCATTAACCAAACACCAGGAGCAACAGCTAAGTCAAGCCGAGATTTTGATTCTTGTACCGCCAATTGGTATTTTTGAATTGACTTTGCAACATCATTTTCAATCACAGTACTTTCAAATAATTTTCCAAAATTTTGTTGCGTTTCGATTCCTCCCCCACCTTTATTAACAATTGAAGTTCTAGTATTTACTTGCGCCCCCAAAATACAATAAACAAAAGCTTCAATTGATCTATTTATTCTTCCTAAACCAGCCATTGTTAATCCTTTGCAATACTCTGGTATAAACCAAGCATATTGAAAATCGGCAAACTGATCATTTCGCAGCATAGATATTAAATTTCCATCAATTTTTTTACCTCCATCATCTGAAAATCTATTTGCATAGCTAGGCCAAATGTTGGCTTCTGTATCGTAATTCCTTATTTTTCTGACATTTTGTAATCCTCCGCCTTTTCCTTGATATTCTTGTGATCCGGGTATTTTATCTTTATCTACATATCCTTTTCCGTAATCAATGAAAACATCACCCACCCCATGATTTGCGCCTCCCTTAAATCTAAAATCAGCCAAAGGTTTATTCAATCCCTTGAAATCTTGATCATTACTTAATCCAAATTCAGCACATAAACGATTATAAGCATTTTTGTTGTAAATATTATTTTTTGCGGAAAAAGTATCTTCATCTGGAAGAGGAACTTTTAGCTCATATATTATTCTTCTTATCGTAAAGTAGATGTGAAATATAAAAAAGCTTTTAACGACTTTGGGGTAATTCAAAATATCCCCTAAACCTATTCCACAACCAGCTGTTGCGCACCAAACAGCCATGTTTAATTGCTGCGGCCATTGACGAATATTTGGTTTATTCAACCAAGCTCTAGCTTCTTTTCCGCTTGTAAGTTCTACGGTTTGATTTTTGAATATATTCTTCATTGGGGCTGTGAAACTATCTTTTTCTGAAACATAAATATTCAAAAATATCAGCATTTTTGTTACATCGTTTGTGAATTGATCAAAACTAACTCCTGGTATTGGATAAGATTGATTTGTAATTGATAAACTTTTTGGAAACGAACTCGTCTTCAATTTATTTTCAATCCCCAAATCTTTCCGCAATAGCGCTTTCAAATTATTAGAAAGATTTTCCGTCCAAGTTTTTCCAGAAGGATCATCATCGGACATAATCGTTGTCCCATTAACCTTCCATTTTACATAACCACCAAATGAGTCATTCACGAATGTAAATTTTTCAAGGTTGGCCTTGGGGTATCTGTTTTTGAAATCACCAAATAACATCTTTTCCTTTGTGTTTCAAATAATGTGATCTTTAGACCGAGATGTGCCTGCAAAAAAATTCCATCCTACATCAGTTTTCTCATATGAAATTTTCAACGTTCTCGATTGTTTAGATCTTTTAATATATCTGTAATAACCGCCGTCCTTATCTGTTTTATGTTCATGTTTTTTTCTGAATCTTTATGATTTTTTTGTCGTATTTCTAGTTTTAGTTTTTCAAACTTTTCCGCCTCTGATAAAATTAGAGAAAATTCTTGGTCAGATATAGATTTATCTTTCAATGCTTTTGAAACTAAATCGTTAATGGTGTTTACTTTTGCCTTTGCCAGAGAAACTGTTTGTTCATGTTTACTAACATTATGTGAAAGTCTTTTTGATATGGCAGCACAACCAACCGACACCCCTCCACATACGCCGCCTACAACACCTAATGGTATGCCAATAACAGCGCCAAAACCAGTAAGAGATGTACTTAAACCACTTGCAGAAAGTATAACTGAAAATACGCCAATACCAACACTGATTTTTGTAAATATTCCCCTCGCTCTATTGTATTTCTTTCTTACATGCTCGTAATGAACAATTTCCTTATTAAGATTATTTAATACTTCACATGACTTTAAAATCCTGAAATTTTTTGGTTCATCAGGTAATTGTGGGTAAATTTCATTATATTGTTCCATACACATTTTACTGAACGGAAAATACGTCTTTAAATTGTTACTTCCTTTTCTTTTTAATGCTTTCCACAAAATACAAAACTACAGCCATTATCAATAACCAAGCATTCTTCCCTAAAAACCCAATTACCTCGCCAGCTGTTTTGAAAAGAAAGCTAACTATTGCGCCAACCATTCCCGGCAATATTTGCCCTAATTTTTTCCCTAAAGTTTTTAATCCATTACCAACTTTTCCTCCCAAAGTGGATAAACCTTTGGAAAGACTAGAAATTATAGCCCCAATTACTGTGCCTACAGCAATGAAAACAGCAGTTATTGTAAATCCATGTTTTTTGAAAATATCCTTAATTCTTTCCCGTAAAGTCATTCTATTTTGTGCTCTTTCTTCCTCGGCATCTAAATTAGCTAAATTTTCTTCGTGATTAGCAACTTCTCTCTCATCTGCTTCAATTTCACTTCTTTCCTCAGGCGTAATATTGGTGTTATCTCTTTGTTTTAGTCTTTCTTTTATTTTATCGATTATACCCTTTTCCTTTGTTTTTTCTTCACGAATTGATTCTACAATCTGTTCATTAGTGGGTCCTAAATTTTTTTTAATTGTTTTTGGTAATTTTTTGTTCAAGTCACCATTTTTATCATATAAATTATGCCACACAACATCTTTTGGCAAACCGCGCCGTAGTCCTACTTGTAATTTACCAAACCCATCATACCTAACATCAAAATCTTGTATTACTCTCGGGTTTGTTCTTTTAATTTCTTTCCAAGCCTCATCTTTCATTTCTTGTGACTCATCTAAATCTTCTCCTGATAATTTTATATATCCTGTTTTGTTTTTCGGTCTTGCTCCCTCATTCTCATAATTCCTTCCACCTTCGCTTGTAGATGTTACTCGAACAGGTGTTTCTGGCAGTTTTCTGCCAAGTAGTGGATCTGTATCATCAAAATCATTAGGATTATCTTCTTTCCCAAATGAAAAGGGATCTAAGTCTTCTGGATCATATCCTCCTTCTGCCATAATTTTTAGTCATCAGTGCGGAATCTTTAGACTTCTTAGGGTTGAAAAAATTGATATTTAAAAAGAAAACACGTAAATAAAATCAAATATGAGTAAAGAAGAACAAGAATACAAAACTATCAAAATTGGTACTAATGATGTAATTAATTACGCCGGGAAATTAGGAATAAATATTTCTCCCAGCGATGCTAATAGCCGTTTAAGTTCAACGAAGAAAGTAGTGGATAATGGTGTAGACCCATTAAAACTCAAAAAATTTCTTAGGGATAAATTATGCAAAATGAAAGGAATAGAAAATGATAACAGCATTGATGATGACGAAATGCTTAAGAAACTATACTCGAAAAAATAATACCTTATGTTGTATAACCCAATTACTGGTTATACAACACAATAATTTATAATACTTTACTTACCGCATAACCTAAACCCAACATCCCGGCTCCGACATATACCATTTCCCCCGTCTTTTGTTCATTGCTTGGTTTATAATAATCAGAGAATTTTGGTTCATTCATTTGCCCGTACAATTCAAAAGCCTGATTTGTATTTGATATATTTTTTGATGCTTGATATTTTTCATCCTTTTTCTTATTTTCCCAATCAAGCATTTTTTGCCTTTTTTCCTGATATTCTGCGTAATCTCTTTGGTACTTTTCCATTGCTTTATCATGTCGTATTCTTTCTGTATCCACTCTATGGCCTAGAATTTTTTGGGCAATAATATTTCCTCCAGTAAATGCCGTTGCATTCAATATAGCCCCACCAATCATCATTCCTATCGACGCTAATGCCATGTTGATTATTTTGGTAAAATCTTTTGATCCTCTAAATATGTTTTAAGATACATGCTTCCGGATAATACCGCTACCCATTTTGCATAATTTGTAATACTTGAGGATGGATCGCTCAAAAATGATTCTTTCATCATCTTTTTGGCTACATACCCAACTCCGGCTCCTAATCCGATAAGTACGGCCGAATCAGTTACAGTCTTCACAAGTTTATTTTCTGTTGACATATTTTTACTTCACCAATAAGAAACGTTTAAATTACTTTTACCTTAATCCATTCCCAAGGATTTTGGAGTTACATGGATCGGAATTTTTGCGGGTTGGGGTATTTGCGGAACTTGTGATAAATCAGGTATCCTATTTGAATATTCAACTCGGGCTTTTTCCTGGTATCTCATAAAGAGATCAAATGCTGTAAACCCTAATCCAATAACGGATAAAACAGTAGTAAAAGATAACTCTGGAAGCCACGATTTCGCTTCATCATTTGCTACGCGCCCCGCAGGGACTGGATCATCTTCCTGTTCGCGTTTCATCTCCCTGGCTAATGCTTCTTTTGCTTTTTTATTATATTCTGCTAATTTCTTGCCAGCCGCAACCTTTTTGGGATCTTTCTCCCTCTTTTTAGTATCTTTATTTTCTGGTTTGGGATCTGCTGTAATTTGTTCAACTTCAGATTGTTCAGACATTATTATTTAGATGCTACAAATAAGTTTTTAGATCTGTTTAATATACTGTATCAACGCCTTCAGTAGATTGCTTAGTTTCCTTATCAGTTGTGGTAACATTAACTGGTTCTTGCTGATTTTTGTTGAATTTTATGTGTTTAGCTACTTGAAATATCCCGCTGGCAAGTGCTGCCAGTCTTCCTGATTTCAACGCTAAGAGACCCACAAAGTTTGATAGTTCGCGATTAACCAAATCGTCATTCTTCAGATCATTGCAAAGAGCTTCTATATCATCAACTGGAACTAAATAAGAAATAACTTTGGAAACTAATTGAAGGGACGAATCTACTAATCCCCCGTTAATTTTTTTACCCATTACTGATTGATACCGATTAAAATATTTTTCTACATCGCGTCCCGGTAATTTTTTTACATCCCCCAGACTCATATCAACCCCAGTATATTCCTTTGTTGTTCCAAGCACTGCTAGAATAGCAAGTGATTCTTGTTTGATTTCGAGATCCTCACTTTTTCCCAACGGGCGGCCTGCCTCTTCTGTTCCTCCCTTTGGTTGGTCAATGTAATCTTCAATATTAGACATCTTTTGTTAAATCACTTCAGGTATCTCTAAATAGCAATTAAATGGATATCGCAAAGATAAACATAACCTAGAATATTTTTCGGTTTTTAGGAGTTGAACAAACTTTTTCCCTAATTCATAATCCAAATCACCTCCGTAATCTTCGAAAAACATTTTCATACCTTTCTGGGATGGATTATGAAAAGTAACAACGCAGGCTACATTTTCTCGGAATGGTTTTGCTATTGATGTTAATTGCTGAGTTAGAACCCAAACTGATAATCCATGATGCCTTCCGGAAAACGCTAAATCTATAAATTTATTGGATCTTTTCTTCAAGTCATTAGAAACGGCGCAATCATCTAAAATTATTAGCGTATTGGTTCCGGAGAATAAAGTTTGGCAATCAGTTAGTAACTCATTAATCTCCTCAACGTTACTTGCATCTGGAGATAATACATAAAAATGTTTATCCCCTAAGGCAAAATTATGATAAGTTTTATTCTTAGAATAAGTCGGGCAAATTAACACAATATATTCAAAAACTTTCCGGAAAGGACCTCGGAGCTGTTCAATTAAATACTTTGTTTTTCCGCAATTTGTGGGCCCTGTTATAATACAATGAAATGGTATTTTATCTCTCAAATCTTCCATATTTTTGTATCATAACACTAATACTTTATAGATCTCAAACTGGAATTCATAATCTCCAGCATTGCATCGGCAACGACAAACATATGACATGTTATGGTTCCAGATCCGCTTTGTTTCCTTTTAATTTCTATTTTTACACCATCGTGGGTATTATTTAGAGCTAATCCCCCACCATGAATTCCATTATCCGGATGGGTTCTGGTATCAACCCAAAGAGCAAACTTATCCGCGTAAAATTCTTTTTCTTTCAAAGAAATTTGCAAACCGTCATCCCTGTGAAATCTCTTTTTCACGGATTCCCAAAGATCAGAAGGAATCATACCTCTAGAGTATATTCTATTTGGCACACCGTCAACGTCAATTTCTACGGAAGATATACCCGGGTTATAAAAATTTTCAGAATCCCTTGCTCCTTCAGCCTGAGCTGTGAAAAACAAAAACAATATCCCAGTCATTGATCTTCTTGGGAGATTAATGTGCTGATTAATAACACCATCTCCACCAACGGAAAAGGTAAAAGTTTTGTGAAGAGTAATATTCTCATAAAAGAAACCCTTACCAACTTGATATGCGGCTTGAGCCTCGCGCGCCAAATATTCGCTAGAAATTGAGGAATATTCTAACTCTAGATTTTTGATCGTATATGATGGTGGTTTTGTTTTATCGGAATAAATAAGAATATTATTAATTGGAGCAAGAGTAATCTCAAATATCAGATGGTTTTCTAGAGCTTTAGGGTAAAAAACACCATGATCATTTAGGATGGGATGGTTAATTGGTATTCTGTACTTTGTCCCATGAATTCTAGCCAAAACGATTTCTTTCTGATCTATTCCTGTTTTTGCATCGCCAGATTTTGTTCTATGTTTTCTAATATCAAGAGAAGAAATTCCTTGTTTTAATCTATCTTCTCTTTCTTCATTGGTTAAAAATAAATCTCGATATGTTTGAAATAAATCATATCTTTGGGTATCTTGCAATGTTTCTCCTCCAAAAAGAACTTTCATTCTGGTGACAAGATTTCGGCCAACGTTATTGACAAGGGTGTTATTGGCGTGTCCCTCCACATCCAAATCAAAGAGAAGAGATACACTTCCGGGGACAATAACCAAATTCTCCGCTAATTTTGGAATATTTATATACAATGTTTCTCCGGGGCTGGCTGTGGATGGGTTGAGAGTAATTCGATTCAATGTAGATTCTGCTTTCAAACCAAAGGGTTCTTTGGGAATTCTGTTTGGATTAATTTTCTCAGACGTCATTGTAAATTTATAAGATACTTTGGTTAGCCTTTAAACCGGTGTTGTCCTATTTTCTAACTTATTAATATGTTTTAATAATCCTTCTCTCGCCTCTGGTATTAAAATAAGAATCTGAAAAATTTTATCCCCATCTTCCATATAGAGGATTTTTTTCCTGATAATTTTCTTCATAATATTAATTTGGTATTCTGAAAATTTTATTTCTTCTTGCTCCTCTCCCATTCCAATTTATAAGATACTTGTTTATTTTTAAATGAATAAGGAAAAGATACTGTCAAAAATATATTATTCAACTGAAGGATATTGGAAAGGTTATTCCGCGATTCCTAAATTAGCTGAGAAGGCGAGAGTAAGTGAAAATGAGACAAAACAGTGGCTGCAGAAACAGGCAATTTGGCAAATCTATCTACCCGCTCCAAAATATATACCAAGACCGCACTGGACTGTGGATAAACCCAATAAAATTCACCAAGCGGATTTATTATTTTTGCCGCACGATAGAGTTGGAAGAAAAACATATAAATACGCGTTAGTTTTGATTGATATCGCCTCGAGATATAAAGATGCTGAGCCATTAACCTCAAAAGAAAGTCGAGAGATATCAGAAGCTTTTAAGAAAATATATTCTAGAAGATTGAAATACCCAAAAACTTTAATGGTTGATCCCGGGAAAGAATTTATGGGAGAAGTTAGTAAACTCATGAATTACCATAATGTTAGGATACAAAGAAGTGAAGCTGGTAATCACAGAGCTCAAGCATTTGTTGAAAACGCAAATAGAATATTAGGAGAAAGATTATTTAGTCATCAATATGCGCAAGAAATGATTGGTGATGATCGGTCGCGTGTATGGGTGAAAAGATTACCAGATATTCTGAAAACTTTGAATAATACACTTATTAGAATAACCGGTAAAGAGCCCGATGAGGCTATAAAACTGAAAGAGGTTGATATTGAACCCAAAAATTATCAGCGGGTGGTAGGGGTTGATGAGGTTAGATTGCCGCCTATTGTTAAAGTTAGATATTTATTATCGCCGGGCGAACTTGAGGGTGGAGAAAGAAGGCGGGCTACTGATCCTATTTGGAGTATCAAAGTTTATTATATTTCTAAAAGTATAATTTCACCCAATCAACCGGTTTTATATTATTTAATTGACGGACCGCGGCGAGGATTTGTGCGGGAAGAATTACAAGTTATTCCTTATGATACTGAGTTGCCGCCCAATTCTGTTTTAGTACGATAATGACCATAAGGAAGAGTATGTATTCCGTCTTTTTGAATGATTCTCTTATCATCATAAGCGGATAGCGCTTTCTTATTAACTGTTTTTGTGTAAATATTGTGTAGTTTTGATCCTATTAAATTTTGCGATCTCATTTGCGGTTCTTTAGTATTCAGACAATTTTTGAAATCATTAAAACTTATTGTTTTCTTGACAACTAATTTCTTCGTTCCTTTATTCTTCTTTATCTCTTTACCGTTGTCCATTAATAAGGCATATTGTTTTGCCCCCAAACCCACAAATTCCGTAGGTATACTTCCACCAAACTCATCCTTAAACTTGCCAATTACTTTTTTGTTTGCATCATCCCAAATACCAGATTTGTGATTTTTAGGATAGTTGCTAGTGTCGAACTTTTCCCGAACATCTTGACTTATATCTTCATAGAAATCTTCCGTTTCTATATTATATACAAGACTATCGGTATCAGTCATAAGTAATTCGGCTTTTTCTCCATATTTCTCTTTGATATAATTATAATGAAAATCGTACATTATTTGCTTACTTAGATCCAAAATGGAAAACCCCACGTAAACCGGTTTATTGAATCTTATTTCTGTTTTCTTCATATTTATGGCGGCTAGATCCTCAGAAAAGATAGTAAAATGATTAAAGTTCGGTTTTCTTATTAATTTTTTGGCTGATTCTATATTATTAACCAATCTAACGTCTATCCTTTTTCTCATATTTTCCATTGTTTTTCCGAATACGGAATTATTCATTAGTTTGAAGAAATCCTTTTCAAAGTCATTCTTCGCGTGTTTTCTCAATTCAGTATTCCTATCGATATAAGTCTGTAACCACTTTGACTCTTGAAATTTGATTCCCTTATGAATCTTTGTTATTTTTAATCCTTGTTTTTCATAAAATTTCAGGGTTTCGTGATGAACTACATATCTTTTCTTATCTAATAGGTTCGGTATTAATTTCTTAACCTTATTAACGGTAAGTTTTTCTGGTGCTAAAGGCAGATCTTTATGACTATCATGAAGATTTTTTGGGTATTCCAAATCAACCTCAACTATACAAGACATGTCTCTCCAATTTACGAGCTCTTCATTTGGAATCCATCTAAATCCGCGTTTTGGTAATTTCTTGCTCATTGCGGCTCCGTATAAGTTATTCGCGTCAAGATAAATAATATAACTTATAAGTTTATTTATTTCAAAATCTGTCATATAGGGGTTATTAGCTTTTGCATATCTTTTTGATATTTGGGATGTTCCGCCTCTAATCCCTTTCTCAATAAAAAGCAACATATTAACGTCTGTAAACAATTCCAAACTAACTTTAGTTAATTTTAACATTGCATCCCAAGATAATCCCGGGGATGTAAAATAGTGGGCGGGATCTAAACTATAATTATTAATACACACATCCCTAAAGTTCTCGAATACGTCGGCCAGCTGAAGCACATCTGTTTTTAGATATAAATCGTGATAATCTCTAATTGTTTTCATTCCGAATGTTTCCCACACCTTTTTAACATGTTCATAATCTTCGTCTGAAATACCGTGATTATTTAGTTTTGAGAAAAACTCTTCCTTTGGTGGGAGTTGGGTTTCATTAAGTTTTTCAATTCGATCAAAATAATCATAAGGGAACACACCCTTTCTCAACAATAGTTTTAACTTTTCTCCTGTGAAATGTTTTTTAGTTATCGCCATATTTTTATCTATTGGAGAAAAACACATACTTCCTAATAACTTGCAATTCTTGCATTGTTCGCAATTACCAACGCCATTAAAAGTAATAATCTTTCCATCTTTTACGTATCTTTTCAAGCATTCTCCTGGTTTGCACGACTCACATTTTCCGCATTTTGTAAGATTGTCAACCAATCCACTAAGGGAGAATTGCATAAATTTATAAGAATCAATGAATCTTATTGTTCTAGTAATGAGCTTTTCTTTTTCATCCTCATCTTCGCAATCACAATCGTGCTCAAAATCATGATCGCAATCATAGTTAATTAAAATTTTCTTCGAGAAACTAATATACTTTTCATCTGTGTTGGCCAAACAGCTCATTCCACCCTTTGTTTTCCCAAGATTCTTAATGAACAGATGAGAATCATACCCCGATAGATTATGAATTACTACTGGAACAAATTTGGGGATCACATATTTTAAGTTGCAAATTTTATGCGCTGCGCCGCGATATTTTCCGGTAAGATGACAATGATCTATTACTTTTCCAAAATCCTCTTCTTCAGAAAATTCGCGCTCGCATATATGGCAGTGAGTTGCATTTTCATATTCTTTTTTATCTGTTTTTGACATATTCTTTTTATCATAAACTTTAAAAGTTTCCTTTTTTTCTTCTATTAACTGGAAAATTTTCCTGACATCTCTTTCTAAATATTCTGTGAATATCTGCGCAACATCCTCGTCATCAGATTTTGCGGTGTAGTTCACACAGATATTAAAATCCTTTGGCAATATACTTTCATCAAAACACTTAATATAATAGCAGAAACCTGATGCTTTGTGCATTTGGTAATTTTTTGTAAAGCTTTTAATTTCGCTTGGTGAACAAGTATGTATTGGTATTAGCTGGCCCTCAAAATCAACATAGATACCAAAAGGCGCGCGCATTTTATTTTTAAAATTTTTAAAGTAAATAAATTTCGGGCTGCCATCCTCGTTCTTTGGCATTTTAATTTTAACTTCGCCGTGTGAATCGCAATATTCTTTGTGTTCTTGCAAAACCCTTTCATCATAAAATGAGTTGAAACATCTAATGCAGAAATGTTTTTTGTGTTTATTATCACCAACTTCGGATGATAAAAGTCTGCTAACATTATTTACCAAAATATAGTGAGTTTTTTCGCCGTCATTTATTAAAAGTAATGTTATAAATTTGCAATCGCATAACTTGCATTCGTAATTATTGCAATCACATTTCTTGCACCCGCATTCTTCACATTTGTGTTTTTTGCAGTCTTTTTTCTTGCATTTCTGTTTTTTCTTGCACTCTTTTTTCATGCAACCGCAATTCTTGCATTTTTCTTCTTTCTTGCAATAACATTTGTCGCTCAATCTCGCGGTATATATTTTATCAGCTTCTTCGTCATATTTCAGCACATTGACTGGATAGGGATTTTGTTTTTCAAACTTGGCAAAATCTCTTAATTTCATTGCACCCTCTATACCAGAAAAGTTTAATTTTTTACGATTTTCCAACAATTCATTATTTGCTCTCTCTCTATTATGTTTTCTTGGGAACACAGCCTCCGTTAATGAAAGTTGCCCGCAATCTTCGCACTTATTTTGAATGTTAATAGTAGCTTTTTTTGCCGCTAATCTTTCTGGCGTTGGTATATATGAACTCCCAGAAGTAACTGTGTAAGGCGCTATCCCAATGTCAAATCGCGCTACTGAATCAAATTGAAAAACACCAGAATCTGTATTTTCTTGAAATCTTTCGACCTCAAAGAATATATCTTTAATTATATCATCATATTCTTTTGTCAAATCGCTTGCCTCTGTAATTATTTTTGGTCTGGCACCAAAGTATTTTTCAACCTCTTCCTTAATTTGGTTATTTTGCAAAGGAGATTTCACAAACTTGGATGATAATATAACCTTAACCTTTTTTGGTTTCTTATCCTTATTAATAATATCCATAACCTTTGGTTTTATTTTCCTCATGAATTCTCCAATAGTATATCCTTTTTTCCCATCTATTACGTGTTGCTTCAAATAGTCATTTTTGAATTTTCTCGTAGTTTCTTTAATAATTAATTCTTCTTCTTTCAACCTTTTTGTTTTTGGTCTTGCCCCCTCCTTCTCGTAATCTCTTTTTGATTTTGTTCTTTTTGGCTGATTTTTCGGTTCATTCGCTTTTTTGTATCTATCTATAAAATTTTTAGCTAACTCCTCTGTTTTATTTTTTACTTTTTCTGGAATATATGGTTTCACAAAATCCCAAAACTTGTTTAGTACATTTCCCAAAAAGGGAGTATTTTTAACTGATTCATTTTTTATTACTTGTTTTTTAATTTTTGTTGGAATGGGGGGTGGTGGGCGCGTTGGTTTGGGCGGAGAAGGTCTTTTTGGATTATATTTATTAATATTTATTCTAGGTTGGTTTGCCGGTGGTGTTCCGGGAGGGGTCGTTGGTATAAATCTTTCTGGCGAACCTGGTGGTGTGCCCGGAATTTGAATTGGTTGAGTAATATTTAGAGGTGGTAAATTTGTTCTTATTTGCGGTATTGGAAGAGGTGGTTGTGGTTGATTCGCTCTTCTCCTCGGCATATTATCTATTGCTTCAAAAATTTCTCTTCTATTATCAAGGATTTGTTGAACATTATTAATTACTTCTGGTATAATGCCCAACGCTATCGCTTTATCCTCTTTAGTAGTCATTTCTGATCTACCTGGAATTTTATAAAATGTGAGCAATTTGGTTAATTGCTTAAAATTCAATTCTCTTCTTAGCTGATCCATAATTACTTTTATAAGAAATATCAAATCTTTAAACCACATTTCAAATTTTTAATCCACCTGTGTTCCAGAACCGCACCGGGCTTGACTTAGGTTTGCCGGAGGTTTGGTGTTAGCTTCACCGAAACTTTGCATAGACTTTGCCGGGGTCTGGCCGTTGCCCTCCGCTCGATCCTCTCGCTCCGCCTGTCGGCCCCCTAACTTGGCCGAGACTTTGCAGAAACTTAGCG
Organism: Ricordea florida; assembly: GCA_949710005.1. Taxonomy (NCBI): domain Eukaryota; kingdom Metazoa; phylum Cnidaria; class Anthozoa; order Corallimorpharia; family Ricordeidae; genus Ricordea; species Ricordea florida. The sequence goes on along the minus strand of OX453273.1, from coordinate 7,558,146 downwards.
AAGGGGTTATAAGCTAAAAAATTCTTGTCAAAATTCCTGTGTTCCAGAACCACACCGGGCTTGACTGGGACCTTGCTAAGACTTTACTGAGCACAACCTAGACTTTGCTAAGGTTTGACTGAACTTGACCAAGGTTTGGTTAACCCAATAAATCCTTGATTAAATTCCTGATTAAATTTGAAAACCCAATTTAGCTTATAAGCTAGAAAATCCTTGTCAAAATTCCTGTGTTCCAGAACCACAGTTTTCTCCCTCTCTAAGGGTCATTTTATCGACCGATTGCTACAAATGAAAACTTCAGTCAGATTCATACGGTGGCCCAAAAGTGCCACGGCAATTTCAATTTGATCACGGCAACTTCAATTTGATCACGGCAACTTCAATTTGATCACGGCAACTTCGATTTAACCACGGCAATTTCAATTTGATCACGGCAACTTTAATTTTACCACGGCAATTTCAGTTTGACCATGGCAATTTTCAAGTTTTGAACACGGCAATTTCGATTTGATTCACGGCTCAAGTTGTCTCGCGACATAGTCAGCGGAATTACAAATATTCCCAAGGTACCTTGTGCAACTAACGTGGCATTGAAGATGGCGGACGGCGGGAAAGTGAAAGAAGTAATAAATAAATATAGACATTTGATTTCAAAGGGACCTTGTGTCAGAAAACATGCTAATAGAGTAATTTTTGGTTGTGGAACAAATAAGTCCCTGTTGCTTTTGAAGTTGAAAAATGGAACTTACTTTTATCAAGTTCATTTTGTAAGGTAGTATTACATTCTGGTACTTACCTGTAGTGTTGTGTTTACTGTATGGCAAATACTATGCTTCTTTTTTTAGCTGTTGCACTTAACTGTATCTTTTGACAGCCTTCTTGGAAATCAAGCAGATGAAATCACATTTAAAGCCACTAAAACAGTTCCAAATCTTTCGTTCCGGGCTTCAAACATAGAATACTCTAACCATACAATAAACTACACTGACATCAATCCTGTTTTTATTGACTCGTATTCTTGTTTTTTTTTTAATATGAAATATAAAGATAACATTCAAGTATTAATCAATTTCCAAACAAAAGCGTCCAGTTACACTTTAAAGTGCTACTATGGGGAAATTCGCATCTTTCCTATCTGAGCCATTTTAAGACATAAACATGTAGTCTGTACGAGGAGAATACTTTTTACTATTTTCAATTCTCTTTTTTTCCAGAGATATTCAAGTTTTTAAAATATGCAAATTAGCCAAATGATGACATCATAAACTTAATGGATTTTGATCAAATGTGATAAAAAGGATATCTAAGCCAATTTGTATCAGAAATGCTTGATTCTTTCCTGGAATTCTATGTGATAACTTAAAAATGAACGCTGTGGCTATATGCCCGGCAGCCGGGCACGGTCTTAAATTGACTAAATGCCCGGCAGCCGAAAAATGTTACGGAATTTCCACTGTAAGGTTCTTTTAAACTTCTTGAGAGTATTAGATGTGTTCTTAGAATTGTTGAGCGATTCCAATAACCATGTTGATTTTCTAGTTGACAAAATATCTGAACTTGGGCTTGAACTGTGTTGTCGACACTTAGAAAATTTTGGCTCAGCACGGCATTCAGAAATAGTCACCAAATTCCGGCAGAAAGTCTCATTCAAACCTAACGAGAGTATTCGATGTTTGTTAAGATATGCCAAGCGATTGTAAAAATTATTTTGGTTTTGTAGTGGACGAATTTTCCGAGCTTGTGCATACCGTGAAATCGCTTGTTTCTCCACACGTAGATTTGTGATCCGACTGCCGGGCACGGTCTCAAATGCGCTAAATACTCTCAAGAAGTTGAAAAGAACCTTGCAGTGGAAATTCCGTAAAATTTTTCGGCTGCCGGGCATTTAGTCTATTTAAGACCGTGCCCGGCTGCCGGGTATATAGCCACAGCGAAAAATGAAAGGGATAAAAATTTCATTATACAGTATTGTGCAAAAGTAATGCAAACGTCTTTCGCCGAAATTCGCAGCTTTTCCTGGCTTTTCGACGAAAAATTATCGAATTTTTTATGGAAGCGAATTTTAGACGAAAAGTCACGATAATTCGAGACGCCTATTGTTTCCAACTACACGAATTTCCAAACGATAATTCGTGCGGAACGAAAATTGACGTCGAATTTTCGAGCGAAAATTCACTATGTTCGATAAATGACTTCGAACACTTGCGCGAAATTTCATTCTTCACTTCCTCTGCTTGAACATTCCCGAGCACTTTCTGCACGATAATTTGCCAAGTTAGAATTTGCTGCGATGATTTTTTTTGCTGTCATTTCATTTGTTTGCCCACCCGTACAATGCTTAAGCTTTACTACAAACGCTCGACCGTTTTCATAACACTTCAATCAATCAATCAATTTATTCATTGTCGATAACGTGGGGAGTGGTCGCCCAATCTCCCGAGCCAGGGGCTCATGTAAGAAACGCTCGACATATATAAATTACAACTGCAACTACAAGGGCCTAACCACAACACCGGGTTCTACATCCCCTACTCTTCGCGAACAGTGTGTGGATTCTTTAACGTCCTACGAAGTTATTACGAACAAGGGTTGTGAGACGGGACCTACGGTTTATCGTCCTTATCCGAGAAGACTAGAAAGTCTAACCATTTACAGATGTCATTGCAAAGGCAGCACTTTCTCCTCAGTTTTTTAAAAACCTTGAGTGATGGTCCGGCCGAGGTTCGAACCAACGACCTCCCGCACGATAGTCCCGTGCTCTGTCAACTGAGCTAACTTCTACAAGACTTACCCGGATATACTTCAAAGGTTCCTGATACTGTTAAGTTTACGTTAAAAACATCGAAGCCCTTACACAATTATTCGTCTGTCGTATTTTGGCTCATGTTTAGAGGCCACAAAGGCCACACGCCATGTTTTTGTATCACCATAGCAACCACTTGCGTTCAATAGTGCTGGCACGCATTCCACAATCATTCCTGTTGAAACTCTCTTGTAGTAATCATGCCAAAAGTTACCAATTACACGCGAACGCGAATTGAGCTTCTTGACAAGCAAGGTTTCCACCCAGCCCAGATAAAAATTGTTAAAAGGGGAACGGTTACTTGTCAGCTTTGCCAGTGTAACTAGAATTAGCAAAAAGCTTCGACTAACCGGCTCTGTGGCAAATCTACCACGTTCTGGAAGACGCACCAAGCTATCTTTAGAGGCAAACGGAAAGGGAAGCAGAAAATGCTTGAAATAAGCTTTTTCCTTTTGAGGCAAGAATTAGTTTACAAGGTAAGATGTCCGAAAACTGTTTTGCACGATTCAACTCTGGAGCCGATCGAGACATACACAAAATAAATTTGAGAGCTTTCGAGTTCTGGTTCCAAAACGAAATGTAGTGTTAAATAAAATAAAACATTTCTCTACAAAAGTTCTGTCTTATCTCTGCGTTGTTTGATTTGGGATAAGCGGGCTTCCGTAAACATTGTCGAGAGACTTGGCCCGTACGTAAACTAGCGCACGCCCTTTTCTACTGATCGATAAGCGGGCTTGAAAATCAAAGTTTCTAAAAAACAAGGTTTGCGAGTCTGTGTTTGGGGAAGTGCTTGTGAGGCAATCACTGCAAATAGCCAATTAAACTGTCGTTTCATTGAATCTATTTTCGATATCAGTTTAGTTTATTTACATACGCTTGTTCAGCGATGTCGTTCACAGCGGCTCATGTCACGCAAATTCGTTGCTTCGAATTTCGCTATCTAAAAATTTTGTTTGGTTAACTCGAAAATTCGCTACTTCGAATTTCGCTACCTGGAATTTTCGAGAAAGATCGTGAATTTTTCGCTTAGAACGCTACGAAACATCTTACGAAAATGCGACGCCTTTTCGTGGAAAATTCGCGAGAACAAAGGACGAATTTCGTTTGCATTACTTTTGCACAATACTGTAGTAGCACTTTAAGTTGGTTACATAATTTGGTTCTCATAATCTATTTCTCATGTGAGCACTGTGAACATTTACTACACTAGTTACTGATTATCCAAAATCGTTATAATTAGTAAAACGCAATTTGGCTGTGCACTTGCATGATGAAAACTGCAGTTGTGGTCCTTAATGATATCTGGGCTCCAAAATCAATGCCAGACTATGCTACTATGCCAACATCAACTCAAACTGTGGTAGATTGAATAGCTACAGTATCTTTAAGAGTAAAACATGCTCACTTCAATTTGAAGGTAAGTGATGATACCCAAACAAGAAGGCAGAATGCAACTGCAAAGTAATTAAGTACTTTTCACCATAGTAACATGATGAATTGGTAAACTCTAGTTATGTGTCAACTTGTATTTACATTTTATTACATCAGTGTTGACAACAAGGGCTCCAGTCTGATCTCTGGCTACAGGTTCTTAATGCCTTGCAAAGGCTTGTCCTTTACAGAATCCCTGAAGGAAAACAGCCTTAAATTCCTCATATGCTGTCATGTGCAAAACAGGAAATGATATTTCCATTGCACAGGCCCCAACATATGGGAAGCACACCCTGTGACTTGGGTTATCAACTATGCAACTGTGATTGAACTTCACCCTTACTTTTAAGCCACGGCCACAGATTTCTCGATGTCGTTGCCCTGTTAACCACTGCATCACTCCTGCGGCACTTAAATCTGGTGTTGAATACATCTTCCCATCCACTGCATTATCTTCCTCTCCACTTCCTTCCACACCATAATCCCATGCTATTGCTGATTTGTACACATAGCCTGTCACTTGTTCATCTTCAACCCAATGAAGAAAGTCTTGAAAATTGTCGAGAACTTGCTCCTCCACAGCCCTTTCTGGAGTTCCAGGATTAGAGAATTCTGCTTCTAAGCAACTGATCAAGTAGTTTGCATCAACATCTTCACAACCTCTTTTTACAAAGAGCGGCCTACAGGCCTCAGGGTTGTTTATTAAAAGGTCTTTCAAGCTATAGGCTTTTAGACCTTCCATACACTCACCAAGGGAGAGTGATCGCCTGCTTACCATGCTGATTATGATGGAGCCCACAATCTCATCAATTTTGTCTTCCTTAATTGGGCCAGTATAGCCATGATCAATAATGATGTCCTGAATGTTGACGACATCCTCCCTGATCCTGCTAATTTGGTCTCTGTCAGATGGTGTTAAATGCTGTTCCGCTTCGAGGTTCATTAGGTCAAGATCTGGATTTACCAGCATCTTATAAGATGCCTCTTCCAAGAAGGAGGGTGCAGGACCGTTTTGTGCAAGATTTGCTGCGACAATTTCTCCAGCTGCCCTGAAATTTCCATTCTTGATGAACAGTGTAGAATGTACAGGGCTTCTATTTGGAAACAAAATCTGTGCCATATCACTGATCACATGAGTAAAAAATTCTCGAGCCAATGCACCAGTATCTATTCCTTGTTCTCCCAAGTACTTGATCATAACTTTGCACTCTGGTGGCTTTCTCTTTCTTTCCCTCTGCCACAACTGAATGACACGATTAAGACTTATACCACGTCCAATGGTCAAAACGAGATGAAGATCCTGATTGACTAGCTTTTCCAATTTCGTAACAGCTGATGCAGGGTCAGTGATAGCAGAACACTTGCCAGGGCTTGGGAGAGGTCTAACTACTGAAGCTGGGGCTATTTCCGCATAGTCATCATTGTCCATCATGCTTTTCTGTAGAGCCACTGCTATCTCATGGTCATGTGCTAACTGGGCACTTGCATATTCTTCATCACTACACAAGTCAGCATCACCTTGTGAACTGCCAATACTACCTGATGGAGTTAATTATGTTTAGACTCCCACCAATATTGCTACTACTAATTCCTTATAGTTTTTGTCACAGAAACAAGTGTATTATACATACTACTGTAATATTGTTTTATCTAAGTATCTACTCTGTTAGGTACTGACATGTGACTGTTCTATTTTCTTTAAGCTTCTTTGATTCCTGTTGTGTTGTTACTTCCTTTTTTATGTACTTAACTTAATAAAGAAATATTAAATAATTATTTTAAAAATACCTGATGGCTGCCCACTTGTTCCAGGTTGATCCCACATAGGGTCTAGAAAATGAACGGCATCGTTGACATCATCGTTGCCTTCTGTGCAGTTGTTTTGGGAAATTTTTTCACCAGCACACTCATGCATGAGAAAATCTGATTTAGGACATAAGTACAAGATTATCCTCTTAAAGTCTTTCCCAAGCTCTTCCTGGTATCTTTCAAGAGTGAAAAACTCTTTATTTGAACCAGGGAGAAATACAGCCTCCTGGAAGTCCTCTAACAGCAGCATGTATTCTTCTTCTTCAATATAGCAATCACTATTGAATGCCTTCCATTTCCTAACAGCCTTTTGAATTATGGTAGTTTCAGAGTCTTTTGTATTGACCCTCAATGCCAGTCGTTTTCCATGCTTTTTCTTGAGACAACCACATTTGTCACTCCAAGTAGCTAGGCCGATGTAAATAATAACGTCAGCGCTCTTCTTTTGAGGGGGTACCATGGCACCTTTTCCTTTTGATTTCTTTGTAACACTTTCCCTCCATTCCATTTCATCCGTTTATAGGTAATGAAATTCTGTACCCGCCCAAATAATCCACTTGGCTCAGCGTCAGATTCTTTTTTGAGAGCTGTGGACAAATTTGAAATTATGATGCTGACATTCTAACATGGGAAATGGTCATTTCTCACGAAGCTATGAGTAATTTTGGACTGTAAAGTGAAATAGAACCCACCTGATCCACAGTTAGTGCAGAACTTTTGTTCCTCCGTAACCATCGGAATCGAAGCACCACAATTTCCACAAAACAGCGCTTTGTTAATCACTTTTCCGCCGTCCGCCATCTTCATTAGGGAGTTTAAGATCAACGACGGCGACGGTCGACGAAAACGTCAACTCAAAATATAACTTTGCTTTATCATAAGTCTTTCGCGATTATTCAGTTTCATTCACGTCCTACAATATGGGCGAAATGTCCTAAAAATAAATTGATACGAGCGGTTTCAGAGTTAAAATAGAGAATGAAAGATTCTCTGTTCCATGCTTACGTTGTCGTCAAAACCTCAAATTTGATAATTTCACGTTATAGTTTTGCGGAGTAAGCGCAAGAATCCGTGCTGCACGTGCAGCACGATTATTTATGATCTTTTAACCAATGATATCATTGCTTTGCGGCGATGTTGTTGGCGTCGCCGTCGTAAAATCTTAAGCTCCCTAATGCCACGTTAGTTGCACAAGGTACCTTGGGAATATGGTAGGTACGTGGTGTAAGCATCGTGTATGGCTACGGAGAGCAATGTATGCCATATATTCACTAACGGGGAACCACTATATGATGCTTACACCACGTACCTACCGGGAATATTTGTAATTCCGCTGACTGTGTCGCGAGACAAATTGAGCCGTGAATCAAATTGAAATTGCCGTAGTTAAATTGAAGTTGCCGTGGACAAATTGAAATTTCCGTGGTTAAATTAAAGTTGCCGTGATCAAATTGAAATTGCCGTGGTTAAATTGAAGTTGCCGTGATCAAATTAAAATTGCCGTTGTTAAATTGAAGTTGCGGTGATCAAATTGAAATTGCCGTGGCACTTTTGTACGGAAGCCGAAAAGGGACAATCCAAAAATAATTTTCAAATCCGAAAAAGTATTTCAAATAGCAATAATTTTTGCAAATCCTTGTTGGAAAATTTGTCAAATCTCAAAAACTATTACAAATCCTAATAAAATTATTGGATCCACAAATAAATTTTTCACGAATACGAAAATAGTTTGCAATCCAAAAATCGACGTGAAATCCAGAAAAATATTTTGAAAATCGCAAAAAAATAATTTGTCACGTGCCATGCGTGCGCCCGCAGTCATTGATTGATCAGCGTCGTACATTTCCCGTCATTGCATTCGCTCCACCTTTCACTGAAAATGACGGAGTTTTGTGTTTCGTGTTGGTCTAAAGTAAATTGTGGTGATAAGTTCTGTTTCAAATGTGGGGCAAAAGTACTGAGTGGAAGAGAAAGCACTTCTGAACACTGTATCTCAGTGTTCTAGGGCAAGTATGTTTGTATCAATGCCTGTAGTATGGCAATAGATTCCTCAGAGCCGAGAAGCGATTTTTCACGTTTATTTCCCGCACAGCGTGCTCGGAATGAACTTGATTTCTTCTCTGCAACCCATACTCACTTAACCTTCTCTTCAAAGTCCTGACGTTCATAGAAATCTCATGGTATTTTGCTAAAAAGTGAACAATGGTCTCATAACGAAATCCCCTTTCAAAGTAGTGGATTATGGCGGATCTCTGGTCAGCCGAACTACACAACACACTTTCCTGTTCTTGTCTCTTAAGAGTCCCACACCGACGGCAGAATATCTCAATGTTCAAAAATTGCCTTCCACATTTATGGCAAAACATGATCGAACTTCGCATTAACCGAAACTCTCTCGTGGCATTTTGGATTCAAAATGGCGGTCATGTCGGCAAGCCTCTGACGCAAACTGACTGCGGGCCCAAGCATGGCACGTGACAAAATATTTTTTTGCGATTTTCAAAATATTTTTCTGGATTTTACGTCGATTCTTGGATTGCAAACTATTTTCGTATTCGGGAAAAATTTATTTGTGGATCCAATAATTTTATTAGGATTTGTATTAGTTTTTTTAGATTTGACAAACTTTCCAACAAGGATTTGCAAAAGTTATTGCGATTTGAAATACTTTTTCGGATTTGAAAATTATTTTTGGATTATCCCTTTTCGGCTTCCGTACTTTTGGTCCACCGTAGATTCAAATGTACAACTGAGAATCGAGGGGATTTGGTAAGGTACACAAAAGTAACGTACGATGGAAAAGCTGCTGACGTGGCGATTGTTCTTCCTTCGTCATGAGAGCCCTTCGTCACTCTTACATTATCTACTTGTTTGATAGCTGAGTTTTTGTGCCTGCATTCCCCACCGAAACAACACTAGTTTCTTTAAATACAAAACCCACCAAAGGGCTCGAAATTAAAAAAAAAGTTCAGTCGCCATTTTGCGACTAGATACGAAAATGTAGTCGCAAGTTCACGAATTTTAGTCGCAAAACTAATTAACCACAATTAGTTAATAAATAACTTTGACTAAGAAATGATTCACGAGATTTTATTACTTTCACGTTATCTCTAATGATGACTGTGTACAGAACGAAAATTGGCCGCCTCAATCGTAACGTTCAAGACATTTTTCTCTCATCCTGAAACTAGTGTTTAATCCCATACAACGCAACATTATATTTTTGGTGAAATTAGAAGACTTCCAGCTTCAAGAAAGGATACAAGCTTTGAATATCTCCACTTAAATATCCGTCAACGTTGCGAAATCCTTTAGTTTTCGTTACGCCGCGACATTTCATTATAAAATCACTTTGGTTTACCTTTTGCACTGCAAGTGTTCCACTTATGTCTGAACAAGCAAGCTTAGGGCGTTTTACCTAGCTTTACACCTGGTGTAGCATAAAATAATTAATCCAGTTGAAAGGTTTGAACTTTTTCAAATCTTTACTTTGAATCTTTCAAGACGAACACTGTGCGACCGCCATGTTTGTCTGCAAGATGTCATGGGGGCCTGGGTCGAGACCAATCCCCCAACGATCGACGGAATGGTGTTGCGTACGTAACATTGCAGGTAAATTACGGGTACAATTGTACCCTACATCTTCAAATTTCTACGATAATCAAGGCACACAACAGTATATTTTTTCATTTCTTTATTTGGTTCGGAAAAAATAGTGGCACAGTAGCGACTGCTAACCTTTTTATTTCGTTATTGGCCAAGGCGAAAAACTACTCGCAAATTTGCGACTGCTCCGGAAGTTTTAGTCGCAAATGCGACTGTATTGGTCACAATTTCGAGCCCTGCACCACAGGTTCAAACTTAGTTTGCAATCGCACTTGAAATCAGAAAACCGTTTTCATTGTTTTGAATGATTTAATGTTTCCATCACTCTAATTGACTGGAAATTTACGCTCTTGCTGACGAAGTAAACGTAGTTTAACATACCTGAAGAAGCATACCCAGGGCGAAATAGTTTGTATAGCATTAATGATCATGATCAACCAGTAACAAGAAGTATCTCCGTACTACACAACTTGGTTTGAAGTTTTATAATTAGTTCCTGCTCAGCGTTGTGTCACAAAATTCATCTTCACTTGCGTGGTTCATTGCGTGACGATTTTTACGTGAACCAAAGATAAAATTTGTTACTCAGTCAATGCCTTGGAACATAGGTAACGTAAGTCCAGAATGACAAGCTTAAATTGAAGTTTTCAAGCGTATTCTTTGCGAACATTCGCTGTGTTACTGAAAGACGCAATGTTGGATTGATGAATTTTGCTGTTAAATTATCAGAAGTCTTGGCTTTAATCTTAAACTTCGTATTTAACGGATAAATGGCTATCGTGTGAATGATATAGGCCGAAAAATTAGCGTTAATTACGTCCAGCGCCATTTTTGGAAATCCCCTCTGGCGGGAACTGAGCAACGAGTTTGTATCTGACTAGGTAAATCTTAAATGAGCCACTTGTCATGCTGCAGAGTGAGCCGCTTGTCGTGCTGTAGTGACATCGTCAAGCTAGAAAGAGTAACCTTTCAGCTCTTATGGCTTGAACCCATTTATAGACTTGACCACCTTTCGCAGAACTGAGCCTTGGTAGCTACCTCGTGGTAGGCGGTATAAATACAAAGATAAAATGATAGTTTTGCATGCAGTATTTTGTTCGCTATAAATTTTAACAACCTCGGCGAGAAAAGTCAAAACGTGGGTACAAACGAGTGTTTAAGAGACCGAAAGTGTCGACACAAAAAAGTATTTGTCTCAGCGATGATTTAACCCCATTGTAATCACCACTTTGCCTGTTTCTTAGGTGAAAAGCCCTCGATATTAAAGACGGCAATACTTTTAGATCGTTTTGTTTCTCTTTGATATTCCTCAAGAGTTTCCTCGATGAATCCTATGGTAAGTACCCTAAGATGAGATATAGTTTCTCATTTTAACTCGAACATGCAGGCATAGATGGCTCAGTCACCAATGATGCAGAAATTAGAGACCCACCTTGAATGTGGAATTTGTTTGGAGAGATACAAGGAGCCAAGAAATCTGTCCTGTCACCACTCTTACTGTACGGGGTGCCTAGAGGGACTGATGACTAGAAATCACAGGATCAAGTGCCCGGAATGTAGAGAGGAGACTGAGGTGAGTAATTTTCGGTCAGGTGGAAATATTTATTCAATCTTAGCTATTTTCAACTTTGCTGCACGTGAACATGTACGTATAAATTGTAGACTCAAAGCAAGAGCTACAGAATATACACATTGACACGCACAGAAAATTGAAAGCCTGTGAAAAAGTAGAGTCCCACATTTTGTTAGAGCGAGTGCTTCATATAGTCATGTTAATTTTAAAAGAATTGTACTTTTAAGCTTGTGAATTCTTCCGAACTAGAGGTAGGATCTTTTGATGCGTCCACGAGTTTTGGCAAACACTAGTGGGCACGTTCTTAGCTCTTTTTTCTCTCTCTCTTTATTTTGTTTTTGATTGAAATGTTTTGCCTGAGCGTACTGTTACGAATCAAGGGACTAGCGACCACATGAAACGCACATACGCCAGTGCGTGCAGCTGAAATTTGGAAAAAAAAGTTATTCCCTGAAATCATTACCGGGGTCTAGCCGAAGGCTGGCAGCGGTCATAAAATGCAGACGGTTTCTGTCGTTTTTTCAACGTTACATTGTTAGGGATATATCGCTGGCTCGTTACTATTGCTCGCTGGCTCATTGAAATCTTATCCGACATTTTGAAAAGCACGAGGCATGGAGGACAGTCAAGAGAAAGATTATAGCTTTTTGTTCCCCAACCTTTACGATGCACTAGTTTATGAGCGAAAATTAAAGAGTAAATATTTAGAGAGACAAATTTACGAGCGATCACTTGAGAGTGAACCTTCCATCGTGAAACTTATCGAGAATAAGAGCGAGTTATCAAAGCTATCTACATTGAGTGAAACTTCCATCGTGAGAGGTGCGGGAGGTTAACTATGTCTATGCAATCCCGTGTCCCACTGGGCCCCGGTAAGTTCCACGTAGTGGCTCTCGTTTATCATTAAATCGGGTGACTGATAAATGTTCCACATTATATTGGTGGCTTTGTGTTCATAGGCGTACCGGGCGGGGAGGAGGGGGGGGGGGGGGGTGTATTTGGGCAACTAAGATTTTTTGGGCATCAAGAGAAATTTGGGCAAAGCCAATTCTTAAAGAAGTTTGCATTTGTGTGTTTTTTTGTCCGTTGGCAAGGTGCTGTCCTAACTTGAGATCATCAGTTAGGTTTAGCAGAAATGACCAGGAGATACTCTGTTATGTTGGAAATATCTGTCAGATTGAAACACATGCTAAAACAAGAGCGCTCCGAGAGCGCAGACCTTCGCCAGCGCATTCGACTCCCTACAGCTAGCAAGGGTACTGATGTTACTGCATCATGTGACATATGGGCTGATAAAGAATTGAAAGATGCACATTTTAGTTTTGGTTTGAAGTCGATATGATGAGTCTAGTGCGATTTATTGCGAAATAATGACTTTGACCTAGATACCCCAAAATTAAATCAGTTCTAAGTTAGACCATGGCCAATGTTTTGACCACCTGCGTTGCTTAATTTTATAAAATCGACAGGAAGGTTTTGGAAGCCGAGCAGGAAATGTATGCGAGTTTTCATTGTGTACGCTGATTGGGGTACATGAATGTTTCAGAAATGTTGCACACAGTGCACGAGAATGGTCTATTTGACATGTTCCTAGAGTTTTCTGAAGTGGTACGTATCCTTGCAGTGATTTCTGCAACATCATGTCCTGCAGAACGATCATTTAATTAGAGGGCTGCGCAGATTGAAACTTAGCTCCGCAGCACCACGGGGCAATAACGTGTCAGTAACATTGCACTTATTAACACTGAAAGGGAATATGCCAACTCTGTAGTCAACGTGAATGATATAGATCATGTCATCGATATATGTGGCCGTCGAAATGGCAGAGACAGCTACGTATTTTAACGTGTTTTATGAGCTCATATGATAGTTTCATATGTAAGAATATTTTTACTTCATATGTATATGTATGTAGTTCACTGCCCCCCCCCCTCCCCCCGCAAGAAATTGACCGTACGCCTATGTTTGTGGTAGTGTTTCCTTTTTCCTTTTATTAGTCCATAAAAAGACGGCAAGAAACCTTGTACTTTCCTTCCCGTGCATACACCTTCAAAATATCAAACTATGCCCCTGTGAATTTGTACGTGTTAGGAAAATCGACTTGTACAGTTTTCCTCTACTTGACCTTCCTGCCCGTTCGCGGTAATACAAACTTGACACACGCAGGAAGACTTACATTATATTACTACAAAACTATAACTTGAGGGAGGGGGACAACGTCACATTGATCAAGTAAAACTTTACTGTCTAGGGGACGGTGAGTTTAGTATTCTGTGCCTTTTCGCTACTCTGTCCGAGCCGGGGTTAGGTCTGTAACAGTACGTTTGGAAAAGTTGACGGGCATGTATTGAATTAAGCTTTTCGTAAAAACGATCATTGAATGTATGTAAAATTATCAGTAGAAAAGCATTGAAATGGACATGTTTTGTTATGGTTGAAGTGCTGTAATTCCAAGCTGCAGAACGTTGTTGGGGGCAGAACTGCAATTAGTTAATGATTTAGCGAAATATATACAAAATAAACGTAATATTGAACTTATTGTATTTCACTCTGGCACAGGTTCCAGGGGGGGACTTGAGTCGTCTTAAGCCAAACTTTCTGTTGAACAAACTTCTGTCGATTAAGGACGATGGCCAACCGGACGCAGGACCAATGTGTAGAAAGCATCAAGGAGAAGTGATCAAACTGTATTGCAAAATCTGCGACAAACCGATTTGTCGAGATTGCAGCATTTTAGAGCATCGAGAGCACGAATATGTACTTATCAAGGACGTTTTTACTGACGAAATGGAGAAGATAATGAATCATGTTACCAAAGTAGGTATGAGCATTCCTGTTTTCAAATCAGCAATAGAATCAATCGAAGAGCAAGAGAGAAATGTGCAAGAAAATCTAACGGTGGTGCGTAATGACATAAACGTTTATGTGGAGAAACAAATGGCGGCGATAGAACGCAAGCGGCAAAGCCTTATCCAAGATTTGGAGAGACTTAGTTTACCTCAGATAACTCGCTTGCGTGAGAAAAGGGAGGCTCTTGCCAGGAGTCTGGATCAAGTGGAGACTGGTGTGGGCTGGGCCGAGCAGGCTTTAGGTCAAAACAACCAAGCGCGAGTACTGTTAATGAAAGGCGAGATTATTGCGCAGATGAAGGAGCTCAGTTCGATTGAACAACCACCTGTTCCTCGGGAAACGCTTTCCTACAAATTTGAAGCAAATACTACTTTAAATGATGAAATTGATGCGAATGGGGCGAAAATAACCAAAAGCGGAAAGCATACACTTGGTATGATGGGAGGAGAGGCTGGCGTGATTTACTCTACCAGAGCTAAACAGCAATGTGATTTCATTATCGCCCCCGCACAAGATGACTTTGACGAAGAAAATGCAAATGCGGATGTAGTTGCAGTGCAAATAACACAAGAGGATGGAGAAATGGTTCTAAGACTGAAACCCAAACGCGAAATCAATGGTTCTTACAGATTCAGTTACTGTCCACCAGTCATGGGGTTGTATCGCATTACAGTCCTTATCAATGCGGTTCTCTGCTGTGGCAGCCCTCTTACCTGGAAGGTAAATCGCGCAATTTATTTGCCCAGCATTCCTGGCGCCTGTGGGAAAGCGCTGAAAAATGTAGTAAGTGGCAAACATCCGCAAAAAAGAAACAGTGTTCCACCTCAACACTGCCGTTTTGCGAAAGGGCAGCATTCTTGGAAAATCCAAATGCATTCGATAGAATACGCCGTAGGTGACAAACATCGAGTTGGAGTTATTCACTCAAATGGACTTCGCAAAACGTTCTGGGAAGAAGGAAAGCGTTGCACCGAATCCCCTGATGGCGATTTTTTTGAAAAAGTTGAATCTTCTTTGCTCTATCGTTATGACATCGACGACGTGTTTACTTTCTTTCTGAACGTCGACAAAAATCAGCTGATAATGTACAACGACCGAACTGGGAAATCGGACACGTTTCATAACATAGAAGCTCCCGTTTCTCCTTATATTCACCCAACATCGCCATTGCTCTTCAAGATCAGAGATGTTTAGAGCTTCAAGATTCAAAGAATAGTTTCCAAACTTTCTTTTACTGCACAAGTCAAGTCAAGTCAATTTTTATTTAACTTACACAGAATACTATTTACATAAAGTTATAATGATTTTATAATATTGTTTAAAAAAAAGAGGAGGAGAAGGGAAAGGAAGTTTGTTAATTTGCTGTTGTGGTGTAGAGTCTGGGACACCTAAATAGTTAGTAAACTAATCGAGTAGGTGCCCCAAATTAATTACTTCATGAGCAAAAGGAATAGAGTTAATAGCATTTTTTTTGTTAAAAAAGTATTACTTCTTGTACTAACTTACTTACATTATACTTGTTGAATATATTAACAATTTCTTAAGAATTAAAATTAACAAAAATATGAATATAGAAAAATATCCAGTCACTTTTAAACAGATATAACATAATAATTATTTACAAAATTAAGCTAACTAATTAAGAATATCATTGTTATACCTGTCAAACATAGAGTTGTTAACGTTTTGACGAAATCTAGAAAAAGGAGTAATCTGTTTTACAGCCAGAGGTAAAGAATTCCAAAGTTTAGGACCAGACTGAGAAACAAAGAGAACGAATACCATATTTGTGTGGTCTGGACTTGGTGTACAAACAGGTCATCATTATTAGATTGACGTGTATAATATGAATGAACAGAGGACATTGGCTTGAAGTAACCAGTAAAACAAGATGGAGTTAATTTATGAAACCACTGATAAACAAAAGAAAGAATTTCAATTTGGATTATATAACAAAATTTTAAAAGATTTAGAGATTTGAAAAAGGGTGCTGAGTGTGATGCAGGTTCAGAGAATGTCAGTCCTGACTAAACCCTTTTGCAAAGTGGTCAAAGGTTTTAAATAGGTTGGGTATGTTAGACCCCAAACATGGACACCATAAGTAAAAAAGGATAAATTAGAGAATTATAAAGCATTTTTAATATATCAATGTTAACGTAATACCTCAATTTTGAAAAAATTCCTACAGTTTTTGACAGTTTCAGACAAAGCTCATCAATGTGACTTTTCCAAGTTAGATTAGCATCAAAGGTAATACCAAGATATTTAACTTTAGACACTTGCTGAATATTAACACCATTAATTTTTAGATTTAAAGTCTTATAAGGTTTCAGTTTTTTAGAATGAAAGAGAATGAAATTAGTTTTTACAATACCAAGTGCCAATCGGCTGGATTTCATCCACTCAGCAAGTGCAGTGAGCTCATGATTTAGCTTAAGTTCAAGATCAATCAGGTTCTTGCATGCATAGTATATATTAGTATCATCAGCAAACAGGTGAACAGTAAGTGATTCCGAGACATTAGGTAAGTCATTAATCTATGATAAAAATAGCAGAGGTCCAAGAACAGACCCTTGAGGGACCCCACAAGTGATAGAAAGATGACTAGAGTCATGACCATTGGCACACACAAAGTGTGGTCTGTCAGACAGATAAGATTGAAACCAGACATAGGCCACACTTTTTAATTTATTCCATAATGGTGCAATTTTAACAAAAGAATATTATAAATTAGGATGAGCGACACTCCATATCTAAAATTAGTATAGCCAGGGCTATGAAAGTGCTGCGCAAATTTATGACTGCGATCGTTGTAGGAAATTCTCTACCACTGCGTATCCGCGCTTTCTTGACATAGGTTCTTGTATTGAAGTATTAAATCTCATAATTGAGAAGCGAAGATAATACCAACAAACATTAAATCTCGAGCTACTAGCGTTGAATTCTATGCTGCTGATTATACTACAAGAGTTAGTCTAGTTGGTCTCTGACACGACATGGCGCGACACAGCGTCCAAAGAGCCGCAGAGCGCCGTTTCATTTTGAGTAGCACGGTTTTACAATATACATATGGTACCTCCTTCACTCAATCTTTCTCGATAGCACTGTTATCAATCCAAATTTGATTAGATTTTAATAAGTAGCTCTGACGAAAAATCGAACAGGAAGATGACAGTGCAGGCCTTCTTTGTTGTCTTTTTTTCAAATCGAGGCTCTACCACTTCGCAGTGCATTCTGATCCGCTGAAAGCATGGCTCTTCCACAGCGCAGAGCATTGGCGTCCGCTGAAAACGAGGCCCTATCACAGCGCAAAGCATTGTGGTCTGCTGAAAGCGAGGTTAAAAACTGCGGCATTGCCTACCTTTCTTTTGAATTTTGATTATGAATTGCTGCTCCGCTCGCTGCGTTCGCTCCGTAGCAAATAATGGCACTGTATAGAACTGTTTACTGTTACCGACGTCTAGTTTCCGTTGTTGTTTAAATTGACAGTTAACGGTGACGTCTCGCGGATCACTTGAGATCAGTTTTTCGAAAGAAAAGGGCACGTGCGATTATAGGCGAGAAAATTGTAGTTTGGCGAATCGTTTTTGCGATAGATTTCTTTGCTCTATTCTTACAGTGCGGACACTACAACCGTGAACGCGCGATCCATTTTCAGGCATTTTTCTACATTTTTTTGAAAACGGCCAATGATTAGTTAGCTTGGTTTGAAGTCTCGGGTATACAATCGTTTTCTTTGATAGCTCTTGAACTGTTCTTTAGGTTTTCTTCATGCTATGGCGTTTTGTAGACCTTCTAAAACCGGCTTTCAAAAAAAATTAGAATTATGTCGGAAAAAAATATCAAAATAATGCCCGAGCCTTCAAACTGATCTAACCCCCGATTAACCGCTTTCAAAAGAATGAAAAAAAAAATGTCTGAAAAAGGCTCTCGCGTTCACGGTTCAATTGTTCACACTGCAGCTTTCCTTTGGATCTTGAGTAGAATTTGTCAGGCTCAGTGTAAGAGGTAAAAAGGTAAATAGTCTTTCGTTTGTATAGTGTTTATTTTTGCTTCCTGAATTTCCCTTTGAATTTGTTTATCATAGTGCAAGTCATTCGTTCATTGCTTGTTAATGTTGCTTAGAAAGAGATTTATTTTATATTCATAGTTTGACGTGTTCTTCATCTGGAATAAAGTTTGTCCGCTCTGGATAAGAACTCAGTGCGACGCTTTCCTCGTGGGGTCGTTTTCATTTTTTTTGCGAGCCTGGATCCCATTATAGTTTACTGTACCATGGTACAAAGCTGTTCTGTAACTTCTTCCTTCACGTGCCTCAAAACCTTTTCCGTTTCCCGCCCTGTTTTGATCTCAACCTGGCAGTATATAGATGAGTAAAGCTTACATGAAATAAACTAAAATTATTTTGTGGAAAAGAATGACTATTGGGTTGTGTTTAAACATTAATGCAGCAAGCTAGAAGAGGCGAAGCCCCGCGACAAGAATAAACAGTTGATAGAAATTAAACCGAGGGCGTGAAATTAACCGTCGTGGTTCAATAGAAATTCTATAGAACCAGCGGTAGAGCTATATAAAAAATACAATAGCTTTAATGAACGACCGTATAGACCTGCACGTGCAGAGTACAATCTGGCACGTTTCTTTGCCATCCACTGGAAAACGAAGACATGAAATGACCATTTCTCAAGTTTTCTGGAACAATTCGAAATAGAATGCAAATGCATGGTAACAATTCTAAGGTTTTATACTTTCAAGCAAAAAAATGAAACAAAATGTGACCAATCTTCCGGAAACAGCACTCAAAGAAAACAAGGTAATTTTCTCTCTATCGTTCTCAGCAGGTTTGTGCGTAAATTTCACTACAGATGAACGATTGCATCTCGTAAGAAAAGCTATCAGGAGTCAATTCATTAAAACTTGTACAGTGTAGCTTCTATTTTCAAACTCTAAACCAATAGCTACACTCGTGAAAGTTTTACTGAATTGACCCCAGAGTAATTAAAATATAATTTCTTTATTATTTATGTCTTTGACGCAAATTGTGACGAATTCTTGTGTCATTCGCTTTTCTTCAGACAAAAGTCCCTATTCAAACAGTCATTAGAACTAGATGTGCTTTCGGTTCTGCACAGAGTAAATAAAACACACTAGTTTAAACCTCATATGATTAGAAAGAACCTTGAATATAATATTATGTTGTATAACTGTAATCGACATGGTACCTGTCGAAATAAATATTAGCCAATTCCGCAATTTGGTCTCTTCACTCTCAAGCAAAGGTTTGCAGGAAACAATGCAAATAAACAAACATTAGAAATATGAAGAAAGAGCGAGAAGTTTTACATTATTTATGCCTATAACAGCAAACAAAACCACGTAAAACAGTGGACTAAGGGCAGACATCTCTTGCCGTCTTTTGGATTGAGGTTAGGGACGGTAAAGCTGCATTGACTCTAGCAACTTGTCAATGCGCTCGACGTAACTACGGGTGCATTTGCACCAATTCAGGCAATTTGAGCGATTTCTTTGAGGACTCCAATATACAAGACTTGACTCCACTAACTTCATAGTAAGTTTAACTATTCGTGAGAAACCTGTCTCGAGTCAAGGCTCCAAAGACGAATTATATCAGGATTGGAATTCCCAAAACTACATTGAACTCAATGTTTCTCCAATGGACTCCACCGGAATCAAGTGGAGTTTGTTCGACATGGATATTTTCTTTGGCTTCTGTTTTTCCCACGCAGGAAGCAAGCAAGCAATACAAGATGAGAATACGATTTTGCATTTTCATTGAGAATATTTCTTTGTATATTTTCTCCCCTTAATATTTTACTGGAATTCTCACACAAATTATTGTACTTTGTACACATGTTGTTACGTAACAGTTACTGCCCTTCGGGTGTGTAGACTGATATGTCGGTTATCAGGACCAAGCGTGAGGGCGAGGTGGCTACGTACAAATCAGCTAAGTTCGTTTTTGCGTCAATAATGACGCGAAAAAGAGAGGACAATGTCCAGCCATCTTGACCGAACAAGCTTGGCAAAGGAACGAAGTGTTATATGACCATTTTGTTTTGTTTTGCACCGCGGGACAAAGGGATTTTAAAATAGGCCTATCCAACTTCTCGAAACAAAATGCTTGCTGCGTTGAAGCTACATTATTTTGGAGTGTATACAATCATATGCATGCACCCTAACTCTGAACCGAGGAGCGAGCGCTAGAGATTGCATGCAGTTATTGTAAAAGCATTTATCTCGACTTAAACTGAAACGGTCGAAGACCGCTCCTAAGCTGCTTTCGGAAGTATGGTTATACTGCATTTAGTGGTGAATGTTTTACCATCGGCTTTGAAGAATAAATTACACCTCACTGTCTGTCTCTGCTGTCCTTGCAGAGTTGTTCCAGCTTAATGCCGACAAGAAAAAGGGATGGTCCTTGCGTGGAATTTAACGTTTCTGGCTTTTTTGTTGATCTACAGTAGCTTTGACACGGCTCAGAGCGGTAAGCATTGTACAGCTCCGTGTTCAGCTAACATACAGACAAAGGGCACATAAGAACAAGATTCTGGTAACTTAATTAAGAGAGTGAATAATAGTCCAGGGTAGTTTAACTTTGTTTTCGAAAAAAAGCAAGCTGATTGGTATTTTTCAGGCAATGCGGATTTGGAGCATTTTCTAAGTAGCGGCAAAGAGAGTCGTGGAACAAAGAACTTACTCGGAGTGTAAATCTTAATGCGACAAATCACCTTCTGAAGTGACCATCTAACAGGGACTATTGATGTCGTGGAGTTTAAACATTTTTTTGTCGCACACGTTGGGCTGCATAACATCAAACGATGTGGTTTTTGCATTATCTGGATACATGGAGAAATGTGATAACATTTTAGGGCATTAACTAACCGGAATATTTTTTTACGAATTTTTATGTATTGGGAGGTATTTAAAAATAGGCTGTCGCACGATTAAAAAAGAAACTTTAAATGTATTTTTTAGCATGAAAAGCAAGCATAATATTACGGAAAATGGTGTTTTTCTTACGACCCCATACAAACGTTTCGTAATTTATCAAATAAAACCCTGTGAGTTAACTCTACCGTTTTAGAATTTTACCAAGGATTGCTGTCGCATGATTTCAGGTAAATTACGTTACCACGTGCTTAGGCCAAGTTTCTAACGGGCTAATACGGCTAGGCGCAATGATTTCTATATGTTTTCAATTCTAAGTAACTGTACTATAGTCTGACAGACTTGATAAATGTATTGTCCCATTAACCAGGAAAAAAAGTTAAAATTAGTGGTACCAAATGGAATATTTCGCTTGGTATTGTAAATTACGTTACCGTGCTTAGCGGCCAGTACTTAATATGCAAAAAGGGCATGTCGGCAATTGTTGTTTCACAGAAATTTGGCAGTAACGTACTCATGGAATTGCAAAAGTAACGTACCATAAGCCAAATTTTATAGCCATGAGAGTAGATTGAAAGGACACAGTAAATTACGTTACCGTAACTAATTTACCGGTAAGTCAAAAACTCGACTTTTGATGCCATCACGAGGCAATTTCATGACCGAATAGCTTAGAGTGCAAAGGTTACAGTGAAATTACATGTGATTATGCCATCAGAATGGCCTTTTCGTTCTTTTCTCAGTGCTGTGTTAATGTGAGCAGAGCCTGTCAACAACAGAAAAGGTAGTAGTAGGTTGGAGGAGAATCACCCGGATTTTCATTTATCAAGAATTTATCAGGAATTTTAACAAGGATTTTTTTTTTTCTGGAAAATTTTTTAACCAAGATTTTATCAAGGATTTTATCAGGAATTTTAACAAGGATTTTTTTTTTTCTGGAAAATTTTTAACCAAGATTTTATCAAGGATTTTATCAGGAATTTTAACAAGGATTTTTTTTTCTGGAAAATTTTTTAACCAAGATTTTATCAAGGATTTATCAGGGATTTTAACAAGGATTTTTCACACAATTTTAATAAAGTATCACCAAAAAAAAATCGATTTTTAAAACCAGTTTAAAGATATAAATATGGTAATAAATATGGAGAACCTGGAGAACCATACAGTTCAACAACTGAAAGACCTTGCCAAAGAGCAGGGTATTAAAGGATATTATAAGATGCGTAAAGATCAACTTATCGAAGCTATAACACAACCACAAGTACCTAAAGCTGAACCAACCAAACGGCGACCCCCAACACTCCTTATAGTTAGACCCCTCAAAGAATCAGGTAATATCCCCAACCAGCCGCAAAGACCTATCCCAGCCCCTAGAACTAATATTCAAAGATCCATTCCAGAACCCAGAAAATCAATATTTAAATCTTTGAATGATTTATTAGGAAGAGCTAACAATTCAGTTAGGGAAGGTATTAAAAAATTTTCAGATTTAATTATATCTTATGTACCAGAACCTATCAAAAATAGTATAAACCTTGCATTTAATGAAGCAGAAGATGAAGATTATTTCACTGCAGAAGAAGATGAAGAAGAAGATGAAGAAGAAGATTATTTAACTGCAGAAGAAGATGAAGAAGAAGCACAAAACCCACCAAAACCAAATCGCCACGAAGTTAATGCTAATCTGAATAATGACTTATCAAACATGATTTTTAACAAACTCAAACCGGACATAGAGATGCGTTCAAGGATTGTTTACAGTTTTTCAGCTAAAATTTACCGGGGTGGAGGAGAAAAAGTTGATTATCACAAAACTCTTCGTGGGGAGGGGACTTTTACAAGTTTATCTGAAATAGAGGCTTATATCCAAAGGTGTGAGACCAAAAGGTTAGATTTGGAGAATGTAGAAGTGTGGAGCAGCGCATACCTACCAGCAACAGAGGTCGTTGAAACCCCAGGGGTATACCAAGGCAGGGTTGAGTTTACTAAGATAAAGGTAAAAGTCATTCACAGCAATGAGCCTTTAATGGGTTGTGGACCCTTACCAGATTGGTTACATAACAAGAAATGCATTCACGCCGTTGATGATAAGAACGACAATCTATGTGTCTGGAGGTGTCTAGCTATTTACATGGGTTATCATGATAATATCCCTAGACCTGCCGAGGACACTACAAGAAAGGCACTAAAACTAGCCCGAGATTTTTATGATAACCCAAAACTGAAACCCTCAGAAGTCCGACCAACGAAACTTGTTGATTTTGAGGGTATTGCTAAGATGTTTTCTGTTAACATCCGTCTGTATGAACCAAAAGACCAAAAGGTTTGGAAACTAGTGTTCGGTAAAGACCAGTTCAAAAAGAATTTACCATGTGTAGACATCGGACTCTATAATGGTCACTGTTTCTAAATCAAGAATATAAAGGTTCTAACTGAACTCTGGGAATGTTCTGGGTGTGAGCAAAGATTTAACAGACATGATAATTACAATAGACACGTCACAGAAAAAAGATGTTCAGGAGGAAAGACACAATTGATATGCAAAGGGGAAAAGTTCAAACACATCATGAACAGTTCAGAAAAGGTGTTTTATGGAGGCAATACCCAATTTAGTTACGCAGGGTGTCAATGGATAGAAGCGCAGTCTAAGACAAGAGGCAAACACATTCATCACGCTCTCTGTGGGCATGGGGGCGAGCGGTGTGTGAAGAACGGTAAAAAGGAGATTTTGGTTGATGGATACGAGCCGGAGACTAGGACCGTTTTTCAATTCTATGGGTGTAAATGGCACGGCTGCCCCTGTTCAAGCGACGATGAAAAGAGATACAATGAAACTCTTGAAATGGAACAGACGATCACAAACTTGGGGTATAATGTTGTCTCGGTTTGGGAGCATGAAAAACTTGAATTAAGTGATATGAGACTTGAAAAGAAATTTACCCCATACCCATATTTTATTGTTTACGATTTTGAAGCATTGCTCCGAAAAATTTCTCAACAGATGACTGCCGACCTAACTTTCAACACCAAACATATTCCAGTTAGTGTTGCTATCACCGATAATTTTACAAACAAACCTAACTTTCTTGTAAAATCAAACCCAGAAGAGCTTATCAAAGGCTTTATTACAGATTTAGAACACCGTCGGAAAGCCATTGTCGAAAAAGTTGCAAGAGAATACCGGCTGACTGATGAAGATTCTATTCCAAAGAATGTGTTAGAGCAGTACAGAAAGTGGTGTAATCAAGTTCCTGTTTTAGGGTTCAATAGTGGAAAGTATGATATCAATATGATTAAAGAATATTTTGTAAAGCACATGACCGAGCAAGCTGGAGAGATTTTTGTGGCGAAGAAAGAGAATAGTTATATGTTCCTGACAACTGACCATTTTAAATTTTTAGATGCGATGTCCTACTTAGCCCCCGGACTCTCTTTTGATAAGTGGTGTAAAGCAAACAACTGTGAAGCACAAAAACTTGTCTTTCCTTATGAATGGTTGGATAGTTATGAGAAGCTTTTTCACGTAGGCCCTGTGGAATATGAATACTTTTACTCAAGCCTCCAACAGAAAATCACAGTGTCTCCTCCAGAATATGAAGAATTTAAGATCGAATTCGAAAAGAGGGGTTGTGTTACCATGATGGATTGGTTGCGGGAGTATAACCTAGCCGATGTCGTACCATTTGTGGAAGCTCTTGAGAAAACTAGACAACAATATTACCCAGATGCAATCGATATGTTAAAAGATGCTGTATCTATCCCGGGTATCTCAATGACTTATGTTCTGAACAAATTTTTAAAACTTAAGAAGAGAGACAACCCAGATTTGTATGCCCCCGGTAAACCCTGCTTTCACAAATGCGCTAAGACTTGTAGTAAAAAGGTTTGTAAAGAGTGCTCCAAGGTAAGGAAAGAATGTACCGCATGCCCTAAAAACAAGGCTTATGAACTCTTGAAAACGGGTATGGTTGGAGGCCCGAGCATTGTGTTTACGCGGTATGCTGAAAAGGATAAGTCAAAGATTCGCCCCCATAAATACAAAGAACCAAAAACCTGCAAGTCTGTCGATGGTTTTGATGCAAACAGTTTATATCTATACTGCTCGGGTCAAGAAATGCCCTGTGGTAAAGAGGAATTCATTGAGCCATTAAAGCCAACAGATTCTGAATATGTTAAAAAGGTTTGTGAAGACATTCTCGCTAATAACTTTTTTGGTTTTTGTCAAGTGGATATCCATGTCCCTGAAAATCTCAGAGAAAAATTTGAAGAGTTTTCACCTTTGTTCGTTGTAGATAGTATTCCTGAAGAGCTAGTCCCTGAACATATGAAACAATACCAAAAAGACACTGGGAGAAAAACTCTAAAAGGTACTAAAAAATTGCTTGGGGTGACAAAGGCAAAGAAGATCTTACTATATACACCCCTAATGAAATGGTTTCTTAATCATGGTTTAGAGGTAACAGCTGTACACAAGATTTTAAAATATGTACCAGGAAGACCTTTTAAATGGTTCCCAGACGAAGTTAGTAGCGCTAGAAGAGATGGAGATATCGAGGTTCTGACCACAAAGTTACGCAAAGCCTTTAAGGACAACAAGAGAGATGATGTTGACACTATTATGAATGATTTGAAGCAATTCCCTTCTATAGTCTCCTTGATTGAAGAGAACAAAGACATACATTCCAAGTATGAAGGTTGTAAAGAACTGGGGGATACTTTCAAGCTAAAAGGGAACTCTTTTTATGGTAAAATGATTGAAGACCTCGAACGACACACAAAAACAAGATATACTAAAGACGAGGAGGAGGTTGATAAGGCTTTTAGAAGTCCTTTCTTTGAGGATTTAGAAGTAATAAATGACACATACGAGCTGAAAGAAAGAAAGCGGCAGGTCACTATAAACCGCCCCTATCAATGTGGCATCGCGGTATACCAATTGGCTAAACTACGAATGTTGCAGTTTTACCACGACTTCCTCGATAAATATGTCGATCGAAGCGATTTCGAACTTATTCAAATGGATACGGATTCTATGTACATTGCACTGTCGGATGAAAAATTGGATAATATTATCAAACCCGAACTACAAAACGAATACTTTAGTAGAGGGAAAGCTGAATTTTTATCAACCTCAAAATACCACGACAAGACCCCCGGGCTGTTCAAGCTGGAGTTTAAAGGAACTCGAATGATTGCTCTTGCGCCAAAATGCTATTACGCAGAAGACCCGAACGGAAAAACAAAGTTTAGTTGTAAAGGAACCTCCAGAAAGCAAAATGATATGACATGGAATCGGTACTACGAAGCTTTGAACGGGGTGAAAGATAAAGCTCAAAATACCGGCTTTAGAGTTAACGATAACCAAATTGTGACATACACACAAAATAAACTTGGTTTAACCGCATATTATGATAAACGCATAGTTTCTGCCGATGGAATTCACACAGAGCCTTTGTATTAGCTCATTTCAACACAAAATTAGGCGGCAGCTCGGTATCATCTGGTACAACCTGAAGCTCTTCCCTCACAAAACCACGCCTCGGTCCATCTAGTAAATAATACAACACTGGCTGATTAGGTGACACCACACTACGTGAAAGATCGTAAACCTGAATACTCCAGATAGGATCCGTAGCTCGTCTTCGTTCACCACCCTCAAGTTCACCCGGAGCTAATAGATACCGCACTCTAACCCCCAGTGGTAGTCTCACTTCGTCAAGTCCAACAACTCGCTTATACTTTGGAGGATCAATATCAACCTCTTTCAATCTAATAGCTTTATCAGGCTCTTTACCAGTAAGGCGTGTAGGTTGACTATTCAGAGTTTTCAAAATATCCGGTAATCGTTTAACCCATACTCTAGATCGATCATCACTAATCATTTCTTGGGCATATTGATGACTAAATAATCGTTCACTTAATGTTCTATTTGCTCTTTCAACAAATGCTTGAGCTCTATGGTTTCCAGCTTCAGACCTTTGTATGGTTACATTATGTCTGTTCATAAGTTTTGTTACATCTCCCATAAATTCTTTCCCAGGATCAACAATTAATGTTTTAGGATATTTTAACTTTCGAGAGTAAATATTACTGAAGGCTTTGGATACCTCATGACTTTCTTTTGTGGTTAGTGGTTCTGCATCTTTGTATCTCGAGGCAATATCAATCACAACCAGAGCATATCGATATGTCTTTCTTCCTACTCTGTCATGTGGTAAAAATAATAGATCCGCTTGGTGAATCTGATTCGGTTTTTCCACATTCCAATGAGGTCTGGGGATATATTTTGGTGTAGGTAGATAGATTTGCCACATCGCCTGTTTCTCAACCCATCTTTTAGCCTCAGATTCACTAACTTTTGCTTTTTCAGCTAATTTTGGAATGGCAGAATACCCTTTCCAATATCCATAAGTTGAATAGTATATTTTTGATAGAATATTTTTGTCGTTACTCATTTAAAGAATAATCAGAGTATCTTATAAATCAAAATATGTCGCAAGCTATATCTGAAAAAATTAACCCAAACAGGATTCCGCTAGAGCCACTCGGTTTGAAAGCAGAATCGACACTGAATAGGATCTCCTTAAATACTTCATCTGTAAGTCCTGAGGAGACTCTGTATATAAATATTCCAAAACTTGCTGAAAATGTGGTTATCGTTCCGGGTAGTGTATCTCTAATATTTGACTTGACTGTTGCCGGTCATGCTAACAACACCCTCGTAAATAATGTAGGCAGTAACCTTGTATCCAGACTCAGGGTTCTTTTTGGTGGAGAAACACTACAGGATACTCAAAGATATGATCTCTTTCAAACCTACCATGACTTATACTTAACAGATGAAGATCGTGAGGATGGATTAAAACAAGGTATATCTTCTGAAAACATGAGGAAGCTTAGGACGAATGCGGGTGATAAGGTAACCTCAGGAAATGATAGGGAAGTAGCTCTTGCAGCAGTACACAACACCAAGTACAGTATCCCACTCAACCATCCTATTCTCAGTAATCATGGAGCTTTCTATCCAAAGGCGTTACCTCATCCTCTAACCTTTGAAATTACACTGGCTCCAGTTAATGATGTTGTTGTTTATTCTGACAAGACCAAGCCTCCAACTTACAAAATCGCAAACCTCGAGTTGGAATATTCTTGCATCTCAAGCGAATACTTAGCTCGTGAGGCACAGTCAGCTTATCAGATTGGTAAAGGATTCTTTTACGAGAATGTTATTCTTCACAAAACTTTCACCATATCCAGACCTAATGACAGTGTTATAAACAAGCACATTAATCTACCGAGGAGGTCAATGACGGGGATATTATGCTTGTTCACAGAGAACTATGTCGGAGGAGCACGAGATTCTGAAAAGTTTGTAAATCCCAATATCACATCAATTAATATCAATGTTGACGGCATGCCAAACCGTTTATACTCTAAGGGAATGGTACCATCAGACCTCTGGGAGTCAGTAAAGAAACGTTTTGGTAGAGAGGGTGTCAAGCAAAAGGATTTTTACACCGATAAGTTTGCTCTATGGATTGACTTGAGAACATACCCTGACAATGGTATTCATGGAGGAGGACTGGCCTTGAACAACACACGAGATGGAGTAAAACTAGAAATGAAACGAAAAGTTGGAGGAACAGGAAATATAACCTGCTACATGTTCGTAGTGGCTGATGCGTTGATGGAGGTTATGAATTCAAACTTAAGATCTATAATGTATTAGTTAAAATAACCATGGAAGAATTGATAGAAAAAGTTCCTTTTCATTGCATTATAACCGGTCCGACAAATTGTGGAAAGACAAAGTACCTCACAGATCAGCTCCGAGGACCGTTCCGAAATGTTTTTGAATACATTGTTCTCATATGTCCGACTTATGCTAAAAATAAAACCTATCATAAATTTGCTCACGGAGATAAACGTTTCTTGGTATTATCGCCAGATGCTAGTAACAGCGATGAGATTAACGAGTTATTAAATGATTGTCAAACTTTGTTCTCTGGTACTAATACACTAATAATTTTAGACGACTGTGCTGTATCGAAAGATCTAAAGAAACGCTCGAACAAGTTTATAGATCTAGCATTCTCCGGAAGACATCATGGATTATCAGTGTGGGTTCTCACTCAGCAATTAACATCCATAGCAAAACCATTCCGTGAAAATGTGGCTTGTGTCGTTACATTCCATAATCCATCACAAAAGGGGATGAATATGCTTTTCGAAGATTATGGAGGTGATTTAGAATCAGAAACTCGTAAAAAGTTTGTAGAAATGCTGAAAACTGAAAAATATTCGAGACTCTGTTTGTGTTTACGTTATCCATTCCAATGTTATTTAGAGATTCCCGCGGTAATTTAAAAGAATCTATGTTTTATTACAAAATTAAAAGATGACAAGCGTTGAAGATTTTATTGAAGATGAGACCAAAGATAATGATATTGAAATCAAACAAGAATCACTAGCTATTCTCGCATCACTTGGGACTACAAAGGAATATTTAGGTGTTGATATGAGTCTAGGTGATATCAAGAAACTCACGGCAAAAGATGTCGAAAAATATTATAATCGATACCAGACAGTATTAGGTAAGAAAACTAGTGGTGGATTAGTAGATTCATCTATTCAATTAGTTTCTCATGTCATTTCATACTTGGTTCCTGTAGATGACATCGATGCGCTTTGTAAAGACTTGAAGAATGATGATTTGGTTAATCGTGAACTGACAAACTTTGTAGGTCTCTTAGCATTAAAAGGTGGAAGATTGGTAGCACTTGCTAGTGGACTATTCCAGGTTGCTAAGCACATTAGAATCAACAAAATACAAGAAGTTTCAAGCACAAATGAGCAGACTAATGAGCAGGCTACCGAACAAAACTAAGCACAACTGATTTGAAGATTCTTTACTGTGAAAAAAAATAAATAATCATGTCTGATGAAGTTGTTGAACAAATTACAAAGGATCCCATGCCTGAAAAGAAAGATATTAAAAAGAAAGAGAAAGACCCTAAAAAAGTCGCTGCCGGTAAGAAATTAGCAGAATATAACAAAAGAGCCAAAGAAGCGTTAGCCAGGGAAACAGCAAGGGAAAAAGATAGGGAAATGAAACGTGAAGAGGCAGAAGAAGAAGAAAATACAAAAGCATGGATTCCAGAGCTATCTTTTACTACTGTGTTATCTATTGTTGGAATAGGGTTTACCGCAATTGACATGTTTATGAGGTATTACAAAAACAGAAAACAACCAACCCAACCACCAACCACAAATATTCCTACCCAACCACCAACCACAAATATTCCTACCCAACCAACTCCTAAAATAGGAATGCTATGAGGAAAGTAGTTTAAAGATTTTCTCTAACCACAATAAAAATCATGTCAACTGAAAACAAACTTGTGAAAACTGTTACTGATTCAGCCGTCATTATCGGATTGGCTGCTGGAGTTGGATATGTAGCTAAAAAGGCTATGAAAGAATCATTCATCAACGATCCATCCTCAAGTATTACAAACTATGCTAAATGGGTCGCTGTCCTATCCGGTAGTATGTACCTCAAAAATTATTTAGAAGATCAAAAGATTTTGCCAACTTAAAGATTTTACATATTGACCAATAAATGGCGACAATAGCAATGATGATTGGTGGAGCTATATTGAATGCGACTACGTTCGTTGGTGGTTCATATCTTGCAAAATATCTCTCAGGTGATAACACAGATTCAGAGCGAATAAGACACGACAAGGCAATAGAAAAATATCAAAAAGATTATGCTTCATACCAGGAAAAGAGACAGAAACTCATTGATTGGTACTCTCAACAGCAGGATGTTAAACACCGAGCTTCACAAAATATTTCTAATACCGATGAAGCTTTGAAATTTTATAGTCAGAAACATGAACCAAAATTCTCTGATTATTATAGACCTAGCAGCAATCAAAAGATGGGTGAGATGGTATATGTAGGTGGTGGTATGCTGGCATTGGGTTATATGGCTAGTAAATTATTTTAGTCAATTGTGTGAGCAGTTTAAAGATTTCTTACTGATTAGTAAAAAATTATGGAAGAATTACCAGACAAAGAAAATCCTTTTGAACCAGTTGATCCAGGCGATGATGATGGTGAATCGATGTCAATGACTTCCACCACTCGTCAAACTAAAACTAGCGCAAAATTTAAAGAAACTTCATTTGGTGGTGATTATGATGATGATGATGATGATGATGATGAAGAATCCCTACTGATTAAGGAAAGTAAAGAAGACAATAGGGCTCACGCTTTAAAAAAGATAGAAGAGAAGTTCTACAATTTCGACCCAATAAATTCACCATTCAGTGCAAGAATCGATGATACGGGGGTATGGGTTAGATTGACTGATAAAGTTAACAATAGGGAGCATTTACTTATTAAAACCAATGGGGATTTGGTAGATTATGACAAACTTCCTTTTACAATCAAGAGAGCAATTGGCATAGATTCTCAGAGTCTTTTTCTGAATAATAATAAACTAATTTCTGATTTGAATGAAGCTAATGAACAAATTAAGGATTTACATAATGCACTAACTGGGTTAAGAGCAACCGTGGAAACAAATGATCTGGAGAGACAAAGTTATATTGCTAATGAAAAAGATCTGCGTAAATTCATTGAGAAACAACAAGTAACAATAGCGGAAAAAGATAGCTATTTGGATACAGCTGTTAAACAGAAGATACAATATAAAACAGAGGCTGAGAAAATTTCGAGTGAATTGAACCGATACAAAGATGAACTCGACAAAAATAAGAAGGGGCTTTCCAATTTAATAAAGGTAGAACAAAGTAGAGATCGGTTACTCTCCAGGGTCAATGAATTGGAAGAGATGGCTAGAAATCAGATAATCTCAAACGAAGATAAAATAAGCGATCTGGAGAGAAAAAATGATGAAATACTTGAAAAGATGTCTCTTCGTGATCGGGTAAAGGTCATCTTCAAAAAGTATGGGTTCACAGTCTTTGCCGTTGTGAGTGCCGTTGGTGTGGTCATTGGTGTTATCGTTTCTAATCTTTCTAAAGGTCTAACCAAATTGGGTAAAGGTGTTGGTGATGGGTTGAAAACGATTGGTAAGAAACTTGGTGAAATATTACCTGGAATGGTTGGAGCTATCGTGAGCTTTCTGTTCAAAACAGCGGGGGATGTTATTGGATTTTTAGGTAAGAACGCTTGGCTGTTGATAGTGGCTGTGGTTCTATATTTTGTGGAACAATTTAAAAAGAAGAGACGATAAGTAAAAAAAACATGAATGATACAACGTTTCTAACTATCACTATGCTAACTCCTGAAACAAGAATTTATCTGGATCCACCCTTAACCCAAGTAAAAGAGATACAAATGATAGTTTGTTTCACTACTAAAGCTTCGTTTAATAATCCTTTGTACTTAATGTGTGATCTTATAGAGCCAAAGTCTTCATATTCAAATTGTTGTAAAAACATCGGTGAAAATGTAGAACTTAACCCCTCACAACTACTAGCTGTTATTCCATCTCAAGAGCATCCTTGTTTAAGAATTCCACAAACCAAAAATCCAATCAACTACTTTACTTTGAGGATTTTAGATGAAAAGGGAAGAAAGGTTAACTTAAATAACGAACATATTCGAATTCATTTAAAGATTTCTTGTTGATTTGTAAAATATGGATGACTACAATAGAATTTATCCACAAGTTCCTATGAATGGTGATCAAAATAATTTCAGACTTCAAAAATCGTGTGAAGTAGTACATAATCTTCAGAAGGAAATTAGACATTATGAGGATGTTAGGAAAAAATACAATAGAGCGAGGGGAATATTTACTAAAATCAGTGTTGGTAGCGGGGTGGTTTCAGTTATCCTATCTGCAAGTGGACTGGGAACCTCTCTTACTGGTTTTGGTGCTGTTGTTGGTATACCATTGGGAGCGGTTGGTGGTCTTTGTGGGGGAATATCGGTCGGATTCGGTGCGGCTTCAAAACGACTTTCACATAAAGTTAGTAAACACGAACAGACAGTTTCTCTGGCAAAAGCAAAAGTAAACACCATTCACGACTTGGTTTCAAAGGCACTGAAAGATAATGCCATCTCCGACCAAGAATTTTCGCTAATTTTATCAGAGGTGGACAAGTTTGAAAAACTAAAACTCGAAATCCGTCAAAAAAACCGGAAAGATACAGAAAAAAACTTAAATATGTCTCAGATAAGGACAGAGGTTCGTGCGGAAATTTTAAAGGAGTTAACCGGTCCCGAACGTTGAAATTTTCATTTGAGAGAACGCCTGTAGGATGGAATTATGAGGTTGGTATTAGAAAAGAACGGTGTTGATTTAAAAACATCTTATTATGAACATAAATAATAAAATGTTACTCAATGATTTCAGAAATAGGTATCCAAAGGCTGATCACAGTCAATTCGAAGTTGTAGCTGATCCGTATGGTGGTTACATTAGGTGGAAAGTTAATGGAACAACAATCATGTCTTATGACGACCCCACTGGAAAAACATGGACCGAAGACATGTCACCCCGTTTGAAAAGACTTTTATGGAAAGATTTAGGATTGGATGATAATGCATTGAGTTCATTCCCAAAGAGTTTAACTATGACCAATCGCTCTTACTCAATACCTGCCATTGATTTTGATGACTTTACAAGTAATATCACAAACATGTTGACCTCACTGGATATATACGTGTCAAATACTAAGAAATTCACAGCTAAGATGCGTAACATATTTACATCCCAAGTTGTGACTTTCAAGTTTGGTAAACAGAGTAGAAAATGGTTGAACGCACCAGATATGAATTATTGGCCTCAACAGCTGAACTTTGCAGTGTGGTGTGCTACCTCTGGATGTGGAATAAGTCCTTTCGAGAGTCTCAACTATCCCAAAGTCGTGAGTAGCTTCATTAAGTTTCATATATATTTCACAATAAGACGAATACTGTATGAATTGAGTCTTCCCCTACCTGATGAGCAACCTTTTGTAATAAACAACAACCCTTACAGCAAAGTCGCATATCAAAGATTGTGTGCTGAATTTGGAATCTCAAAAAACTCTGACTTTAGATGGAAAGGTGGTCGAAACGGAGGTTTAGGAGATATATTTGTAGATTATGGTACTGGATATCATGGATCTGGTGGTGGTTATCAAAATGTCCATATGGTAAGGAACTATGATGAAGAAGCTGATCAATGGCCTGGTGAAGGTGGTAAATTCGCTGATGAAGGAGGTAAGAAAGAAAAAGGTAATCTCATATCATTCATCCGTAATGACGATTTTGCTGATTACAAATATGCATGGTTTATCCCAACAAGTGGATATGGACTCACTAAAGCAGGTCTTGGTAGATTGAATCGATCTGCTGAAGCTTTTGTTTACTGCATATTGGGGGCGCAAGTCAATACTAGAAATTCGATTGTGGGAAATGGTGGTGGAGCGATCGAGACTCAACAAGAATTCTTAGCTCTGTTTGAAAGTAGTGTGATCGAGAATGACATTTCGAGTTCGATCCAAAGGTATCAATTAGCTGTACAGGAAGCGAAATTAAGGCTTGATTTAGCTATTGCCCCCGGTGTATGGCTAATGCCTAGTAATATGATAATCAACACTGAGAGCGTGACTGGTTTTAATAACAAACTTATGAAAGCTAGTAATGATATGCGTTTTGGAGTTAATAATTCCCTAAACACTGAAGCAAAACAGGTTGGAATAAAACATAACATGGGATCTTCAAAGTTAAATTTACCGCATAGAACTGAAACGAAACCAAAACCCTCAATGAAAACAGACTCAACGCAAACAGACTCAACGAAACATGAAAATAATATAGACTCAACGCAACATGAAAAGAATATATTAGCATTTATAGTTGTAGCTGGTGGATTAGCGTGGTATCTATTTCGGTAGATGGTTGGTTTTTCGTTTTTTATCACAGGTTGAATAATATACAAATTCTTGTTATGTAACACTGACTTGCGTTATATAACCTAGTGTTTTTATTTTGTGTGACACTCTTTACATTTTACCTTCTGTTTGTTGTGTTCACATATTTGAGATCCTCCACACTCTTTACAGTACGACTTATTTCTTCCATGAATACATATTTGAGATCCCCCACACTCTTTACAAAAAGATCTTTGTCTTCCATGAATACATATTTGTGATCCTCCACACTCTTTACAGTAATCCTTTCTTCTTCCATGAATACATATTTGTGATCCTCCACACTCTTTACAGTAATCCTTTCTTCTTCCATGAATACATATTTGTGATCCTCCACACTCTTTACATCTCACCTTCAGTATGTTATGAGGGCATATTTGAGATCGCACACAATCTTTACAATAATATTTATACTTTCCATGAATACAGTTATACTTATTATTTTTTGTTTTATCCTTAGGTGTCGGTTCATTTGTGGTTGTGTCTATATTACCTAGAGCTTCTATGAGTTCGGCTTTACACATCTTATAATATCCTTTAATACCCTGCTCTTTGGCGAGGTCTTTCAGTTGTTTCACTGTCTTCTTGTTCATATTTATTACTATATATTTATATCTTTAAACCATTTATATAATAATATATAAGCGGTTGATGAAGTCTTTCTTAAGGTTCTTTCAAATGACAGAATTAATTACACTCATGATGCTTCCAGAAAGTGGTTCAGGGGTTGATGAGGATATCAAAGTATTCCACTCGGTACAATCTACAAATAGAAGGTTGATTTTCAAAAAACTGCTCAATCTTTCCAACTTGGTGATTTATCATTGTATGGATTAAGCTAGATAAATCGGTTGATTCAGTAATCGTTCAGTTCTGTGTTTGAATGATGGTTTAGTAATAATATTTCTTCATCAATATCGCTAATGAATTTAGAGGTAAAGACAAACTTAACCTTGATAGGTTTCTCTTGCTGCTTAATGAGATCTATAACTTTTGGTTTGACATTAGCGAGGAAAAACAAGAGGTTATGCCAATTCTCTCCATCAATCCTGTAGGTTTTCACATAGCTATTCAACTTCATTTATTTATTACTATATTTATATCTTTAAACTGGTTTTCAAAATTTTTTTGGTGATACTTTATTAAAATTGTGTGAAAAATCCTTGTTAAAATCCCTGATAAATCCTTGATAAAATATTGGTTAAAAATTTTTCACAAAAAAAAATCCTTGTTAAAATCCCTGATAAAATCCTTGATAAAATCTTGGTTAAAAATTTTCCAGAAAAAAAAAATCCTTGTTAAAATTCCTGATAAATTCTTGATAAAATATTGGTTAAAAATTTTTCACAAAAAAAAATCCTTGTTAAAATCCCTGATAAAATCCTTGATAAAATCTTGGTTAAAAAATTTTCCAGAAAAAAAAAAAATCCTTGTTAAAATTCCTGATAAATTCTTGATAAATGAAAATCCGGGTGATTCTCCTCCAACCTACTACTAAGGTGCTTCCGATTTAGTGATTGTCTTGAATGTATTTGGAACAAACCCGAGTTACAAATCCTGCTACTCCTTGTCTGTTCACCCTTGTGGTGCTAAGAAGTTGAAAAAGAAAAGTATAATGTATTTCATCGTTTGTTTCTCATAAGTAACGTAATTTACACAGTAGACTAACATTGACATTGTGATAATAGTTCTCCAAGCCAACGAATCTTTGTCAACTTTTGGATTGAAAAATAAAAAGGGATGTGTTATATGATTTCTATTATCGATTTGGCCCTTCTGTGGCTTTTAGGATCATGAATTTAATGTAGTAAATAAGTTGGAAAAAAGTAGGTGGCTAAGATTTATTTACACTGAGTGAAACGTTGAATGAACGAGCAAATAAAAGAGTGAGCAAGCGATGCGAATTAAGGGTACCAATGCCAAACGCACCAAAAATGCTGACGACATGACACCCAAAAGCAGAACGAATAAACAGTTTGGAGAAGCAGGTCTCAACCCAAAGAAAGCTAACGAGGCTCCTTTTTAGTAACGAGTATTGATGGATGAAAGTCGTGAGTCCGCTCCGGAAAACAAGACAACTGCCGCCAAGCAAGTAATTCATTCATAATATAATCTGTGGGCGAATTGTTGGGAAATACAGGCTAATCAAGGCAATGGCCGGCGCGACTAAACTGGCGAGAAACAGTTTAATGCGGTCTACCAGAAAGCCTTGTACCATACAGAAGAGAACACGCCTCCTCAGTTACACTTTACGAGTCGAAGAAATAGGAAGTGAAGGCCTATAAGCATGAAAAGGGCCAAAGCAGTTATCCTGTAACGTTTTTCGTTTTTAGATTTTGAAAAAAAGTTAAATACAGTGATCTTGTTGTTATCAGTACGAATTTGTAAATTACGTTACCATGTTTAACAATCCATTTGGAAAATACTAAAGCTGAAAGCATTAACAACAAACCACCTATCAAAAAACTTTAAGTTCTGATGTTTAAATTGAAATATTTTTGAAACTGCTATTGCTGGAAAATAAGAAATAGCAAATAAAACAAAACATTGTATTTTATATTGGCGTAAATACGAACTTATTCGCGATTTTTTAATGACGAGTTTTTTAGCGGGGCTCCCGCGCGCGAAGCGCGCGTGGAGCAGGGCCCATACTCATGGAATATGGTCAACCTCTTTTCTTTTGGTTGTCACGTGACTGACCGAGCGTACGTACCTACGTACGTACGTACGTACGTACGTCCGTACGTGTCTACAGATTGTACGGGTAGGGTAGGGGACTATCAAAAGGAAGGGAGGGGTATCTCAGGCTTGTCTTGGCAAATCCACATCTTTTATATTAGACATTCACAATATGGTCAATTGACAGCTGTCAAAACGGGATAGCCACTGACCAGCATCACATGACCATATTGTGGGCTCATGTGTCAACTCATCGAGGTGACGTGATTTATTTGGAAGCTGTTCTGGTAGCCCGCATATTTTTGGCGGGAAATTGCGTTGACGACTGAAAAAGAAATTTTCAGTTCATTGTCTTTTTGAGACACAATATTACTACTCTACACTGTTAAAGTTTTACTAAAGGATAAACGAAACAATTTCTATTGCTATGTCAACAAACAATAGCAGAGAAAATATAATTTGCAGAACACAGGGTTCAGGTGAAGAGCAACGGGAAAGAGAGCAAGAATTAACTGAGGAAGAATGAGCGAAGTAGATCGCCGCTCGGGAAAGAGAAAGGAGAAAGGAGACGAAATTATAGCGAAGAACGCCGACAAGCAGAAAGAGTCCGGGCTCGAGAAAATAGACAAAATGTTAACGAAGAACGCCGAGAAGCGGAAAGATTCCGTGCTGTGGAAAACAGACAAAATTGTAGCGAAGAATGCCGAGAAGCGGAAAGACTTCGTGATGTGGAAAACAGACAAAATTTTAGCGAAGAAAGCCGAGAAGCGGAAAGACTCCGTGCTGTGGAAAACAGACAAAATTGTAGCGAAGAAAGCCGAGAAGCGGAAAGACTCCGTGCTGTGGAAAACAGACAAAATTGTAGCGAAGAAAGCCGAGAAGTGGAAAGACTCCGTGCTATGGACCACAAATTTGCATAAGTTTTGTCTGCATAATATTTGCTCACTGATGCGTGACCCAGCACTCGCACTTTCCACTTTCCCTTAAACTTGACACTTGACTGGGAAAACCGACTTCTAAACAAACCTTCTTCAGAAAAATGATCTTCTGAATGCACTACTTTTGAATGAGAAGCAAACTGATGAAAGATTTCAAATTTTTATGTCCTTTAATCATATAAACATCTCCCCTGTCGACGGCTAAGAAATAATCCCGCGGGAATTTTCTCTTGGCGGCAAATTGCAGAATGTAGCGCTTTCACTGGCAGCTTTTCGCGTTGTCGACGTTGTCATTTAGTGTGTCGATTGAGAACTTTGGTTTCAACGCCGTTGTTTTCGGAAAAAAATGTTCTTCTAAATTGTAAAATGTCTCAAATGTATGTTAGTCATTCACGTGTTGCGTTTGACCAGGTCTACTTATAGTTCACACTATTACGGTTATTTATTTCTTTTGTTTAAGTAACTACAGCTGATTGTAGTGAATAAATGAAGGCAGTAATTTTTTAAACTTATAATGTAATTAAGAAAAGAATAATTAATAATTATTTTTTCATTCTCGTGAAAAATGTTTTTCGGGCTGGTAGATGTTGGTTACAGCTTGCCCGAAGGGCAATCTGTAAAATTAATTTTCTTTGCACCCTGCTTGGAGTAAACATTTATTTTACCGAGGTGTTCGTTTTAACACGAAAATGACAAGAGTTGTGTCCTGCATTTCCCAGTAGCGTGTACAAATCTTTTAAATACATTTACGCAAATAGAATGGTTAATTTCATCAGGAATAGAATACAGTACATTGATAATTTGTGTTTTTTGTAGAATATACTCCATGACTTTGTAGGTAGAAAGACCGTACTTATGGCAGACGAAAGTTTAGACAAAAATCATAGCAAGTTAACCGACCTCGACACTTAACTATAGTTAAAAACGTTTGTGAATTCCTTCGCAATATTTTAGAATGCTTTTACAGTTTAAAGTGAAATAAAAGTGCTAACGGGAGCCCCGCTTTTAGGCTTGGCTAAATCTATATATTAGATAAATTTATGTTATCATCAGGAATTAAAGTAGGATGACTTCTTCTGTACCTTTCTCTTTCGAAACGAAAACGATATTTTGCATGAAAGAAACCTGTTCTTTCTCTTTTGTTCGTTATTTTTGCAATAAGCGAAGAAAAGAATTATTTTTTGACAATGGAGGGGCTAACCATTTTTTTGCTATAACACACCAACCAACGAGTCGATTCTCTTCCAAATTTAGAAAATAAAAGGCTGATTATTATTACTCGGGCTACTACCACAGGTAGCCCGAGTTTAGGTTTACCTTTTCGGTCTATCAGTCTATCAGTCTATCAGTCTATCGACAACGTCGCAAATCGGACTACCCGCAGAGGCCCTTGGGTATTGCTATTGTGAAAACGAAGCTTCAGCAAGTTATTGCACCATGGATGTCTGAACTATCTTTGAAAGCCAATGTTATGCACATGAATACTACTAACTCTTGTATTGTCAGCTACTGTTGTCATTGAGATCCAAAAGCTGAAGTTAATACACGAATTTTGTACTGCGACAAGACACGCGTCGTTGGATGCCTCGAGTCAACAATTTGTCAAGACAACAATACGCGAATAAAGGAGGTTATAAGGATTTTTTCATCTAATTTAAATTTTGGTAGCATTTTTGGATGAAGATTTCTTAATTGCGGTCTGTCTCATGCGTGGTCGCGTAGAAAGTAGTTGCAAGACAAAGACTTGACAACAAAAGCGTGATAACGCTCAAAGTTTGATTGCGCTTGCAGGTGAAACGGTTGACGTTACAAACGATTGCTACAGACTGTTTCTATTGAACTTGTTGTTTGTTTATAATAAAGTTCTTGGTAATTATGACCAGAAAACGGCGAACAAAACTCGGTGACTGTTTGTCAGCCCGAATTCCCTCGGGCCTCCTTTCAAAATCATCTCTGGATCTTTTCTTATTCAAACTCAAGTTTTTTTTCTACGTGGTCGTGTGGAAAGACATTAGCGGGAACAGGGCCAATAAGCCTAAATCGGAAGAAAAGTATATCCGATTGAGGAGTAATATTGTTTTTCCCACATATCGCTTCTTCGCCTTCGATAACTTGGAATCAGATGAATCGCATCAAGTTTCAACTGTTTTCTACCGTGGGAACCAAGAAAGCTGATTGGTCAACATTAATTTGATTAGTAAACAAACCCAATTATCACTGAAATTTCTGTAAAACCTTAGAAAACTTTCTGATAAAATCGCTCAGCTTAAACACCACAGGAATTGTGGTGCGATATGCAGTCTGGTAGGTTTTTTGCGGTAGTGGAACCAGCCATATAGTATACAATATATACAAGACTTAGGCTTAAACTGACATTCACATTTGTTCGATACCGTATTATCAAGTGTAGCCCGAGTGAACGCTCCTGAGAGCGTCTAGTTCTATAAGAAACATTTACTGACAGGACAATTGGCAATACTTTGTTTTTTGACTTTTTGAACTGGTGATGGTCCCTGTTAGCTGAGAATGGGTGAAATATCTTAATGCGACAAATCACCTTCTGAAGTGACCATCTGACCATATATTTATTCTGACAGCGAAACTGAGTCAAACTGCTTGATTTCTTATGAGCGGAAAATAACCATCACATGCACCTTTAGTGATGAGATCGTTTGCCATTTCACCTTTTAGATGAAACGTGTGACATATCCAATCGGCCATCACAGGTATTGTTTTCAAAGCTGATCATCTCTGACCAAATTCTTGACGGACCAATCCTGTCCACGGAAAGAGTAACAAGCGATCAAGAATGCCAGATGAAATGCATCCAAAGTTTGCAATGTGACAAGTACAACCTTGGACTTGTAGACACCTCTCTGTTACGCCATTGCCAGATTCTGAAGTACGAAGGTGGAAATTATCTGAAATCTGATATCAAATTCACAAAGACGTCTATCTAAGCTTGACAAACTCCACGGATATTTCATATTTACAACTAGTCATAGTTGTCACTAAATCTGCCCCCGACTTTGTAAAAACTGAATGAAGACTGCATGTGCTGGTCCATGTATTTGTTATGAACCTTTGAAATGTAGTTTTCGTTTGAGAGTTTGCGAGTGCAAATTCCTTGTTGTGTTTGTGTTTTGTCAATTATTACACTTTGTTTCTTGGGTTAATGGAAATCCTCATACATATCGTGTTTAGGATGGGTTTACATTATAGCTTGGAATGAAATAAGAAAGCTAAGAATGAAATCGTGACGACTCGTTGCCAAACTTGCCAAACCCAGTTTGCGCGGTTGCTGAGCCAGGCGCACATGCTGAAAATTAACCGGGACCACCGTGCGCGCCTATTTACGTTAAATCGAGAAAATTTTCGCATACTAACACTACGACCATACGATACTTCTTATTTACGCGGGGAACATTAGGATACCTCCTCGGGTTCCGGCCTCTAGGCCGGAACCCTGCAGGGGCAATAATCCCGCCTCGCGAAATCCAGAATTTCCTGGCGACGGAGTCCGTGATTCACATAATTAGCAAGTGCGTTTTTAGCTCATGAATGACGTAGTCATGCAATGAGCTGTAGGAGTGGACCGCGAATTCACTTGATCACTCACTCCATTCTGTTAGACAATTAATTTATGCATTAAAATTTGATTAAACGCTTCTTACCGAACCTCCCCTACAAGGTATTCTATATATCCAATGTTGTGGCGTTGCTATCTGGGCAAAAACTTTGCGGGTAGTACTGTGGCAGAAATTTGCTCAATCACACAAATGAATGCAAAATCATACAAAATGGCGTCAGCCTAGCCTGCCAACGCAGACGTATATATTTTCCCGCCGTGGCTTGTGTTCTTCTTGTTCAGAGCTGA
Source organism: Ricordea florida (assembly GCA_949710005.1). Classification (NCBI taxonomy): domain Eukaryota; kingdom Metazoa; phylum Cnidaria; class Anthozoa; order Corallimorpharia; family Ricordeidae; genus Ricordea; species Ricordea florida. The sequence continues at coordinate 7,515,710 of OX453273.1, read as the reverse complement.
TCAAAATACAGCTTTATAGAGTTAAATAATGAAAGAATACTCAGCTACGGAAGAAATAATTTATGCTCTACAGAGGGTCGTACAGGGGTATTCGTTTAAGACAATCTCTTCACAAATCCAATTCATTCATGAGCTGGCTCACAGGAGCCTTTGATTAAGATCAAGGTCGTCTTTCCAGGAATCATTGCGAATTCTAGCGGCTATATCAAAATTATCGAACTCAACCTCGTTCCCAGGGCTTTTCCCTAGAGAGAAAAATCCCGTCCGCCATTTTTCGTTCTAGGGAAAAGCCCTGAGAACGAGGTTGAATCGAACTGTGCTACTATGAGTCGTGTTTTGAATCATCCGCCATTTTGAGCAAACTGGACAAACTAGACCACAGGAATCCCGTTTAATGAAGGAGCAATGCATTCTGGTCTATGACAGCCATCTGCCACGCTAGAAATAATTTTTTTTTTCGAGGTCCAGTAAAGTTCTTTTTTTCACTTTCTTTGTTTTTTTTTTAATTTATTTTTTATTTTTTTTTTCATAATTAGAAATTTAGTGTTCAGAACAAAAATAAAATGAAATAAAATGGAAATGAAAATGAACAATACAAAAATGCATTAAAATTGCTATGACAACTGTAGGCCACAATAAACTTGTTTCCAGATCTCCGTCGTGTCATATCATTTCCTCCTTCTCAGTTGCGGAAGTCTTATTAGCGAGCATCGTACAACTAAAGCTGAGAATACAACCCTTTGAAGTTCAGTTAAATCACAGTGAAATTCTTAAGGCAGACAAAATACGGTAAGTCAAGGGTCATTTTATCGACCGATTGCTACAAATGCAAACTTCAGTCAGATTCAAATGTACAACTGAGAATCGAGGGGATTTGGTAAAGTACACAAACGTAACGTACGATGGAAAAGCTGCTGACGTTGCGATTGTTCTTCCTTCGTCATGAGAGCCCTTCGTCACTCTTACATTATCTACTTGTTTGATAGCTGATTTTTTGTGCATGCATTCCCCACCGAAACAACACTAGTTTCTTTAAAACTTAGTTTGCAATCGCACTTGAAATCAGAAAACCGTTTTCATTGTTTTGAATGATTTAATGTTCCCATCACTCTAATTAACTGGAAATTTACGCTCTTACTGACGAAGTAAACGTAGTTCAACATACCTGGAGAAGCATACCCAGGGCGAAATAGTTTGTATAGCATTAACGATCATGATCAACCAGTAACAAGAAGTATCTCCGTACCACACAACTATGGAAAGCCAAATGGTGCAAAATTCAAGAAACAAAATTGGCCTCACGTTCAACAAATTTCCTATCAAGGTCAAGAAAGACTTCAATCAAGCTCAACAAAAATAATTCACGTTCAACCGATTTTCTCTCAAGGTCAACAGATTTTATTCAAGCTCAACAAAATTTCGTCCTCACTATCAACAAATTTCCTCTCAAGGGCAAGAGATATTTGAGTCAAGCTCAAGAGATCACTTTAACTATTTTCAAAGAAAAATTTCTCTCAATTTCAAGCTTCGTTCCATATGAACCCCAAATTCGTTTCAACAACTCTACCTTTCAAGGTCAAGGCGCGAACGACATGACGCTAAACGTGGCCAAATTGTACCATCAACAAACCAAAGACGTTGTCAACAACCACGCTGACCACTGTCAACAACGTAGTTAACCCACAATGCAATATTCACTGCAAAAAGACATTTTCCGCCTCGTCCCCAGGCTCATGTTAGTTTTAAATTCGGAGAGATCTTGGACACTAGCTTTTTTAAATCATCTCTTCCACGTGCGCGTGCAAAATGGCCGAAAGAGCAGAAAGTCCCGATGAGAGAATAGAAGAAATAGTTCGCAGATGTGTACGCGAAGAACTGGGTAATTCTAGAGGGAATTTCAGTAGTCAAACATTGGTTCATAGAACGAGAAACCTTATTCGTTCATCTGCTTCATTTACTGCTAGGCAGCTAGGCGAAACAAGTCAACAGCCAGCGGCCATGTCTGAATTTCGTCGTCATGCACCAGCCATGTCTGCTCGTGCTTTCGATAGATCGACGTCTGTAACCGGACATCCTTTTCTAAAAAGAAAAGCTCCCGCTTCAAAGCAAAAGACATACGTTGTACCAAAGACAGTCTTTCTTCTTGATCAAGGAAATGTCAACGTTGATGACGAGGATGACGTTGAAGGTCAGAATGATGAATATGTAATTAAAGAAGAAATGATTTTAGTGAAAGGGGAGTTTGATTTGTTAGCTGGTGCTGATGAGCAGTCAATTCGCCAAGAATTGAAAGAAGTATTTAAAGTCAAATTTCCACTGATTTCAGTGAAAGACTTTGACTTTGTCAAAAGAGAGAGAAACACCATTATAACACCTGTGGTGAAAGAAAACCATGCATGGGACTATGCTCATGTGAAGCATCTTTGTGGTGCTGGTAAGCTTTATGTTAGATTGAATATCAGCAAGGATATCATTGGATGTGCCTCTGATGATAGTGACAGTAGCTTGCCGATCATGTTGTCAACGACCAATGATGGCCCCATTAGTTCAGCAAACACACCACCGCCCATTGTAGCAGATGAGGAAGTACCAACAACAACATCAGGCATTTCACACATGGACATTTCCTCTTTGACTGTATTATTTCCTGATGCAAAACTAAGGGATATTAGAGATGCCCTCATTCAATGTGGTTCACTTGAATTGGCAGCTGAGAAGCTAAGTGACAAAGCAGCCACATGTAAGCAGTCTGGTGCATGTGTAGATGCTTCACAGATACTAAAGAATCTCAAGTTGAAAATGAAAGGGTATGGCCAGGCAGAGAAGATAAAAGTTGATAGAGAAGATCTGGTGCTTGATTTATTTCATTATTACAAGGACTCTAATTTTAACCCAGTGTTGCAGATTAAAATTCAGTTCAGAGGAGAGCCAGCAATTGACAGTGGTGGAGTGCTTCGTCAAGCTTATGAAGATGCTTTCCTTGCACTGGCAAAAGGAGATGCAGGGTTAAAGATGTTTCAAGGTCCAGTTGAGCGTCTAATTCCTTTATACCGAAGTGACAATGTGCTTAATGGAGTGTTTGAAGTTCTTGGGAAAATGGTCGCCCACAGTATGATCCAAGGTGGCCCGGGGTTCCCTTATTTGTCACCAGTGATATATTGGTACATTGCCACTGGAGATTTACAGCAGGGCATTGCAAGGGCTAGTGTCATAGACATCAGTGATGGAATCTTAAACAGCTATGTTACAAGGGTAAGTGTTGCATTTACTTTTTCTCATTATTGTTAATATTATTATTTATTAATAATAATAATTAACAATTAAAGTATGGTCTAGATTTTGATGACTGAGATAATCAAAACAACTTTAAATGATATTACTGTGATCAGATAGTAAAATTTAACTACCAGCAATCTGTTCTAGTTTTAACTTAAATATTTGGTTGGTGATATTGCATTGTTAGTGTGGTGGTATTTACATTGGTCAAATTTAGTGTTTTTCTCTGTTCTGGTGCTGAAAGGTTTGATAAAATGGCTTTCTGCATTCTAAATTTATACTTTAAGGTATGGGCTAATATTACATTGTACAATCCTTTGTTAGGTTCTGTATTTCATGATGGCAAAAGTAAATAATTTTCATTTTTAAAGAGTGTGTTTGTATCAATGACATATAGCATTTTTTACAGATTAGAGATGCAACAGCAGTTGACATTGAAACCATCAACCAGGAAGAAGATTTTCTACAGCTGATGCAAAACTGTGGGGAAAGAAGACTGTTAAAGGTAAGGAATGAACATGGTATTCAAAATGCTTCTAATTTTTGGTCCATGTACTCTATTTTTTGGTGTGAGATACATCTCCTTATTTATATTTATTTTACTTTGATTCTTGAGATACTGAACCCACAAATCTAAATGTTTCATGCATTGAAACATGCATTAGGTGGATGAACTCCAGTATACCTGTAGTTAATAAATATTAGATCTTTTTGCAGGGAAACCCATGCACACCTAATATTGTTTCCGAGTTGTTTTCTGTTTCACAACTCACAGCCAATGAGATGTGAAATGAAGAGGGAAGACTTAGCAGCAAGACTCTACTAGAGTTATTTAAATTGCCCTTGACTTCCATCTTTCAAGTTTTGTGGTTTTAGCTTTCATCAGCTGGGTTGCAGCACAATAAATAGTCTAGAAATAATTAAGTATTTGCAGTTTTCCAGGTTTGTTTTTAACATAACAAGTTATTGGTGTATATGATGGGTGAATTGAGTTTTTATTAGTTGGTTGTTGTGTCTTTGGTTTTGGGAAAAACATGCCAGTAGCAGCAGCTTTATAAGGATTACATATATGCCATTTGTCATCAATTGATTGGGAATGAAAGATATTCAGACGTAACATAGTGTAAATTTGTTTTTAGAAAACAGGTAATTCCTGTGACTGTATTCTAACCCATTACAATATAATAATATGTACTTTGCACTTTACAGGAAGAGAACAAATTAGATGTGGTACAGTCACTAGTGATTCATGAATCACTAATCAAACACAAAGGAGTGCTGGACCAGTTTAGAAAGGGTTTAGCTATTTTGAGTTTGTTGGAAGAAGTTGAAAAAGCGCCAGCCAAATTTGAACACCTTTTTGTTCATCAAAAAGGTGAAATTAACTCCGATTTTGTGAAATCTTTGCTGCGCTTGCCAGTATCCACAGACCCTAGTGTAATAAATGTTACACACATGTTATTAAGTTTTATTGCCGGTGCTAATGAAGATGTTTTGTGTAAATTACTGCGTTTTGTCACTGGATGTAAATCTACGACTGCAGCTTTGCACCCAGGTTGTGTTAATGTTACTGTTGAAGACACCCTTAACATTTTTGCTTCAACTTGTACCATGGAGTTGAAGTTACCTCTTTATTTTAGTGGTTCTGCACAGTTTGATTTATGTCTGAAAGCTGTTCTTGAGAGTTCCTCTTTTAATACTGTGTGAGAGTTGAAAGCAAGGTGATATACTGTATGTCAATGGGTCAAGGCTGCTGCAATGCTGACTCTTTTAATGTTTACCACAGGAGAGATCTGTAAGAATGTGAGAGGCACAGTATTGCCATATTTAACCTTGTAAATTCTGTTTAAAGCATATGTTTCAAAGGAAAAAGGAGGCAAAATCTCCTCCCCTTGATGTTTGAAAAAGTCCAGACTGATTTCAATTATTTCTTGTGTAATGGATGCATGTCTGGCTAACAGTGGTTGTGTTTCAATAATTATGATCTTTTCTCTTAAAATGGGTTAGAACTTGGGGGACATTTTTGATAGGCTTCAGTTGTACCACGTTAATTTTTTTTGCATTATGCAAAGTTTAGTGATTTTTGACTTAAAGTTGGTGTTAGTGAAACTGGTTTTGATATTAAGAAAAAAATATTTAATAACTATCCAGTATTTTGGATCCTTCTGGATTGAGTTTACATTATATTATGGCAGGAGTATATTGGTGTATTGTGTTTCCAGGAAATTTCTATTCAACCCCCACAGAGGGTTTTGTTTTGGTTTGATCCCCACTCCTCTGGAAAGTACTGTTGGCTACATGTAGATTTCAGAATTGACAATGACCCTCCATGGGGTGGGTATGAATAATTATTTTTGTACTGTTTTTAACTTCATGGAAATAAACTGCTCTACCAAACTACTTGCATTGCTTCCATCATCAAATGAATTTAACTCAACTGGATTTTTCAAGATGGTACAGTACCAACCCAACCTTGAATGGCTAATACATATAACTCCTTTGCAAAGCTTGGAGAATCTAGCAACTTTATGCATTAACAAGGCATTACACCAGTCACCACTGAAAATAATGTTAATTATTTATTTCAATAAAATAGCTGATAGGTAAAATAGTTCACCCAAGCTTTGTGAAGTATTAACCATTCATAATTGGGGGTCACTGCATTCTTGAGATCCTCAAGGTTAGGTTCATTGTTTATAAGGGACAAATTTGTTAATCGTGTTCAAACAGTGTATGTGGGACACATGTTCTGTGATGTTTTTATATCACAACAGAGAGCAAGATTTCATACTTCCACTAGCATAATTCGACTCCCCTTTCTTAGAAGGTAACAACCACCATTAAACTAAAGTTGGCATTAATGAGGCGCATCACTCTTGACATCTCTTTTTGTACTCTCCAGCTTGTGTTAGAACCAATAAAGCATTTTCAAACAAATCAATACCAAAACTATTGGAATGTTGTAAAGGATCAATACTTTGCCTAAGCAAAGTTAAAATGTTGATGGGTAAGTCAATATTGATATCTTCGACCTCGACCGTGGAAAGTCCATCATCACTGGGTGTTGGTGCAAAAGGGTCAAAGCCGTACCATTCCAGGTCATCAACAACTTCCCCGGATTCTGCTATATCAGAAATACCTATAAGTGAACGATTTCGTATGTCAAGCACCCCATTTGTCCACATCTGAAATGGTGACCAATGGCGCTCCGTTCTCATGGGATGATGATTCCATGCAGCAGAAAAGGACTGGAGGGCCTTATTTATTCGGGGGGTAAAAATGTAGTGTAGTACAAACTTGTGTAAACTGTTGTTTCGTTGAAGAAGTCCTGATTCTTCCATGGCCTGAAATGTGTAATAAAAAATATGACACACAGTGCAAAAAACATCCCGCCAGAGACGCTCGATGCGTTGATTGTGCACCGATGTTCCAGCTAGGAAACTTCCTCTATTTGAACCACGCATCTCTTCCATTAACTGCCACACGCCAACATTTTCTCCACCATGATCACTCCGTAATCTTGAAGGCCAGTGATAGCGCTCAGTAGCAGAGAGAAAAAGGTGACTTACAGTTTCCTTTCTGTTATTAGTGGAGCAGTGAAGATACACTATTAGTCTTGAAAAACCGTCTATTCCTCCATGTATAACAAATCCCCAGTTCACGAGACTGTGGTGGCCATCAATGTGCCACAAACTGTTTGGCCCTTGCACTGAATAAGCTCTTCTCGAAACAACAATTGCCCATCTGATGCGAGAGTTATGCGGATCTACTCGAGAAATACTTGCTCTTACCCTGCGGCGCTGTAGTCTGAAGCCAAGTGACTTAAGAAAACCTTGAACTATGGAACATCCCACAAGATTCCCATGCTCTTCAATAAACTGTTTGACATAAAAGTCAATTTGTTCATCAGATAATGCAGAAAATCCTGTTGTTTCCTGTAAGCCATATTCAACAACACGTCTCCTTATAGTCCACCTTGAAACAAGGAGCATGTCTGCAATTTGTTTCCAAGTAAAACCATAAGAGTGCAATTCCAAAAGAAAAACCTCGCTGATTTCAAACCTTGGCCTGCCCGGCCGACCACTTCGCTCAACTTTGGGGATTTCTAGCGAATAAATTGCCAGGCTGCTGCAAGGAGAGCTTGTTTGAGTTTCTCTACGTCTTGTCCAGTCTAAAAACAAAATTCGAAAATTTATGAAAATTTCTTGTAGAACTGATACGCAGTTTAGTCCTCTCTCGATCGCTGAAGGTATGACTTGTTGAAAAGCAAGAAGAGCGGACTCCATTCGAATAAATATATTTTCTTGCAACATACAATCTGGTGAGTCGTACAATGCTTCATAATCAGTCAATAAACGAACCAATTCTTCAAAGAAATTTTCCCATTCTTCGGTTCTCGAAGTTTCTGGTATGTTTGTAGCCATTTTTGATTTTTGGCGGGAACATTTTCGAGATGCATTAGGGGTATATATACGAATTCTCTTCCACACGTTGCATTGTGGGTTAACTACGTTGTTGACAGTGGTCAGCGTGGTTGTTGACAACGTCTGGTTTGTTGATGGTACAATTTGGCCACGTTGAGCGTCATGTCATTCGCGCCTTGACCTTGAAAGGTAGAGTTGTTGAAACGAATTTGGGGTTCATATGGAACGAAGCTTGAAATTGAGAGAAATTTTTCTTTGAAAATAGTTAAAGTAATCTCTTGAGCTTGACTCAAATATCTCTTGCCCTTGAGAGGAAATTTGTTGATAGTGAGGACGAAATTTTGTTGAGCTTGAATAAAATCTGTTGACCTTGAGAGAAAATCGGTTGAACGTGAATTATTTTTGTTGAGCTTGATTGAAGTCTTTCTTGACCTTGATAGGAAATTTGTTGAACGTGAGGCCAATTTTGTTTCTTGAATTTTGCACCATTTGGCTTTCCATACACAACTTGGTTTGAAGTTTTGTAATTAGTTCGTGCTCAGCGTTGTGTCACAAAATTCATCTTCATTTGTGTGGTTCATTGCGTGACGATTTTTACGTTAACCAAAGATAAAATTTGTTACTCAGTCAATGCCTTGGAACATACGTAGCGTAAGTTCAGAATGACAAGCTTAAATTGAAGTTTTCAAGCGTATTCTTTGCGAACATTCGCTGTGTTACTGAAAAACACCATATTGGATTGATGAATTTTGGTCAGCAGTCTTGGCTTTAATCTCAAACTTCGTATTTAACGGATAAATGGCTATCGTGTCAATGATATAGGCCGAAAAATTCGCGTTAATTACGTCCAGCGCCATTTTTGGAAATCCCCTCTGGCGGGAGCTGAGCAACGACTTTGTACCTGACTAGGTAAATCTTAACTGAGCCACTTGTCATGCTGCAGTGACATCGTCAACCTGGAAAGAGTGACCTTTCAGCTTTTATGACCAATTTATAGCCTTAATTGACCACCTTTCGCAGAACTGAGCATTGGTAGCTACCTTGTGGTAGGCGGTATAAATACAAATATAAAATGATAGTTTTACATGCAATATTTTGTTCGCTATACAATTAATATTTAACAACATAGTTGAGCGAGAAAAGTCAAAGCGTGGGTACAAACGAGTGAAGAGACCGAAAGTGTCGACACAAAAAAGTATTTGTCTTAACGATGATTTAACCCCCATTGTAATCACCACTTTGCCTGTTTCTTAGGTGAAAAGCCCCCGATATTTAAGACGGCAATACTTTTAGATCGTTTTGTTTCTCTTTGATATTCCTCAAGAGTTTCCTTGATGAATCCTATGGTATGTAAATACCCTAAGGTGAGATATAGTTTCTCATTTTAACCCGAACATGCAGGCATAGATGGCTGGGTCATCAGTGATGCAGAAATTAGAGACTCACCTTGAATGTGGAATTTGTTTGGAGAGGTACAAGGAGCCAAGAAATCTGTCATGTCAGCACTCCTACTGTATAGGATGCCTAGAAGAACTGGTAACTAGAAATCACAGGATCAAGTGCCCCGAATGTAGAGAGGAGACTGAGGTGAGAAATTTTCGGTCAGGTGGAAATATTTATTCAGTCTTAGCTATATTCAGCTTTGCTGCACGTGAACATGTACGTATAAATTGTAGACTCAAAGCAAGAGCTACAGAATATACACACTGACACGCACAGAAAAATGAAAGCCTGTGAAAAAGTAGAGTCCCTCATTTTGTTACAGCGAGTGCTTCTATAGTCATGTTAATTTTTAAAGAATTGTACTTTTAAGCTTGTGAACTCTTCCGAACTAGAGTCACCAGAGGTAGGATCTCTTTTGGTGTGTCCACGAGTTTTGGCAAACAATAGTGTGCATGTTCTTAGCTCTCTTTTTTTCTCTCTTTATTTTGTTTTTGATTGAAATGTTTTGCCTGAGCGTACTTGTAACGAATCAAGGGACTAGCGACCACATGAAACGCACATACGCCCGTGCGTGCAGCTGAAATGTAAAAAAAAGTTATTTCCTGAAATCATTTATCATATTGGTGTATATTGGTGTCTTTGTGTTCATAGGCGTACTGGGCGAGGAGGGGAGATGGGGGGGGGGGGGGTATTTTGGCAACTAAGATTTTGAGCAAAGCCAATTCTTAAAGACGTTTGCATTTGTGTGTGTGTTTTTTTTTTGTCCATTGGCAAGGTGCTGTCCGAGCTTGAGATCAGGTTTAGCAGAAATGACCAGGAGATACTCTGTGATTTTGGAAATATCTGTCAGATTGAAACACATGCTAAAACAAGAGCACTCCGAGAGCGCAGACCATGATGTTGCTGCATCATGTGACATATGGGCAGATGCAGAATTGAGAGATGCACATTTTAGTTTTGGTTTGAAGTTGATGGGATGATTCTAGTGCGATTTATTGCAAAATAATAATTTTTTTCGTTTTTCCGTGACCTTGACCTTGACCTTTGACCTAGATACCCCAAAATTAAATCAGTTCTAAGTTAGACCATGGCCAATGTTTTGACGTAGTTTAGTGATGATTGGTTGAGCGATGTGGACGCTAGGTTGCTAACATACAAACAAACAAACAAACGCCGGTGAAAACATAACCTTCGTCCAAATCCGTTGGCGGAGGTAAAAATCTTCACCCACGTTGCTTAATTTTACAAATTCGACTGGGAGATTTCGGATGCCGAGCGGGAAATGTATGCGAGTTTTCATCGTGTACGCTGATTGGGCTACATGAATGTTTCAGAAATTTTGCAAACAGTAATTATAAATAATAATGAACTTTATTTGAGTGTCAACTGTATCTAGCACTGACGTACTAATTGGGGACACTGTAAAGCACAAATCAAATCAAATCATATATAATTAAATTAAATCAAATCAAATGTGCTCGAGAATGGTCTATTTGACATGTTCCTAGAGTTTTCTGAAGTGGTACATAACCTTGCAGTGCCACCTGCTACATCATGTTCTGCAGAACGATCATTTAGTGGGCTGCGCAGATTGAAACTTACCTCCTCAGCACCATGGGGCAACAACGTGTCAGAAACGTTAACATTGCACTTATTAACGTATTAACACTGAAAGTGAATATGCCAACTCTTTAGTCAACAATGATATAGATCGTATCATTGAGTTATTTGGCTGTCGAAATGGCAGAGACAGGTACTTCTTTTAATGTGTTTTATAAGCTCATATGAATAAATGATAGTTTCATATGTAAGAATATTTTTACTTCATATGTAGGCCTATGTTAGTGCCATAATATCACCTTCGTTTCTTTTCGACTGTTTCGCAAACATCTGGGCAATTTGCGAGAATTTTTGGGCAAATGGTTCACCATCCCCCTTGCAAAAAATGACCATACGCCTATGTTTGTGGTAGTGTTTCCTTTTTCCATTTAGTAGTTCATAAAAAGACGGCAAGAAACCTTGTACTTTCCTTCCCGTGCATACACCTTCAATATATCAAACTACGCCCCTGTGAATTTGTACGTGTTAGGAAAATCGACTTGTACAGTTTTCCTCTACTTGACCTTCCCGCCCGTTCGCGGTAATACAAACTTGACACACGCAGGAAGACTTACATTATATTACTACAAAACTATAACTTGAGGGAGGGGGACAACGTCACATTGATCAAGTAAAACTTTACTGTCTAGGGGACGGTGAGTTCAGTATTCTGTGCCTTTTCGCTACTCTGTCCGAGCCGGGGTTAGGTCTGTAACAGTACGTTTGGAAAAGTTGACGGGCATGTATTGAATTAAGCTTTTCGTAAAAAACGATCATTGAATGTATGTAAAATTATCAGTAGAAAAGCATTGAAATGGACATGTTTTGTTATGGTTGAAGTGCTGTAATTCCAAGCTGCAGAACGTTGTTGGGGGCAGAACTGCAATTAATTAATGATTTAGCGAAATATATACCAAATAAACGTAATATTGAACTTATTGTATTTCACTCTGGCACAGGTTCCAGGGGGGGACTTGAGTCGTCTTAAGCCAAGCTTTCTGTTGAACAAACTTCTGTCGATTAAGGACGATGGCCAACCGGACGCAGGACCAATGTGTGGAAAGCATCAAGGAGAAGTGATCAAACTGTATTGCAAAATCTGCGACAAACCGATTTGTCGAGATTGCAGCATTTTAGAGCATCGAGAGCACGAATATGTACTTATCAAGGACGTTTTTACTGACGAAATAGAGAAGATAATGAATCATGTTACCAAAGTAGGTATGAGCATTCCTGTTTTCAAATCAGCAATAGAATCAATCGAAGAGCAAGAGAGAAATGTGCAAGAAAGTCTAACGGTGGTGCGTAATGACATAAACGTTTATGTGGAGAAACAAATGGCGGCGATAGAACGCAAGCGGCAAAGCCTTATCCAAGATTTGGAGAGGCTTAGTTTACCTCAGATAACTTGCTTGCGTGAGAAAAGGGAGGCTCTTGCCAGGAGTCTGGATCAAGTGGAGACTGGTGTGGGCTGGGCCGAGCAGGCTTTAGTTCAAAACAACCAAGCGCGAGTACTGTTAATGAAAGGCGAGATTATTGCGCAGATGAAGGAGCTCAGTTCAATTGACCAACCACCTGTTCCTCGGGAAACGCTTTCCTACAAATTTGAAGCAAATACTACTTTAAATGATGAAATTGATGCGAATGGGGCGAAAATAACCAAAAGCGGAAAGTATACACTTAGTATGATGGGAGGAGAGGCTGGCGTGATTTACTCTACCAGAGCTAAACAGCAATGTGATTTCATTATCGCCCCTTCACAAGATAACTTTGACGAAGAAAATGCAAATGCGGAATTAGTTGCAGTGCAAATAACACAAGAAGATGGAGAAATGGTTCTAAGTCTTGTAAGAAGATTTAAATTCATCCGCGGTCGTTCTTACAGATTCAGTTACTGTCCACCAGTCATGGGGTTGTATCGCATTATAGTCCTTATCAATGGGGTTCTCTCCTGTGGCAGCCCTCTTACCTGGAAGGTAAATCGCGCAATTTATTTGTTTAGCCTCCTTGGCGCCTGTGGAAAAATGTTGAAGAATGTAGTAAGGTGCAAACATCCGCGAGAAAGAAACAGTGTTCTACCTCAACACTGCCGTTTTTCGAAAGGGCAGCATTCTTGGAAAATCCAATTACATTCGATAGAATACGCCGTAGGTGACAAACATCGAGTTGGAGTTATTCATTCAAATGGACTTCGCAAAACGTTCTGGGAAGAAGGAAAGCGTTGCTCCGAATCCTCTGATGGTGATTTTTTTGAAAAAGTTGAATCTTCTCTGCGCTATTATGACATCGACGACGTGTTTACGTTCTTTCTGAACGTCGACAAAAATCAGCTGATAATCTACAACAACCGAACTGGGAAATCAGACACGTTTTACAACATAGAAGCTCCGGTTTCTCCTTATATTCACCCAACATCGACATTCCTCTTCAAGATCAGGCATGTTTAGACCTTCAAGATTCAAAGAATAGTTTCCAAAGGGCTTTAACTCTCCCTGGTTTGGAAGAGATTTGAAAAAGCAGGAAACATGATAGTAATGTAGATTTGCTTTCCACGAAATCTTGTCTGGAAAGAAAATTGCCCGATTGACAATACTAAGAGCCCTGTTGACAATATATAATCTGCACCAAACATTACCACAGTGCAGTACTGTTCTGTAGCTCTACTAAGAATGGTCACCCTTTTCAGTAACTTTCTTAATAGTGATCATACTGCATGGTTTAATCCACCGATGAAAAAGTTAGCTTTAGATACACACTGTACAGTAAAAGAAACAGCACTATTACAGTCAGTAATTTGTATCTCCAGCTGACTACAGTACAGAGTATGCCATTGTCCCATAAGGTGTTCCTTGATAAAGGTAATGAGCTCAGTTTTTCTCCACATGTTCGTGAATCTATATATCATATTGACCAAGCTCGAGGGCCACGCTGGGAGAATGTTGGCTTTTTGACTTCAGAGTAAGGGGTGGCCAATTGTAAATGCGAGACGGCGAGAGGAGCGTTTTTTTTTTGCGAGCCCAAGACATTTTGACTTTTTAGATTGCGAGACAGACACCTCCAAGTGTCTGAGTGGGAGACTTTCACATAAAAATCGAGACTGCGAGAGGCACATAACCGCCAAAAAACGAGACTGCGAGAGCTGTGAAATTTGACTAAAATTTTTCGAGACCCAGAGTTTTTGAAGGACCATTCGCCACCCCTAGAGTACGGAATAAGTGCAGGGTACTGCCATATATGGGCTATATAGGTATGTGCCGCTGTGAAGGGTATGGTTTTCAAGCAGTTTACTCTAGCATAGGGTATATAAATCAGAGCGTTTGGGTCTAGAATAGGGTATCATTTTTCACGAAACTGACCAGTTGGTTGAGAATAAAAAAAAACTGAACTAGTATACATAAAATCATTTTTGGAGAGAGAAACGATTGTGGTATAAGGTTTTGTTTTGGCTAGACTGTGCTAGTGGAATACAGCTACTCTAGAATAGGAGTGATTTGGGGGGTTTACTCTAGTATAGGGTAGCAAAATTCAGCTGCACCAGCTCTGGTATAGACTAAGGGTTTCAGGGTTCCAGCGGCACATCCCCACCCAGAAATTCCTAAAGTACCCCCCCCGGGAGCAGGGTCTGTACAGACTGAGGGCCGACATTCAGTTACGGTACCTAGTAAGCTTGGTTACTAACAGAACTATTACACGACTGGAAACTGTATTTTGCATTTGCTAACTGCAGAATTGCTGTTGTGAAGTTTCAGGGAAAATCTTTATATTTCACGATCGAAAAGGCGTATTTCCGGCTTGCAAGCTACGCATTCAGGAGTTTTGCGTTGTTTTTTTTTTGTCAACAATTATTTCATACCTTCCAGTAGCTTGATTTGAAAGACGAAGATCTGACTTTGAATCAAAAGAGATCATTCAGGACATCATCCCGTTTGATATAGGAAAAATACTGACCCTCGCGGGACCAAAAATGGAAAAATTTGATAGGTTGCGTTTAGTTATTGGCCCTTGAACCTGCTTTAGTCGTGTAATAAAGTAACCTATCACAGCTAATTGGGGCGCTCCGTGAGATGAGAGCATGCCTCATTCCCTGGCTACAACACTACAGCAAGACTAGTCTTCACTTCTGTCACCACAGTTTTGTAATTCCGGGCACCCATGTTTTATCCTTTTTTTAAAATTACCCTTATTGGGCGATTTTAGACAGAGACATCTGCCATATTTTAACCTTAAGTATCAAGTATTATTCTTTTTCTTGTTAATACAGGTTTTTTCCTCGAAACTTTAACAAATTTTGTAGTCTATTTGTAGTTTCTTTTTTTGTAGTGTTCTATTTGTAGTTTGTTTTTTTGTAGTGTTCTATTTGTAGTTTCTTTTTTTGTAGTGTAGCTTCATCTCTCGATGGCTTAGATTTTGTCTGCTCCGGATGTGGATTTTAATATAGATCACACAAATCAAGAAGCATCAAAGTAACCGCTAGTTCCACTTAGGACAAGGATTCATCGCCATGATTACTCTAGCGGCCTGGTAATTAGTTTTTCTGCTTCTGCCAAAGTAAGTTCACGTGCGTTCCAGGCTTCTCTTCGTTATGTTTTTTTTGGTCGGTAAACTCGTGGTTTATTTCTACAATTTCTGTGATCTCGGATCACTAATCCAAATTCAGATCAAACCAAAACTGTACAATAACTTAAGTCAATTTTGTAGTTAACCGAGTAACTTTATTAGTAATTGTTACTCTTGAACTTGACTTGAAATTTATTACAGTGTATATTATAGAATAATTCTGTTGTATTGTTACGTAGTATTGTGAGCGTATTCTCAGCATGATAAGTACTATTTTTTTAATTTTGTAATATTACTGTATTTCAGATATATTCCAATGAGGGCCACAAGTTTATGAGTGACGTCCTCTTAAAATAAAAATGCTACTACTATATGGTACTATTCAATAACTTTCCACTGAATTGTCACTCTGCAGGATCCGATGACTAAGTTAAAAAGGTAGAACCACACTTTGTGTTGAGTAAAACAAACAGTACCACAGTACAGTACTATTCCGTAGCTTTCCAAAGAATAGTCACACTGCATGGTTTGATCCACAGATGAAAAAGTTAGAACCACACTGTATAGTAAAACAAACAGTACCACAGTACAGTACTGTTCAGTAGCTTTACAAAGAATGGTCACACTGCATGGTTTGATCCACAGATGAAAAAGTTAGAACCACACTGTACAGTACCACAGTAGACCACAGTTCATTGCTCTTAAAGCCTGGTTTCCATGTGATCGTCCGGATCGTCCCGATCGTCCCAGTCGTCTCAAAACTGAATGTTCAAGCGATCGGGGCGATCATATGGGAACACCTCCCGGACGATCGCAGACGATCGCAAACGACCCGGACGATCGGGACGATCACGATCGTCCGGATAGAACTGTGTTCTATCCGGACGATCGCTCACGATCGGGGCGATCGTGAAAAATCAGAAGCGATCAAATGGAAACACTCTCAGACGATCGGGACGATCGAAGTCTATCCCAGAAAGCATCATTCCCGTCACCATTTTTCGCGCTTTCGCGCGAAGATTGCCTTGGAGTTCGCGAATTTTCACCAAAATGATAAAATCCTACCTGAAGAAAAACTCTCTATCGTGAAGTCGAAGCTCTTGTACTAATGTGTGATAAGCTCCTAACTCTTCTCTCTTTTTCTCTGCCGAATCCAAAATCTGTGCCTTCGTGGTACTCTTCTACCTCTTCTACGGCGCAAATTGAAAGAATAAGCAAATAGCACGCGACGAGATTCGCTCTTTGATTAACATCCGCCATTTTGTTTGCGAATCTCGCGCCAAAGTTCTGTTGTCGGGCCCAGGAATTTTGCTGACGACCGTGAGCTCCCACTCTTTGGGACGATCGAGGCGATCATTTGGAAACCAGCGATCGCCCCAATCGTCCCGATGGTCTCAATCGTCTCAAAAAATTTTTGAAACGACTGGGACGATCGAGACGATCCGGACGATCATATGGAAACCAGGCTTAAATAGTTTTCTAAATAATAACCACGTTGCATGGTTTGATCCTCATATTATAAATTAGGATGAGCGACACTCTATATCTAAAATTAGTATAGCCAGGGCTATGAAAGGGCTGCGCAAATTTATGACTGGGATCGTTGTAGGAAATTCTCTACCACTGCGTATCCGCGCTTTCTTGACATAGGTTCTTGTATTGAAGTATTAAATTTCATAATTGAGAAGCGAGGATAATACCAACAAACATTTAATCTCGAGCTACTAGCGTTGAATTCTATGCTGCCGATTATACTGCAAGAGTTAGTCTAGTTGGTCTCTGACACGGCACGGCGCGACACAGCGTCCAAAGAGCCGCAGAGCGCCGTTTCAAGCCGTTTCATTTTGAGTAGCACGGTTTTACAATATACATATGGTACCTCCTTCACTCAATCTTTCTCGGTAGCACTGTTATCAATCCAAATTTGATTAGATTTTAATAAGTAGCTCTGACGAAAAATCGAAAAGGAAGATGACAGTGCAGGCCTTCTTTGTTCTTGTCTTTTTTTCAAATCGAGGCTCTACCACTTCGCAGTGCATTCGGGTCAGCTGAAAGCATGGCTCTTCCACAGCGCAGAGCATTGGCGTCCGCTGAAAACGAGGCTCTATCACAGCGCAAAGCATTGTGGTCTGCTGAAAGCGAGGTTAAAAACTGCGGCATTGCCTACCTTTCTTTTGAATTTTGATTATGAATTGCTGCTCCGCTCACTGCGTTCGCTCCGTAGCAAATAATGGCACTGTATAGAACTGTTTACTGTTACCGACGTCTAGTTTCCGTTGTTGTTTAAATTGACAGTTTACGGTGACGTCTCGCGGATCACTTGAGATCAGTTTTTCGAAAGAAAAGGGCACGTGCGATTATAGGCGAGAAAATTGTAGTTTGGCGAATCGTTTTTGCGATAGATTTCTTTGCTCTATTCTTACAGTGCGGACACTACAACCGTGAACGCGCGATCCATTTTCAGGCATTTTCTACATTTTTTTGAAAACGTCCAATGAGGAGTTAGCTTGGTTTGAAGTCTCGGGTATACAATCGTTTTCTTTGATAGCTCTTGAACTGTTCTTTAGGTTTTCTTCATGCCAAGGCGTTTTGTAGACCTTCTAAAACCGGCATTCAAAAAAAATTAGAATAATGTCAGAAAAAATATTGAAATAATGCCCGAGCCTTCAAACTGATCTAAGCCCCGATTAACCGCTTTCAAAAGAATGAAAAAAAAAATGTCTGAAAAAGGCTCTCGCGTTCACGGTTCAATTGTTCACACTGTAGCTTTCCTTTGGATCTTGAGTAGAATTTGTCAGGCTCAGTGTAAGAGGTAAAAAGGTAAATAGCCTTTTGTTTGTATAGTGTTTATTTTTGTTTCCTGAATTTCCCTTTGAATTTGTTTGTCATAGTGCAAGTCTTTCGTTCATTGCTTGTTAATGTTGCTTAGGAAGAGATTTATTTTATATTCATAGTTTGACGTGTTCTTCATCTGGAATAAAGTCTGTCCGCTATGGATAAGAACTCAGTGCGACGCTTTCCTCGTGGGGTCGTTTTCATTTTTTTTGCGAGCCTGGATCCCATTATAGTTTACTGTACCACTGGTACAAAGCTGTTCTGTAACTTCTTCCTTCACTTGCCTCAAAACCTGTAGTAGCATTTCAAGACTCATACTTTGCGTTGATGACGTTTATTGTACTTATGTAACGCGGATTTGTTTTCCCACGATAAAAATAATGTGAAGTGAAGTTCAGTTCAAGTTTCAAGGAATTAGGGCAAAATAACTTGTAAGTAATGTTCGTTTGGAATTTTTTGGATCGTCTAGTGTAGAGTAATGTTTTGAATAGTCGCTTCTTTTTCTTTGCGAATCTATCAGCGTCGTGCTGAACGAATACGAGTTAGTGACCCTAAATAATAATAATAATAATAATAATAAAACAATCTTTAAAGAGGAAGCGCCCGTCACGTAAATACGTGGTTTTCAGGGAGGTCCTCCATAGAAATAAAAAAGTATTAAAAACTAAAAACTAGAAAATAAAAAGTACAAATGTCACAAATCTACAAATATAAAATATACAATAATTGAAACTACGAAAACAACCTACCGTCCTAAAAACTAATTACAAATAGTTATCTATTAACAATACGTCGTACAACTAAAAATATTTGGTATTCATTTAAAATGTTCATCCATTAAGAACCTTGTAAGGTTTTTCTTAAAAATTGTGCATGGCATTGGCTTTCTTAAAAATACTGGGAGAGACATCCAGTCACTTGTAAAACGGAAGTAGGACACTCTCTTTCCGCTTTCCGTTTTAGGTTTAGGTAGTCTAGGTAGGTAGCCATGTCTAGTGTTGTAGCCATGTGAACTTCTTAATGTTGATTTAAAACTTTCAAAATGTTGCGGAATGTCTCCTTTGATTGCATTTTGTACGGCGGTACATCGGTGAGAAAGACGTCTTCCTGCCAGAGGGAGCCAATTCAGAGACTTCAGAGCTTCTGAAGAAGACATTTTGCCTAATTTAATTTTCTTCGCAAATTTGTTCTGAAAACTTTGCAATTTTTCCATTTCTGATTTTAGACCGGGTTGATCTCCCCATACTGTGTCGGCATAGTCTAAGTGTGGCAGCACTAGCCCATTGTAAAAGGCTATGCGAGTTCTATTGTCTAACATGTGAAATATGCGATTAAACAAAGAAAGGCGGTGACCTAGTTTCTTTAGCAAACTGCTGATGTGTGTCTTCCAATTCCATTTTGCATCATTGTTACTCCCAAATATTTGAATGTGGAAGTAAAGTCAATACTACCATTTGTTCTTCATCTGGAATAAAGTCTGTCCGCTATGGATAAGAACTCAGTGCGACGCTTTCCTCGTGGGGTCGTTTTCATTTTTTTTTGCGAGCCTGGATCCCATTATAGTTTACTGTACCATGGTACAAAGCTGTTCTGTAACTTCTTCCTTCACGTGCCTCAAGACCTTTTCCGTTTCCCGCCCTGTTTTGATCTCAACCTGGCAGTATATAGATGAGTAAAGCTTACATGAAATAAACTAAAATTATTTTGTGGAAAAGAATGACTATTGGGTTGTGTTTAAACATTAATGCAGCAAGCTAGAAGAGGCGAAGCCCCGCGACAAGAATAAACAGTTGATAGAAATTAAACCGAGGGCGTGAAATTAACCGTCGTGATTCAATAGAAATTCTATAGAACCAGCGGTAGAGCTTTATAAGAAATACAATAGCTTTAATGAACGACCGTATAGACCTGCACGTGCAGAGTACAATCTGGCACGTTTCTTTGCCATCCACTGGAAAACGAAGACATGAAATCACCATTTCTCAAGTTTTCTGGAACAATTCGAAATAGAATGAAAATGGTAACAATTCTAAGGTTTTATACTTTCAAACACAAAAAATGAAACAAAATGTGACCAATCTTCCGGAAACAGCACTCAAAAAACAAGGTAATTTTCTCTCTATCGTTCTCAGCAGGTTTGTGCGTAAATTTCGCTACAGATGATCGATTGCACCTCGTAAGAAAAGCTATCAGGAGTCAATTCATTAAAACTTGTACAGTGTAGCTTCTATTTTCAAACTCTAAACCAATAGCTACACTCGTGAAAGTTTTACTGAATTGACCCCAGAGTAATTAAAATATAATTTCTTTATTATTTATGTCTTTGACGCAAATTGTGACGAATTCTTGTGTCATTCGCTTTTCTTCAGACAAAAGTCCCTATTCAAACAGAGTCATTAGAACTAGATGTGCTTTCGGTTCTGCACAGAGTAAATAAAACACACTAGTTTAAACCTCATATGATAAGAAAGAACCTTGAATATAATTCCTCGCGAAGCGAGGCCGAAGGCCGAGCGTAGCGAGGTTACTAATCGTGTCGGTTCCGGTCAGACCACGTGGCTCGCAAGCCCGAGTAAATCGAGCCGAGAGTTTTTATATATGTATATATTTAACAAATAAATAAGCCTCCTCTGGGCTTTGTTCTGTTATAAAGCACGCAGGAGGTGACGAGAGCACGAAAGAAGTGTAGGGGGAAACACGAGCCGCAGGCGAGTGTTTCTCCCTACTTCTTGAGTGCTCTCGTCACCTCCTAAGTGCTTTATAACAGAACAAAGCCCAGAGGAGGCTTATTTATTTGTTTTATAATAAAGAACTAGCGATTTTCCACAAAAATGAGCTTTTATTTTCGATCAACTGCCAGTTTTTTTTTCAGCGCGCGCGCTGAATGTCGTCAGCACTGTCCTTTATACTCTGATAAAGTACAGCAGTTTGGGCCAATCAGCGAGCTTGTAAGAAACGTCCAACGCTCTCATTGGTTCAAAAGACAAAGGCTGTCAAACCATCAAAGTTCGAACGCAAAGCACTGAAAAGTTTTTGAACGCGAAATTTTTTCAGCTCAGTCAAGATATTTTTAAACATTCTCAGTCTTAAATTAATCGAAATCCAGTCAAATTATGGCCCATGAAGACAATAAGAGGAAAAAACCATTTGTGGAATTTAACAGAAGAAAACAAACAAGACGAACTACTTAGCGTGTTGCTGAAACTAACGACAGTGTGCCATGTTTTCTGAATGGACAACGCTCAGTTTATGTCAATGCGAGAACTGCTGTTTTCTTTTGTGCTTTTAGTCTCTGCTTTAACGAAAATGTTGTGGAGAGATGAATTCGGCACACAAGCAAATTTCTGTGTGTTTGATCCGTACTGTTTGTCGTTTTTACTAAATGCGACGTAAGGGAGCTCAAATTAAGAAACCAAGACTACAACGCCGAGTACTGTACCAGTGACAAAAGTGGATTTGTCTTCCTCTTGTACTGTTGACGGTAGGCAAGTTTCATATCGTTTTTATTTTTTTTTGAAACTGTAGAATTTCCACTTAGTCCGTTTGCAGTCCATTTCGAATTTTTGCCGTCAACCTTCACGTCTTTAGCGGAGAAGACTTGTAAATCGGTCACTTCACGTTGTTGTTTTGCATAGCTTGGCACTGAAACCAACCGAACTGTAATTTGCTCGGCAATTTTATTGTTTCATTAAAAACCGCCATTGTTTGATGGTTTCGTGGTTGATATCGTAGTCCTGTTTTTCTTAATTTTATCTCCCCATTTTTACAAGTGCTGACTTAGTTGTTTAACTCGGTCTCTATATCTACATTTTCCTAGAGCTCCTCATCTTCGCATTCTTGTAAATGCAAGGGATGCTTTGTTCGAGCTCGTTCAGAATATTTTACGAAAAGCTAGTAAACTCTTTAAAAAATTCAGCCACTTTTTTCACTGCGCAAAGCCGGGTGATGACGCAAGCACCGTCCTTTATACTCTGATAAAGGACGCTGTTTGGACCAATCATATCGCGCGTAGTATCGGGACTGTATTTTAAATATATATATATATATATATATATATATCTATATTTTAAAGGTGTCCGTTCGCAGGCCAGGTTACCTGGCAATAGTAGCGTGCTTGAGAAAGAACTGCTAAATTTCCGCCATTGGGAGTTCGGTGATGCCTTTTTGAAAGTAATGTAAATTTTGTGGAAACCGATTTCACTCGTCTTGGTTGTACATCCCAGCATGGTGATCTCCGAGATATTCAAGAAAGATTAGCTCGAGATCGTCGCCGAGTAAGTTCGAATACCGTGAAAATCAACACAAGGAAAGCACGACTCAAAGCAGGGATAGAGAAACGACAGCAGGGAGAATAACAACAGACATCGCAGCCAAGACAACAACTGCTCGCTCCAGAAAAAGGCAAACGAAACAGCAGGGAAAAGGACCAGGAATTGAATCAAGATAGTTTTGAATTTGAATGTGTTATTGATAGAAATACAGGACATGAGTGAACGATTACATAACGAAATATATTGGGGTACTACATTTAGCAAAATGACACCGAGTAAGAACGACTTCAACGATTGGAGATGTCTCTGGAAAATAGTTATATTAGTCTAAAAACGGAATCGGAAGACGACCAACAGATTACAAGAGAATGTAAGTAGGTATTTTTCATAATAAAACGATAGCGTTTCCATTTTGAAGTAATTCCCAACACAGAGAGTTGCAGTTGTTATAGCAATCATTTATAACGATGTGATCTGATATCATTGCAACAGTGAAAATATTGTAAGTTTTCTTGATCTAGCAGTTATGTTTAACATTTTCGACAGAATATATACCCAGTGTCACTATTAAGTACTGGTTCTGCAATATTATCAGTGATCAATGCGATCATTTGAAAATAAAGCAAATGTGATTACTGAATTCTGAGTAGTATTTCTCTTTGCTATATATATATGTATGTATTCTCTGATTGAAAGGTTTCAATAATATTGCGTAGAGACAACAAGTTTCATAGCCTTTTCACAATGGGTCAGTTGTACCTTAGAGTTCAATGACCCCCCCCCCCCCCTGATAATATTGCTATCTAGAACCCCCGTGCCCGTTTTCCACAAATGAAATGTTAATTCAAGCCTTAATTTGCAAAGTTAGACATAACATATTAACTTTGTTACTTACTGCTGTTTACTTCATTTTTATGATGTCAAATATCAATAGTTAATAACAACCACAACATGCAGTTAACCTTTTACATTGGAAAAACTTTATAAAGAAGAAAATAAATTTTGTAATGCCAAAATGTTTATGATCTTTCTCATATATTCTTTGCAAGTGTGCTGTATGTAGTAACATGTGTTTCAAGTTTCCTAAATGCCCTATGCTTTCAATAAAGGTTGGGTATGGATATTTTGCCTGTTTCTGTAACAGCATAATTAAACTTTCACGTGGTATATACTTTTGACTGATTGATGTTGATTTCACATTATTTTTTTACAGGAGTACGTAGTGCAGCAATCTTTTTGAACATATTAAGATTTCAATAACTCTTTCTTACATGTATTGTTTTTATGATATGACCTAAAAATAGCACAACCACATACTATACAGTCGGCACTCACTATTACCAAACCTTTATTCGAAGTTTTTGTAGAATCCAATTGTTTTACCCCCAATTTTTTTTATGTCATGACATTGTATCTCACACTTCTGTTGATATGGCATCTCTTTTGAGCGAAGAGGAATTTTTCTATCTACCACTGGGGGTACCATTGCAACTGAGAAGAGTACACAAATTGAAACATGCACTATTCATAATGCTCTCAATTGTGGTTACCCGGTAATGAAATAATGACTGCAGTAGACAATAAAATATCTAATCAGAAGATTCTTCTTACAATGAATCTCATGCAATTATAACCAGAAAACATAAACAAAAAATAATTGGAGCATTCAACTCATCCTCAGTGTAAGATCATATTGTCTTTAAAAGTGATGTACAACAAAGAGGACAAAGCAGTAGAGACTAAGAAAATAAAACTAAAGAAAAAAACACAGGTTTTTACACCATGGTAAACACAAGCATTCATATCAACTCTTTGAGATTTCACCTGCAAAAAATTTACAATCATTTTCAATTTCTGTTAAGTGAATATTGTTGTGATACTTCATCAACTCTGTATTCCCTGTAAAGATAACAAATAATTTTGCTTCTATTCCCTCTGGTGCAATCTCAGTGGCAGTGAAAGAGCTAAATGAAGGTCAATTTTTAAGGACTGTGTTGAGCGGTATACTGATCATGTAATTTGCACCAGGTGCCACAAATTGTGTACCAAACACAGCATAACAAATAAAATAATGGGGATTACGCTGATATAAAAAATAAAATATCAAATAAAGAATAAAATATAAAAGCATTGTGACTTCTTCAAAAACTAGCTTCGCGAGGTTTTTGCGGGAGTCGTATTTCTAGTATTATGTTGTATAACTGTAATCGGCGACATGGTACCTGTCGAAATAAATATTGGCCAATTCCGCAATTTGGTCTGTTCACTCTCAAGCAAAGGTTTGCAGGAAACAATGCAAATAAACAAACGTTAGAAATATGAAGAAAGAGCGAGAGGTTTTACATTATTTAGGCCGGTATAACAGCAAACAAAACCACGTAAAACAGCGGACTAAGGGCAGACATCTCTTGCCGTCTTTTGGATTGCGGTTAGGGACGGTAAAGCTGCATTGACTCTAGCAACTTGTCAATGCGTTCGGCGTAACTACGGGTGCATTTGCACCAATTTCAGGCAATTTGAGCGATTTCTTTGAGGACTGTTCAATATACAAGACTTGACTCTACTAACTTCATAGTAAGTTTAACTATTCGTGAGAAACCTAATTTACATGAGTAGCGTGATTTTCTCGGAGGCTTAAAGAACGAGGAAAAGTACTACATTTGTGGCGTGCCTGTCTCGAGTCAAGGCTCCAAAGACGAATTATATCTGGAATTCCCAAAACTACATTGAACTCAATGTTTCTCCACTGGACTCCACCGGAATCAAGTAGAGTTTGTTCGACATGGATATTTTCTTTGGCTTCTGTTTTTCCCACGCAGGAAGCAAGCAAGCAATACAAGATGAGAATACGATTTTGCATTTTCATTGAGAATATTTTTTTGTATATTTTCACCCCTTAATATTTTACTGGAATTCTCACACAAATTATTGTACTTTGTACACATGTTGTTACGTAAACGTTACTGCCCTTCGGGTGTGTAGACTGATATGCCGGTTATCAGGACCAAGCGTGAGGTCAAGGTGGCTACAAATCAGCTAAGTTCGTTTTTGCGTCAATAATGACGCAAAAAAGAGAGGACAATGTCCAGCCATCTTGACCGAACAAGCTTGGCAAAGGAACGAAGTGCTATATGACCATTTTGGTTTGTTTTGCACCGATGGACAAAGGGATTTTAAAATAGGCCTATCCAACTTCTCGAAACAAAATGTTTGCTGCGTTGAAGCTACATTATTTTAGAGTGTATACAATCATGCACCCTTACTCTGAACCGAGGAGAGAGCGCTAGAGATTGCATGCAGTTATTGTAAAAGCATTTATCTCGACTTAAACTGAAACGGTCGATGACCGCTCCTAAGCTGCTTTCGGAAGTATGGTTATACTGCATTTAGTGGTGAATGTTTTACCATCGGCTTTGAAGAATAAATTACACCTCACTGTCTGTCTCTGCTGTCCTTGCAGAGTTGTTCCAGCTTAATGCCGACAAGAAAAAGGGATGGTCCTTGCGTGGAATTTAACGTTTCTGGCTTTTTTGTTGATCTACAGTAGCTTTGACACGGCTCAGAGCGGTAAGCATTGTACAGCTCCGTGTTCAGCTAACATACAGACAAAGGGCACATAAGAACAAGATTCTGGTAACTTAATTAAGAGAGCGAATAATAGTCCAGGGTAGCTTAACTTTGTTTTCGAAAAAAAGCAAGCTGATTGGTATTTTTCAGGCAATGCGGATTTGGAGTCATGGAGATATTAGAACAAAGAACTTATAATTACTCGGAGTGTAAATCTTAATGCTACAAATCACCTTCTGAAATGACCACCTGACCATATATTTATTCTGGTAGCTTAACTGAGTCAAACTGCTTGATTTCTTATGAGCAAAAAATAACCATCACATGCACTTTTAGTGATGAGATCGTTTGCCATTTCACTTTTTAGATGAAAAGTGTGACATATCCAATCGGCCATCGCAGATATTGTTTTCTAAGCTGATCATGTCTGACCATATTCTTGACGGACCAATCCTGTCCACGGAAAGAGTAACAAGCGATCAAGAATGCCAGATGAAATGCATCCAAAGTTTGCAATGTGACAAGTACAACCTTGGGCCTGTAGACACCTCTCTGTTACGCCATTGCCAGATTCTGAAGTACGAAGGTGGAAATTATCAAGCTAAGAGAAGAGACGGATGGAGTTTCAGAACACAGAAGGTTTGATAGGATTGCGTTTGTTAAACGATTTCACGAATTCAAGATTTTTACCGAGCATCTAGAAAGTATGGAGAAAAATATGTAGAAAATCACGCAGACAGAAAATGCTTTACCAATCATGGCAAATCGTCTTGGGGTGTTTTCCTTTTAGAAGGGTTTTCAAGTCACTCGTGATAGTAACAAAACTATGGCTTGGTTTTGCATCGCCGCAATAGGCGATTGGCTAATAAATATCTTGCGATTTCCCACTCGTGACTCGCTGCACGCGTTTTCCCGCGTTTTGGGTATTTGCCATTGGACTAATACGCTAATATTTAACAATTAGTTTATGTATTCGAGATTTCTATTCAAACAATATAGTGTTTCTGTCGAGGAACTAACGGCTGATAGCTGCCACGCGGAAATTTGATGCTCTTAAAAAAAATATTTTCCTGAGAAGCGAAGCGAATGTGCCCCTTGAACGAAACTACGTTACATATCGTATTACAGGTTATTACATATTATTGTTGCCTAATTCGGAAGTTTGTTGTAACAGAAGAAAAAAGCATGAATGTCCCGACAAGCAGTCATATAATAAACTACCAAATAACCTAGCTTGATTGGGCCGTACTGGGGAATATTGGCCTTCGGTCGTTTTTGTACGGCGGACCTCGCTGCACTACGTCCGTGCTGTCACGACCTCAGACCAATATTCCCCAGTACAGCCCTCGCGCCCGGTTGGTTAGCGGCTGGTAATATAATTGTACCCCGCTCAGTATTAACAGTACAAGATGGCGTGATAGAGGGCGGTAAAACACTGCAAGTTTTTTCTTGTCGCGAATGGACTCAACAACACAAACGCGGAGTCCAAAGCTAAAAAGCGATTAGTTTCGAGGTTACTGAACTTGTAAGTGCAGATTCTCAGGTACTTTTTAATTCATCTATGTAGCGTTTCTGATTCGCTTTTCATTCTAGCTTTGTCGCTGTTGAATTGAAAGTCTAGGAAATGAATTGAGCAGCTGGAAAACAGTTTTTTTTTATAAATTGCGTTTTTGTTTCTCTCTCTCTTCCGCAGGGAAAGGATTTTAATATAACAACAGATGAAAACAATCAAAATACTGCCGAACTGAATAGACGAAGCAGGTGTGGTGTCGTTGTTTTAAATTGTGTAGTATCTAAGAAGAATAAGGAAATTATTTATTGAGTTACCAGGCCATCGTCACGTTCAGCAATAAGTTAATTGTGGGAAAACACGCAAGGATTTCGACAAGAGGAGTTCAATGCGAAAAAACTTTTTATATCAAACTAACAACCAAGTAACAAACATCATTTAACACCCAGCATGTGTTTTAAGCAATTGTGGGGTCGATCGGTGAAAACCTCACAAACGTCCTTAGGGATAAACAATGGATTCCATTCTAAGGAGCCAGGTCCTGAGATAATCAAAGAAATAAACCAAGAAGCCCGCTCTTCCTTCCCCGAAACGAAGCAAAATGTATAGCACTGTTCAGCTGAAGTGATTTACCGCGTATCCTCACTGCTCTTCTAATTTCAATTTTCTTTTTTGCTTAGATTACTCCTTTGAGTTTCCTTTTCAAAGTGACACTACAGCGGTCGTTGTAGAAGGCATGCGCAGTCTTGTTCAATTCACAATGTGTCTGTGGATTAAGACACAAGACACGGGAGACGGGACAGCACTGAGCTATGGTGTGGTAGGCGCAAAGGACGAGGTCATTATACAAGTTAATCCGGAGTTCAAGATGCGAATCCGTGGAAGTGACACAGGGTAAGATTACGTAGCGATTTTCGTACGAATGTAAGAGTGAATTTCAATCTACTAACGAAAATCAAGTAAAATGGAAGCAGTCTCTTACCAAGCGCAAAAGATGCACTCAGTCCAATGAGCAAATCCGCCAGTATCCAAATACTTGTCGTGAGCACGAAGCGCAGTAATATGCTTGCGACTTAGTGGCGAGCGGTTTTAGTTTCGATTCCGATTGGTTTATAAAGTGGCGCGAGTTTCCTGATTGGTTGGTAAGGTGGCGCGAGTTTCCTGATTGGTTGGTAAGGTGGCGCGAGTTTCCTGGTGGTTCATACAGTGGCGGGAGTTTCCTGGTTGGTTGATAAAGTGGCGCGAGGTTCTTCAGCAAATCATCTTTCGTAACATTGGAAATTGACAAAATTGCGAAACTACTTTTTACAATCAATCTAAAAACCGCACTAATAGTACTATTGTTACTAATTTATCGGCTAAAAGTAATTTGGCTCAACGCTCTAAGCCAATCATCGCTTTGGGTCTCTGATTGGCTTATTTTACTGTCCTTCCCGGTTGTTTGGCCTGGGAAAGCAGCGGCAATCAATGCACCTTATTTGTGTTTGGATTTGTTGTAAACATTACCAGGAGCCCATTACCAATGGGCTCCTGATATTACAAAATGGCCGAGGTTTGAGATGCCCCCATAAGGACCGAGCGTTCAAGGTAATTGGTTGTTTATACATGGCCTAGTTTGGACAAGGATGGCTCATGCGAAAGAGGTCATGTACTTCACATCCGGTTATGCAGAGATATTATGAACAGTGATTCATAATGCCTGTGACATTACGGAAGACGCCTACCCTACAACTAGCCAATCAAAGTGCGCGTTATATCAACTTCAAACACTAGCCATGTAATGAACCAGGATAACGACTTTTCGTCGCGCCAAAACTCATTCGGCAATCCTCTTGTGCTCTGCTGTCCAGCATCGCTTCGATACTCTGTTTTGATTGGCTGTAGGTTTCTTTCAAGAGGGTGGTTATCTAAAAATACCCTGCTTCACAACTGATGGGCTTCTACTTGCTTTTCAAATATGCTACAACAAAAACCAAATATGGGAATAAGGATCAGCCACCCCTCCTGAATTATGGAACTCCTGAAATTTCATCCACACATTGGTGTGGATTAGTTAATCAGGGCAACTATCTTTGTTGCAAACTTTTGTTAAAGATTAATTTGTCTCGTTGTACAGGTTTATCTGGATTTCTACAAATGATGACCGCTGGCACCATGTTTGTACGACATGGGAAAGCATCGCTGGCGCATGGAAGCTGTACAAAGATGGAGTTTTTAAAAATCAAGACAGCGGTGTTAATGAGGGAAAGGATGTGAGGGAAGGAGGTGTCATGGTCTTAGGACAAGAACAGGAAGAATTAGGCACTAAATTTAAAGGTGGTTTCTCCTTTGTGGGTCAAATAACAAATGTGAACATCTGGGATCACATTTTACCCGAGCAAAACATTACGGAGATGTTCAATTCGTGCCTGTCAGGGGAGGGAAACGTATACAAATGGGCAGATTTCAAGGGGAATGAAACGGGGGGAGTAAATATCTTGGAGCCTTCATCGTGCGCACCTTGAAGTAGCCCGCGATGTAGCGAATTGACATAAATTGTTCAAAATATATATATATATATTCAAGTCAAGTGAAACGTATTTATCCTAAGAATTTATCAACTATCGCTGTTAAGAATAGCTGACTGCACTCAGCCAATTTCTAGTGGATGTGAAACAAGGATGAAAATGTTTTACTATAAAGCGCTTTAAGGTAATCACCAAGCCTCAAATTAAATTACCAGAACGTAATTATGAGTTCCTACACCTTTCAAATTTTCTCCTATTTCCTAGTTTGGATATTGTACAGATCATTTTCGTTCACAATTTCTTTGGAGAAATGTCGAAATGGCGCAGTGGCAGTTGTTGTAGTTTTATACTGCAGTTCAACCTTGAAATTGAGCTGAAGCCATAACAACATTTCACAACCATACATTGAAATTTTAAGTTTATTCTTGTGCCTAATTTTGTACAAGCATTTAATAATTCTTCCACAAATTTCAACTACTACTTATTATAAGTAAAATTATTGCTGCTTACCTTAACAAATAAGGCAAACATTGTTATTTTATGTATGTTTCCTTAAGGAGTAGAGCGGTTTTAAATTAACTGTTGAAAATATGTTTCTCTGGTTTCGCAATGTAACTAACAGTGATCGCACGCGTTTTCCCACGCTATGAGCTCTCGACTTCAATTCACTTTGATTTCTGATTGGTTCACTGCACTAAGTGTATCCATGGTAATCGATAATTTTAGTTTCTGTCTTCAGACAGTCACTTCAAAAACGCTCTTTATAGGGTCGAAGCATAGCTTTTTTATAAGAGAAAGTTACTTATTTTGTCAAGAGCGGCTCTGCCAGCTGAATATGCAACTTTGGTCGAGAACAACCTATTTGCAGTATGTCTCACGTACGTAACTTGGCAAAAATTAAAGAAAGAACAACGAGGAAGTTCATGTTTTGTTCGCACATCGTTAAATTACTATATTTTTTTCACCTCGTAGCAGTGTTACGAGCGATTTTCATACCAAAGAAACATATCATTTTACAACGAAGCAAATACGTCCCTCGGACAATAATAACTGCCTCTCATCTACAAAACGTTTAGCACACGTTCCCAGAAAACAACAGGCTACACCGGATATATTTTTGTGCCGGCACAGAAATCTATCCAGCACAATTAATAAAGGTCATACCACACCAACACAAGTTTCAACAAAAAATGGAAAACAACAAAAACGACAACGAAACACAATGAAAACACCAACACAACAACAAACCAAAAACAATCAAAGGAGAAAAACAACCAACACAACAGCAGCAAAAGAAACTATTTACATAAAACGAAGAGACAAATCTTCACGGCCTAACGCATTATAATTTCCCCAACCAACGCCTTAGACGAGACATGAAGAATATGGGGCCAAAGGCTTTCTTAGCGCGATTCAAAACTAGCTTTGGCTATCACGCCTCAACAGTACCGCATCAACTTCCTTTAAGAATAGAACTTCGACTTTATGACGCGGAGGAATTCCGTTTAAATCACACTATGCTTTATTCCATCATGTTAGCAGGCTCAATTTGACGTTCCCTGAAAAAAAAATCTGCTTTCAGCGTGGATCCAATTAGCACACCAATTTTCTATGTTTCCTTGACATGACAGCGGTGCGCCACGAAAGCTGTAACATTTCTACATCAAAAAAGCATTTTCGGCGAGACCTTAAACACTAGAGAACACGGCGTATCATTGCCATGCGAAAAAATGACTGCATAAAAACAATCTCACCAAAAAGAAAAATAACCGCATTATTTCTACACATAGGTTCCAAAGTTGTAAAAATACCCTATTGTAGTAGTAATTTTAGATTCCAATATTATTTTTAAAGGTCTAACTAGTATAGCCGAATACGAGTATAAATCTATTTTCCACCACTAATGAATAAACTTAAAGGGAGCATTATGAAATATAGATATATATTTATAAACGTTATCGTTGAATTAAACTTTTTGGTTTTACAGAAAAAATCACTAACACATCTTTGTAAGAATGAAGAAGTCTTTCGTTTCCTGTCACGTGTTACTTGGATCCACAGACGTGAAAAACCACTCGGTAAATTTCCGAAGTTGTTGCGACGCGGTCCGAAGGTCTTCCTGAAGGCGTTTATTTTCTTTTTGCAACTTTCGTAATTCTGAGTCCATACGATGTTTTTCCTCGCCCTCCTGCGGGAAAGCAAACAGATATTAAGAAATCAACGTTCGATTAGGCCATTTTCTGGTTAAGAAGTTCTTAAGAAAGTCACGCATTACTTCGCAGAGAACTTCGTTGTCATGACAACGCAAAAGCTTGTCTACGTCTGCGCACATGATAATTGCTTGGAGTCAGACCTCAGAGGTGACAGTACATTGAACTTGTAAACAACTGTACGTTGAAGCTGTTGTCTGTAGACACGACGTCACGTACCTTCATCAAAGCATTTGATACAATAGCGAGTTTCATCTCAAGCTCTGCTTCTTTTCCAATACTTTCTCTTGTGAGCAAACTGAAATGAATTAAAACGCACAGTTAGGCAACACCGAGTAAACCGTTCTTTACACTGAAGCCTTGAGTCAAACACTCTCAGGGGTAACAACATGCAAAGTCACGTTTCAATTTCAATGCATCTTAAGGTAATTAAGTGACACTCAACCCTCCAGAGAAAAAATGGGCACTCCGCTAATGGTAACTAATCCTCCAATACCGGGAGGAAAAGGGTTCACGAAGGAGAGAAGGATAGACATTCAAATCTTAGCATTACGTAGGACGTTTGTCCCATGTGCCTAATATAAAAGCCTTGCTCCCACGAGCCTCCAAATAGCTCAATGGTAAAGCGTCCGAACCAGCACTCGGAAGTTCATTTCTTCGACTCCTATTGGGAGATCTCCAATCTCATTTTCTCTGAGTCTGCCCAAATGCGACCACTTTGATCCACTTAAATTTTAGATATAAGTAAGATAAACTGTTGAATTAGACTGAGAGCAGTCTGTCTTTTGGTCAGCGATCCTCTGCGTGGACGTTAGAGAACTAATTATTCAAAGGAGATGAAAAAACGAAGAGGAATGAGGCCATATTTCTCACGCCTCGTACGGTGAGTTCACACAAGGAACAAAAGACTCTGCACGCGATCAACTGTACAATTATCTGCTACCCCAACGAAAATAATTAGCTTATGATGTATTGATGTCACCTCACAATGAGCAAGATCATCATTCATTCGAGTACTTTAAATTTTTCATCACCCAAGTGGCCGGTGCCTCAGAGGGAGATTGCAATTCTCTTGTTTTAAGTCTTGCTGCGCTGTTGTTTTTTTTTTCTTTACATGTGATTGCGCGAGCCTTGAAGAAGCTTTCTACTGAACCCAAGTCGATGCGTTAAAGTAAATGAGCAAAACAAGCCTTACCTTTCGCCTGAATTTCCTCGAGCGCTCTACAGAAAAACGGAAGAGAAAGTAAATCAGAACGTGAGTTATTGGCCCCATACATAACTCACACCTTACAAACTCAATCAAGCAAATCGTAAAATTAGAATCCGTTAACTCGAAAAAATGGACAGTGAATCAAATAATATCCTTTCAACATGAAAACTGTTCGAGCTCTGCTGGCCTCCACGACAACTAGAATAATTAGTTGGGCTATTGCAATCCACTGAAAAACCAAATCAAACAACACGAAACATTAGCAAAGAAAGAAAGAAAAATGAAACAATTGACACAAAAGGCCGAAAAATATTCCTGCCAAATTCTACCGCAGCGACTAGGCTGTCAAACTGTACGAGTCAAACTTGACATTAAACAAGGACGCCCTGCATTTATAAGCAGTGTAAGCTCGCGCAAATGAAACCGTTACAATAGAACCATTCTTTTTTTTTTAGAAAAAGACTAAACAGTGGTGTACTGTAGTAATGCTTATGTTCACTAACAGTGTGGTTATACCTTTGTGCATGTGGTTAAAACCATAGAGTGTGACCATTCTTTGTAAAGCTAATGAACAGTACTGTACTGTGGTACTGTTTGTTTTACTACACAGTGTGGTGATAACGTTTTTATCTCTGGATCAAACCATGCAGTGTGACCATTCTTTGGAAAGCTACTGAACAGTACTGTACTGTGGTACTGTTTGTTTTACTATACAGTGTGGTTCTAACTTTTTCATCTGTGGATCAAACCATGCAGTGTGACCATTCTTTGGAAAGCCACTGAACAGGAAAGGACTGCCCTATACTAATATTTGCTTTGGTTTTTCATGAAGATGCAAGTTTGCTTCTTTGGACCAAACTATACCGTTTGACCATTTCAAGGTAGAAACAATGAGCAGTATTTTCACACTGTTTTTTTTTCCCCAAAACGAGCAACTGGGGCCTTACAGAGAAGATGGCACATTGACAAAACATTCTGAGACAATTAAACTCCAGTCTTCGTTCGAGGTTTGTTGCTTTTTTGCATTTCTTGTAGCACAAAAGGAGTGCATTTAAAATCTTGCATCTAATTTTCATTTAGTTAGAAACGTAAGCAATGCTTTTAGCGCTCGCTAACAAGTGTTGTCGACTCCTTAGAATTGTATTATGTCTCGTGTTTTCTTTGAAGGAGCGAAGTACACGAATTCACAAACATGAAACGAGATTTCTCTCTGCATTCAATATATACAAGGCCTTAAGCTTGATTTCCTACGCAACACAATCATTCAAGCAAGGAAGGAAATAGATCGACCACAACCGCTTTGTAAGCAACATAAGAACGACTTGTAAAACATATTTACACAAGTAACAAGTTGAGAGAATTCTAAACCTACAGAAAAAATCTTACAATATACTGCGACACTTAGTGATTAAAGTAAAAGTTGCTTCCAGCCTCTACGTGAACTATCTGTTTTATTTTGATTTGCATGCATTAGACAGCATAGTAGAAGAATTTCGAGTAACATGCACAAAGAGTTTAGCTAACAACCGCATTTATAAGTGCGCAGATACGCAGTACATTCTTTAATTCCTCATTTGCACCAACCACATATGATGATATGAAGACCAAACTTATGACCGAAAGCTTCTGACAACAATCAGCAAATTTACAAACTTCATGAATCGAAGAGGAAGGGATTTTCAGTAGCTGAAGTTACTGAACTCACCGGCATAGCGAAAATTCTTTCATCGAAGCTATGTCTTCTAGGAACAACAGGAATGTAAAACTTGTGGGGTCCATGTGAGCGACCGCGGCCTGGAAAAACACAAACCAAGACGAAATCCATCAAACGATATATTTTTAGCTTGTAAATAACGCCACAACTGGACTACAAACCTGACGAGGACGGCCTCACGTTTGTTCGCCATATTATCCTAGCAGGTTTGGGTCGTGTTTCAGCGATTTCCATGTTACGACACTAGCATTTTGTTTAAAGCAATAGGAATTTGTATCACTGAGCTCCTCAGAAGCTAAGGGCGGTGTTTGTAACTTTGTTACCACACTAATAAGCGGCTGATTTGATTACGCTACACTGAGCACAATGAACGAACAGCGGGATATGATTGGTTCAATAAACTCGGCCGACGATTTCCATAGCCGTGAGCACGGAGCAATTATGCCAACAAATGAGTTCCTAAGGCCCCCCGGGAAGGGGGGTACTCCATAAATTTCGGATAGTTTTATGCCGCGAAGGGTCTTAAACCCTGACCCTATCTAAGGATGAAGAAAACTAAAATTGATACCCCATATTTGAGGCCCAAATCCGAAAAATGAGTCCCTATGCAAGGGAAAAACTAAAACTAAAATGGCTTGAACGGGTCAACTTTATTTCGTTTCTGTAAGATTACTGGAAGTTAGCATCAAGCATAGTATAAAAGACTGAGCCTACTTTAATAACCGTCACGGAAAAACACAAGCTTTATAAAATCGCTTTGCTAATACTTTAACTTTAAGAAATCATTTGTTTTCCGCTTAACTGGGTATTTACGCAACGCTATTTTAGCGGATATAATTTCGGCACCCTATCTAAAGATCACACCGGAAACGCTATACCAACATGGGCAAAAATGATACGCTATTTATGGATCGAGAACCTCAAAAACCATACCATAACCCGCGGCCCAATACCTATATAGGAGTAGACCCCCCCTACTCCCCCCTCCCAGGATAAGGCCTCAAGGTTGAAAGGTTAAAACCACGAAAGTTTAAGAAATCATATCAGAGCGCAACGACACATAATTAGCAGGAAAGCCACGTGAAAAGACGTCAGCCACGAAACTATTTTAAGATACGCGACTTCGCCAGATCGCTGGGCTATTATTCCTTTCTTAATGCTGAAGCACAACGTGAGGAAATTGTGACAACATCTTTCTTTTGTTATCAAAATGCTACCCATTTCTCTACCAATAACGCAGTTCTAAAAGAATTTAGCGGTAAGGAAATTAGCTGCACCCTTGCCGCTGCATGGGAGTTCATGGCACAAGGTTATACTCTGCGATTATTTAACGTCTGCGCTATTGGTTCAATTTAAAAAGAAAGGAAATCAGATATTGAACCGATGTTAAAATTGAACTACAATATTTGAGAATATTGGGATATTGAAGGAAGTAGCATCAATTGATGTTTAATTTAGTCTTAGCTGAACCTGGGGTGCGGTTCATCGAACAATGTTAACAACAGTTACCGAATATGACGTCAATATTTACAGATATTAGTATATAAAAAAATGTTTTGATGGAATCCAAGAAGCCAGTAGCAATTTGAGTCACGATTTTCCAAAAATCGCCTGGTAAAAATCCTTATTCTAGAGGAAAAATGAAAACATTTAATTCCACTGATTATCACCAGAGAATATTATACTGGACAGATGAGAAGTATAAACATTGCTGGGAAAGGATAAATAGACTAGAGAATTACACATGACCGAGCCCTGATGACGCAAACATCGCCTCAACAAGAATATTGGATAAGGTCAATCTGATCTTCTTTCAATAGGCCTTAATTAAGCCTATTTGCTCTCAGAGGCAATTCATCAGTCGTCCGACAGGGTTCTAACTTTACAATTTTTTCCCCTCCAACTCAAATCGTACGTCACATTAAGTGGGTATAGTTTCACCCTTTCATTCCAACGGCCGAACTTACAGTCATGCAGTGTAGTCCCATGTGCTTAACCATTCCAATCCCAGAGCCTGTGCGAGTCACTTTGAGTTGCTCTTCAGTCTGACTCCAGAATTGGGTCATAAAATGTGGTTCGAACATAATGTTTACACTCTCACACTGTCAAAACTCGAGCCAAAAACTGAGTGGCTCTCATTCTTACACTTCTATTTTACTTTTTGAACTCTCCACTTACTAAGTTTTGACGGGGAACGACTTCGACTCTAATGCAGACTAATGCATGTGGCCCAAAAGTGAATATTCTTGTTTCTGTGTAATGCAGCCCTGCAGCGCATTTGAACGGCTTTGTTGGCTTAATTAACATTCCCCGAATACGTTTCGCTCCTTGTTTTAAATTTAATCGTGTGGACGTGACGTAGCTACAACGCTAGGCACGTGCCTGGCAAAGAACTACCCGTAAGAACTTAAAGTCGCTGAACAACACATCACTAATCCCAAATAAGCAAAGATTTGCAACTCCACAAAATAAACAGCTTGGCACAACCACGTGCATGATAGCCACGAACCAGTTATCTACGTTTAGTAGTTTTATAAGGCATGTTACAACGCTAACTATTTAAAGGCTGAATCAACTATCACCTCACAGATACCGAGAGCGAATAATCTAATTCTTTTAGTAAAAATCATAATAAACGAATCCTGTGTCGGTGAAAAAAATACTAAAATACTAAATCTTCCAGCGAAATCTTCGCTTAAGCGCGAATGCGTCCCAATTTTGAAAACGATCTTCAACCAAGTGCTGTCTAATGACTGATAGTTTTCAGTGGCTCAGCCAATCAGATTGCGGCATTTGCATTAGTATACTATAAATGATATTTATAAGCTTAAAACAGGAAATCACGTCTATGTTTCCCTTCGCATATTCAGCTGATTTCACTTACGGACCAACTAATGTGGTGCCACCTGCCAAGATACTAGTTACTAAATAATAGAATCTGTAGAACTTGCCCGTGGGATTGCCTGTCATTTCATTTCACGAACTGAAGTTATTGATACTGTCAAGGCATCTCTGTTCGATTAACCCTTTCACTCCCAATGTTAAAAGAGTAATTATCTGAAGTGACTTCCATAAACTTCCTTATATGCCAATTTGGAGAATTTTGTGTTAAATCAATTCAGTGTCCTTAAGTTGATGATCTTTCAAATTCTCCTCATTTGTTGTCTTGGCAATGTATTCATGGCTCTATGGAGAAGTTCTATACTGGTCACTCTTGCGCGTCAAAGGGTTAAAATTAAACTGCTGGGGACAGTTACTAACATGTAAGACACTTCTTCCCTAGTCACGTCGTCCGATATTGCGCACTACATCGTTTGTCACGCAGCGTATGTTGTAAAATCACGATAGGAAGTTACGTCACGGTGTTATGTTAGTAGAAAGGTGAATTCTTGACCAATACTATGGGCCCGTAGCGTGCCCAGTTGTCGACAAAACCGTGCGCTGCAAGTGAAAGTGGGGATTTGTGATAGCATTTTCAATTTGAACTTTGACGCACTTGCTAAGAAAAGACTAAGTTAACTTGAATATTCAAATTATTCACGTCTTTAGAAAATACCGTCACACAAGGAAAACCGACGAGTGGTCAAAACACTATATCTTATTATTCAGATAATTTATTTTAAATATGGCTCTCCGTTTTACCGCGGAAAATGATGACGTCAAAGCAATACCAAACGCGGCAAATTGGAAAACACATTCAGATTTCGTAATGCAAGCTTTTTTTTTCAACAGTATCCTAGAGCTACATTAAAAACATCACCAATATGCTAATTTATATTCGTTCAGCTAGACAAGACGAAAACCCTTATTTCTTGATAGTGGTAAATCAAGCGAAACAATCGATGGAGACTTGTTTACTGCTCAATTTAGCGACGTGCAAAACTGCCCGTTCCTTGACATCGATCGTCAACAAACACATAGATCTACTGGAAAGAGAACTGTACCAAGAGGCCAATTTGACAAATTTTGCAAAAAAAAAATCATTGTTTGGGCTGTTTTCATATGAGAATAAGACTCATTGCATTCGAATAGAGTTGCTACAGAGTAAACATATTTCGCTTCGCTGTTGAGAATCTATTAATACGGAAGCCGGTCGTTTCGCATACAAGTCGTTTCGCATACAAGTCGATTCGCATACATCGAGGTCGTTTCGCATACAAGGTCTTGGTCGATTCGCATACATCGAAGTCGTTTCGCCGACACGATCTTGGTGGATTCGCATACATCGAAAAAGTGCAAAATACATTGAAAAAGTTCTCATAAACACTCTAACAAGATAGCTATAGGAAAGAGAAATAAACTTAACCTCAACCCGGCGATATGCGCGTGTTGTTATTATGTATCGTGCGTTATTTCTGTTCGGCACAGCGAACGCGTTGACAGCGCGTAGACTAAGTTCAAGTTTAACTTGCCATGCACTATATCTAGAAGAATTTTGTTATGTTGTTTAAATGCTTTTCGCGGTTTGATACTAAACCCGGCCACAAAATATCAAACGACCGACATCCCATCGTGTCGGCGAAACGACTTCGATGTATGCGAATCGACCAAGACCTTGTATGCGAAACGACCTCGATGTATGCGAATCGACTTGTATGCGAAACGACTTGTATGCGAAACGACCGACATCCATTAATACTCCTGGCAATGTCACGTCGCTGTAACACATCGCACGTGTCTAACAAAGAACTATTTGTGAGAATCCTTGCGATATGGCCAAAGTCGAGATGAGTGCTGTGAGGAGACGAGTGGTCTAACGGTTTTTCAATGCATTCTTGTGAGGTTTTTCACGGAAACAAGCTTTTAAATGGTGCAAGCAAAAACCCGCAAAAGTTGACTCTCTCAAACAGTGATGCCAAACCGTCAATTTCCTTACAGACATATCTTAGAAGAAAATAACCTTACTCTTACAGTCGTTTCTTTCGTTCTGCACCTGTTGGTGATTCGTTATTTTTGGAGCATTTCCAACCACTGCAATCTTTCGATTTTTCCAAGTCGCGCCTCTTTCATCTTTTAGTATGATGTTCATTTTGGAAGTATGACACGGTTAAGACTATTTGGCAGCGAACCTCGAAAGTAAACAACTTTGACGCAATATCACAGCTTGACGCAATATCAATTCTAGAAGCTTAAAGACTGCCAGACTCCATTGTTTGATTTTTTTAGGAATACAAATTGGCTTTAATTTACTCATTAATAGCTGAATAGGTGAGCCCGCCCTTAAATCACTTCCGACCGAGCCCACACTCGAGCTAAAAAAATTGTCGGCCGAAAGGTGGCGAAGATTACCGAAAAATAACGAAGTTCATAAACGTTGTACAAAGTTTACTTTAACATTTAACCTTCCTACACACAAGAACAAAGAAAGTTGCTTCACATTCTTTGCACTAACTGGGTAAGAAACTCGGTAGTACCGCATTATTTATGGAAATAAATCCCTTTCTTGAAAGTACCTTGTATATGAGTAGAGGTAAACGGCACATGAAAAATAAAGTCAGTTGCATAACTGCAGCAATAGCTCGCGGTGACACACTCCTAGTTGTAAAGAAAATACTAGCAAGGAGAAAAGAGTTATAGAACAAAAAATCGCCCAGTTACTCATCAGGACCCTTTGGGGGTTAAGGTAAATAGTCAAGAGCACTGTTTGTTTTAGAGGGCTGGGGTAAGGTGTGGGGGCGATATGGCCAGAAATGCACCAAGTGGCGAAAAAGGCAGATTTGGCGAACGTTAGCCCCGGGGCTTCGGCAGATTTGGTAGATAAATAAATCAGCTTCAGCAAGGTTCCATGGAAGCGTGGCAGATTTGGGGGAATTTTGCCACATGTTCCACCACATTTGGCACATAAGTACTGAAATCAGCTCTAGAGAGGGTCCACGGAAGCGTGGCAGATTTAGTAAGAACAGCAAGATTTGGCAAAAATGGCACACTTGCCGAAATCAATTTCGTCAAACCTACCATTCCTGCCATTGGGTGAATTTTTGGCCATACGTGGAGGAATGCATAGGGGATCACATGGTCACCACCTACCAGGTGCTTTGATTCTGTCGAGTGACTTGTTCTTATCTTTTCTGTCCTTCTCTTTTTCCTCTCTGCTGGACGACTGATGGTGAAGCAAATCAGAGGCCCGAGTAAGAGAGTTCAACACATCTTCGGCAATAACCAGCGACGATCCTTTATCATACTTAACAG
Organism: Ricordea florida; assembly: GCA_949710005.1. NCBI lineage: Eukaryota > Metazoa > Cnidaria > Anthozoa > Corallimorpharia > Ricordeidae > Ricordea > Ricordea florida. The sequence continues at coordinate 7,474,398 of OX453273.1, read as the reverse complement.
CTTGGGTTGCGTTCAAGAGCCGAGAGGTTTGATCCACGATAGAATTGCTGGGCTCGTTGCTAGCACTCATTTTGATTTTCGTAATTCGAGCTCCCTTAAGATGTGACGCGTGCGGCCGTCGACTACGACTTTCGCTAACGAGAGGAGTCGCCCCGGCTTCCAACTCGCGTGGCAGACTCGACGCCTTTCTGTTTCGTTCAGGCGGAAAAAGATGTTTTCCTACGCCTACACCATGCGCGTCCACGGAATCAACTGCTCGCGTGCCCCGCTCTCGAGGGTACGGCCGCACTTCTTCATCCGATGAGTCCGAGTACCCACCTGGTGTAGCTGACGCCTGTTTTGAAGAATACCGCTGCCTTCTACTCGACCGCGAACGTGGGACAGTCTGTGACTTGTCGCTGCTTGGAGGGTTTGGGGTGGTGGAGCTACTCAATCGGATCTTTCTCTCGGACCGGACGACAGGTTTGGAAGCACGAGAGTGTTCAGGAGTCCGAGGTTTACTGGAAGAGTCCGAAGGCTTCCTCCGTCGGGAATGGTGATGGACCCTCGGGCTTTCGTCTCTTATCCTCCCAGGCATGTCATCTTGAACAGTGTGACGCGGCTTCAACAGCTTCTCTCCACCAATGCTCTTATAATTATCGGCGGGATTGCTTCTGCTCTTAGCATGATAGATCTTGATCCCTTCCACACCGTCTCCATCCAGCGCCTGCTTGTGGTTTTCTAAGCGTTCAATGATAAGATTTCTCGCGGCCATACGCGCTTCAAACTCAGATTTCCGCTTAGCTTCTTTCTTCACCTCTACGGTGGTCGGTGAAGCCTCCACAACAGTCACAGCTCCCTCTTTCCTTAACCTCTGCAAATCACCGTCGCTATTCCTGTGTTGAACTTTTCCCTCGTAAAAATCAGCCATTTGGTCTTGTTCCTTTGACAAACGTTTTAAAAGCCTTCCAGAACCTTCATCGTCTTCGCTGCTTCTCGGGAGGTTCAGCGAGTCCCCTGAATGAGTTCTACGGTTCGCATAAATATCGTGAGACGAACCAGACGGGCTCTTATCGGCGCTCTTCTTTCGCGACGCACCATTTCGTTCGAGACTTCCCGTCCCGTTTACAATCGTTTCCGGTGTCTTGAAACCGAAAGCCCTTTCGATCTGATCCACCGTCTCTGACATAGACGCTTCCGTAATGTCTTCGTAGCTCTGTTTCTGTTTATATGTGTTCACAGTGGTGATTACTGCCCCCAAACTAGTCTCTTTGAAAGGCAAAGAGGCCTCTTTGTTTCCCTCCCCATGAGCAGGTTGAGAGGTAGACTCTCGCTGATCATTGTCCTGTGAAGTTGGGATGATAGGCTCAACGTTGACACGGAAAAGTCCACTTCGTTCGGTCGAATGTTTCGACTCATGCGGTACTCCATTGTCCCAAGGAGAACCCTCCTTTTCTCCCTGACCATTTATTACCATTCTTCGATTTTTTGCCTCGGGCCTCTGCGAGGTACTGCCAAATATAGGGGTCTCAGGAGTGACTGGGGACGAGGGCCCGCTCGCAATGGCATATAACGTTCCTGACGCCGTGTGAGCTGTCAGTGTCACCCCGACAGGCTTGGAAGGCTGCGGTTCCGAATCCAGAGAAATAAACCCGCTCCATTTCGGTTTATCGCCAGCGGTTGCTGTTGGGGTGACTTGAGCCTCCTCATTTGGAGTGATGGTTGTTACCGTGTAAGAAGCCCCATAGACAGAGGTCTGGTGTCGGGGTGTTTCGTGAAGTGTTGACGAGCTACCGCTGACTGAAGAAGTTGAACTCGCCCCAGGTGACGGCGGAGGATCGGGAGGGCGGGAGCCCGAGTACGTGGCTCTGAAAGGAAAAAGCAGGGCTAGGTATTTAGTGACTTTGGTTACTTTTCTCTCCAAATGCATGGTCAAAGGATTTCAAATACTTAAATGTTCTCTATCAATCTTTACACATCATCCTGTTCGATTTATTCTACAGTAATTTTCATTAGCATACACAAACACAGCAACCGTGGCATTTTGGGTAATCTAACTTGGTGACCATCTCATCCTGCGTCATGAATGGTGCCAGGGATTCTGGGAAAACCCTGTGCAAGAAAGTTCGAGTTGCAAAAAAAACCAAACAAACAAACAAACCAATGGCTGGCGTGAATTCTTGCTCCGCAGCTGTTTCCAAGAGGTGCGACTAAGATTTCTTCATTGTTATATTGAAACAAGTATTTCCTTCGACATCGGGGAAATAAGAAATGTTTACTTAACCGTCCCTACACACTTCGATTTCGGAAAATTCAGTATTCAGACCAGTCGTGTAAGCTATCTACTTAAAGCCTGGTTTCTATAAAATCGGCAAACATCGCCGGGTCTGCCTTGCCATTCAAACACAGGATTACTCGCAATCGCTTGACTTTGCATCCATTTCATCGTTCTACTGGTTACGCGCCGTTGCAATCAATCTAAATTTGCGCCATTATTCCCAACTCCTAAATCACTGCTGTTGCATCTTCGTTGCATAGAATTTCGCTAGAAACGGGGCATTGTGGGACTGTTTGGACCACTAGGCACTCCACTTCTTTATGATCGCTGGCAATAGCTATGCCTTGCTGGCGATCGCCGAGATAAAACATGTTCCATCCCAGCGATAGCAATCGCTAACTATCGCAGAGAGTGTGAGAGTGTTTTCATGCTGCCAATCTCGATTGCCGCCGATCAACGACGACAGTCAGAAATGAAAAGGAAACCAGGCATGAAAAACATCTAGTCACAGCATGTTTCTTACCTCGTTTCCACAATAGGTGCATTGTTCCCTCGCATGATCCAAGGGCTTTCTTTCCCTCTGGCGAAGTTCTTGGGAGCCACTCTCGGAGGCTGCTTCCAGCCACTATCCGGGGCTGACACAGAGGAAGAAGAGGCTGCAGAGTGGTCACGCGACTCCTGCTCCTCCGCTACCGACGACGCGCTACTGTGAGATGAGATCGTGGTCACCGAGGAACGAGGGTACTCCCAATAGGGACCACCAGACGGCTGGATACCCCTAAGGGGAGAATAAGGATCTCGACTTCATTCTAATTCAAATTATACTAGGATGCAGGATACCTGTCCCATGTCTGTCCACCGAGTTTCCTACAGCTCAGTGGCATAGCGTCCGAACTAGATAATAGGTTCAACTCCTATTAGCGGAACTCGGATTTCCTTTATTCGAGTTTGCCTGTGACAGTGCTGAGAAAAACATCTGTTCACAAATGCACCCCACTCAAAATGTACCACCTTCAAGTTCATTATTTCACAATGTTATTCTAATTTGTAACCTTTACATTGCACAACGTGATGCATGATTTTAAGTCTTCAGCTTCTCCGTCATATGAAGGCATTCTTAAGTTTAACCTTTTTACTCCTATAGTCGGACCTTCGGTGATGTAAGTGATTTTACCTTTAAGCCTTTCACTCACAGTAAAATCATTGGCCTTCTAAGCAGGTAGTTTGGGTTTAACATACACGTGGAATTCTCTAAATTTTTGGGCTTAATTCCTGTGCAATATAATTTATTCACACAACTGACGTAAACAAAAGGACACAAAGCATTCTTAACAATGTACATAACCCTAACAAACAAAGAAAATGAATAAATTATATTACACCAGGCATAAGCCAATTTTTGAGTCAAAAAAAACACAATGCAATGCGGCTTGACTGAAACTATACCCAGAATCCTCCATCGCATGAACCGTCTGAGACCCTGATTTCCGTCGACACGCGTCAAACTCACAGCTACATTGTACGAAACTTAACCCTTTAAGCCCCAATAGTGTCTTAACAGATTTCACTCTGGCTAACGCCAGACGATTTCACTTGTCACAGGGAGACCCCTTGGGGCTTAAAGGGTTAAAAACTATCTCCTTAACCCTTTAAGCCCCAATAGTGTCTTTACAGATTTCACTCTGGCTAACCCCAGACGATTTCACTTATCACAGGGAGACCCCTTGGGGCTTAAAGGGTTAACATGTGAGTGAACATACTTTCTGGGTTTTCCACTCTGGAAAGGAGGCACCAATACCACAGACACTGAGCCTGGCTTACGTAAGATGTCAATCATCTGGTCATGATTCAGTGTTGCGACTATCTTCCCGTTAATCTGACACACAAGAATATTAACAAACAGTTAAGATAAATAAAATACAAAAAAAAAAAAATCATAAATTAAATGCTAAAATAATAAATAGATAGATAAAGGTATAGATTAGATCTGGAGTTTGAGCCCTGGTGATGGAACTGTGTTGTTTCCTTAGCAAGAAACTTCGCTATACATTTTCTCTCTCCACCCAGGTGTATAAATAGGTATTGGGGATAATGTTGGGGGTAACCCTACCTCGGAATAGCATCCCAACCAGGGGTAGTGGCAAAACTACCACGTGCCACTAACAAAGATTAAATGACAAACCTCAACCAGTCGGCAGCCAGTCGGCCACCAGTCGGCAAGTTTGTACAAACTATGAATAAGCGACAAACCTCCACAAGTCGGCACCCTTGCCGCAGCCCAGTCTGCCAGGCGAGCCCCGACGGTTCAACATCAGCAATAAGACCTTCATATTGAACGTGAAATCCAAGTTGGCCTGCACTATTTCGACGAAGCGTCATCGCCTGGGTCTGAAGAAGGGACAAGTGGTCTGCTGTTAGATAAAATATGAACCTAATTTTCAAGAGACTGGTTGCCTAATACCCTTAAGCCTCGAATTTGGAACACGTGCTTATGGTAAAGGTCACGAGGAACGAAGAGAAATTACTACATGGCACATACAGGACTACATCACCACTCAAGTACCCACTGACCAATCCAATGGGTCAACACCACATGGGCTACCGTTATAGAGCCCCCTCTAGTTGATTTCAGCATTGTTTGGCGAGTGGGGATTATCAAATTTGGCCTATGTATATATTGTATATGTACTACTTATTAACCGAGAGTGAGGTCATTACAGAGAAATCTCGGACCTCGGCCTTGATGCATTACGTCAATACGTCAAGGCCGAGGTCCGGGATTTCCTTGTAATGACCGAACGGAGGAGGTTAATAAGTTATTTATTATATGACCTTTCTAGCTCTGGAAAAAAAACTGGAAGGGTTCTTCAGTTTCTTTGAAAATGAGACAACTTTTGTCTAACATTTTCATAATGCCTGGTCATTACAAGAAAATCTTGCCCGCTCAGCAGCCAATCAGGGGGCGCGTACTATTGTAGCCATATAATAAACATGTATATTACTGTACATGTATATTGCTTGTGTTCGATAGATAGGGCAGTGCGTTAGAAAACAATCAGACAATTCGATCTCAGTTTCTATTAGGTGATAAAAAATCCTCATGCTCCCCACACTACGTCTTAGCCATTCAGCCACCTAGGTGCGGTAGTATTGAACAATGTTTAAGGAGACAACAACTGAAGCGATGTCACCCACCTGACAACCAATAGACACCTCCTCAAGTCTCCTGACAATCTCTGGAATGCCATCAGAGTCGGATGTGGGAACATTCAGAACCAAACAGTCACCACTACCATAGAACACTTTAATACTGCAAAGAAGGAAAAAGTACAGTGTACATGAAATCCAGTGAAGAACATTTCTTTAGAAGCATGAACCTTTAATCTCCAGTAAATGTTTTTAACTCGCGCGGATATTTTGTCCTTCCTTCTCAAACTAATTATGTTTTCTATACGAACGGTTATTCATGAACTTGAAGGTTTCGCAAGCAATTTTGCACGCCACGAATGGGTTCCTACAGCTGTGACGTTGTGCGTGACAGCTTTTCAAGCGCGTTTAAGACATTCGGGAAAGTCGCTTAGGTTATATACAAAACTGCCTTAACTGAAACTCGATCAATTTAACACATTTAATTAACTAATTCTTCCTAAGCGACGAAAGATCTTTAAAAAATACATGACAATAAACCCGTTCGACCCATTTTTGGTTCGACACTTCTATGGACCGTCAATATAGCAGAATCACTTATCTGCCAAATCTCAAAGCTCTTAGCAAAATTTTGCCAAATCTGCCAAGCTTCCATGGACCTTCAATAAAGCAGATTCACTTATCTGCCAAATCTGAAAGCTTTCGGCGAAATTTCGCCTTCGCCAAATTTGCCACTTTTTCTAAAATCTACCATGCCTCCTTCGACCCTCCATAAAGCTCATTTATTTATCTGCCAATTCTACCAAAGACTTCGGCGAATTTCCGCCAAATGTGCCATTTCGGTCAGTGGGTGCATTCCGGGCTATATCTCCCCAGGTTGATGGGCAACTGGCATCTATACTGTGCTTTCCATGTTGACGGACCGGGCACATCAACACCAAATCAAAAAAAAAAAACATTTCAGTTCAAAAGCAAAACGCTTTAGCGTCTGCAAAGCATTACCTTTCAGAGAGTGGAGTCCATGCAATCACTGACTTTGCTGGAATACTGAAAAGAGCTTCCTACAATCAAGCAACAAAGAAACAATACGAAGGCAAAGTAAGAGAGATTGTTTCCTGAAATAATCAACTTCTCTTCAAAGTAATTAACACAGCCAGAAATAAATGAGTGTCGAGAATTGAAACAACAGATTTTCAAAACAGAATATCAGGACATTTATGCCACTCGCTAAGAAGAATTACGACTCAGATCTCGGAAGAAAGGGGTTAAAATTTTCACAGTAACAATAAATTATCATACCTTACTGGAGGAATGAACCAACACTAATGTGTCAGCGGATACTCCCATTTTGCACTCAATCATGGACGAGTTTCTGTAGTCCTCGACCTTATAAGAAATGAATGTGCTTAGCGTCACGGGACATTACCGCCCTTATGTGATACTGTATGATAATTAACAATTAGATTATGAGCTCGAGATTTCTTCGGCCTCATCAACTATCCGGCACCTCGTAGAAATCGAGAGCGAATAATCTAATTGTTTTAGTAAAAATCATAACAAACAAATCATGTGTCGCTGAAAAAAAAAACACCAAAATACTCAATCTTCCTGCGAAACTTCGCTAAAAGCGCCCATACGTCGCCATTTTGAAAACGATCTTCAACCAAGTGCTGTCTAATGGCTGATAGCCTGAAGCAGCTCAACCAGTCAGATTGCGGCATTTGTATTAGTCTACAAGTAGATTTTAACTAATGAGGATTAAACAAAGAAAAATAAAAATTCAATTATTGCAAGTACAAATCGCTGACTCTTCCAAAAAGTCATGTTGCTCGATTTCCACTGTTACTAAATTTCAAAAAAAGTGTACCTGAACATTCCAAACCAATGCTCCTCGGGAAACTCTTTCAGGACTGATCGGTGGATGGACTTTCTCTTTTTTCTTTGACCTCAGTATTCCTAGTAGAATTCGATTAGAAAGGGTAATGCAGGATACCTTCATAAACTGTCAAATGTTATTTGCGCAAATTCGCACAAGAGCTGAGTGAACAGACGGTAAAACATGTGGTGCTGCAGAGTAAAGTTACTCATTAGAATTGTTATTCTGCCTCAGTGTAGACTCTAGAGAAAACCGTTAATACACACAAACACATCTTCACAATTATGACAATGGAGTATACTTTACTATAAAAACGACCAATAAACTTCTGTTTTTATTTTCTTATTCTTGTTGTGCGCCCTGCGTTCTTCGTTTCTTTTTTCTGTTTCTGCCTCCATCCCCCTTTCTCGCTTACATGAACTCTGTCATTTTCCTACCAAGCCTCTTTTCCGCCTCAGTAGAAGGCCCAAAGGTCTCTCACGAAGAGACACTTATCTGTTAAGCTATGAGCGCACAAGGCCTCACCTTTGCCTTTAGCCCCAGTTTCCAGTGTTGTGTTGGTGACATAGTTCGTGGCCAGATCCTTCAAGTATTCGTGTCTCGTTCTGGTTGCCATGGCACTGAACTTCTCAGATTTATGGGCAGCATTCTCTGCATTGATCACTGACAAATAGCAAATAAAAACAAACCAAATAGAAAAAAAATCGTAATTATTGCCATTCTATTAGCAACCAGACGTAAAGATACGTGAACTCGGGATTCCTTGGTAGGAGACGCTGTCGTACATTCCTTTACCTAGACCCCTCTAAGCTTTCTGAAGAAGAGTCGAAGGCTCTGGTAAGAGACAAATCGGAAGACAGGGAGTTCATAACAGCATTGAGAGCCAAAAGATTCATCAAAAGAGAATAAAGCTTTTTGTGCCTCCTTGAAGTGTCGTTTGTGTCTTTTTGCCCAAAATTAACTGAACTGAAGCCATTCCAGAAATGTCCCCTTTCCTTCCAAAGAAGACAACAAGGGAGGAATTTTCGGCTGACAGATCGAGTCAACAAATTGACGATTTTCTCAAATTGTTTGGCATTAAATGACGTCCCATCGCTTCCCGATTCACCAAGGCAATAGCGAGATAGATGTCAACATTCTATGAATCAAAGAATGTATGAACAAGGCGTTTTACAGAGGCTAGCGAACAAGTTAAAGATTTAAGAATCCGCAATAAATGGCCGTTATGATATGCCGTCGCACAAAAAATGGACCGGAAAGTAACCGTTAATGCTGACGTAAACCTAACACCAGTTACAAGGATCATGTTTGAGGATGCAAAATCAAGATGATGAAGAACAGAAGCTACGAAAAGTGAGCATCTGAAATCTCAACAGCAACGAAAAAATTTACTTCGAAATGTTCAAAGCGACGCCCAAACTATACCTACAAACGCAATTCAAATAGATTCAAAGAGATGTGCAAATCTCGTTAATAATTATTGTACAGCTTTGTTAAACACTGAAATCAAATGCTACAAGTAGACTGGAAATTTACAAAAGCTGGCTGGCAGAATCACGAGGTTTGTGGGTCGGTTGTAAACAGATTGTGGAGAAGATACTGCATGATCGTGCAAGATCGACGTCTCCTTTCTTTAACTCGCCTTGTTATATTTCGGTTGTCTTCTAACAATGAAGAGCTATCTTGACCGAACAAGCTTGGTCAATAAAGAATTTATCAAAAATGTGACACTAAATTAAACATCAATAAGCATATAGATTGTTAGAGGTACAAGTATGGTACAAAGATTCCCCGTGTAAGTGAGTTATTTTCGAGTCGTGTGTCGTCACAGTTTGATAAGCGAAACAGAGTTCGCAGTTCTGTATCACAACAGTATTCAGGGTTCGTGCTGGGGTGAGTTAACAGAATTTAAGGACTTTTTAAGGAGTTTTTAAGGACCAAAATACAATTTTTAAGGAGTATTTTGTTTGTTTGTTTCTTTGAAAACAAAAAAAAGAAATAACTGCCATTGTTTCTATGTATTATCCATGCACAATATGCTACTGTTGTATAATTGAATATAAATTTAATAATAATGATGAAACAGAAGAAATATTGTGAATAATTGGAACATAACATCATAACACGACATGGAACTTCCCCCAAAAATGTATAATGTCAAGGAAGGTATAAACACCATCTAACATGTGAAATGTTTTCTGCTAAAATTTAATGTTTGAGCTTTGTTAGACAAGAAATAAGGAGTTCTTAAGGAGTTTTTGCTGAATTTTGTAAATTTAAGGAGTTTTTAAGCGCCCTTTAGAACGTAAATCAAATCTAAGGAGTTTTTGAGGAGTTTAAGGAGTAGCACGCACCCTGAGTATTGCTGAATCATTTAAATGGATAGCACTGAATCACGACATCTCACTGCTCACCTTTCGTCAGAAGAAAATCTGCAAAAGCCTTTTGTTTACCAAACTTAGCTCCAGAGGGAATATTAGGACCAAATGGCGGGACATCCTTAGAACGACTCACAGCAACTCTGTAGGAGAAGAAAAACATTTAACCGCCTTGCGACTTTCGCAAACTATACAACGCTGGCTAATATTAGGAAGCTAAGATGTCACTCCCAGTGTAGACGACTAGTTTAGCCCAGATGGTAGAACGTCGCACCGGGAATAGCAAGGGCGCGCTTTCGAATCCCGTCTAAGCCTTTTTCTTCTTCTTCTTTCTATGAGACTAGAAATACGACTCCCACAAAACCTCGCGAAGCTAGTTTTTAAAGAACTCATAATGTTGCTAATAACTTCGTATTATTTTATCATGCAAGGGTCGAATTTTCACATAGTATGTACCTGTAGTAGGTGTTGTCCGAGCAAGGGTTGAAAACTCTGACCACGATAAAAACATGCTGAAAGTGCGATCTGATGTTCTTTGGCGTGAAAGGCACTGCTCCGGGTTCTTGAAACACGATTGTTACAATGTCATTACCAATATGTCTCTTCCTGAGAAGCTGAAGGAAAAAGGCAACACGCAAGTTAGTAAACGCGTATCACAATCAAGATAATACGACTGCCTCGCTATCAAATTCTGGGCAACTGTGCACCTACCCCTCCCCTAATCCAACAAGTTATAATGAGTTAAAAAGTTAGCGTTAATGTTGGTTTAGGGGAGGGGTAGGTGCACGGTTGCCCAGAAACTGATATGATCCGGAATATTAATAGAGGTTAGTTTCTAAAGAAACTGGAGCTGCGTCTGCGGGAAATGGAAACATGCAAAGGCGGTTTGTCAAACGAGTTGATAATAGACGATAATTAGATGAAGTAGAGCATAAAAGCGAGAATTATCAAACCTCAGCTTTGATAATTCTCGGAACAATGGAATACCGATTCACAATTTGGTCAAATGTGAGAACTACTTCAGACAGTAAAATTTCGTTCATGAGTGCCATTTGCTATTCCAAAAATTCTCATTTGTTTTAAGTGTTAGTGTCGACTTGCATTGAAGAAATAAACGCAACACAACTATTCTTTTAGAAAATTTCTACAGTTCTATTGAGAGAAATTCCGTTTCTCCCAGCAGAAACGTTAAACTATAATGACTCCAACAGTCGTGTTCCATTTAATTTTCCACTGGAATTTCGAAAATGGTACACGAAATGTATAAAGGAAATTGCTAACTGGGGATAAGACAAAAGAATGTTAACGTACGAATTGCCCGCCCGTCTAGCAATGACAAAAACAAAAACGTGGTCCTGAAATGGGTCATCGCGTTAACAGGGCGGTCATTCATTTACCTGCTGTCTGTTGTTGGAAGTCCAAGGAAGAAGTGTGGATACGTGAAACATGATTTCCCGCCCGTGAAAATGCGTGTACACCGAATGCTCTCCAGTAGAATCATCTGTTGATGAAACAGGACAAAAAAGAGCCACTCAAAATCCAAGTTTGCCATATTAAATCTAGTAATAATAATAACAATAACAGCGATGATAACAAAATATTGATGACAATGATGATAATAAAATAATTACCGTAATAATAATAATAATAATAATAATAATAAAAAATTTGTCGATTTTATTGAGCATTTACGCATTAAAAAATGATCAAATACGCTTAGATTAAACCGAAATTTGGAAGTGTTGGTACTCAACACCAAGTTTTTATACTCTGAATTTCGCTGATTGAGAGGGGAGCAGGACTAACATATATTTATCACGTATTACATCAGGCTGGGAAGAAAGTGTTGAGTTGCAATTCAAATACCGAGAAAAGGACGGTGTTCTCTCTGATTTCTCAATATCAAAGGTTTCACTTAACTTTCAACAATATACACTACTTACATTTGCAAATTAATAATATCTCCATACCAAGACAAGACACAGTAAACATACAAGGCATTTCACCTTACTGTTTATTACTTTATTTCTTTTTTTATTTTCCAATTCTTTAATTTTTTTTCACCATATAAATGCAAAATTAAAAAAAAAAAAAATTAGCATATGCTTCAAAAATATTTTACACAGTACATCAATTTTACATAATTACAGAAAAAAATGAATTTCAAAGAATATATCCTTAAAAAAAAAATGGAGTGCACACTAACTTCCGATGATGTCTCCTGTTTTTCAACATACTTTGTACTTACTTCTGTTATCTAACTGAGCCCTATATCCTTCAAAACCTTTCAAGGTGATGCGCGTGCCAATTAAGTCTAGGAATTCCTCAAAGGCAGGTCCAGAGGTTTCTGAGAAAAAAATTAAACTTACATTGTACCGTCAAAAAATAACATAAACCAGTAAAAATGTTAGAGGAAAAGAGCACATTGCAACCAGGTGGACAATAAAATAACATTATGTCAGTAAAAGTGTGTTACTAAAACAGTGTTCAACTGCAACTTACGGTTATTGTACATTTCTTCCTCTGTACTCTGTCCCTCTTTACAATACAAAATACCCACTTTATACTGATTTGTCATCTTCAAAATAAAACAAGTACAGCACATTTAAACACATTTGGTCATTATTTCAATAACGGGAGTATTGTAGGTCAAAGTATACATTTTTACATAAACCTGCATGTGTACGTCTTGTAAATCATTTTTGACATTGAGAAAACTTTCAAAAATTATTTCTTTGCTCTTGCCATGCACTCCCTTCCAAAAGGATGAAAGATGCTGAAGATAATAATAATACTGCAATACCGGTAATAAGTATATATAATAGGACTCCATGCTGTCCAATTAAGAAAATATTGGATGAGAAAATTCAGAGGAACACCAACATTGAACAAGGCAGCAGGCCGAGTCCAATTTCGTGTTCCAAGGAATTTTCAAATCCAACATTTTCTTAATTGGACAAGCACGGAGTCCTGTTATTTGTTAATTATATATCTACCTCTAAATCCAATACTGGCAACTGTCCAATGTTATTTGTTAATTATATATCTACCTCTAAATCCAATATTGGCAACTGTCCAATTTTTTTTTAAATTGGATAGGTGTCCAATTTAAGAAAAATTGAACAGTTGCCAATATTGGATTAAGAGGTAGTTGTATAATTACAAACAAAATTGAGTCCAGCTACAGTGTATATCTACAAACTTGAATAAAAAGGGAAAACAAGTCTTTGAATTACTTAACCCTTTCACTTCCAAGGGTTCTCCATTTGACTAGTAAAATCGTCTGGCATTAGACAGAGTAAAATCTATTAAATCACTCTTGGGAGTGAAAGGGTTAAATTTAGCTTTTGCAGAGGAAAATTAAAAGCTTTTACATTTCTGCAGGAGTTACTCAGGGTCAGTGGTGTTTTTAATGAAAATAAAATAATAACAATAGAAATAATTTATAGATAATTATTATCTAACTGACAGATAAATAATTTGCTTCACAATTCCCTTACATTGCAATTCCTGATAAGACGGAATCTATTAATAATTATTTGTACATTGATGAATTTCAGATACAGTTCGGAAATGCAGATTAACTATTGCCTGAAATTTAATAGTTACCAGTGCTTAACATGGAACCCTGGATGTAAAGTGCTGATCGGCTTTCTAGGAATTTTGACACTTCTAACCAACTTATGACACAAAAAGTGAACAGAAAATTAAATGCAGTTTGGCAGATGCATACCCCTTGTTCATCCAATTTCATAAGTTGCTCTGGTACCTAAAATGAATTAGGAGAATTTTAGGAAACATAGATAGATAACACTGTATTACAGCTGTCAAAAAACAGCTGTAAGTCTTGGCTGTCTCTACACATTTCATTCAAATCAAGACACTGAATCTCTCAAGTCCCTGTGAGAGGTAAATTCTGTTTGTGGGGCCAACTACAGTTATATACTTAAAAAAATTAACTGCATTTGGTAAAGAACTGTAAACAATAAAGAAACTCTTTCACTAATATGGTTTGGATAACAAATCTACTATAAACAGCAGCTGGTGCACTGCAGGTTTCATTTTAAAGGATTGATTCATAGATACTGTAACCCTTATTTTTGGCTTCTACTGGCTATAAATTATTTATAGATTGGTCCTTCTAAGGGAGCCTTCATATTCTTGGGAGGTTCTTTTAAATGACTGCCACATTATTATGCTTTCAGATATTCAACACTAAGTGTTGAATATCTGAAAGCATAATAATAAGTCTTTTCATCTCCTATAGGGTGATTATCCAGGGGGTACTCGATATATCCCTGGGTGGGGAGGTACATGTACGGCGCACCCCCTCATACCCTGACCCTGTTTAAGACAAATATCGCTGATTTTCCTACCCTGTTTAAGACAGAATTCCGATTTTTGATACCCTGTTTAAGACACTTAACCCGAAACCATACCCTTTGTAAGACAATAATACATATTGAAACTCTTTCTCATTTAATCCATTGGCAATGACAAAACTATTTACAGCTTGTAAAAATTTTGCTGTTTATCGTCCAAGAACAGATATCCTGTTTAAAGACAAAAATTGATAAATCGATACCCTGATTAAGACAAAAATGATAAATTTGATACCCTGTTTAAGACAAAAATCCCGAAAAACATACCCTGGCTAGCCGCACATCCCCATTAAGCCCTTATAAGGGAGTACCCCCCCCCCCCCGGGGGGTGATTAGTGCTTGGTGGTTTTCGGAAACCCTAAGTAGGTTTTGTTAATGCATGCCTATTTTTGAAACAAAGTTTTACTGTCACTTTCACGTGAATGAAGTTTCTTCATTGGTATAATTATAATAAAAGAGTGCTTATCTCAAGCTTTGCAGATTTGTAAATATTCGGCCAGTATTCACCTTGATTACAGTCAAGTACACCAGTTTTGAGTTTCATCAATACCAGGGGTTTCAATAAGAAATGCAGTAGCAACAGCAGAATTGTGTTAAGTAACCAGAGAATATTCTGAAAGGGCTCCAAGTCTGACTTAATTAAAAACTAGCTCATGCCACCTAAATTAGGCTGGAAAATGTTTCATAGTAGTTAGAGAATTTTCCAACTTCTCACACCTAATGAACACCACTGCAATTCATTTCCCTAGTGTTGATCCTTCTTTCAATTCTTATCAACTACCTTCTTTACAATAAACTGTTATTGTAGAGAAAAGATAACTGTTCATCACTCCTTGGAGTGGATGGGATCATCATTATTATATAACAATTGTGAGAAAATACTTGTAAGAGTAACAAGATTAATCAAACAGACATACTTTGATACCAGGCTGAGCCATTCTGAGAGCATTCAGCTGAAGTTCTGGTGCTACGTGTTCTAGAATGTCCTTTGCAGGGAGGGCACGTGCTGCACCATGTCTAGATGTCGACGGAATTGCCTCTTCCATTATACTGCCTCTGAGAGTGGTCAACTTGAGACAAGAATTTGACAGTAGAGAAAATTAGTCAAAAACAACTATCTTACTATAAGAAATCAATGCTCCACGAAATTAAGGTATTGGAAATTAACCTGACTTAACACACATTTAATGGAAAACAACTTTCAAATAAAGAAAATTAACAAAAAAGAGGAAGTAGAATGTCACAACAAAGGAAATTAATGCAAATGAGACACAGCTGGTGGTGACAACTGGAACAAATTTATTTCAAAACTGGATGCAAAAAAAATTGTAAACCTTTGCCTTAGCTTTTGTGAAAGATGAAAATAAAGGGTAAATGGAAAGAAAGAAAGCTTCTAGTTTATGTTTTTTAGGTGTCAAGAATGTCTAGACAGGTTCCAAACTCGGGGTTAAAATACTAGAAATTCATAATGCTGAAATTAATGCTGCACTTAGTTAACAGAAATTAACGCTCAACAAAATTTATATGACTTAAATAGAAGCAAATTTTAACAATTTGCTTTAATTTCATGGAGAGTTGATTTCCTGTATTAAGATATCTGGCTTACTGGCCTTACGCAAATGCATGAGCCAGGCAGAGCACATGTTACATCTTTTATTTTTCAATTAAACATGGATAGTCTTACCTCGCTTGTCCTGACAATGATGCGATATTGATACTGATTGCCTTCCATTTCACCAGATTTTAAAAGAGATGTTCTTCCATCAAGTTTTTCTCGTTTCAGAGACAAGGCAATGGGCCCAAACTTTTCATCGATCCCCAAGTAATTCAAATGCTCTGTCGAAAAATAAAATAATCCAAAGGCAAAAATTAATATTACAATCCTGCCAGCCTATGCGCTCTATACTTTTTATACAGAGAGTTAAAAGTGAAAACTAACTTAACAATATCATTAATACTGAGTCATGTACTTTACTGTAAGACCTACATATTAAATACTGCTTTAACAAACACGTTCACATAACCAGCACCAATTAAGATATACAGAACATCAAACATGCAATTGAAGTGTAATGTGGAAAAAAAGTCACACATTGCACTGCAAATCACATAGCCAACAAAAAAGTGTAATCCAAAATAAGGTTATTACTTGAAAACTTGTCTCCAGGGCATAATAAAACACTGTTTACTTGAATAAACTAAACAGCTCTGAATTTTTTTCTATGGATAAAAAATCTGCTCAGCTGGGAAAAGAACACAGCTGTTTGTATTGACTGTCTTCGCTGGAGCCAAATACATGACATTTCAGTGAGGGGGAAATGCATCTGGCATAACATTTGTCGACTTTCAAAACAGATATTAATGCAAAGTACACCTGCAATCCAATCAGCTGAGCGAGAGTGGGTGTTAAAAGTAACATTTTAACAGTGTTCTCACCAGGCTGCACCGTTGTGGGATTCCCGCAATTTCAAAACAAGGGTGCAAAGAACAACAAAGAAAAGCTAAAAAAAGTCCTTTAAAGGAAATTGCTGCAAAGAGAAAATCTAATGTCTACAAATCAAACAAGAATAACTGGAGGTTTGATAGAGCAAAAAAGCAATTAAAGGTGAAAAAAATCAATGATTCCTATAACAGGAATTATGATTGGCTGGTCACGTAGGCACATACATGTACGTTAATGTGATGGGCAGCTTTGTTGCAATCCAGAATACATGTGCTTGAATTGTCCGCCATATTGTTCATGAATATTTGAGTGGGCAAGCATCTTGTTTATTTATGAGAAACAGAGAAAAAAACAAGGCAGTTTGGATTCATTTTTCTGTAGTACGGTGAGACTGTGCTCAAAGATATCGTCTGTGTACCATTTACGTATATGCAAACAGATTCTGTAACAACCCAGTCTTTATTTCTCAAATGGCCAAATTTTTGGTGATAATGGACCTTTGGGCCCCAAGATGTAAAAATCTGGTGAGAACACTGTTGTAATGGTATGGGCATTATGGCTTTGTTGTACATAATTATACATGTAATATTATGCCTGGTTCTGTTTATAAGTACTGATTACCATGCAAAGCTGTTAAGATCAACTGATTTCCCCCTCTGAATCTTGTGCATCCTTGCATCAACCCCATGGCCATTTTGGCACTTGTACTCTGAGCATGCAATAAATCCCTTATCAACTTGCTAGTTTGATTATTTGGCTAACACGTCCCTCACTTTTTATTGTATAATAAAGACCAAGCCTAAGCAAAAATTGCATTGGCCAACACACATGACACAAAAAAATACAATTAACTGTAGAGTACCACTGCACCTAAAGTATTTTGTTCACCTACAAAATAGATGCTACAGAATACTGCAACATTAAGAGCTATTACGGAAACAACAGATCTGTGGAATGGGTCTGAATTTTGGTATCATTGCCCTGCCTAGTTTGGATTTAAAATACTTCAAATTCCAGAGAAGTGCCATGTTCATCATAGCCTGCACAACAGGCATGATTTTTTTGTGTATTCCAGGTGAACAGAGGCGAAAACGAGGCTAGCGCGAAGGCAAGTCGCACGCAAGGAGAGGAGTGCGAAAAAAATACCTCCTGTACAGTATGCATACCATTGTAGGAAATACTTGTAGACTGGGATGCGCTTAAGTTCGGTG
Organism: Ricordea florida; assembly: GCA_949710005.1. Classification (NCBI taxonomy): domain Eukaryota; kingdom Metazoa; phylum Cnidaria; class Anthozoa; order Corallimorpharia; family Ricordeidae; genus Ricordea; species Ricordea florida. The sequence goes on along the minus strand of OX453273.1, from coordinate 7,456,704 downwards.
CCAATTTTCTCTGCCACAAAAAAGGAAGAGTTTAAAGGAGCCAAGATCTCTGAACTTTAATCCCAGCTGGGAATCAATTTCGAGGAATTAGAATCCAATCAAAGCATTCTTGTCAGAAATGCACAAGGATATTTAGCTCTCGCAAATTTGTGTCCAATTTGAAACGAAATTTGTATGATGCTGTTTTATCCATGAAAAGACTTGCGACTTGTTCATCAAGCATTAGAGATGAACATCCAAAAACCTGGGGATGCAGAGAAAGTGAAGTTGGCTCAACAGGAAGAGCAAGGAAAAATTGTCTTTGAAACCAGCAACATCTCAACACTTCCAAATATCATGCTGTATTCTCCGCAGAAAATCTTCACATCTTCCTATTCACTTATTTCAACTTCTGCTACCGATATTCCAAGATCGTTCAGTTCTTCAATTTGCTTGTTTGAGATCACTTTTAAAGCTCTAGCAACAAGCACATGGCCCTCCTTGCCATTCATTGTTGCAAAGACGGAGGGAAAAAGTTGGTAAATCAAGATTTTTCCAAAGCCAGTGGGAAGTATTCCAAGTACACTCTTTCTTTTTAACAATAGATCAATGCAATTCCTTTCTTTTTCCTTAACAGCCGGCACATTCGGAAATAAATGGAGGGCTTCCCGAATAGCTTCATCCACAGAGACTGCCATGTTGTGTTTGGAAAACATTTGAGGATCATGTGATTTCAAGTAACCAATTGGGTAGCCACGTTCATATTCGAACTCCGGAAGGGATAGAACAATGGTATGCATACAGGCATTATTTTTTCATGCTCCGGCCCACCCCTCGCATGCGACTTGCCTTCGCACTCACCTCGTTTTCGCCTCTGTTCGCCTGAAATACCGGTAGGCCAAAAAATCCTGCCTGTTGTGCAGGCTATGTTCATCACCATGGTGGAGCTAAGCGCAACTGGGAGGTTGTTTGGACCTGTTTGATTGTGCAAAAGCACTTGACATAGACTTGAAGCATAAGACTGTACAAAATAAAAAAAATTATTATGGAAAAGGGGGGGAAGACTTCATGATAAGTTTCTTTATAGGAAGTTTTTCTGCAGTTCCCAAAGAGAACCATGTTAATATTACATGGTAAAAGAATATAGAACCACTTGTGCAAAAGTGGGAAAAGGAATGCCCAGCAAATGTGGGTGGGGCAGTGATGAGCAAATGTGGGCCCATTCCATGGGCCAGTAGTTTCCGTAATAGGCAGGGTTCTTGTTAAGAGCCGGTAACTGGTTATATTTACCGGCTAATCACGTAAATGTTTATACCAGCTATCATAATCAAAATGTTATTGAGATTTCTTATTTTGAAGCCTTTAACATTGACACTTCTGTTCAAAAATCACATTTTTAAAAAACATATTTCTTATTATAAACACTTTTCTTTGATAAAACATTGGATGAATATCTACCAGGCTTCGCCCCCTGGCCTCCCACCGGGGTGCTGCCCCTGGACCCCAGTGGGGGCCTATGCTGCCCCCACACCCCAGCGTGTGTGCAGATAACAAAGTTACCTGCTATTAGAAATTTGTTACCTCCTATCACAAAACTTAACAAGAACCCTGAATAGGGCTTCTAAAAAAACATAACATTTCAGTCACCAGCATATTTAAACAAATACACCAGTTAGCAGAAAAAACTTCATGTAATACAGTTTATAATAACTACAGACAGTATCCTATTTTACCTTACACTGATTCCACTTGATCTACAGTAAGAAGAAAAACTAAATCCTACTTTAAAAGATGTTGTACTGTACATACCTTGACCGACAAAAAAATTCTTGTAAAAATAAGATCCATGATCAACATGTTCAAATACCCTTCCATCCTCATTATGAAAACCTTCTCCAAGATAAAGTGTTCCACTCTCTGGTTTGGAATTATCAAGAATAGTAACACCAGTACCACTACTCAAATTCCCTCTCCGAGCAGAATCATAAGCAGTTAACAATATATCAAGTGTGGATCTCCTCTTGTTTATATCTAATTTAGGTTCTTTGGGATGCGATGGATCGTGAGGATTTTGAAAAGCTGTGTTCCCCCTTGTTAGTGCAATTTGTGGGTCTTGGTCCTCCTCCCCACCAAGTTCGTTTCGAAAGTACGGACAGCTCAGAACAAGTTCATTACTTTTGTTGTCTCCCAGATCAGGCAACTCATTATCATTGTTGACACTAGAGTCTGACCCATTTCTTTGCATCTTGTCTGCCATGGTTGCTGCGGTAACTTTTGCCGAGGCTGCAGATGCCCCTGATCGAGTATTCTTTCTCTTTGGTCCATCTGCTTGTTTTGCAAGCAACTGTGCAAGATCATCGAAATCAACTGTCATACTACGACAATCATAATGAGCAAAGTACTTTCTTGATGGCTCCTCACCACATTCTTCCTCTGCAGCTTTTGCATCACCCGAACCCTTGAAAACTCGTAATAAATATGCATTATTTCTAAGTGAATTTTTGCGTTTTAGCACAGGTGTCCTTCTTTCAACAAGAGGGCTTGATGAAGCTGAGCTAGCCCCAGACTTCCTTCGGAAACCATCAATATAACTTTGGTGCTCATCCCATGGCTTTTTTCCAGTGATCTGCAAGTGTTTCTCATTTTGAATATTCTGCTCAAACTTCCTGATAAGAGCAAAGAGACTTTCTCCTGTAGGTGAGCGTGGTTCTCCTTCTAGCCCATCTGTGAAATCTCTTCGTATTGACACATTTATCTCACTCGTATCACTGTTACTTCTGACATGCATTGGTTGGGGTTTTGCTTTCGTAGGACTTTCTGGCCCATAAATTGAACCTGTGCTTCTTCTTAACTCGTCATCCCGGGTGTACAACTGAGAATGAGCAAACCTCAATGTTTCCAGGTCGTCCTGAGCCCTATACAAACTTAAAAGGACAAAACAATAGAATTACTATTAGCAAAAGGTACTTGTACCACAGTATCTCAAAGCAAGGGTCCACTTCAAATCACATTAATGAACATAATAAGTTAAGATCACTGTACTGCGATTCATGTATTAGGCATATGTGCGGTATACTAAATTTACTTTCATGTATTCAGTAGCCTGCAACACAAACTAACTTGCACGATAGCATACAAGTGAACATTAACAACTAGAGCTCTATTCATAAACATAATTACAGTAAGTATTATACGACCAAACAACAACAGAGTACCAAAGATTTGTAATTTCAAAGTGCGTTTCCTAAACATCAATTTACATCCACAATGAAAAGTGTTTGAAGTTGAACAATGAAACACCACAAAAACCAAAATAGCGTCTCCTCTATATTAACATACAACGAAATTATTGATGTGGTTTGGAAACAAAACAAAGACAACTCCTCTGGCTAGCTGTACAACAGAAAGATGTAAATATACACAGACTACCAATCAATTCACCTTCTAGGGTGCATCATAGAAACGACGATCTCAAATTCGCTGAATACCAAATTAATTGACGCAGTCCTTTCGCTGGTGTAAATAAGAACTCTCCGCTCATTCCCTCACAATCAACGTCGCGAAACTGACGCATCCGGTTGCAATGACTTGTACAGAAGCAAAAGTAATGGCCGCTCGATTCCAAGTTTCGAATACAAATCAACACTACGTGTAATGCTACCAAGTGGACATTATGAACAGATTGGCGGAAAACTTTTGAGATTCACCAATGTGCATTTTGTTCGTAGCCTCTCGCCTTAGGGAGGGTTTAGAAGTGCACACACAACAGCAGTGAAGTTCCACAATAATTTACGCGGAATATCGCTACGTTGAAAGATTCCCTTCGCTGTTTAACGTATATGCAGCATTTTTACAGTGCTAATTTCTAAACCTAGAGTTAGAGAAAACGCCAGAAGAAACGTGAGGCCTCGTAATTAGCTCTTGACCAGACAAAATTCGCCACCCCAGAGTACAGATGGCCGATCAACGCTTCGGGCTTCCGAATCGATGTATTCCGATTATGTCAGATTCTTTCAAGACATCCCCGCTCGAATGAAACCAAGTGTTGACAGTCGAAATGAAGAACTTTCTGAACTCACGTCTCGATGAAATAACACATGAGACAATCTAACAACACGTTTTCCAGCAATCGCGATGATTTGACAACTGCAGATAGCCAACGAGAGTGAAAATTCTACACAATCGAGCGCGTTTCGCACCTAAACATCATTGAGATGCGGTTGAACGGTGCGCATTCCGGACAGATCGAATCACAGAGTCGTTGAGCGAAAATCAATACCAGGCGTAAAAGAGAGCTTAACTTACAAAAGCAGCTTAACGATCTGATAGGTCAGTTCTAGAGGCTGATTTCAATTTATGAATTTTAACGACGTGAACCAACTTCAACAAGAGCGTTTGACACGTTCTCCTATTTGTCACAGTTGAATGGCGTTGAAATTTCTCCAAAACGTAACAAAGAGTACTACTGAAGTTTTACCTTTCGGTTACGACCAAAACAAACTAGGAAACGCGTGAGAAAATAAAACAAAACACGCAAGTTTGCGGACTACACAAACACTCACCTTCTCTCTGATGATGGAATCGACAACTGTAGTCGGCTTTCTTCGGATTCTCATAAGAATTCGTAACCATTCGTTGAGACTCGTGAAGCCTCGTCGGTCCAATACAAGGGAACAACAAGGCTAGGCCAGTAAAAGAGATTTGCTTCGACAGTATTTCTTCTCCAAGGAATATCCCAGAAATCCGGAAACAAAGATCTGTTGGGGCGTGACAAAAATGTTATTACGTAGTCGGTTTGCCGGAAAAGGAAGAAGGCATTATTTATCGCGCTTTTAATTGCCGTCTAGATGTTCGTTGGACGAGGAAAATATTCTTTGACGAAATTTCAATAGTTACCCGATTTAAATATCTTATGCTCTCTTCTTTCCTAAAGTTCGTCTAAAATTCAAAGATATATCTTGGTGGAAATCGACTGCTGCTGTAGAATATAGCTAAGAAATTGAGTCATGGTGTGACCGGCTAATGCATGGTTTAGATGATAAAATTTTTTTAATAAAAAACAAAATTGCTATATTTGTTTGTACGTGTTTAAGAAGATTGGAAGAGTGGGTGGGGGGTTAGAGGGTGTGACAAAAGTTCATGGGAGAGAGGTGATAAGGAAATTGATCACGACGGTAAAAAAGATCGCAAGTAAAGTCATTAGAATTACACAGAGTTACAAAACGTGGCTTTGTGTGGAATTAATTATCTGTTTTCCATGTGAGTGACAGTTTGAGAAAACAGAAATGGAAAGTTTATCAACCCCTTGATGCTTTGTGAGAAACCAAGTTAGGAAATCCGACTGAATCAATAGAGAACATTACTAACTGCGAAGATAAATCTTCATATTATTTTATTGCCATGCTATATACTACCTTAAAGGCTCGTGTGCGCCTTTACCTTTTATATACTACATGAAGATTGAACGTCCCTGTATTTCATAACAAAGCAAGACGTTTATGCCAATCAAATATTGGCAAAGAAGAAGACTTTTCTCCTTTGAAGCAAGAGATATTTGAAGACATTATTATCATTATTATCGCTATCATTATTATTATTATTATTATTATTATTATTATTATTATTATTATTGTTATTATTATCAATATCATTGCTGGAGCCGGCCTCCAGTTATTATCGCAGTTGTTATTATTAACATTGTTAAAATTGTTATTACTATTACAATCGTCATCATCATCATCGTTATGTATTTATTCCTGATTGGTCTTCACATACAGTTGCTCTCAGTCGTACAGTGTACGTAGCTGTCCAAGTTTATCCCTTCAATCCCAGGCCCTAGTTGTCAGAATGCAAAGGATTACCTCTAAAGCCGGCATCGCGAGGAACACGTCGCTCTACAGATCTCTGTTCAAATCAAGTTACAGTGGACGCACTGACAGCTAGTCGCTGTCCCTTCAATTCTACTCTCATCGCCGTGCATGCCGACCCCCTCTTAAAACCATTTGCGCCGGATCAATGCCCCACTCTCATTATCGTCCTGAATTAAAATAACAAAAACATAACTAAAGGCGCGCAGAACTTTATATTTAATCTTCTTAGGTAATGAAAGAATTCATATATAAACACTATGAAAAACGCATATTGCCACGACGAAAAAAGAAGGTAGATCAACACAGGTCGTAAATGGCAATTGTTCCCTTTTAACAACAGTGACATAATCACGGTGACATGTCGCGCGAAAATATGGATAATTGTCTGTTCTGCTTGAGTCGTTCCTTTTTGGCACTTCTGCTCAGTTTGTAGCTTAAATTGCCTAATGACCGATGACCTCACTGAGCCCATTATTAAACCAGCCGTTGCCAATCCAAAAATGTCGCTTCTCAATTATCCAAATACACGTTGTTATAAGTAGGCAAGCTAACCATGGCTTTTCTATTGAGTTGATATAGTGCGTTTCTCATAACTTTGAATTTCACACTAGGTCAGTTGTAAAAGCTCGTTACCAATGATGAGGCTATGCAAAAACGATAAATGAATATGTAAGAGACTCGGCGGTAAATATTAAAAAGCTTGTGGCATAGTTCACATACTTACTGGGATATAGTTAATTATCTTTTATTTGACAGCATGATTTCTAAGTGAACAACTAGCCAAATTGTATGCTCAAAACTTTATTGGACTTCAGCTACAAAAACTGTACGTTTTCTATTTTCTTTCCACTGTGAGGACTATCTTTAAGTTAGGACCAATCAATACCGCCCAGAACGCCTGGGCTGCCTGTGGAACAAGTCATTACTACTTTCATCTTCAACAAATCCAGTGATTAACCACTGGCCTCAGTGATATATTGAAGCTCTACACTGTTTGACTTGCAAAGACAACTCAATTGCAATTTTAGTTATTTCTGATTTGTTTTGGCATTATGTTTGAGTTTTTGGAAATGACACCGGAGCGATGATGGGAACGCGTGGGAACTTGGAGCGTCTTAGTCCATCTGAAATCAACGTTCGGTTACGTTCAACAAACGAAAGCTCAGAGATCTAAAACCAGATTTTTTTTTTGTTGAACGGTAAGCGTCCCTTGCAATTGGCGACACCGCGCCACTGGCTTGTGTTTGCAGCTTTCGTAAGATCTAATCTGATATTGGTTCCTAATTCATGAAATGATATACAATGGAACCAAAACAATAAAAAAAATTCCTCTCGTCTAGGACACAATGGACATCACCGCTTTCTTCACTCCGTGAAGTGAACTTCCAAATTTGGGGGTCCTGCACAAAAATATATATATATTTTTAAATCAAAGTAGAACAAACACAGTACTACAATTCGTTTAACGCACAATCAATGGCTCCTATTAATCGCTTAAATCGCCTTCTTTGACCACAGTATGAACTTTCGGGAAACTTTGGGGTGTTCCAAATGGCATTTACACTTCAGGGGCTATCGATCATCCATGACGTCACATCTGTTGCAATTTGAACCTTCGTTGCACATTACTTCATTATTTTACTTCTGCAGCAACGAAGAGGACATGGCGGTTTCGTATTTTGCTCTTCTACATGTTGTGGTTTTTGCCATTCTCTCCTTTCATAACTGCAGTCACGGTAGGTGGCCCTTAACTATATCTATTGCCCATAGTGCGCAACACAAATTGGCTGAAAACGGTGTGTTTCGTGAAGACAATGCTTCCATTCATAACGCTCATCCTTGATTAATCAATTTCAGTTGTTTGGAAACTTCCCTTCTTCTTTTTGCGAAAAAAAGCCGGCTCCCGCAAAAAAAATTGATAAACTATTAGCATCTCAAATCCTGCAAATAACAGCTATAGGAAAGACTTTCGGGCACAGATTATTGCATCTTCCCTAACGAAATACACGAAGCTTTAGTTTGCCTTCCGTGTAGGAACTGGTCTTGAGAGGGTATAACTTTCTTACTGAGATTCTATTATAGTTACAAGATTCCAATGATGTTTAATTTTTATCGAGCATTTTTTCAAAGTAAACATTTTGCCACGTGTGGGTCACTGCTAATGAGAAAACGGTCCACCCACCCCTAGACGGTACTTATTAATAAATCTGCGTTTATTAGTTGTGCCATAAAGCAAACTCTCAATAAGAATCTGAGAGGGTGACCATCCCATTTTTCCGTGTAACCTGCCTCTGACCGGTAATTTCGACACAAACCTGCCACAGCTTTAGCACTTGAATTATGACATCTGCTAACTTGAATTAATAAATTAAAAACAGTAAGGGATCTTTTACTCGGTGAAGACCAGAGAAAAGCTGAAGCCGTTGAATTGAAGCGGTCGTAGCCGCATTGTTTGGACAGCTTTTAAAACCCGTTTTCTGACGATGACGAAGGTATTGCGATTGCTTGGTTTTTCAGAGGGAAAAAAATCGCCCGGAAAGTTTTGTTCATCTAAAAGCACCGTTCCGTTACGTTCAAGAAACCAAAATTCCGAAATCTAAAATCAGGTTCTTTGTTGAATGGTAAGTTTCCTTTGAAATTAGCGACACCACCTTGTCACTAGCTTGGGTATGCAGCTTTCGTAAGATCTCAGAATCTGATACTGGTTCGTAATTCATGAAATAACCATGACAATGAAACAAAACAATAAAAAAATGCCCTCTACCTGGAAACGATGGACATCTCTTTTATCACGCCATGAAAACTTTCAAATTTAAGGTCCTGCCCAGAATTTTTTTTTTAATCAAAGTAGAATAAACACAGTACCACAATCATGAACTTTCGGAAAATTTTGGGGTGTTCCAAGTGGCACTCACACCTCAGGGGCTATTAATCATTTGTGACGTCACATCTCTGGTAACTTGAATCTTCTTTACACATTGCATTGTTTCATCATTGTAATTCCACCAGCGAAGAGGAAATGGCGGTTTGGTATTTTGCTTCAGGAGCTGGCCATTGGAGATTTTCTGTGGCCAGAAAATTCTCAGAATCTTCCTGAGGCTAGTTTTGTGGAAGGACGCTAGTTTTGACAGGTCATGTTCAGTCATTCGCCAGCATTCGCAGCCATAAAGAAGGGTTGACAACACACAGCTCTGGTAGACCCTAAGCTTTGTCTTTGTGCTATAACTTGCCGATCTCCACACTGGTCGTAAGCTCATAAAGGCGAAAATAGCAGTAGGGGCGAAATTACAAAACCAAACTCCAATTTTCACAACATCAACTTCCATTTTCACAATTTCAACTTCCATTTTCGAAAAAAAAAGCAAACTCCCATTTAGGATGAAAGTCCATTTCTCTTTGAAGCTTCCGTACTAATTCTTCAAATAACAGCTATAGGAAAGATTTTCGGGCATAAATTATTGCATCTTCCCAGTTACGAAATACACGAAGCTTTAACTGGGCTTCCGTGTGTAGCAACTGGTCTTGAGAGGGTATAACTTTCTCACTGAGACTCTATTGTAGTTACAAGACTCCGATGATGTTTAATTTTTATTTTAACTTTGTTTCAAAGTAAACATTTTGCCACTTGTGGCTCCTTTGAACGTTAATGAAAAAAGCTCCACCTTTAGACGGTACTTATTAATAAATCTGCCCCCATTAAACTCTCAACAAGGAAATTGTGACCATCCCATTCATCCGTGTAACCTGCCCCTGACCGGTAACATCGCCACAAACCTGCCACAGGTTTAGCAAGAACCATGCAATTTGCTTACTTGAATTAACAAAAACAGTGAGAGATCTTATGTTACCGAAGTCAAGAGGAAAGGTGTAGTGGAATTAAAGCGGTCGTAGCCACACTGTTTGGACGGCTTTCATAACCCGTTTCTGACGATGATGAAGGTTATTTCCATTGCTTAGTTTTTCAGAAGCAATAAAAAAAGAAAACAATAGGCAGTCTAGACGAGAGAGGAAAAAAAACTCGCCCAGGAAGTTGGTGCGGTTTTTTACATCTGAAAGCACCGTTCCGTTACGTTCAACAAACGACAATTCCGAAATCTGAAATCGGACTTTTTTGTTGAATGGTAAGCGTCCCTTGCAATTGGCGACACCTCGCCACTAACTTGTTATTGGATTTACAGCATTCGTAAGATCTTATCTGATATTGGTCCATAATTCATGAAATAATATACAATGAAACAAAACAATTTAAGAAATGCCCCTCGCCCTGGAGACAATGGACATCACTGTTATCACTCCATGCAGAGGACTTTCAAATTTGAGGTCCTGCTCAGATATTTTTTTTTCAGAATCAAAGTAGAACCAACAAAGATACCACAATTCCTTTGACGCATACTTCATGTATGTATCGCCTTAAGGACCGTTCATTTTTACGAGGTAGGAGGGACTGGGGGGATTTGGGCGGGTGGCATGCGAAAAAACGGCGTTCGATGGGGGGAGGGTGGGGGCGGTATTCTAAAACAAAGGAAAAAGGGCTTTCACGTGAAATATTTTAGCAATACTTTTGTCATAATATTTTAATCCGAAATTGACATCTTTTTCTTTTTATTTGTGTTTTTGATAAACAGCTCTCTGTAGTATTAGCAATTGTAAGTATTGTCTTCATAGCAAGCACAATCAGGTGAAGTAAGGAATAACAGAGAATATTAAAAGAATGTATAATCTTGGTAGAAGGTTATTTTATTTATTTATTTATCTATTTATCAATTTATTTTTTTTGGGGGGAAGGGGGTTCTTCCGAGAATATTACCGCTTCAAGGGGGACCAAGTGAAAAAAAAATGGCAAGCTAATGGGGGGTCAATCAGTTTTTAAATAGTGCTTCCCGAATTACACCAGCCCCCCACCCCCCTCCCTCTTAAAAAATGAACAGTCCCGTAGACTGTGACCACTGTATGAATGTTCGGAAACTTTTGGGGTGTTCCAAGTGGCACTCACACTTCAGGGGCTATTAATCATTTGTGACGTTACATGTCTGGTAATGTGAACCTTCTTTACACATTATTTCATCATTGTAATTCTACCAGCGAAGAGGAAATGGCGGTTTGGTATTTTGTTCTTGCAGTGGTTTTTCTCTCCTTTCATAACTGCAGTCACGGTAGGTGGCCCTTAACTATTTCTACTGCCCATAGTACGCAAGACAAATTGGCTAAAAACTGCGTGTTTTCTTGAAGACAATCCTTCCATTCATAACGTTCATCCTTGATAAAGCTATCTTTGTTTGGGAACTTCCCTTCTTCTTTTTACGAATTAAAGCACCCTCAGAGAATTTTAATAAAGTCAGATTATCTATAGCATCCAAAATCCTGCCAATAACAGTTATAGGAAAGACTTTCGGGCATAAATTATTACATCTTCCCTAACGAAATACACGAAGCTTTAGTTTGGCTTCCGTGTAGGAAGTGGTCTTGGGAGGGTATAACTTTCTTACTGAGACTCTGCCATGATAGTTACAAGATTTGGATGATGTTTAATTTTTATCTAACATTTTTTCAAAGTAAAGATTTTGCCACTTGTGGCTTCTTTTAACGTTAATGGTCCAAAAAGGTCCACCATTAGACGGTAGTCATTAATAAATCTGTCTCAAGTTATTAGTTGTGCCCTACACTAAACTCTCAGCAAGGAAATGAGAGGTGACCATCCCATTCATCCGTGTAACCTGCCACTGACTGGTAACATCGCCACAAACCTGCCACAGGTTTAGCAAGAACCATGGCATCTGCTAACTTGAATTTTAATAAAAATAGTGAGAAATCCTTTTTACTCGGGGAAGTCCCGAGGAAAGCTGAAATTGAATTGAAGCATTCGTATAACCACACTGTTTGCACGGCTTTCATAACCCGTTTTCTGACAAGAACGAAGGAGTGACAATTGCTTGGTTTTGCTTTTTGAGTATTGCGAAGAAGAAAACATTACGCAATCCATGGGAAAGGGGGACTGAAAAGAATTAAGGAAAAGAGCAGAATAAGAATGCCTGCTATGTAGTCCATGGGTTGTACGACTTGAAGAACTCCGAAGATATCCTCTAAGCCGAGCGAAAACACTGAAAGAACTTGAAAACAAAGAGAATCCGAGAAATTGCGATTATTAATTTTGCTGAAAGGGTTCTATTGTCACTCACACGGACTTACACGTACTGAACGGGTTCCACAGGAAGCTCGTAGAAACGAAAACGTAACGGTTACTAGTTTGTATCCATTCTCTTTTACTTGGTAACGACAACTTGCATTTCAGTTCTGATTTCATGATCAGTGAACTTGGCTCGCGTGTCGTCATTGGTAAAGTGGAATAACATTAGTATATACCAACTCAGCAACCTTGGCATTTGGAGCGATCTGATTGCATGCATGGCTCTCCGCCTCGGAATATTCAACATGATCCACTTCCGTCCTAGGAGGTGTATAATGCTGGGCCTTCTGGGTAATCCTTGTGCGGGTCGGTTTGGAGAAAAAACAAAATTTCGTCCAGGCTACCGAAATATGGCCGCCGTCGATTCTCCATTTATTTTTTGAAGAGTTTTTACTTGGGAAATTAAGCAAAACACTTCCACGATGAAACGTTTAACTAGGGCAGGACCTGATAATAGCGCAAATATAAGGAACGACACAATAAAATTGCACGTGCAAAGTAAGGCCCGGTTAGTCTCTGTCGTACAAATTACGCTTCTACAATTACATTTTTTTTGCAGGTTGTGTTATCCTTGGTGTCGTCAACGTGTTTGCTTAAGCTCCCTACTGAGGTTGCTTCATTGGTATATACTAAAACATTAATTCTCTTCAATCTCGGTGAATAGTGGCTTTAAAAATATTAAACTCGCTGCTTCACAGCTCGGTAAATATTCTGCCACTATTCACCTCTATTTGTGGAAATAATAGTTAAGTATTTTGGTTTTGATTTTGCAACCATCCTCCTTGCAAATGCCTACGATTCCTCGCTTTTACAGCATCGGAGGAATGTGTTAGAGTTGTGTTAGGAGAAGATACGTTCGGGGGTGAAAGCCGTTTTCCGGAGATGAGTTGGACTCAAACCCTATCAGTTGTGAAGACAAATGAAGACGGTAAGGGAATCTCTACTTGGCGCGACTTACGCTATACGGAACCACAGTAGAGTACTATTCAGTAGCTTTACAAAGAATGCTAACACTGCATGTTTTGATCTACAGATGAAAAAGTTAGAACCACACTGTACAGTAAAACAAACAGTACCACGATACAGTACTGTTCAGTAGCTTTCCAAAGAATGGTCACACTGCATGGTTTGATCCACAGATGAAAAAGTAAGAACCACACTGTATAGTAAAACAAACAGTACCACAGTACAGTTCTGTTCAGTAGCTTTACAAAGAATGATCACACTGCATGGTTTGATCCCGGATGAAAAAGTTAGATCCACACTGTATAGTAAAACAAACAGTACCACAGTACAGTACTGTTTAGTAGCTTTACAAAGAATGGTCACACTGCATGTTTTGATCCACAGATGAAAAAGTAAGAACCACACTGTATAGTAAAACAAACAGTACCACAGTGCAATACTGTTCAGTAGCTTTACAAAGCATGATCACTCTGCATGTTTTGATGGTTATGACTGCCTGGCCCCTTGTGTTTTAGGTCCCTATCTTTTGATTGGAAAATAAAGCTCACCGTATAACTTTGCAACAAGTTACTCATCAGTACGATGAAATGCGATTTTCATTTGGTAGTTTTGTGAAGTTTGCGCATCATCGAAAGATGCCATCAGTTATTTCCACTGATCTAAACTTTATGCCTTCGAAATGGAGGCGAGTAGTTTGGTTGCTCCAACAATGATCGAGTGTTTATAAGACAAACATCCTGCACACTGATTAGATTTGAATTTTGAAGTTAATGGCTGTGAATGAATGACGATTGTACATTTTGAGCCTCGTGGGAATTGTGAAAAACATATTTTTCTAGAGCTTACTGAGTGTATCTAATTGTCGATAGTCGAGAGTAAAATGTCGAGAGTCGAGGGTAACATGTCAAGGGTCGAGGGTAACTTAAAAATATATTAAATAAAGTGAAAAATAAAAAATAAAAATCAAGACAGAATCTTCTTTCGTCAGCTTTACTTTTTTCTCGAGTAAAGCGTTGCTTTGACACGGCCAAATGACTTCTCGCTCCTTAAAGTCTTGAGTGTAGTAACTCCATATACCACACTCGTATGCTCAAAAAACTACGGTTACACCCTGCTTTAGAACTGGTAGTCTAGTATTGCACAGTTTCCAATGAATGCCAAATAAACTAGAGAGAACTGTTTGAACGTATCCAATGTTTATATATCGGGCAGTCAATGAACAAACAGGCAGGCATTCAAGGAAGGCTGAGATAAGATAACAGACATGCCTTCCGCTATTCTTTAGTACTTCACCTAACCCTATTTCAATCCACTGTGTTTACGTTAATTTTCTTTACTTGACGAGTATGGCATGAGAAGAATGAAATCAAAGATAGTTACTGGTTTATAATAATGTTCTACAGTCCTTAAAAGCAACGCTTTATTCAAAAAAAAAAAGAAAAGCTGGCGAAAGAAAATTCTGTCTTGATTTTTATTTTTCACTTTATTTTAATATATTTTTTAAGTTACCCTCGACCCTCGACATGTTACCCTCGACTCTCGACATTTTACTCTCGTCTCTCGACAATTAGATACACTCAGTAAGCTCTAGAAAAATATGTCTTTCACAATTCCCACGAGGCCCAAAATGTACAATCGTCATTCATTCACAGGCCATTAACTTTAACTTGACTCTCGACAATTAGATACACTCTAGACAATTTTAACACGAAACTATTATCAAGTTGTATGCTAAAATGCGACCCCATTCTATTCATTGTGTCACAGGTGAGTATCGCGTCCTAAGCAGAGCCATTCATCTCGAGTTTCTAATAGGAGACTTGGAGGCGCAGGGCAATATCGTAAACGGAACAGGCACTGAGGAGCAGTTAATTAACCGTCTAGAAATTCTTACAGATACCTTGTATGTTAAGGTAGGGATTTTTGACAATAGGCCACCCTTTAATTTGTGTGGTTATTCTCATTTTTACCTCATGGTATGTACGTCATACCATGAGGTATAGTGATGGTTGGATTGGTCACTCCATTCTCGTTAGACAATTAATTTATGCATTAAATCTGCATTAAATGTGAATTAAACAGGTTCTCCCCTGTCTCCCCTACTAGATTTGGTTTTGTCCAAAAAGTCGTGCAATTGTTCTATGTTCACATATGTGGGGGGAGGGGGTGAGACAAAGCGGCAGCACATGTTTACAAAATGGCGTCTGTTGTGTCGAGCCCGACGCAACTTGTCAAGGCGGGTTTTCGTTCCTTTCGATCCATCTTTGATCAAAATACACTTTTGAAGATCTCGCGAACGAACAGGAAATGTGTTCAAGAATGCTCGAGGGGAAAGAAATGGGTTTTAAAGTCTTAAAAGTGACGATGTCTCCAATTTGGACGACAAGTAATCGATCAGTCGTAGCAAACGTAGCACGAACTATTCGGAATGAACGCTTTATGGTTTGAAGAAAGGACAGGACTTCATGGGATAATTACCACATACCATGAGGTAGCTCGAAGGAGCCTTTGATTGTTTATTATTTGTGCGGTTATTGTTCGGAAATGGAATTGGAATGATTTCCAAACAGGTCCTTACTTGATTATGCATTCTTTAACTATACTATTTCATTCTTCGAACACAAGAAATATTTGCACGTGCATTACACCAGACAAGACAGCTTCAGCATGCATATTGAAGTAGGGACCTGTGCGAAAATCATTGCATGGAATTTTCGAATAACCCGAGATTAGTGATAGATGCTTGATGCATTCATTCAAATTACTTTCCTGTTTCTCATTGGCCCAAAGACCCCGGTTAATACTGAGCAAATTAATGTATCGTTATTGTCAGCAAGGTGACGTCAATGTCCAAACTCAAGGTGTTATTTCTGATCAATGAAGTTCAACGTTACGGCCAGTCCCGCGAGAAATGAGGTGAATGTTGAGTTCTGATTGGCTACCCGAGTGGGCAAGATGGGCCTAGACTGTCCGTTCGGGATTTCCCGCTTTGTCCGGCGAAACAAAACCAAGCAAAGTGGTCATACCATTAATCCTTTATTTAAGCTTGTTTGGTCAGGATGGCTCAGGCATACATACATACATACATACGTACTTTATTCGTCCCAAAAGGGCTTTTCAGAACAAAGAGCTAGTTAAAACTAAGTACAATTAAATAATTTAGATAATTTAAAACTAATTTACAAGTAAACAGTAACTTATCATAAAATTAACTAAAACGTAATTAAAATTAACAAGGTAAAATAAAATAAAAATAACAGAGGTAAAGCAATTAAGTTCCTAAAAAGTTTGAGAGAAGACTGTTCTTCAGGCAACGTTTGAAGTCCTTTAGTGTCGGTTTCAACTTAAGAGTAGAGTCCAATGAGTTCCAGAGTTTAACTGTCCTGAAATAGAAAGATCTTTGTCCAGTGGCGGTCTTATACAAGGGGATATTAAGCATCTGGGAGTTCCTCGTTGTTCGCTTGGTGATGGTTACTCTTTGAGTGTATTTAGAAAACAGTGAGTCTGGTGCGCACCCCGCCATGCATTTAAAGGCGAGGCATATTGGCCTCGCTTTTTTTGCGTTATATTGACCGAAGTTAATAAAAACGCAAAAAAAGTAAATAAATTAACAAAACAACAACAACGACATCTCAGCCAATTGGCAGCTATTTTGACCTCCGCTTGGTCAAAAACTCATATATGTGTATATATATATATATATATTTTTATTTGTATTATAGCGGGGCTCCCGCGCGCGAAGCGCGCGCGGAGCAGAGCCCCATACTCATGGAATATGGTCAACCTCTTTTCCTTTGGTTGTCACGTGACTGACCGAGCGTACGTACGTACGTACGTCCGTACGTCCGTACATACGTACGTACGCGTCTACAGATTGTACGGGTAGGGTAGGGGAGACTATCAAAAGGAAGGGAGGGGTATCTCAGGCTTGTCTTGGCAAATCCACATCTTTTATATTGGACATTCACAATATGGTCAATTGACAGCTGTCAAAACGGGATAGCCACTGACCAGCATCACATGACCATATTGTGGGCTCATGTGTCAACTCATCGAGGTGACGTGATTTATTTGGAAGCTGTTCTGGTAGCCCGCATATTTTTGGCGGGAAATTGCGTTGACGACTGAAAAAGAAATTTTCAGTTCATTGACTTTTTGAGACACAATATTACTACTCTACACTGTTAAAGTTTTTCTAAAGGATAAACGAAACAATTTCTATTGCTATGTCAACAAACAATAGCAGAGAAAATATAATTTGCAGAACACAGGGTTCAGGTGAAGAGCAACGGGAAAGAGAGCAAGAATTAACTGAGGAAGAATGAGCGAAGTAGATCGCCAAAGAAGGCGCGCTCGGGAAAGAGAAAGGAGACGAAATTATAGCGAAGAACGCCGACAATCAGAAAGAGTCCGGGCTCGAGAAAATAGACAAAATGTTAACGAAGAACGCCGAGAAGCGGAAAGATTCCGTGCTGTGGAAAACAGACAAAATTGTAGCGAAGAATGCCGAGAAGCGGAAAGACTTCGTGCTGTGAAAAACAGACAAAATTTTAGCGAAGAAAGCCGAGAAGCGGAAAGACTCCGTGCTGTGGAAAACAGACAAAATTGTACCGAAGAATGCCGAGAAGCGGAAAGACTCCGTGCTGTGGAAAACAGACAAAATTGTAGCGAAGAAAGCTGAGAAATGGAAAGACTCCGTGCTATGGACCACAAATTTGCATAAGTTTTGTCTGCATAATATTTACTCACTGATGCGTGACTCAGCACTCGCACTTTCCACTTTCCCTTAAACTTGACACTTGACTTGGAAAACCGACTTCTAAACAAACCTTCTTCAGAAAAAAGGATCTTCTGAATGCACTACTTTTGAATGAGAAGCAAACTGATGAAAGATTTCAAATTTTTATGTCCTTTAATCATATAAACATCTCCCCTGTCGACGGCTAAGAAATACTCCCGCGGGAATTTTCTGTTGGCGGCAAATTGCAGAATGTAGCGCTTTCACTGGCAGCTTTTCGCGTTGTCGACGTTGTCATGTGTGTCGATTGAGAACTTTGGTTTCAACGCCGTTGTTTTCGTAAAAAATGTTCTTCTAAATTGTAAAATGTCTCAAATGTATGTTAGTCATTCACGTGTTGCGTTGGACCAGGTCTACTTATAGTTCACACTTTTACGGTTATTTATTTCTTTTGTTAAGTAACTACAGCTGATTGTAGTGAATAAATGAAGGCAGTAATTTTTTAAACTTACAATGTAATTAAGAAAAGAATAATTAATAATTATTTTTTCATTCTCGTGAAAAATGTTTTTCGGGCTAGTAGATGTTGGTTACAGCTTGCCCGAAGGGCAATCTGTAAAATTAATTTTCTTTGCACCCTGCTTGGAGTAAACATTTATTTTACCGAGGCCAGGTGTTCGTTTTAACACGAAAATGACAAGAGTTGTGTCCTGCATTTCCCAGTAGCGTGTACAAATCTTTTAAATACATTTACGCAAATAGAATGGTTAATTTCATCAGGAATAGAATACAGTACATTGATAATTTGTGTTTTTTGTAGAATATACTCCATGACTTTGTAGGTAGAAAGACCGTACTAATGGCAGACGAAAGTTTAGACAAAAATCATAGTAAGTTAACCGACCTCGACACTTAACTATAGTTAAAAACGTTTGTGAATTCCTTCGCAATATTTTAGAATGCTTTTACAGTTTAAAGTGAAATGGAAGTACTAAACGGGAGCCCCGCTTTTAGGCTTGGCTAAATCTATATATTATATATATATATATATATGTATTATACATACATATATACATACATATACATATATAAACAGACACACACACATAAACATATATATACGCACACAACTCGGAGATAACACCATTATCAGAGGACAGTGACAGCGATGCCACACTGTCGGCAAGCATACAATTATTAATGCAGCGCAAACTACCACAGATCCTAACAACACCTCGGGAAATAATGTGGAACAAGTGAAGCATTTGGGATTGAAAATCTACTCCATGAATGAGAAAAATGCTCGAATGAAATCTCATGCAGACTCAGTTAAAGACTTGCTTGGAAGAAAATATAATCCCAACGGGATTGACCATTGAGAAAAATGCAGTGGTTGGCACAAACAACGAGAAGTTTCACAAAAAGTGGAACAGCAATCAAACTCATGGAATGCCTCGTAGATCATTACGAGAGCCAGCTCGCACAGCTCGGCGAGGCATATGACTTGCTAGAAAAGATTGAAAACTGGTCCAACATGCAGAGATTCTAAAAAAAACATATCCGGGAAAAAGTGGATCCTGGTAACTATGGTAGACCACATAATCGTTTCACGAAATGCGATTCAAGAAGACCTAGGCAAGATTCAATGGGGAGCTACGTAATAGATTCAGTAACCAGCCTGCAAGTGGACGAGTTAGGTGGGATCAGCAGGAAAGAAGGAGATTCCAACCACGACGTCGAGGTTTTTTAAACGAAGGCCCGACACCCAGAGGCCGGCCCAGGGAACAGACGGTAAAATAAACCAATCACGACTTACAGGACACAGACCCTTGGAATGGAACTGGACGAGGAAATTAAAACAACGGAAAAACAAAAAAAAGAGCTTGATTGAAAAAGACGATATCTTTAAAAGACGTCTTGCGAACCTATCTTCCAGAACCCTAACAACTTCAGAGACGGATTTACTTCGGAGAGACTTTAACTTTTGCCCCACTAAAGAGATAAATGAGGACATTGACGCATTTGTCCGTAGACTAAACCTCAAGGAATACCACGCTCCTCATGACATGGAAGACATCAGTCATCGATGGACCCGCATACCAGCCAACGACATTGGAGAAACACAACCAAAAGGAGCGTAAGGGATCCTATAGACCATCTAGAGAACCCTATCTAAACACTTATATTGAAATCATCAGACAAGATATCACTAACGAATTAACTAAGGACCGACGATTCCAACGCGACAATCTCAGCAAACGTGAAAGAGCGGCATTACTAAGACTGACTAAGTAATGACAGAAACATCATGATAAAACCGGTAGATAATGGAGAAGCAACGGTCATTATTATTACTTATTACAGTCATCACTTAACGGTCATTACTTATTGCGTTAGCACCTCCCTTTTACCTTACTGTGGTATAACATACTTAATCAACTCGTTTGATTTGCCCAATTTCTTGCATTTTAAATTCAGACGATTACATAGCAGCAGCATTACGACAACTTAATAACATAGAATATTACAAATATTAAAACTATATATTAAAGACTATACCAAGGAACACGAAGGAAACATTAATCTGGCAATTGATGACTGAGCTGACAAACAAAGGGCACATAGAAAAAGACATGGCCAAACTCCTGAGACCTGCTAATTCAAGGACCCCCGTGTTTTATATGCTCCCAAAAATTCACAAAGTTCACAAACCCTGGAAGACCGGTGGCATCTTCAGTGAACAGTCACACAGAGAAGATCTCCGCTTATATTGATGATTTTTTGAGACCACTTGCAGAAGTCTTATCGTCTTACATTCGCGACACCACCAACTTCATCAAACGATTACGGGCATTAGGACGACTACCGAAGAACTGTATTCTCGCGACACTGGACGTTTCCAGTCTATACACAAATATAGACACTGATGAAGGCCTTACTATAGTAAAAGAATAAGAGCTCGAAAAATCAGGCTAGTGCAATCCTTCAGCAGAGACCATCACGTTGCTACTGGAAAACAACTTTACGTTTAGCGATCTCCATACAAATCAAAGCAACGGCTATGGGTACAAGAGCTGCCCGTAATTTTGCAAATGTTTACGTGGGGCGGATCGAAGACCAATTTGTATACCAAATAAATTGGTCCAGTAACATACTGGATTGGATACGTTTCATTGATGACATCTTTATGATTTGGAAAGGGGACGAAAAAAGCCTAACAAAATTTATTGACTACATAAACAACGTAGTACCTTCTATAAAATTCACACACGAGGCATCGAAAAGTGAAGTCAACTTTCTGGACACGACAATCACTGATAAAAAACGAAAATGGTGATATTAAATCTGATGTGTACCAGAAACCAACAGACACTCATCCATATCTCCATTGGACTTCGGCGCATCCTCCCCACTTAAAACGTAGTATTCCTTATAGCCAGGCGCTAAGACTACGCCGAATATGCTCCGACACAGAAACTAAAAACAAGAATTAACGAGTACACAGAATTTTTTGTAGCTTGTAGCTATGATAGGAAGGAGATATATGAACAAATGAAAAACGTACTCGTGATGAGCCAAGAGAAATGCCTTGAAACAAGGAATGATCGTGAACCTATGAACCGCATTCCTCTACTGACTACCTTCAACCCACACACCACGTATATAGCTGAAATAGCACATAGAAACTGGAGCTTTTTGAAATCGAAAGAACGCCTAGCTAAAATATTTGACAAACCAGCTTTAATTGTGTACAGACGACCTAAGAGTCTACACGACAAACTGGTCAGTTCAAAGTTTAGAAGTAGACCAAAACAGGACGACACAAATGATGGTTGCAGACCATGCGGCCGGAAGGGATGTAGCTCATATGATGTCAAAAAATCAGGCCAACCACAACGTTTACAGACACCAAAGGAGAGCAGACCTTCCAAATATATCATGATTTAGACTGTCATTCGGCATGGATTATTTATATGATTGATTACAAACTCTGCAAATTGCCGTACATAGGCAAGAGTGAAACTGGCTGTAATATTCGATTTAACAACCATCAGAGCCACATCAGGAACTTAAACAACAGCTGCGAATTAAGCGAGCATTTCTTACACAATAAACGAACCCATGATTTTGAAAGAGACATTGCGATCACGCTAATTGAACAGGTAAGAAAGGGACACTTGGAAGCGGATAGGAAAAGGGATCTTCTAAGACGAAGAGAGACTTTCTGGCAACTGAAGTTGAAGGCATTACAACCACACGGCCTTAATTAGACCCTCATTAAGTTATGTGTGCAGTGCAGTTTTTAACATACGTTATGAGGTAGACTGTAAAATTATAGAATTTCTCAGTTGTAATAGCCCTATTGTGACGTAAGGTAACTAACAAGCTAATTGGCTGATTAAAAAATAAAAATCAACCCAAAGGCCCCTGACGAAGGCGAGAGCCGAAACGCGTCGGGTCAAAGGGTTAAATTCTGAAATGGTTGAGACTATTTTCCTTTGTGCAATTAATATGATATGTGTATATATTTGTTATATATGTACTGAGATTTACCCACTGAAAAGGCGCGAAATAAATTTGGTTCGCAAGCTGGTCTAAGAACCCGACAGCCAATCAAATGGCACGTATCGCTTTTTCAACGTATGAGGAAAACGATACGTCCAATCAGGTGCTGCGTATCATGTTTTTTGACGTGTGAGCCGTAACAAGGTGATTTTCATTCAGCTGGCAGAATTTCATTTTGTTAAAGAAATCTTTCGCAAGTGCTGAAGCTTAAAAACGTGAACGAGAAAAGGTTTGTTGATCACGATACTTCAGTCGAGGATTACGTGGAAAGTCTCGAAAACAGGAATACGAAAGAGAAAACGAAACGAGATGCGAAATTGCTGGAAACCTTTTTGAGAAACGAAAAGAACGACGAGCGAGAAGTGCAAGACATAGACTCTGCAGAATTAAACAAGCACCTTGCGGAGTTTATTCGTTCTGTGAGACGTAAAGACGGAGAGGATTATGAGCCTTCAAGTTTAAGATGCCTTGTTTCAAGTATTGAAAGACATTTGAAGAAAAATAATTATACTAAGAGTATCATTAACGATAAAGAATTTGAATTGTTTAGAAAGTGTTTACAGGCTAAACAAAAAGAGCTGAAGAAAGCAGGTAGAGGCAACAAGGACAAAGGTGCTGTGGCAATCACGGACGAGGAAGTCGATATCCTTTACGAAAATAATTTGCTTGGAGTTTCCTCTGCTGAATCATTGTTGAATACTGTTTGGCTGAACAACACCATTCATTTTGGAATGCGTGGTTGTCAAGAGCATAGGGATTTGTGCTGGGGAGATGTAAAGCTTTGTAAGGACGCACAAGGTAACGACTATCTAGTTTACAATGAAAGACAGACAAAAACACGGTCTGGAGTAGACGCTTCAAACGTTCGAAAAGTTTCCCCGAAAATGATTTCAACTGGTGATGATCGAGACCCTGTCGTGGCGTACAAAATTTACCGTGAAAAGCGACCGGAAAACATGATGGCAGACGATGCGCCACTCTACTTGGGAAAAAATGACACGAAAACAGACGGCTCCAAAAAACACTGGTTCAAGTCGGCACCTATGGGTGTAAATAAATTAAACACTTTGATGAAAACAATGGCCTCAAGAGCAAACATCAACATCGAGCGACTCACCAACCATAGTGCTCGTAAACACATGATTCAAAAACTTAATGACAGTGAAATTCCGCCAACGCATATAATGCAGTTAAGTGGGCACAAGAACGTGCAAAGCATAACAAACTATAGTAGCTTGAACCTAAATCAACAAAAAAACATATCGGGCATCTTAAGCCGAGCATCGTCGCAAACACAAGTAACTACTGCAACTAACGAAACTGCTGCTGTCAGCACTTGCACTAGTAAAACCCCGATGAGTTTTTTCGATGGAGCAGTAATAAGTGGAGGACAATTAACGATTGCCATTAATGCTCTTACTAACTCGCCGACCATTCAAACCAGGAGTTCCGTCACCGAAACCACCGGAAAAAGGTGGAAGAGAATCCGAATTGAGGAGTCCGACTTGGATTAAAGTTTAGAAATAATATTTTAACATTTTATTTGCTTGCTGTAATGTTAAATTCTGGCAGAAATTCAAGCTTATGTTATAATCCTTGCAGGAGTTTTTAGCTTGCATTCACGTAACAGAGTTTTGTCTTGGTCTGTCATTAAAGACGATAAACAAGAATTTAAACCTCAGTATATATATAATAAACACAATACTACATGGAAAGCGCTTTGTACTGTATTTACGCACTCGTTGTTTTTGTATCAGATATCTCACTCGTTCGCTGCGCTCACTCGTTCGATTTCTGATGCGTCAACAACTCATGCGTAAATACCGTACGCCCACACTTTCCGTGAAGTATTCTCTATATATGTACAACACGTACAACCTCTCGCACATTGCGTGAGTAATATAAAATCAATTTTCAATGATTATAGACCCATGCACCTTTATATTGCAAATTGTCAGAAGCGCAGTTACTTACTGTTGCTTGACATCGTTATTGCTTTATTCCTAGAGGAACTTTTCTCTGCAAGGAATCAAGAACTTGCAAATTTACGCTCGTGAGATTGTCACAGCCCCAAGAAGTCAGCTAGATTTGTCTGCGCCGAGAATAAGGCAGAAATTTGAGAACGCAGCGACAACCGGAAGTAATGGAGAAGATGGAAAAGATGGCGGCAACGGAAATAAGGGTACGGAAATTAAAGAAATCCCTTACTGTAGTGTCATAAGCCACAAAGACACGGCACAAAGGTTGAAAAAAGAAAGTTTAATCCAAAGACACAACACGCATGCAAAGACACTACATTCTTAGTGTAGGATAGGGGATGTATTTAAATCTCAGTGCAAGATTCCACAAACACATACGGCCTGAGAACACTTTGCTTTTCTTCCGCAGTTGAAATATTTACAGATGTCGTCCGAGGCACACTTGAGATCACTGCAAATGGCAGCGATGGAAATAAAGGGCAAGATGGCGGGCCAGGAGCGAAAGGGAAAGATGGTGTACCGGTATGATCAGACAGAAAACCTCTTATTCATTAACCTCTCTTTGACTGACTCCATTTGCCAGCCTGCAAGAAACATCTGTTAAAGCCGTTAAACAAACGCCATGGAAAGGACTCCTTGCAGCTTTCCAACGAATAGTGACAATAAATGCATGGTTGGATCAATAGATGAGAAACTTGGTAGTTACTCAAAGAATGGTCACACTTGTACTGCTTAACTTGATTTAAAGATGAAAAAGTTACAATCGCGCACTGTCACTAGTTAAACAAACAGTACCACTGTACAGTACCCGTTAAATAGCTTTCCAAAGCGGAATGTTCATGCCGCATGCATGGTTTGATGCACAGGTGAAAAAGTTAGAGCCATACCGTATGGTCAAACAAACAGTGTCAGCACATTACTGTTCAGTAGCTTTCTAAAGAAGGGTCACACTGCATGGTTTGCTCCACATATGTAAAAAGTTAGAACGACACTGTATAGGTAAACAGACAGTGCCACAATACAGTACTGTTCAGTAGCTTTCCAAAGAATGTTCACACTGCATGGTTGGATCCACAGATCAAAAAGTAAGAACCACACTGTATAGTAAAACAAACAGTACCACAGTACAGTACTGTTCCGAGCAGCTTTACAAAGAATGGTCACACTGCATGGTTTGATCCATAGATGAAAAATGTTAGAACCACACTGTATAGTAAAACAAACAGTACCACAGTACAGCACTGTTCAGTAGCTTTCCAATGAATGGTCACACTACTACTACTTTGTATAGCAAAAGGAACAGAACCATACTGCAGTAAGGTACTGTTCAGTTCAGGTTTCCAAAGAATGGTCAAAATGTACAATTTTATCTCAGTACCACAATTTTATTGTTGTGTTCAAAAGCTTTCCAAAGAATGGATTGTTTGGTCAACAAAATGAAAAAAGTTAGAGCCACACTGTAAAGTAAGAACACTGTGATTGGACGATAAATATTTTTAATACATACTCAACTCAACAACTTTCTTTTGAGGAATCTGATTGGCTCCTTTTCTGAGTACTCGCATTCGCTCACTATCTTCGGATATCTTAGTTCACACTACTCCCCTCCAACCTAGTAAATAGGGAGTTTAAGATCTCCGAAGGCGACGGTAGACGAAAACGTACGTCATCCCAAAATATAACTTGGCTCTATTATAAGTCTTTCGCGATTATTCAGTCTCGCTCACGTCCTACAAAATGGGTAAAGTATCCTAAAAATAAAAAGGTACGAGTGGTTTCAGAATGAAAATAGAGAATGAAAGATCCTCTGTTACATGCTTACGTTGTCATCAAAACCTCAAATTTGGTGTTTTCACGTAGTCTTTATGCAGAGGACCGCTAAGGCCTGGTTCACACTAGCGACATAACGACATATTATTAACGACATAACATAATGAATAACGACATAGTCGCTTTTGTCGGTAATGTGAACACCGACATAGGAACGAAACGTTAAATGAAAACAAGACTTCAAAAATGGAGTACGAAACAATTGTTGCGTTCGGGATAATTTTGCTTTTGGGAAAAAAAATGCTAGAAGAAAACAACGGGTATGTCCAGTCTTTCAACAAGAAGCTAGAAGAGCACACGACCAATACCACAACCTTGTCAGAGAACTCAGTTTGAGTGATAGAGAATATTATTTCAGGTGTACGCTATTAGTCTGATCTAACTTGAACTCATGAGTGTCCAAACGAAACAATATACTAGCAACATCATCTCAATCACGGCGCTAGAGACTGGTGAAACGAACTTATACTGGTGGCCAAAGAAAAAGAGCTAATCTATTGCTTACTTCCACCGGCATGGGGCCTATGCCGTAATGTGAAAACCACCTACGTTTTGGAATTTTTATCAAATTCTGAGGCTTAACCTGTAATATGTTTTGACATCAACACGAATTTCTTGCTGCGAAGTCCGCGCCGCCATGTTGAAAATGGTGCCGGTGTCGGACTGGGTCTACAATTCTTGCGGCGCTCTGATTGGTTCTTTGTTATGTTGCTATGTCAATGTTGTTCACACTTGTTTTAGCCGAAACATAACATCATAACGACATAGACATAACGACATAAAGAAAAGATCAGTTTTTTCCTTATGTCGTTATGTTCATGCTGTTATGTTGATAATGTCATTATGTCTGCATGTTCACACTGCAAACATAACGTCATAACGTCCTTTTTATGTCGATATGTTTATGTCGTTATGTCGCTAGTGTGAACCAGGCTTAATACACTTGCTAAAATCCGTGCAGCACGTGCAGCAGGATTATTTATACGGCTCTTCTTACCAATGATATTATTGTTTTGCGAGGTTGCCGTAGTCGTAGCGACGTCCCGTAGCCGTGGGCGTTTCTTAAACTCCCTATTAGTAACGGGGCTTCTGGGAAATGGTTGTGCAAGTGATTCTTGGTCTAATAGAAAAAAGAGTGCATGGTCGCCGCTGTCTCTGGAAGATGTGACCTGAAGTTACTCCATTGCTATATACTAAAACAATTATTCTGTTCATTGAATGCTTGCTTTTAAAATGTTTCCCTTGCTGATTCGCAGCACGGCAGCTATGTTACTATTCACCTCGATTCTAGATAATAATTTTGACGTCTTTTGTGGTTAGAAACGTGACCGATCGGAAAGCGCGTGCTCTGGCAAACCAATTGCTCTTTGTCAAGACGTTCCGGGACAGAAAGGGAATAATGGTGAAGATGGAGGTGCTGGAGGAAATGCGGGGAAACCCGGTATGATACTTTTTTCGATTGTTTGCAGGGTTTTCAACAGTTTTGTAAAGTAGCGGACACATTTCTGAAAGCACCGGACGTGACAGTTTTTGCGAGCGCCGAAAAACCCTCAAATACGGGTCTCAAAGTACCGGACTTTGAATGGGAAACGACTGGACGAGACGTCCGGCCTCCGGTCTCAAACGAAAACCTATGTATGTACTTCAAAACGGTTTTAAACAACGCTGAACTACAATCTTGAGCAAAACGTTTGGGGCTTGATCTCCCTTCTGAATCTCAGTAAATCTGATTTCCCCCTCTCCCTTCCCCTGAACAATGTGAAGTCAAAAGGCGTGACACAATTTGTACGCTTTCTGTCACGGTTCAGGCTGGAAAGTACGTGTGTTCAAATTAATCAGAAAGAGACGCAGAACAGGTCAAATGTCCCAAAATGTTTTGTCCACCATTGTGCACTTTAATCATTATGATATGCTAATCTTAGATAGAGTATATTGAAATCAAATGACACGCTCTTATTTTTTTGAAGACTGATAAAGACTCTGAGACTTCTGAGCTTTGAGTTGGCTCTCTGTTGGTGTTACGCGTCAACTAGCCTGCGTAGCATAAATTCCCTTCTCTTTTGATATCTTTACTTCTTGAAGCACTAAAATAAAGTAAGTATATTAGCTACAGCTCGTCCAGGCGTATCAGTAAAAGTTACACAAACTTCTGCAAAATATTGAATGTAAAAGCGGTCAAGGACCGTGAATGGGGGCCTGTAATAAATCACACTTTTGCCTTTGTTTCTATGCCAGGAAATGGAGGTAACTCTGGTACCATCAAATTCCACTCGGAGAGGATTATTGGCTCAGTAATATTAAAGTCTTGCGTGGGAAAAGGTGCTCCAGCTGCTAAAAATGGACCTGGAGGAGATGGTAAGAGAAGGCGAAAAGCGGTGCCTTACTAAGTTACTTCTCTAGGTCTAAATTTCAGGTACCTACAAGTGTTTGGAGAACTATGTCCTGTAAAAGATGTATTTTTCAACACTGTCACAGGCAAACTCGGAAACTGAAGCAAATCCGAGTTCTTCCATTAGGGGGCAGACCTACGACTTTCCGATCAATAGTTCGAACGCTTCGCCGCATAACTATAGGAGACTAGCGGGAGAACTCTGAATTGCTATTTACCGAGTTTGCCAGCTGTGGTAGAGACTCAGAGTGCCGAAAAATATATCTTCAATGATTTTTCAGGCTTAAAAAATACGCCATCTTTATTGTTTCCCAACTCAGTGTCTTTTGCTGTTTCTCAGCGTCATATGAGGCTAAGAACTATACAGATAATTTATAATTATATCAACAACGATTCTTGAAAGAAAAAATTCGGTCTACTCTCTTGGTTTAGATTGTCTAAGAGTGCATTCGATTGGAAAATCAGGAATTCGATTTTCAAAATGCAAACCCAGATTTTGTAATCAAACAAAAAAAACCCAAAACGAATTTAGCCTCACCAAAAACCTCTCTGGGTATGGATTTCAATCCAGAAATCCAAAATTGGATTTCATAAATTTGAAGTTTGGGAAAATTAAAAAACGCATTCGCAGAACGGTTGTAGTGAGCAGCAGTCCCATGCGGGCGCACTTCCAGTAGATACCACACCGATGCTCAGAAATGTTTTGTGAGTCTGTTTTCAGATATTTTGAAACGAACGCAGATCTATGAAATCTATGAAAGAACTTAATCCGTTTTCGGATATTTTTCAAGCGAATTCGAAGGTGACAAATCTATGAAAGGACTACATCCGTTTTCGGATTCTGTGTTCGATAGCAAACTCTGGGTTGGATTTTGAAAACCTAAATCCAAGTTTTCCAATTTACTATTCATTCAAGCGTTTTCCCGTTTCTGATTGGCTAAGTTTTGGATCATTGACCTAAAGCAACAACAACAACAACAATACCTTAAATAGCCTGCGAACAGGCTCCCAAGGAGGGCGGAAAAAAATTCGGCGAGCGAAAGCGTGATTTCGTGAGCGAAGCGAGTGGGAGTCGGAGCGTGGATCCGCGAGCGAATTACATTTGGTTTTGGCTCCATTTAATCCTGTACCCTTATATTAACTTATCAAATTTTTCCACAACTAAATGTTTGCCACCTGCCTCATAACTGATGCTCAACGTAGTCAAATGATTGGCGTCATGTATTCAATGTAAGTTTATTATTTTCGAAAAGCTACTCTGCTCCCTGTTCACTTTTATGTTGTGATCACAGATTATTAAAATTATCTTCAAACTTCATTCAATCACAACTATGAAAAAACACTGTTAATTTCAAAATTATTTGGGTTTTTTTTTATCATCTGACTTTTTTATTTTGTAAACAACATATCCACGAGTTCACCATAGTCCTACTTTGATCTTTCTTTTCTGGATAGAAACTTGGCCCCTACCAAAAAAAATACCAAGTAAAATAAAAGCAAGAGGGCAGCAAGTGCATAGTAATCATTATCCATAAATGATAAGTGTTAAGCCAAAGATGATTACTAATAAAAGAAAATGTAGCTTAAACAAGAAGTTCCGGTATAAAAGGAGTGTGGCCTGGCCAGTGACAGCCTCAGTTGTCATTCAACCTCGCTAGAGAACAGAGCTCCTCCGTAATCTGAGTAGTCACGCTCCTAGGTTTTCGAATGCAAAGCTGAGTAATATATTCACGCAAAGACTTCTCCTTTGGAAGGATCAGGGAAAATTAATTCCAAGTTTGCCATGACTTCAAAAATCCGAGTAAGTATTACCATAAAGTGCTTTTGGTTTGAATTTTCGTTCTGCGAACCCCCGTTTTTTAACGGTTATGAAATTGCGCGCCACGGCAACTTCGAATATTTACGAAATTATAATTTTTAGGTAACCGTGGAATTGGATGAAGAGCAAGAAGAACATTTTGCTAATCTTTTATTGAACAGCTGCCCTACGCTGTAATAAGGTCTCTAAAGAAAATAAAAGGTGAGACATCGCCATCAGTTGAACTCTTACTTTTACTGATTGATCGCTGCTTTACGCGTTGCGAAATTTGTTTCATCGTTCAAGTTACAAAAACGCTACTTCGATGAAAAATACGTTACCAGTAAACTGAACGAAAGTTGTGTTTTATAAATGACTATAAATATTTCATTCAGTATATCTTTCTTCCTGACACTCCATTTACATTTTCCCCTTAGCTACCGAACAGGCCTTCCTCGACACATCAACCAGGTTGCTAGTGACTTTATTATGTAACGCGACCTCTCCATCATATTTACGACTTGCATATATTTTTTGGAACAAACTGAGCCGCTCCTGCATAGTGTGTGTTGTTGTTTTGATTGTATAAGAAGGGGTAAATAAAATAACAAGATCACTTGTGTTGGGCTTTGGGGATCAGACATAACTTTCATATTATTACATTTCACTTGGCCATCTTACTAGTTATTTATACAGGTTTACCCTAATTTGTTCCCTAAAATAGTTCACAAAAGGAGGTTTCAGATGTCTAGCCCTGAAGAAATAGAAAAGGAGAGGAATCCAGGAGCACCAGTTTCACTGTTCAGGAAGGAGTCAACTCCATCAACAGCACTAGAGCCAGACTCCAATAAGGAATACACTCAGACAGCACAGGAATCCATAGCAAGCTGCCAATATTGCTTGCACTCCTTGTGCAGTGATATAGTCATAAAGTCTTGAGGCTTCTGGTAAACTACAGTGCTCATCAGTACCTTTCAGAAAGCAGTTATTGCTTCCGGGCTCTGAAGAGGTTTCTTTGAGCAGATGTAATCAGGCATGTGGCACCCACTGTCACTTGAACAATGTCTATGGTTAATCTGCATCAAAAAAAAAAAAAGAAAAAAAAACTGACCAAATAAAATATGCACTCCAAGTCAAAAACATGGGACCCGTTTAAAAGACATAAATTAATAATTCACCTAATGTTACCTTATACAACCCACCAAATGAACCACAGGTCTTACAATGTTATTTATAGGTTTACTCTTGGAAGCAGGAAGAGTGCAGTCATGAGAGCACTGTTAAATACCTGGTAGTGAGCCATGATATTCAGTGGGTATTTCAGGAAGCCTTCCTCAGTACCATCACAATTACATATGGTATAGTGGAAGTGACTCTTTGTCACCTTAACTGCAAAATATGCACAAATTCAATGTCCTGAGAATGGTGGAGTATTGCTGTAGGCTAAACAGCAATGCCTATTTTCCAATTTTCATACCTTTATTTGATAATTCCGAAAAAGATGTTTTGTTTTCCTCTCTTCACAGTCCTGCAGCTACCCTTTGAATGGCTTTTTTCACAGATTTCCCACCTAAAATTAATAAATGCTACAAATTAAGCAACAATGGAAAAATCACTGCAGCTGCTTGCAACACTGTGGTTTAATTTATTGGGCAATGTCAAGAAATAGATATTGAGAAGTATTTCATATATGAGTTTGCAAGTATGCCATGAAATCAAACCTTACCATGAGCCAAGTCCTTATTGCAGGGACAGTGTCGTGTGCTACCTCCACTATCTTATGTCCTATGTAAACAAATGAAAAAAAGAAGTAAACACAAAATATGTTTCATGGAAACTGTGAAGTTCATACAATAAGAATGCTGCAACAATTACCCAAGCTGAAATTGACAGCTTAGTTGATAAGAATAATGATTGATGGAGACACTTGTACATGTGAGTCAATTTCACACATCACTGGCAGTGAAAAGACAAGCATGAAAAAAAAAAAAACATTTTTGGAACAATTCTTATAACAGAGTGGAATGTGTACAAATAGCTGGCATATCTGCTATACCCAAGTGGTGGATGTTAAACGTGTACTTACTCACTCTGGCACTGATGAAACAAGTAATGCTTCCCTACTGACCTTATAAAAACTTCCTTACATCTCCATTTTGAGCAATGTACTCAGCAGAGGTTTGGGCCTCACACCTTACACTAGCTAGGGAGTCCTCAAAGATTTTTGGCACTGAGGCTGCATAACCCAGCGTGTTCATGACTGAAATGGAATACATATTGTTACACAAGTTGATTGCAATAACAATCTTACTTCCTTTCACATTTCTGACAATAACATTTTTTCCTGTCAAACGTTGAAAAAATGATAAATTTGCTAACCTGTGTCGAGACACATCTGTTCTAAAAAACCAAGATTTGCTGCTTCCATGAAATTTCGGTACTGAGTCTCTGTGAGACCAGAACTGATGAAAGCAGGCACCATCCTGAAACATAAAAAATAATCAGACAAGCAAAATATTGTGGAAATTGTTATTGATTTACCCCACCTGCCCACAACAACAACGAAAAAACTTCAACCCGCAATAAACTATGGCAATAGTAATGGGTAAAACAAACTCACCTCACGTTTACGATATACTTGGAGTTCGTGATCGGCGAGCTA
Source organism: Ricordea florida (assembly GCA_949710005.1). Classification (NCBI taxonomy): domain Eukaryota; kingdom Metazoa; phylum Cnidaria; class Anthozoa; order Corallimorpharia; family Ricordeidae; genus Ricordea; species Ricordea florida. The sequence goes on along the minus strand of OX453273.1, from coordinate 7,423,743 downwards.
AACCAAACTAACTCGTGGCCTTCCTCACATCTAACCGAAAGTCGTCCAACGTGGCCATATCTTTTCATTTCCGTAGAACGAAGGGTTGAGTAGCTGGACAGGGGATACACTTAGGGACAAACGTTGTGGTTGTGGTGGAGTAAGAGGTACTGGCAAAGACTAAAAAGAGGTTGACGTAGGAGAAGAGGAACTGAATGAAGAAGTACAGACGGGACGCGCCATCTCTACTAGATCTAAAACCTTCTCCAGCCACTCTACATTCCTTTCCACTTGTAACTTGGACTTCCAAGCAAAGTATCGTTCCTTTAAAGCTGCTAGTCGGTTTGATTCTTCGAGAGGAACTTCGAACTGAAGCGAAAATCGGCTCCCCTCGCGCCTGGGTTTCTTGAATTGTTCGGCAATATTCCTTGATTCTGCCTGTACGTACATAAAGCACCGAAAGTATTCGAACTACCCACGGAAATAGATCGGAAAAGACTCGGTAAGTCGCTTACGCATATAGAATACACAACTACTGCTTTTCGTGTGAGTGCAGATTCGAAAAACAGGGAAATCTGCGGGAAGAACGGGCCAAGTGGACAGTCTCGCTTCCAACATGGCGCCAAATTCAAAAAGGGAACGTACTTCTCTATCACATTCGGCTTTCTGGCTGGAGTCGACCATGGAAAAACGCTCAGTCAAGGTTTTTTCATTGATAGCAAAATGGTATTAAGTGAATATTTTATTTTAACCTTTAGCTAGAAGGGGTTTGCACTAGGGAAATGTTCACTTCAGCTTTGTCCGCCATTTTGTTTCTAATATTTGAATTTTCGAAGCGGAATCGGGAGGAGGAGCCAGGCCTTTTATACCGGAACTTCTTGTTTAAGAAATCATGATCATGACTTGTACAGTGTAGCATTTATATTCATCTTCTCAAACTGTTGGTTTCGCCAACGTGTCTGACTGTTCGCCAACAAACAGTTTTTCCCACGCATGATGAGTATGAAGTTTCCAACGTCTTGGATCAGTTCGCCGCGCCAACGCTTAAACAAATATGTCAGTTCGCCAAAGTCCAAAATACTTTTTACTCGGGCTACCTGAAAGGTAGGCCGAGTCTAGGTTTCGGTTTCCTATCTATCAGTCTATCTATCGTCATGTCACGATTTTATATGCTGACGTAATGCATGCAATCAACACATTCACGAAAACGAGGCCACTTACATACTGGCGTACTGGAAATTATGGCAAATCTATTTTCTTCTCGGACGCTCAAAATACATACAAACGCACACGCCGTTCGCGGTAGACCCACACTAAATGATGTCGAGCGTTGTCGGAATAGGTTGGTGATCCACGAATTCTTTAGCTTGAAAGCTAGCCAAATGTGCAGAGTTCATACTAGTTCTCACGAGATAACAAATGAGCCATATGTTAGTTATCAAAACTGTGACAGCCGATTGAACAACAACAAACTATATGATGGCGCTAACAACAGCGAATTGGATAAGGATACTGACAGAAGCAACTTGAATAGTAAATATCTAAGCTTAGCTCTTCCGTTAAATGTCCCGTTTCTGTGAATGGTTTTTATTGGGTTCAATACTTGTAAAGCACGATTTGGTATTGCGTACGTAATCACTATTATTATTGTACAAGGGATCGTAAATGTTGGTTTGCTCTTCGCACGGAGTTGCATGTGCTTGATAGAAGAAAGACATGATGAATACTCTTGATGACTGTGAGCTACTAGAAAAAGTTGTCAATATGACTAATGTAGGTGAACTTAATGTTACAGTGTCAATAAAAGAACAGCAATTCAGTTCTCGTTATGCAAAGTATTTATATTTTGACTGTACTCGTGATTTGTGTAAGCGGCTGTACACACGCCATTAAATTTTTTTGCACATGAGTAATTAAACTGACTGTTGGCACAAACACAAATAACCGTTAAAATGTGGGACTGGAGTGACTGATAACGAAAATTCCCCACACGGATCCCGCATGTAGTTTCGTATACATTTTACTCGTGGTAAATGCTCTAGTAAAACGCTTCATACGAAGCCCGAGTGAACGCTCCTCAAGCGTCTTGTTGAAGAAAGGCTGAATGTATTTACAAATTACCAGAGGAATAACATGTCACCTTTGCTCTAAAATGAAATGTGTGTTCATAAACCGACCGGCATTCAACACCAGTGCAAATTATGATCTAAAAAATATCAGAATAAATTCAGCCGGGTTACTAACCAAGCTGAAACAGAGTGCGCCTCATCAACAACGAGGCAAACAGTTTGCTGTCCGAGGAGACCTTCTTTCAGCTGTTTTGACCACTGTTTCAAAGACAACGTTTCCGGACTTCCGTAGAGGAGATCCACATCGAATCCACCGGTGACCAGTTCTTTCTCTCCTTTTTCGTCTCCTAAGCCGATGGCAAACGCTCTCAGACCTAGACGTGTCAACTCTTCAACCTGGTCTTTCATTATAGAAATTAAAGGCGTCACAACTAAGACACAAGCAGGTTGTAGTTTCCACAAGTCTTTCAGTAGACACGGCAGCAATTGAGAGTAAGACTCTTCCCGAAACCAGTCGGTGAATACCGAAAACATCGCGCTTCTGTGCCACAGTTTCCAGGCATAGCTTCTGCTCATGTTTCAAACCAGAGATGTGATGAAAATGTTGCAAAGAATTGCTCAAAGCTGCCTCGAATTCAACGTCAGTAAACTGTACATTGCACGCAGAAGCCATCTTTGTCGGTCGCGGCAAGAATTATGAAATTTACAAGCAGTTGTCAAAATCTGTCAAATATTTATCTCAAAGCTTCTCAAAGCTGTCAACAGTCATCGATTCAACCAATCAGATCTTGATACCAGGAGCTGGTTTCATGGAACGGCGGCATCAATGGAATGTCTACAAGCTCCCCTGTGCACTCCCTCGTCACCAGACCGCTCTCGGCTCGTCCCGCTCGCCCTAAACTACACTCTGCTCAGCTCGCTCTAAAACCAACCGGAAGCCTGTTTTCAGGCTAGCTATACCTTAAAAGGAATAGAGCACATTGCAACCAGGTGGGCAGTTAAACAAAATTTGATGCTACGCTGGTTTGAAATAATAAATGTAGTTTAAAAACATAAAAAGTTACAATTCACCGACCCGACATCTCGACACTCCTGTCTGGTGTCTTCTTCCCGGCTAAGTGAAGCTCTTTTTAACCCGTGACGAATGGTGTTGCTTAATTTCAAGGTGTTAATAAGCGTCGGGTAAGAACCCGCCATCAGGGCGCAGTTCAATGGAGCGATGCAGCTATTGATATGCCAAGCTTCTAATTAAACAACGTTTTTTATAGTAGCGGCAAAAAAATTGACGGTGATAATTCGAGAATTATCCCACCCAATGGCATGGCTGGTTAGGCAAGCATGTACCGCTAAGGGGGAGTTTTCTTTTTCTTCTGAAAGAAAACTGCTTTTTGGTGTTCTTAAGCTTTTAAGCGGGTACTAAATTACAGTACCTTTATTTTTACAACACAAACTGTACACGCGAGTAATATCATCGTCCATGTTTAATCTATCAACTACCATATTTGGAAAGCAAAAGAAACCAAATCAACATATCAGGCCAACAAGCTCAAAGACTAGGGAAAACAGTTTCCAAATATGGTACTTGGGAAATATTGAATCTGGACGAGCTGTGAACATGATTTACACTAAATAAAAGTAATACATACGTCTCTAGCTAGACAGCAGATAAACTGATACATAAATTATTCTTAAATTCAGCGAGGCACAAGTATAAAATAGATTGGGACAAAGAGAGAGAGATAAAAAATATGAGACAGTACAGTATTTAACTATGAAATGGAAGGTAGCGAGTTTGAGACGCTGAATACGAAAAAAGGTGTTAATTGCCAAATTGCTGATCGAGGTACGTAGTATATGCACGAAGCCAAGAAGGAAAGTCTGTCAAATTTTGAAGATTATCAGATCCGCTTTCAAACATTTTAATGAATATGAGCATTTTCTTATGCAGATCGCACCCAACCCAGCCATCAACTTTGCTGGATAAAAATAAAACCCTTCTCCATTCGCATGATTCTGCATGCCATACTCATCCTCATGCAATATCTATCTAATATTCTATTCTTTGACTGGCATGGTACAGCGAGCGGGAAAGGTGAGGCCAATCCTGGGTTCTGATTGGCTACAAAAGCATGCAGGATGGATCTATCTTGGTTAAAACAAAACAAGTTGCCATCTTTCATAGTTGTAACGTCTGGGAAACTCTTTTTTTTTCATCCCGTTTTTATCGACTTCGACTTCTTGAATTCACGCATAGTGAATAACAACCATCTTAACAGGTATGTATTTCTGTTTGCCAGGAGGACAAGGTGGTCGAGGATCAAGGGGGATAGAATGCAACTACAAGCGCACATCGTTCGCAAACTTTAAGTGTAAAAGTGGTAAGCGGACACGAAAAGCATCCGACGGAGCTCCCGGGATTGACGGACCTCCGGGGAAAAGTTAGTAGAATCTGATACGGGTTTGCTTCAGTTATAATAATATACAGACTAGCCTGCATTGCAGGCGTTATTTTGGAGCAGAGCGCCAGATAAACCAGGTTTTCGATGCCGCCATCTTGGATGCTTGACCGGTAGAGGCTTGGTGCAGAGGCGGGTTGTGGGGCGCCCCAGATCCTCCACAGTTACCAAATCCAAGATGGCGGCTTGATATTAAAATATGCACACACGGGCCCAAAATCCCGGGGGGGTACTCCCTTACAGGAGCCTAATGGGGATGTGCCGCTGGATGGGGTCGCATTTTCACAACTGCAGTGACTATAATGGGGTCGCATTTTCAATAGAGTTACTAGAATGGGTTCGCAAATTTTCGAATTTTGGGGGTAAATAGGGAATCAAAATGGGAAGATTCTCGGTTAAAAAGATCAGAAAGTTGTTTATTAAATTGAACAATAAGCTTGCATTGACCGCATTACATTCCGTTCTTGAAACCAAGGTAACAAGGTAGATGCATAAATAGAAAGTGACTAAGTTGGGATCGCAAAAATTACGTTTTCCAAAAAGTGACTAAGATGGGGTCAATAATTGCCCAAAAAATGGACTAAAATGGGGTGGGGGCTCTGACAGGCCAGCGGCACATACCCAGCAAACATTAACCCAAGTACCCCCCCCCCCCGGGCCCAAAATACGCCTGCACTGCAGGCTACATATGGGCAAGAATGTCGACATGTTGATTGCCCGAGAAGACGTCAATCCCAAATCGTTAATCCCAAAAAGTGCAGAAATTTGAAATAGCCTGCAAAAAATTTTCCAGTGTTCTTAACAAATAATTTCGAGTTCAATTTGGAAGAAACAGGGAGCTCTTGTAAAAATTTTTAGTGTGTACTTCCAAATCCTCATTCTATTTCATATTTGGAAGAGAATAAAGTTTCTGGAGACAACTGGTTTCCCTCGCAGCCATTGTCTGTTTCGTCACGCAACGCTTCTCCCTGCACCGTGATGAGCCAGACAACCGCTGTACACAGAGACTAGGACATCAACGAGAAGCAATTGTAATTGCTGCTATTTCCTGTCTGTTGCAGCTCCTGACACGCCTGGAAAAGACGGTGTAATTCAGGAAAACGCCGTTAGTCATGGAAATCTCACGGATGATGGTATAGAGTATCCATTGGAACTTCTCCACTCCATAAAAAGACGTGCGGAAGACGTGTTGCTAGGAAACAGCAGTTACGCATCAGGGAGAGCGGCGCTGAAATTAATTTTGAAAGTAGCGAAGGGAGAGGGAGCAGAAAGCATCAAAAAAGGTATCCATAGAAGCTCCCTTTGTCAAAGGTCTTCTTCTAGAGTAATGTTTGGATGACCAATCATTACAACTGTAAAATTTGTAACGTGACATGCCTTATGACGCATTCAATTGTATTATGTTACGTTGGTAAGTTGCCTGAAGGCAGGCGTACGCCATTCTAGGAGAAACGCAATATATATATATATATCAGAACCTTACATGGTGGCAGCGGTCAACACCCAGAACTATGAGCGGTGAGGAGGAGGAGCATCAAGCAGAAGCTACAGCCTCTGGCGAAACTGTGGAACCGTTGCGTGCACATCTAAGCTTGAATCTACAACCGCCGACCAATCTAGACCTGAGCGATAATCACAGAGCGGAGAATTGGAAGACCTTCTAATTCAAACAGCGCTGGAACCATTACTCCATACTCACACAGTTAGACAGGCAACCAGAGGAGTACAAGGTTGCCCTTTTCCTTTATTCGGTGGGAAATGAAGCGGTGAAGTCATTTAATACTTTTGATCTAACCGACGCTGAGAAAGGAAACCTTAAGGCCATTATCGCAGCCTTTGACAAGTTCGCCGTCGGGGAAAAGAACGAAACATACGAAAGGTACAAGTTCAACAGTAGAGATCAAAGGGACAACGAGTCCGTCTCTGCTTATATCACAGAGCTCCGCACGCTGGCCCAGACGTGCAATTTCTGTACTTGCCTCAACGACTCCCTTATCAGAGATCGCATTGTACTCGGCGTCAAGTGTAACGAAATTAGAAAGCGTCTCCTACAACGGAAAAAGCTGTCCCTCTCCGAATGTGTGGACATGTGTTTGGCAAGTGACCAAGACGCAGCTAAAAGACCTCGACAAGCAAGAACAGCAAAAAACGGTTCATGAAATAAAACAAGCGAAGCATATTAGAAGAAAGCGTGACAAGCCAGACAGGCCCGTGACAAAGCAGTTCACCGCAAACAGGAATTCAGGACCGTGCAGATATTGTGGTGAAATACATAAAGCTGGCCGCGACCACTGTCCAGCATGGGGAAAATTGTGCTCCGCGTGTGGTAAGAGGAATCATTTTGCCGATGTCTGCCTGCAAGAGAACAGTCGAAGAGCACAAACCCATTGTGTTTCAGAAAACACTCATGAGAGCTCAAGCGACTCGGATTACATGGGATGCGTGACTGTGAAGCACGAGGCCGTGAATGGGGTCGATGACAGCAACAGGCCAGCTGCAGAGCCAATCTACGCCGAAATGCTCCAGAACGGAAATCTAGTTAAGTTTCACGTCGATTGTGGCGCTTCGGTAAATGTGCTGCCATTGAAATACGTAAACAAGGAGGCATTGGAGCCTACAAACAAGACACTGTTCATGTGGAACAAAACCGAATTAAGACCAAAGGGAACCAAGCGTCTCAAGGTACGCAACCCGAAGACAGACAAGACCTACATGATCGAATCTGTTGTCGTGGAAGAGAATCTAATGCCATTACTGGGGTCAAGTGCCTTCCAAGACATGAACATAATTGAAGTAAAACGGAACAACTTCAAATCAGTGTCGTCCGTTCGTCAGGAACGGGCGACATGCTCCCTGGGCAACAAAGCAGACGTGATCGCACGTTACACAGACGTTTTCTGTGGAGACGTTGGAACCCTTGAAGGAAAGCAACGCTTGACTGTCGATCCTGATGTCACGCCAACTGTATCACCCTCCAGACGAATGCCATTCGCCCTGAGGTCCAAACTACAGGTGGAGCTCGATCGCCTCACAGAACTTGGGGTGGTTGCCCCTGTCGACGAGCCGACAGACTGGGTTAGCAACATCGTCATTGCCACCAAACCGTCCGGTGACCTCCGCATCTGCATTGATCCCAAGCCACTAAACAAGGCCCTCAAGCAAGAGAGGTACCCCATCCCAGTCATTGACGACGTGCTACCTGAGCTAGCAAAAGCAAAGATGTTTACCAAGATCGATGCAAAGAATGGTTACTGGCACGTGGCGCTGGACGACAAATCAGCCAAACTCACCACCTTTGACACGCCCTTTGGGCGATACTGCTGGAAGAGGCTGCCATTTGGTCTGTCTGTGCCGTCTGAGATATTTCAAAAACGCCTTAACCAGGCCCTCGACAAGTTAGATGGCCTTGTAACAATTCACGACGATATGGTCATCTATAGCGCTGGTGATACTGATGAAGAAGTGCGAGAAGATCATGACCGTAAGCTAGTCGCGTTCCTCGACCGATGCCGGGAGCAAGGAATCAAGCTAAACAAGTCAAAACTAACGCTGCGGTGCCCGGTAATCAGTTACCTTGGTCACCAAGTCACGAATGAAGGTCTCAGACCGGATCCCGAGAAAGTGGAAGCCATCGTCAAGATGCCACCACCTGAAGATGTTAAGGGAGTGCGTAGACTGTGCGGTTTCGTCAACTACCTTGCCAGTTTCATGCCCAATCTATCAGACGTAATCGAGCCAATCAGACAGCTAACGCGCCAGGATGTCGAGTGGCAGTGGAATACCACACATGACAAAGCATTTCAAGCGATCAAGAGCATGGTCTCCAGCGCGCCGCTACTCAGATACTATGACCCTGCAGAAGAGCTGACGGTCCAATGTGATGCAAGCGACAAGGGCATTGGAGCAGCACTCTTGCAAAATGGCCAGCCAGTTGCGTTTGCCAGCCGAGCACTAACAGACACCGAAACCCGATACGCACCCATTGAAAAAGAGATGCAGGCCGTGGTCTTTGCCCTTGAAAAATTCAACCAGTACGTATATGGCCGACCGGTAACAGTTATCAGCGACCACAAGCCACTGGAGGCAATTGCTAAGAAGCCCCTGAGGAGTGCTCCCAAACGACTCCAGGGAATGCTACTGAAGACACAGAAGTACGACATCAACATTGTCTACAAGCCTGGGTCGCAGATGTTTCTAGCTGATACCCTGAGCAGAGCATACATTGCCGGGAGCAAGAACCACGTGGAAGAATTCGAACACGTGAACGCGGCAAACTTTGTCCCGATGCAAGACCAGAAGAAAGCCACTATACGGGAGTCAACTACACGAGATGAAGTACTTCAGGAGCTCAAGTGGTACATACTGAATGGTTGGCCAGATGACGGGGCCAAGGTACCAGCCACACTGACCCCCTATCACAGTATTCGAGATGAACTGGCTGTACATGACGGCTTGATTTACCGAGGCGAGCGATTGGTGATCCCTAAAGAACTAAAACCCCTCATGCGAGAAGAGGCCCACAGCTCCCACATTGGGATCAACGGGTGCCTTCGTAGAGCACGAGAGAGCATGTTCTGGCCGTCCATGAGCAGCGATATCCGCAGTCATATTGCACAGTGCGAGACTTGTCGCCTCTACGAAAGTCGCCAACCCAAGGAGACCCTGAGAAGTCATCCTGCCTCGGACAGACCCTGGGAGAAAGTGTCAGTCGACCTCTTTGATCTGAATGGTAAAGAGTACCTGGTGGTCAGTGACTACTTCTCCAACTTCTTTGAGATCAACTATCTAAAAGCTTAAACCGTGATAAGAAAACTCAAGGGGCATTTTGCCAGGTATGGCATTCCTGACAGCGTCGTGACAGACAACGGCCCTCAGTTCTCCTCCGACAAATTCCGGAAATTCGCAGAGGAGTGGGAATTTACCGTGTGCCCTAGCCGCCCAGGATATCAGCAAGCGAACGGAGCCGCTGAAGCCGCAGTGAAGACAGCGAAGAAGCTGCTGCGCAAGGCGAAGGCAGATGGACGGGATCCATTCCTTGCACTTCTGTGCTATAGAAACACGCCCTCAGAGTCGATGGGCACAAGCCCAGCACAACGCTTTCTTGGCCGTCGCACAAAAACTCTTCTACCGACTACATCTGAGTTGCTGAAGCCATACGGAATACCAATAGAAAACACCAAAGAAAGGCGGAAGATTGCCCAAGCCAAACTGGCACACTACTACAACCAGCATGCTAAAGACCTGCAGACCTTAGAGGAAGGTGATGTGGTACGCATGCGGCCATTCCAGCTTGGTAAGAAAACCTGGGACAGAGCCGTTGTGAAGAAACGCCTCGACGAGCGGTCATACGAAATCGAGGCAAACAACCATACGTACAGACGCAATCGGGTGGATTTAAAGAAAACGGCAGAGAGTGTCTCACCACACGACTACGAGAGTGTGCCAACAACGCCAGACAAGCCACCCATGGAATCATCGACGGCAAATTTACCCAAAGAGGACATTCCATTGTCTGCGGGCACAGCAGCATCGCCCCCTAGCACACTGCAGTCAGGGCCGGTGCCTGGGCCTGCAGAACGACCGAAGAGAACACTAAGAGAGCCAACCCGCTACAAGGACTTTATTAAATACTAGCCGGGCAAGGCAGTCCCTAATCCAACAATGTTTTTTGACTGTGGCCTCGAAACCTACATTGTTCTTTTACATTCCTTTTTTATATTGTTGCTGTTTCTGTTGTCTCTTCCTAAAGGAAGGGGGATGTAACGTGACATGCCTTATGACGCATTCAATTGTATTATGTTACGTTGGTAAGTTGCCTGAAGGCAGGCGTACGCCATTCTAGGAGAGACGCAATAAATATATATCAGAACCTTACAAAATTCATTGCTATATGTTAAGGTATGCGTTCCGATTGCTTTTTATTTGGTTGGGATTTTGCCATATGGACCGTTTCCATAGGTACGGTCATAGACCGCAGTGTGGTTCTTGCGCCCTGGGTTTCACGGTACCACACGTAAACCAGATTACATTAAGATTACATTGCATTAAAACTTACTCCTTCATCGTGAATTTAATTTAAAATCATATGGTCGGCGCGCCTTTTCCGTTGCGGCACCCTTTTTAACTCGTGGATACGCGAAGCGTATTTGCGAGTTTTTGTGGGGACTCCGATATGCAAATTGTCACTCACTCACTCACTCACTCACTCACTCCAGTGTAGACACACTTTGTAATTAGTCGGATAGAACTCGGGGGCACCGATATGAAGACGACAATTGTCGTGACCGAAGTCACCGAAGTCTGTTGATGAAAGTTCACGCTGAAAGTGTATCGTACCGTTGCCAGAGTTTGTAATGATTTTGTAGCTGAAGAGGACGATTAGCGAGGCCCTGTTAGGGTTAAATTTCGACAAGCAACATGGCCTTGAAACGGCGACATAAAGGAGCTGAAATGTCGACGAACGACGAGCCGCTCACGGGAAATTACGACAGCGACCTTCGACCTTCCGAAATTACGACGTGAAAAGGTTTGAAACTCAGACGCGCGACATAAAGAACCTCACTAACAGGGCCTCATTAGCGGTCTTACTAAAATCAAAAGGAGTTTAAATGTTTCCAGTTAGGACAATGACCAACTTGGAGACTGAATTTCATGAGCCTTTTACTCGGCCAGGCGCTAAACGTGAACAGATGATAACTATTCGCTTTTCCGACATCGACCGCCATCGACCGCCCCCAAGATTACAAGCAGTATATGAATTTCAGTTGGCTCGAAAGTGATCTGAACATGAGAAAATCTCTTGCTAATGTAGTAAGCTTTGATGAGAACTCATAGAGCGAAATGAGCACTTGAATGAGAACTTATATGAGCGAAATGAGTACTCGTTATTGAACGAAACAACTACTGAAAACAGAATAAATTGACGAATCCATGATGTGAAACCGAAGAACTTCTGTGGCCAACCTGGATAAGAAACATCGCATGTAGGACTTTTCTACTGATTTAAGTGTTAGTACTAACAGCAATGGAGTTGTAGAAGTATTGGGACGGCCAAGAAGTATGTCAACATTTACTTGTAAATATGGAGGCGGCTGCCGTGACGGAGAACCATGAAGGTTAAAATGTAACAAAGTCATCAAAGGGTTTGAAAAGAGCAAGTCATGTAGAAAATGTATTAAGCGTTATATTATATACGATACACCACAAGCCTTTTCAATGAAAAGTCTTCTGTCTATTGATTTCCGAATTTACCTTGAAGTGAACTAGATTGTGTTGAAGTAAACATGTTGGAAAAGTAGGCTTACCTGTTTTGCTTACTGTTGTGTGACTCATCATATTTACATTGTAAAAACAAGAAGTTAATAAGCATAAAAACAGAGATGTATTGCTGTATTAATGATGAAAGTGTGATTCAGCCTTTTAAGTGCGAAACTGTATATTTATGGACTTGCTGTGATCAGTTGGTATAGATCATCAGTTACAAAGTGTTATGATAACAAAGACACTAAGTCAGTGCACCAAAAATTTACTAGCTGCATGCATAACTGGTAAAACTAGTGTAGAGAATATGGAATGGGTTTAGCCAACCTGCCATTCAAACCTACATGTAAGCAATGGGAAGTTGCCAATCTGTTTTGAGTGTTGTCCAATACATGTGTGTCTGTTCTACGACTATTAAAATGTGATTTCCTGTGAAACCAGAATGCCTAAATAGAGGTGGAGAATTATCTCTAATACTAGCAATGTTCAATGTACCAGCTGATGTGAATTCAGTTGTTTACACTCTATCTACACCTATAAATGAATTATAAGCAATTCTTATCAAATTGAAAAGAAAATTAAGTCACAAGCACCATTATAAGTTTTAAAGTGTTAGACCAAGCAAGTGTTGAAACCAATGAACTCTTTTAAAATGAGCATATACTGATAAGTCGAGGAGAAGTGACTGAATAATATGTAAATAGCGCAGCTATAAATGAACACAATGATTGGGAAGTGTTTCTAAACTCCAGGAGTAAACAAATAGATGCAGCATATTCCAAGGAATCTATCGAAGAACATGCCGACAAAACTGAACAATTGAAGCTGTTATTACTGATTCTAAAAACGATGATATTGATGATGGATAGTGCGAAGTCGAGGACTGCCATTCAGGTGCCTTAGATATATCAGCTGGGCAATCCTACATGGTTTTGTTCATTATCAGCTGCAGAATCAAGGTGGATATTTCTGTTGAAAACATTGAATAGACTTGTAGGCAACAAAAACTATAATGATGATAAAATTGACAATGTCATGGCAACAAAAGTCGGACCTTATTCAGAAGAACCCTGCTACATGTGTTAGAAACTTTGAATACACAGACAGTGAGCAGCAGGATACCAGAACTACATTTGGTTTTGGCTCCATTTAATCCTGTATTCTTATGTTAAGTTATCAAATTTTTTAACAACTGTATGCTTGCCACCTGCCTTATAACTGATGCCTAGTGTAGTCCAACGATTGGCGTCATGTACTCACTGTATGTTTATTTCGAAAAGCTACTCAGCTCCCTGGTCACGTTTATGTTGTGATTATAGATTATTAAAATTATCTTGAAGTTCATTCAATCAGAACTATGTAAAAACACTTCGTTAATTTTAAAATTATTTCTTTTTTCCCTATTTTGTAAACATATCCACGAGTTCACCATAGTCCTACTTTGATATAAAATACACACTGGCAAAGAACCTAAAGAAATCTAGTTCTTCTGATATTTTTAAAGGTTAATTGAAGGCTTAGGCTTTTTAAACGTGGCTATTGAACTTAGATTTCATCATTGCTACCATTTTCTGAAGGTAATTCATAATTAGAGTCTTAACTTTTTTATTGTAAATAATTTTTGTTTTCTTTTTTCACTTCCTCGAATCAACTGATTTTTTTTTATGAAAATAGTCAAGCTTTTATTTAGTTTCGAGAAAGTGCTTTCTACAAATATGCTATTATTGTTTTTATTATCTGATCATCATAATAATCATTTTTATCATTATCATTATTACTATCATCATCATTATTATCATTATTATTATTATTATTATTATTGGGCATTTTTATAATTCTTCCTTTCAGCTGCTAAGCGGACACTTGGTTTCCTCGGTCAACCTGGGTACGACATTTTTGGTTATAATGAAATGTTCGCCCCGCGCATTAGATATCAAGTTTTGCTGAAAAGATCAGAAAAAATACAAGAAATGGCGGTCGCTTATGAAAAAGCTTTCAATGGACTTAAATCACTCATTGATGAGAAGACGTCATTCACCGAGGTATGTCTTCACCAAAAATAATAAAGGTGTTAAAGCTTTAAAGTCTTAGTTTTACGTCTCCCAGTTTAAAGTTGCTGCTACAATATATTAGTATCATCCAACTAGTGGACTAATGCAAATGCCGCAATCTGATTGGCTACGCTACTAGAGGACTGTTAGTAATAGTCCTCGAGTAGCGAAATTCGTGGCGCTTTCTTTTGTTTTATTCCCAAATAAATCTTTCTTTCAACTTTCTTTTATTATTGCTTTTTCTGTCCGACTAGTTGGGTGATACTAAAACAATTAGACCCTTCGCCCTCAAGGGCTGCGGGTCTAATTGTTAAATATCAGTGGCTAGATCCCTGAAGTGTTGGAAGGGTCAACGTCGATCAGGAATCAAATTGGACTGTGCGAATTTGTGAATAAAAATAACGAAGTGCATATGTATAAAATCCTGCACTCCGAGCAATTAACTGATTATGCTCCGATTGTTTAGCTCAAATTTTTCCTTTTAATCACTTAGATGATACATCTTTTGATCTTTTAATTTTTGAAAATATTTACAGTACTGCTAACTTTGATGATGATCGATTAGAAAACCTTTGTTTTAATCCTTTGGATTATTTGCATCGTGCTAGCGATCGTACTGATCTTGACCCAGATTGCAATTTTCTCAAAGAAAGGTTTAGCTCTTGTGATTACTTTTTTGAAGGCCAACTAAATGAATAATAAGTTTATAAGAATGACTTAGACTTATCGATCTTACATTTAAATGCACGCAGCCTCTATGGCAATTTTGGGAAATTTAACCAGCTTTTAGGGTTACTTGATCATGAATTTTCGGTTATAGGTATATCTGAGACGTGGTTAAATGACAGCACAACAGGCTTGGTTGATATTCCTGGCTATAATTTTATCTCTAATCATAGGGTAAACAAAGCAGGTTGTGAAGTTGGCCTTTACTTATTAGATAAATTTGAATTTAAAATTTGAACAGATCTAAACACTTCATCCCCAAATTGCTACGAGGCTATTTGTATAGGTAATCACATGATTTGTCTCGTGCAATTTGGGATAAATCAGCACGAGTAAATTTTTCAAAGGCTAACCAAATTGCACGAGCAAGAATTTAATTTCAACTTTCTGCACTCAATTTCAACTTTTTGCCCTCAATTTCAATTTTCTGCACTGTTTGGGATTAATTGACGTGCTCTCAGCCAATGAGCATGCTGAAATTTTTGCATGTATATTATTATTGCAGAGATCAACATTCCCTGGGGGAAAAATGTAATAGTAGGCACTATTTATCGACCGCCTAATGAAAATGTAAATGATCTTATAGATTCATCAAGAAAGTTATTGTCCACAACTACTAGTGAGAATAAGATTTGTTATGTCATGGGCGACTTTAACTTAGATTTTTTACGGGATGAACAACATGCCACCACAGGGGAATTTATCGAGCTTATGTTTTCTCATCTACTTTACCACCTGATCACTAAGCCCATCCGTATAACGTTTGACGCTACTTCTCTTATTGATAACATTTTCACTAATAACGTTACTTATAACGTTACTTTCAATTAACTATGGAAACTTTTATTACGACACTTCTACAAAACGAGAACCGAGCATTGTTGTCCGTGATTTCCAAGATGAACTGATGTAAACAATTTTTGTTCCTCCTTAGAACGTGTTGATTGGGAAAATCTTGATAAATCAAATGCTAATTCGGCCTATGAATCCTTTCTTAGTAAATTTAGTGAAGTATATGATAAAACCATTCCTTCCAAAACCATTCAATTTAAGCGTCACGATCATAAAACCCGTCGTAAACCATGGTTAACTAAAGGCCTCTTGAAGTCCACGCGGTCTATAAGGACAAAAGCTAAACTTTACCATAAACTTCTTAAGAACCCAAGTGTCGCTGTCGAAAGAACTTATAAAACGTTGAAAAATAAGCTTAATCACCTAATCAGGATTGCAAAGAGAAACGTCTATGATCATAAGCTTGTAGTCTCTAAAAATGACTTAAAAACTACATGGAAAATCCTTAATGGGATACTTAACAAACGCAAGCCTAAACTAACCTACCCCTCCTGCTTTAAAAGTAATGGTGGGCTTGTCTCTGACCCCCCTTCTATTGCTACCGGTTTTAGCAAGTATTTCTCAGTCTAACGTTGGCCCTAATGTAGCAGCTAGGATCTCTCCCTCCACTGCTACCTACCAAGAGTTTTTAAGCCAATCCACACAGCCACCTTTGGAATTTCACCCTCTCACAGCTGATGAACTTAAAGGCATAGTTCATAGTTTTAACTCTTATAAAGCTCCTGGAGTGGACAACATTCAAACCAGAGTCATTAAACTCAGTATCGACACTATTGTTTAACCTTTAACTGAAAATATTAACCTATCTTTAGCAAGGGGCCGTTTTCCTGATGCCCTCAAAATCGCAAAAGTTCTCCCTATCTTTAATACAGGTAATCCAGATAAGCTTGAAAATTATCGGCCCATCTCTATTCTTCCAGCTTTTTTAAAACTTTACGAAAAAGTGGTTTACAATCGTACCTATAATTACTTAACATCATGATCTTTATAATAACTAGTTTGGATTTCGTAGAAGTCACTCTACGTCAATGGCGTTGATTCAATTGGTTAATAACATTTCTTCTGCCATTGACAATAGAGGAACGACTGCAGTGGTTTTCATGGACCTTTCGAAAGCTTTTGACATATATATACTGCTCAACAAGCTTGACCACTACGCTATTAGAGGGTACCCTGTTGATTGAATCACTAGCTATATTTGACAAATAGGAAACAGTTTGTACAGTTTACTTCAGTTTGCTCTCAACCGGAACCAATCGTATGTGATATTCCCTAAGGATCAATTTTATTATTTCCTCGCGAAGCGAGGCCACTAATCGTGTCGCCTTCGGTCAGACCAATGTGGCTCGCAAGCCCGAGTAAATCGAGCCGAGAGTTTTTATATATGTATATATATTTATATATATATATATTTTAAAGGTGTCCGTTCGCAGGCGTGGTTACCTGGCAATGTAGCGCACTTGAGAACTGCTGAATTTCCGCCATTGGGAATTCGGTGATGCCTTTTTGTACGATGGCCCAGAAGGCTCACAGTTCAGTTGTGATTTTTCACAGTTCAGTTGTGATTTTTGAAACAGTTCAGTTGTGATTTTTCACAGTTCAGTTGTGATTTTTGAAACAGTTCAGTTGTGATTTTTGAAACAGTTCAGTTGTGATTTTTCACAGTTCAGTTGTGATTTTTGAAACAGTTCAGTTGTGATTTTTCGGTTGGACGTGAGAGACTGGAACTTAACATACAGGAACTGAGACAGGCGAGTGTTTTTCTCCCGCCATTTTGGGATGCGGCAAAGTTGTCCTGTAGTTTGTGTTCGGTACTGCTTGGCGTTTTAAACGATGGATGCTATAATAAGGCAAACTATCCTAGAGGAAATAAGACGTCAGGGTGAATCTGCCTCTACGAGTTCTAAAGAAGCGACCCGTGAACCAAACCAACGAACTGTAAGCCGACTGTCTGGATTGCTCGACCGCATAAGAGGTCAGTCAAGAGGGAAGAAAAGAAAGACCGATAAAGAACATCGAATCCAAGTTCGCTGGATTCATTACGACAAGAAGTCAGAAGTTTTTGTTCCAGTTCGTCAGAAGAACGGTGGCGGAAACCGGTTCGTTGCTTATACTGCGTCGGAACCTCCCAAAGTCGAAGAACTGAAACAAAAAGCTACTGCTTTGTTTTTCCCTGACGGGAAAAGTGCTTTCGCTGGCTCTGTTGACGACATGCTCCTAGATATCTGCGACACAACACAAACAGCCATTATTCGATTTCCTGGTGAAGGAACTATTGAAAGTTATTTAAAGCAAAATGGTCTCTATCCGTCGACAACTTACCTCTATTTAAGATCACAGCACCAAGACACATTCTTTTCAGAAGCAGATGAGGAAAATTTTGAACAGCCAATTAACCTGAATACTTTGCAGGTAGCGTCAGATGCTGGTAAGCGTGTTGTTTGTTCAGTATGAAGCTGTACGTATTTGGAAGGTGAAGAGTGCATTCGATGTGAGCAGAACAGAGAATATGAGTTCTCTAGGATCGCTGATGGGGGCAATCCATATACTACAGAAATCCCAGAAATACCAGAAAACTCTGTTTTACTAACTATGGATGAAATAAGATCTAGACGGGTAGCACTACTTTCAAATGGTGTGACTGAAACAGAGGCAACAGAATTGCATAGCAATGTGGCTGATGAAACCATTTACCCAAGGCTTACAAATGAAGAGAATTCCAGTTGTAATGAAGGCTCTGTAGAGCAGGATTCTCCATGTCCCTCTTCATCAAGAGATCTTCCAGAGAGAGTTCTCACAGTTCACAGATCATGCATAAGAACTGAATTGATCGAACATTTTAAGGACCCAAATGTAATGAACTGTAATATTGCTTTTAAAGTGATTAATGAAAAGGGAGAGTTTGAACAAGGTGTGGGTGTTGGGGTAATTTGTGAAGTATACACTTTATTCTGGAGTGAATTTTCTATCTCCATGACTATAGGAGAGAGAGAGAAAGGGTTCCCTTTGTTAGACATGACCACTTTGTTGAGGAGTGGGAGGCTGTGGGGAGACTTTTAGTGAAAGGGTTTGTGTCTGCCTCCTATTTTCCCACCTTTTTGTCAAAGGCTTTTTTATGCTACTGCCTCTTTGGCAACCAAGTTCCAGATTCCATGTTTGTTGATTCATTTACAGAATACCTATCCCCAGTAGAGGAAGAGTTCATTGTAGATATCATTAGGAAGAATCAGCTTCCAGATGATGAAGATGAATTTACTGATTTTCTTGAAAGATTCAAGTGTAGAAGGGTGGTTACCACTGAAAACCTTAGCCAAGTCATTCTTGAAATTTCTAAGCAGGAACTAGTTCAGAAACCACATCTCATGATTTCATCTTTGCAAGCTTTTGTACAGCAGTTGAAGCAGTATCCCCAGTTCCAAACTATTTCAGCCGTTGAGTGCTTCTATGATAGTCTTAAACCTACAACGAAAAAGGTGCTATCTTGTCTCACCTCAAATCCAAAAAGTGATGGAGAGAGAGATGCATTTAAAGTTTTGCAGCGATTTGTAAGAGGTCTGGAGATGCCAAAACTCCTACAGTTTTTGCGATTTACAACAGCTATGGATATTATGATTGACAAGAAGATAGAAGTTACTTTCATTAAGTGCAAGGGAGATAACAATGAGGTGACAGGCCTGCACGACTCCCATCCACGTGTAATAGCCGGTTATAGCTTTGCTCTAACGAGTATATCCTTTAGGGATCTGCCCCTTTTGTACGAGACAATAGGGGGATCTTTGAATATTCTTCTAAGCAATGGTTGTTGTTGGATTAAATGCCAGTTCTGCATAAGCATTTGCTTTAAGTTAGGCACTGATGGGCGATATTGTGTGACAAAAGGCAAGATTCGCTTGTTTTGTTTACATTTTTGTTGTAGGGCAGCTTTTCTCTCCTCGAATGTAATTTCTGCGAGAGTTGTTGAAACAAGAGTTTCAGGATACCCTCTTTCGACGAGGTTTGTTTTAAATTGTGAAATAGCAGTTTTGAATGCTGTTTCAGAGGAGTTAGTTCGGAGAAGTGTGAATGCTTTCGCCTTTGTGAACTTTTGTGTCGAGGAACGTTGTTTCTGTGTCAGAAACTTCAGCCGTGAACTTGATAGTGGGATGGTGGCTATTTGCTAGTTCAATGAACTGCGTGACTTCGTCTTTGTTTATATTCCAGATAGAGAATATATCGTCAATATACCTTTTCCAGGCGAGTGGTTTTTGAGCGCTTAGACTTAAAATCTGTGATTCTACCTTTCCCATAAAGATGTTGGCAAAAGCGACTGCCATTTTAGTACCCATGGCTGTTCCATGTGTTTGGAGGTAGTTTTTTCCAGTAAACTGGAATGAGTTTTCTTGAAGTATAAGTTCGAGCGCTCTTTTAAGATATTGTGTTGGGATGGGGCATTTTCCTTTATAGTAGGATTCGTATGCGTTGCATACCGTTTCTATCCCCTCCTCTTGAGGTATATTTGTGTAAAGGCTTGTCACGTCCATTGATACAAGGATAGCGTTCCCTGGTACTCTCATTTTTCCTGTGAAATTGATGAAGTCCGTCGAGTCTTAAAGATAAGACTCCTGTTCTTTTGCTATGGGTTGAAGGAGTTTGTGTACAAATGCAGACAGTCTCTCTGTCGGACCATCACACCCAGATATTATGGGTCTTCCAACCGGAGCTGGTTTGTGAATTTTTGTAAGCGTGTAGAACACTGGTATGCGAGGCGGCTTAGGTGTTTGACAAAACCATAGTTTGGTCATGTCATCAATATAGTTGTGCTGGTGGAGTTCGTTAACTAATTGTTGGACCCTTAAGGATGTCTCTACAACCATAGGGCGTTCGAGGGGTTTGTAGTGTTCAAGGTTGTCTAACTGGAATTGTCCTTCGAGAATTTTATCTGCAGTGTTTAGGACAACCGTTCGCGTTCCCGGCTTGTCTGCCTTTTTAAGATTGATGTTTGGATCTTCTTGTAGCGTTTTCAACGCCTTTCGTTCTGTGTTAGGCAGATTATCCTTAGGTTTTGTAAGTTGTACTCCAGCAAGTTGAACTTTGACCTCTTCTAAGTAGCTTTCGAGAGCCACTGATTGTTGAACCGGCGGAGTCCAGTTTGATTTAACGTGGAATGGATGCGGTTCATTGTCTTCCCCATGGAAAATGTATTGTAGGCGCATTCTCTTAGCGAAATGGTCGAAGTCCTTCAAAGATGGCGCCTTATTTGTGTTTCCTTTTCTCTCGGTGTGGGGATAAATTTGAGACCTTTAGCTAACAAGTTAGTTTGGTCGTCTGTGAGGTCTATGTTCGAGAGGTTCTTTATGTGTTTTTTGTTTGTCTCTGTTTGTGCATGTAAACGATCGGTTCGATCCTTTTTCCTGCGTTCTTTTCGCTTTTTGTTTTGTATTTGGGATGGCTTTTTCTTCCCATGTCCCCGTTTTATAGTACGAGAGTCAGAGAGTAGACAGGTATAATCTCTCTTCTGTTTATTGTTGTCATCTAACAATGTTGCTAATGACATGATTTCGGCTCTAAGTTCATCGATCCTTTTCGATACATTGTTTTTGTTTACAGTTTCTTTGGGCGCCGAGCGCGCGAAAGCTGTTTTTTTGTTTACAATGTTCTTTTGTTTTTTGTTGGCCTTAACTCGTTTTTCTTTGTGGAATTAAGGCAAGACTTCACAAACATTCTTAATCGGGACAACTGGGAAATGGATATTATGTGAAAGAAACTCTATTGGCCTACGTTTTTTATCAATGTTTTTCTGTTACAAACTAACTGTCCAAGGGTTGAATCATGCCCTGTAAATAACAGGCTATTTTAATAATTGGAATGCACAAAATTGGTGTCTGAAATGACCTAGAATCTCCATTTTTTTGTGTTCTCAACTAAGTACTGTTGTAGTTTTAACTAAGACAGCCTCAGAACCAGAGGTCTGTGTCAGCCATGTTTTCAAGCTTGGCAGAATGTTAGTCTATTGTATTTTAGGTATGAAGTTCTGATTTTAGGGTAGACCGTAGGAGATCTTGGGGGTCTTGGGAGGAGGTGACTGTGCAAGAAAAATTTGAAAATGCTGAGATTTCAGGGTAAGGAAAGTAGCATGCACTGAACATTTTGCTAAGATCCCAGGCAATGTTTCTAGTTTTCAAAGTTTACTTTAAGTTGTTGACATAATAAGTGTTTGAGTTCTAGCTTTTGTCAATTCCAGTTCACACACCAACCCAGTTATGTACATATTTAGCCTTTCTGTTCTTAAAATTTATAGTGGCTTACAAGTAGAGTTGTTAGCAGTTTTTTCTGTTTGGAAAATAAAACACTTGTCATTTGCTAAATAAAATGGTTATTATTATATAGAATTTGTGTCCTCATTACCCTTCAGTGGTTATTACAGGTTGGCTGCTTAGAGACCAGGCAAACTGCTAGAAGATTATTTTTACTAGCATTGGTTTTCTTCCTGTTTTTGTGAAAACCATAACAGTAAACACATCTTGGTCTCAGTTTAAAAAAGTGTATCAAATACCATCCCTGCAGCGCAAGATGGAGGATAACTTTTGATGTTGCCTTGTCTTCCCTTCTAAGACATCCCATTAAACTCTACATTCTCAGTGAGAGAGTGGGGGTAATGAAAATCAATGTTCATACATACAGGTGCAATTTGAAAGATGGCAATAGCTCGTGTTGGTTACAAAACTGTGGAAGAACACGTTCGAAGGATATGCTTTGAGAAAAATTATGTTAATTTTTCCACCTCTTTGAGGAGTCTCAGATAGAGATCAAGAGCAGAGCTAACATCGTGTGGCTCTGGAAGGTCGTGTTCATTCATAATAGTCAGAGCAAATTCCTTGAAATCCTCACTGTAGTCAGGTGGGCACATTGTGGTGTGATCATAGAACTCCTAAAGGTCATCCTCGTCTACATCCGTTGTATAGTCATCTGTATTGTAAAGGTGAGGTAGAAAAAACATGCAATCAGGTCGTCCCCGAGGACCACTGCTGTTTCCAAATTTGCTTGACGATATTATGTGTTGATTCCACAATTCCGCCACTTGATATAGCTCACTTCTTAGAATAGGCATGAAGCGAAATCGAATGCAGTCAACAAGAACTGGATCTGAGTCAATAAATAGACCCAAATCACGCAGATCTTTAAAAAAATTAATCCACCAACCAGGGCCATCCTTAGCTAGATGTGACCAATAGGCTTCAATCCTCTGATTTGCTGTGGACCTGCCAGTGAGAAAACACCCAAGACCTGCATCCTCGTCACTGTGGCTCGACCTCAGAAATGTATGTACTGCAGCAACCATGCTGTTCTCAGTTCCATCATCTGATCTCACTTTTCTCGGTAAACCACCGACTTGTTTAACAGCATCAAGGTAAGATTTAGTGATAACTTCAGGGTTGTTATTTGTGGGACCAACCTCGAGCCAAATTAGCCTCCTTGAAAATCCATCGATGGCTCCATGCACACAGAATCCATAAGGTTTCAGTTTGTCATAGCCATCGATATGCCAGACAAAGTTGGGCCCTTTTGCATGGTATACTCTTCGGCGAAGTCTCTTCCTTTTTCTGCTCTCAACTCCCTCTGGATCCAGTTCTCTTAAAAGTTTCATGACTGTGATTCTCTTTACCGTATATCCTTTCCTTCTCAGTCTGGCCCATATCCTGCGGTAGCCTACGAAGCAGCCACTGCCACCGAGCTCTCTCTCTACGATCCCCTTTAGCTCATCAAGAGGCATATTCGCGGGACGTCTTGACAAGCCTAAGGTTTGAAGTCGTCTTTTCAGCGTTGATATACTCATCGTTATTCCGTGAAGTTTTAAACATTCCAGCATTTCCAAGTTGCTGTATCCCTGTTTAAAATAGCTTGATATCAATTCCAACTGGTCATACTCTAAAACACCATTCACATTCATACATGGTGAATAAACTGGTAGCGGCATTTTGTAACTTCTTCTCGAACACCATAAAATGTAACTGCACGTCTCAAAGATGGCTGTTATGCTAAGTTCGAAAACTCCCGCCTTTTCTAGACTTAGAAGCCCGGATGTGACAGATGAAGGGCGGAGATTTTGTTTCAAAAATCACAACTGAACTGTTTCAAAAATCACAACTGAACTGTGAAAAATCACAACTGAACTGTTTCAAAAATCACAACTAAACTGTGAAAAATCACAACTGAACTGTGAGCCTTCTGGGCCATCGTATTTTTGAAAGTAATGTAAATTTTGTGGAAACCGATTTCACTCGTCCTGGAAGTACATCCCAACAAGATGATCTCCGAGATATTCAAGAAAGATTAGCACGAGATCGTCGCCGAGTAAAGATTATTGAAAGAATCGTTTCTAAATTCGAATACCGTGAAAATCAACACAAGGAAAGCACGACTCAAAGCAGGGATAGAGAAACAACAGCAGGGAGAATAACGACAGACATCGCAGCAAAGACAACAACTGCTCACTCCAGAAAAAGGCAAACGAAACAGCAGGAAAAAGGATCAGGAATTAAACCAAGTTAGTTTTGAATTTTAATGTGTTATTGATAGAAGTACAGGACACGAGTGAACGATTACATAACGAAATATATTGGCGTACCACATTTAGCAAAACGACTTAGAAGGGAAGCCGAGTAGGAACGACTTCAGCGATTGGAGATGTCTCTGGAAAATAATTCTATTAGTCTAAAAACGGAATCGGAAGACGACCAACAGATTATAAGAGAATGTAAGTAGGTATTTTTCATAATAAAACGATAGCGTTTCCGTTTTGAAGAAATTCTCAACACAGAGAGTTGCAGTTGTTATAGCAATCATTTATAACGATGTGATCTGATATCATTGCAACAGTGAAAATATTGTACATTTTCTTGATCTAGCAGTTATGTTTAGCATTTTCAACAGAACTTATACCCAGTGTCACTATAAAGTACTGGTTCTGCAATATTATCAGTGATCAATGCGATCATTTGAAAATAAAGCAGATGTTATTATTGACTTCTGAGTAGTATTTCTCTTTGCTCTATCTATATGTATGTATGTATTCTCTGATTGAAAGGTTTCAATAATGATGCAAATGAATATATGAAAGACCATATATTTGAACTGCGGAATAATTTGAACTGCGGTTTCAATAATATTGTGTACAGACAAGTTTAATTTCATAGCCTTTTCACAATGGGTCAGTTTTACCTCAGAGTTCAATGACCCCCCTGATAATATTGCTATCTAGAACCGTTGCCCTTTTCCCACAAATGAAATGTTAATTCAAGCCTTATATTAATTTGCAAAGTTTGACATAACATATTAACCTTGTTATTTTCTGCTGTTTACTTCATTTTTATGATGCAAATATCAATATTTAATAACAACCACAACATACAGTTAACCTTTTACACTGGAAAAACTTTATAAAGAAGAAAATAAATTTTGTAATGCCAAAATGTTTATAATCTTTCTCATATATTCATTGCAAGTGTGCTGTATGTAGTAACAAGTGTTTCAAGTTTTCTAAATGCCCTATGCTTTCAATGATTTTCCACACAAACTTTATAGACAAATGACTGCACTAGATTCTAAGCCTTAAAGAGGAAATGGTATTCTTTGGAGCTGTTTTGATTACTACCACCTCTGATGGAAAGCCTATTAAGAAGATTTTTGTATTGCTTGTAGTAGTAGAGTAACAATACCTTTACCAAGATTAAGACATGCATCCCACCCCATAAAAATATCTTATGTTTAACGTAAAAAATATAACAATAATAATAATATCAATACCAGTAATAATAATAGTAATGATAATAATAATGATAATAATATATTGATAGTGCTTCTCATTACTATATGTCATTGGTTACCATTCAATACCTTTGCCTGCCATGACTTTTTTGATGAAATACCATGCGTATATTAAATCTTTCTTCTGCAGTTTTTATAATAGAAATTTTCATGTATTCAAAATAATATACTATTCTCTGGTTGGTTATGGATATTTTGCCTGTTTCTGTAACAGCACAATTAAACTTTCATGTGGTATACACTTTTGACTGATTGATGTTGATTTCACATTATTTTTTTACATGACTACGTAGTGCAGCAATCTTTATCAACATATTAAGATTTCAGTACTCTTTCTTACATGTATTGTTTTTATGAGATGACCTAAAAATAGCACGACCACATACTATACAGTCGGCACTCACTATTACCAAACCTTTATTTAAAGTTTTTGTAGAATCCAATTGTTTTACCCCCAATTTTTATTTTATGTAATGACATTGTATGTCACACTTCTGTTGATATAATAACAAAAACCATAAATAAAAAATAATTGGAGCATTCAACACATCCTCGGTGTAAGTGATGTACAACAAAGAAGACAAAGCAGTAGACTCAGACTAAGAAAATAAAACTAAAAAAAACACAGGTTTTAAACCGTGGTAAACACAAGCATTCATATCAACTCTTCAAGATTTCACCTGCAAAAGCGATGTGCAGCCCGGGGTGGGGAAATTTGGTTGCATTTGTCTGGAATGATTTGCCCGTGGGCAGGGAATTTGACGGCAAATTTTTCAAAAATGTCAAATCCCCACCCCATGCCCTGACTCCCCCCCCTCCCCCCCCCCCGCCGGCTTAACATTGATAGGTGCATAATGACATTCCCAATGCATCTAATCTGTTCAAGACTTTTTTATTTGCTGATGATACCGTAGTCTTCTATTCTCATAAAGATCCCAATCAGCTCATACGTGTTTTGAATTGTGAATTAGCAAAAATAGCTCAATGGCTTAAGGCAAATATATTATCACTTAACGTCAGTAAAACAAACTATGTATTCTTTTCCGACCTAGGCAAAAACGTATAACTGTTAGTGGTATAATTGTGCTAAATAATATTCCCGTAAAACAGGTTGAAGTGACAAAGTTTCTTGGTGTTTTATTAGATCAGCATCTTTCTTGGAAATGTCATATAAGTCCTGTAGCTAAAAACTGAAGTATCTAAAACTATCGGAATCATAAGTAACTCTCGCTTTTATTTTTCTCTCTTCCAAATCTTTGTTAACCTTATACTACACATCAGTTTACCCGTATCTTAACTACTGTAACATTGTGTGGTGTTCAACGTATCCAGTCAATTTAAATAGGCTTCTGCACCTACAGAAACGCATCGTCAGAATAATTTGTCGCGCTAAATATCTTGCCTATACTTCACCTCTTTATCGCACTCGTGGTATCCTTGATATTTTCAACATGAACGCGTTCTTTGTTGCTTGTTTTATGTATTCATACCATAATAACCTCCTTCCTAATAGTTTCAACACCATCTTTGTTATCGTCAAGTACAAACATATAACACTCGTAATGCTAACAACTACCGGCCACATTTCTGCAGAACAAATATTAAACAGTTCACAATCCTCCACCTAAGACCTAAACTATGGAACTCCCTTCCCCATCAACTCACACAAATGACAAATTACTCTGCATTTAAGACTTCGTTAAAAGAATACCTTATAGAGAGAGCTACAAATTAAACTAGCCTGACCATGACATGACTGACTACATTATATAATAACTAAATATGTGGTGCCCAATTCTTACAAGCTATATCGCTTCTATTGGGCTTCTTCGCCACTTAGCTTGTGATTAAAATTAATCTTAAGATTTAGTTACTTTCATTATTGATCTTTTATTGTAGTTATCTCCTTTTTGTATTATTGTAGCTGTGGTAATTATTGTTCTTTATCTGCGCATTTTTGTGCATTTAATTCTATGTGGCAAACATTCAAAATAAATAAAAATAAAATAAAAAATGAGATAAAATAATTTTTTGCGACTTAGCATACTTCAAGATGTTCGGTGAATATAGCTTTCCAACGAAATTAGCTTAAAGTGCAGTACATTAAGGTTGCAAGAATGAGGGGATTTTTACCTTATTTCCAAATGTTCAGCAACTGGCATCGAATTTCTTTGTCTTTGGCTTATGACTTGGTAATTAGCTAAGAAGCACATTTAACTTTACCGTTCTAGCTTCAACAAGTTGTAAAATTACTCGAGAAACTACACCTTTTCAGTGGTGTCAGTAATCTATCAATGGCCACACGCATTCAATTCCCTCCCCCTCAGCAATCCTGGTGTATCCAATCGAACAAAATCGAACAAAAATCCAATCGAACTCAATCGAACGATTGGTGTTCGATTGGGTTCGGCAATCGAACAAAATCGAACATCTATTTTGCTGAGTTCGATTTTCGAACCAATCGAACCAATCCGATGCAATTTGTTCGGACGGTATCTCTTGACGCCGGAAACTAGTAAACACGTAGGGTATAGTCACTATCAGGCTTTATTGAATGGTCAAACAAAACAAAACAAAACAAAGTCAATGTCAACGACTGTTACTCGTGTACTCCCGGGTGTAACGTGGGTGTTGATAGGAAATGATGATCTTCGATGTGACTGTAAGCAGACAGAAATTGTACCATTTCAGTAACTGCAACACAGACCACGTGCCTATCATGCGAGGGGAAAATTGTCCTATCGAACAAGAGTTCGGTAATCGAACGTTCGATTGAGTTCGATTACCGATTGTTCGATAATCGAACGTTCGATTATGTTCGATTGGCAAAATTTTATTGTGAGTTCGATTATGTTCGATTGAGTTCGGCAATCGAACGATTGGTGAACGATTGGTGTTCGATTGGGTTCGATTACCGAACTGTTCGATTGGATACGCCGGGAGCAATGTTGCCACCAATGTAGAATCGTGCTGAGAACTTGAAAATGAAAAATCACCTTGGACTTGTGCCGGCAGTGATTTAAAGGAAGAGGGGCGTTTTTTTTATTTAGAGTGTCACAGCATTTTTGCACCTTGTAGTAGCGTGATACCCAGGGAAAAGTTTTATAGCTAGAGGTTTCCTTGTACTTGGT
Source organism: Ricordea florida (assembly GCA_949710005.1). NCBI lineage: Eukaryota > Metazoa > Cnidaria > Anthozoa > Corallimorpharia > Ricordeidae > Ricordea > Ricordea florida. The sequence goes on along the minus strand of OX453273.1, from coordinate 7,395,415 downwards.
TTCGCTCTTTCTAGGAGCCAATGTTATAATGTAGGACTGTTTTGTATGCTTTTCTACGAAAAGATCGGAAAACAGATTGCGACAGCGGGTCTCTCGCAAGTGGTCGGAGAGAGGAAACGGTTGGTTAAAGCTCGAGAAGTCGCACAGAGCGAGAAAAGACTCTACGTAAAGGTAACCATGGGAACCTGTTCCAGCATACTAAGTATGAAGGCCGGGTTACTTGTCCGCTTTCGACTTCGCCAAACTGCTTTTCACATCTGGAATAGAGAACTAAAGTGAGACATCACAAAAACTAATTTTCTAAAGTTGTGGGATTTATTGAGACATTTCAAAGGAGCATGATGAAAAATGCCTACAGGCCACATTTCAATTTTGCAATTGCAGCTTTTACGCTCCAGTGATTCCAGACAAATCCTTCTAATTTTGTCTCGGTTCCAAACGTTTAGAACAGAGACAAAATTAGAAGGATTTGGAGCGTAAACGTTACAATATCTCACTCCAAAATTGACATGAGAGGCTGATTTTTGGCCTGTAGGCATTTTTCATCATGCTCTTTGCAAACATCTTAATAAATCCCATAATTTCAAAAATTGAGATATTTGTGACGTCACACTTTAGTCCTCTATAAAATAAAGACATTTACAGACGCGTAGCTACCTGTACGCCAATACGTCATCGCGTACCTGAAATTTTGTAGGAATATATTGCTCGGAAAATTATACACCACCTGACGAATTGCTCGGACAATTAATGTCCAACATTGGCGTACCTGCATAAAAAAAAAAAAAAATCCTGCATGGTTACGCGCCTGGCAACAATTTCGGTGTGAATTCCCAGTCAATGAAGTTGGGTGTAAAAATTTTGTATCAGTTCTTGATGACTTGGTTTTTTCATTAGACACAGAGATAGTTATTTGGTTGCCATGAGCCCGTGTGACGATAGGGAAACAGTAAAAAGTGAAGGTAAAAAATGTCGGTTAAATAAATAAATTAAGAATAATTCTCTTTATAGGGCGTACAGAAATTGGAAGAGGAGATGGGTAACCTATTGGAGACAGTCAAAAAGATCCTTCCAAAAGTAATTGATAAAGCGAAGTTTAACACCCAAGATTTCCTCCTGATTCTTCAGGGTTTGGGCGGAATTATTAAAGCTGGATTACAGGAAGATATTAATCCTCTGGAGTTGATCGATCCCGCTATTGCGGGTATAGGTCGCCATCTTGGTAAAGGCTGCATCAAGTCACTAGACAAGTATCTTGGAAGTATAAAGAAATGGTTAACATTTGGAGAAAATTACACCCCATTGGAGGATTCCAGTGATTTGAATTTCGACAAACTTAACGTGTCTTCTGTTCCGGAAATGATGCAGGTGGGATTTTGTGGACACAATTTAAACTAAAAACAGACCGTGTATAAGAGCGCGGTTAAACTGGTTGTCGTATTTATGGAGTACATTACATTGCCGGGCGGGGATACCCATTTTCTTTTCGAGTGTTGAAAAACGTTCCGTTCTGCAGATAGCTGAAAGTGCAGAGAGCCCTGAGTATTGTTCTCTCTGATCTACTTTTAATGAATATGTTATTTGCAAAATGCAGCATGCAATATTAGACGTCCCAAACTAAATCGTCCTTTTCCAAGCCGGGAAACTACCCAAAAAGTTAAAGCCAATTTATAAGCCTTTTAGATTGCAAAAATTTGACAAAATACCAGCGATAGAGGGTTTTTATCATAACCGGCTAAGAAACGCACATTGTCAATTGAAAACGTGACTACTCTATTATATTTCCAGAGGAAAGTACAATTTTTTTGACTTCTAAACAGCTAAAAAACCTTCGGAGTCCCGCACAACATTCAAAGAATACCATACAAAAGTCTTATTAAACGCGGAACGCTTTTTTATTCCGTTTTTAAGCCTCTTGGTCGTCAATACATTTTTGTTCCGAAAATCGGACTCAAAAAATGTCCGTCGTTGGCCGCAACCCATGAATGGCGGACTCTGGGAAAGAACAATTTCGGATCCGAAAATCGGAGTCAAAACATATCAGACATCGTCGGAGTCTCCCTGTGACGAGTAAGATCTATAAAGTCACTCTTAGGGTGTAAAGACTTAAAAAAAATAGATTTTGGGTCCGAAAATCGGACCTAAGTCAAACTGATATTTGAAGAGAAAAAAAAGTTAAAGTGTAACATGTCCTTTTAAAGACCGCCAGAAATTGAGCAATAAGAGCGAGTTTGATTTTAAGGTGAATTTATTCCGTCAGAATATATGCAATAACTTGTATTTTAAAAAAAGAACGAGCTAGGAAATTGTAAATATCACCACTTTTAGCGGACTTTTACTAAATTGGAAAAGGGCGATTTAGTTTGGACCGCCTCATATGCAACTATATGTTACCTTGAGCGAATTGACTGGCTGCTGCAAACCAAATCATGCACGTAGCAATATTGTCTTTAAATACACGCACTATTACTGTTTCCCTGCTGCCAATTAAACAAAAGGGGTAAATTTCAAATACCGGAGGTTGCATAAAAATCACGCTTGTTAAGTGGCAGAGTGCGCTTTTCATGAAGCGATCATACTTTGGACCATGGTAAAAATATTTTATATCATAGATACTGAGATTTCCTCACGAAAAAAAGAGTACGTAAAATGCACTAGCCAATAGGAAACGCGAACGATGAAAACTCCCTTGTGAAAAAACGTCGTTCGTCCAATCACAAACGCGAACGACGAAAACTCACTAGTGAACAACATCGCATCGCGATTTCGATTAAATTTGAACCTGTAAGCCTCAGTCAGGTTCAGTTTTTCAGCTGAAAAATGTTTATAAAAGTTGTGAAGGTATAAACTGACGTTATATTTGTTGTGTTACTTCATTAAATATTTGATTTTGAAAGAGAAACTGATGATTTAGTTATTCTAGTTTTACACGCATACATTGCAGTTGAATGGGTTCCCCCCTAAACACGCGCGTAAGATTGACAAAATTTGGCTTTTCAAAAATCTCAGTCTCTATAAAATAAACAAATTACACCATGGAAAATGCTTTGTACGATTTTTTATTCACTCGTTGAGTTGTATCAGAAAACTCAACTCGTGAATAAAAATAGTACGCGCGCATTTTCCATGGAGTAATCTCTATTTACCGGCTGTTTCTCGGCGACAAATGTACAATAGAACTTCCATTAAGCCTGGCCACCCTCTCTTAAAACGATAACATTCTTCTCGGTGTCTTCTTTTCCACTTGTACTTGTGTTTCCAGGTTCTTGGTCTTCCGTCACAATGCCGAAGACTAGAGTGCCACGTGCGCCCAACTCAAGAGTCTATGAACGGATCTCTTAAATAAAAAGCCATTAATCAAAGTCCCCAAACATTTGTAGTAAAATCTTGCAAGTGTGCCCTCTATTAAGCGGCCGCGGCAAACTTTTGGCCTTCCTGATAAGTGTTGTTAGTTTGGCTTTATTCTTACAACTGTTCCTGTTTCGATTCGCTACTGGTACCACGATTTAATACATATATTGTGAGGAATGTTATAAAATATGTGGGCCCGTCGCTAATTCCCAGAGACACTGAAGAGTTACAAAGTTGAACTTGGAACAAAAACAACCGTGTAGTACTTATTAAGTTCACTGCAGAAATTATTACACACAAACACAAGGTCCGACCGTTCGGACTGTGACGCCGGATGGGCGTGGATCGCGTGACATCCAACTTGAATCAGTACGTTAAATTTTTAAAAACAAAGAAAACAAAATATAATGTATCGCGGGTTTTCCCACAAAACTAGATACATGAAAAATTCCCTTGCTCATAGAGGTGCAATCTCGTGGAACACTATTAGTCTAAATGAGCCTGGATTCTTACATAGCCTAAACCAGAATGAGCTTCACCATCGATTGAAATCAACAACTTATTTCAGACTGTCAGCTGTCAACAATGACGTTATTCACATTTGACCGTTTCTATTGTAAATATTGTACAAATTTGATGTTATCCGTTTTCCCTCTTATTATTCATTTCTGTTTTCTTTTATAATAGTGAGATTTCCTTAATTTATACACAACGCCACAAGCCTGTCAGCTTTTATCATTATTGTGTCAAAATGAAGGTCTTCTTCTTCTTCTTCGCAGGCAAGTTAGTTTGTATAATTATCGAGGTTATAAGCGAAGTTTTGTCCAAACATCTTAGACGATATTTAAGCGACTCAACACGACGTTTTTGCTAATGGACATTTGTCACCCTGCAAAATTATGAGCATGCCAGTCTCCGGTCGAGTCTAACAATGTGACCACTTGCGGTTACCTCAAGGGTGTCCGCTTAATGGAAATTCCACTGTGTTTGGCTGGTTAGACAACTGCTGCGAATTAAAAGAGACTAATTAGATCGAGCTTGTGTCTTGCTTGACAGGCCAAACTGGAGATAAACAAGGAGGCCCTCATAGCAGACTTTGTGTGTTTGTTGGAAGTGAACTCGCTGCCTCAAGATCTTGCAGAGTTGAAACAGAATCTGGAGTCCTTCTTTATAGCAGGAGAAGCACGTATTGAGCTAATAGCCAAGATTCTGGATCTCGACAATCAAATTGGTGGCTTTGACTATGATATTCCTGTCCTCGAAGAGACTGAGAAAGCAATAAATGAGACAGTCAAGCCAGCAGGTAAGAAAATTTAACTGATCGTTTATCAGCTTGTTCATGTTATTTAGTCGTAAGGTGTTTTCACCTTCCATCGTAATACTCAATCGCTTTGCGATTCTTGGTTGTTGTAATCACGAAGGGGAAGTTGAACTGGTTGGTAGTAAGCGGATTTGTCCTATCTACGCGTGCGAATTGCAGGTTCTGACGATCTAAGTGGATTTTAAATAATCTGACCATGGATCACGGATCAGCTGAAAATTTTTTTCATATTTACCGGACTCGGCATTTCTGTATGTTTGCATGACTGATTAATTCTCTGACGGTCTTGGTTAGTTTTTTCAAATTGATGTTTAGTGATCTTTGGTCGACTGATGTTTTTTTTTTTAGTTCCAATGAAATACGATAAAGTCCTTTTACCGCTGGCATGTAGGTCATAAATATAAAGTTAAAAAATTGCAAGGACGGACAACGTCTGACGTAAAAAAGATAAAAAAAATTTAATAAAAACGTTTCGGTCAAAGACGTTCTTCAGTTATTACAACTTTTGAATAAGAACGAGCTTTAAATAAGATTAAGGTGCTAGTGATTACGTAATTACAGGTGACAATGTGATGAATAAGGTACAAAGTCACGTAAAAGTGCAAAAAATGGTGCTAATTAACAAACGACAAAATTAACAAAGCTACTTTGAAAATAATCGGCAGAATATGAGACATAAAAACTAAAAACCATAACACCAAACTGGCTAATGCGGATAACATAACCGTAAGGAAGATTTTGAATGCTGGAGAAAACCAATTTCCATCTACGACGTGTATTTTAGAAGCTGTAAAAATTTGTTTGAAAAGTAACCATTCTGTTTTTAAAGAAAGTTTCTTTCTTCAAATTCATGGCACAGCTATGGGTCCAAAGAATGCTTATAGCTATGCCGATCTAGCCATGGGCGAAATTGACCTAAAAGCTAAGTTTTCTGGTCCGATAAAGCCGTCCTTATGGTGGCGATATAGTGACGACGTCTTTGATCTTTGGCAGCAAGGCCTTCCTGCCCTACATTCAATTTACGGATTGCATTAATTCTCTGTATCCTACTATTAAATTTGAGTTAGTTTTCTCTGAGTGTGAGCTTCACCTATTCGATCTTACTTTATATCTTATCGATGGGTTTATTAAGACAGATGTCTATTCCAAACCTACAGACAGTCACTTATATCTTCCACCTTCTAGCTGCCATCCCAAGCATGTTTTCAAGGCTATCCCTTTTGAAGTAGCCACAAGACTTAAAAAGAAATTGCTCTGAAGAATTTTTTCTTACCGAGAGAACAGCTGAGCACAAGGGCTACCTTATTAACCAGGGTTATCCCTCTAAATTAGTTTCAGATCAATTCTCCAAAGCCTCCGCCATTCCAAGAGATGATTTACTTAGGACTCGTGGAAAGGAAAGGAAGATATTATTACCTCCGCCAAGGAGGTTATGTTTTCACGCCTGTCTGTTTGTCTGTCTGTTAATCGTTTTACGCAAAAACTAATCAACGGATTTGCACCAAATTTGGTGGAAAGGTCGCAAATACACCCAGGATCAATCGATTAAAATTTGGGATTTATCCGGATTAAACTCCGGATCTCAGATCCAGACTAGACGCTCTCGGGAGTGTTCACTCGGGCTACACTTGATAATACGGCTTCGAATTGGCGAACAAACGTGAATGTCAGTTTACGCCTAACTTTTGTATATATTGTATACTATATGGCTGGTTCCACCACCGCAAAAAACCTACCAGACTGTATATCGCACCGGAATTCTTGTCGTGTTTAAGCTGAGCGATTTTATCAAAAAGTTTTCTAAGGTTTTACAGAAATTTCAGTGATAATTGGGTTTGTTTCCTAATCGAATTAATGTTGACCAATCAGCTTTCTTGGTTCCCACGGTAGAAAACAGTTGTGAAACTTGATGCCATTCATCTGATTCCAAGTTATCGAAGGCGAAGAAGTTGGGACCATAATTGATAAAGAATCAAGCAAATATCCAAAATAGCTCTTATTTGTGGATCCAAACTCTTAAGACAACAATATGTGGCGGGGCGGAGGTATGCGCTCTACCGAGTGCCCTTCTAGTTTCAATTTGTTATCACATTTAATCCAAATTAACGCGACGTGGGCAACATAATCTGAAAGCATTTGTCCATTCTACAATCCAACCCCAAATTAAAAGAACTTTTCCCTCGAGGTTCTATCATACCATCTTTTCGTCGGTCAAAAAATCTCAAAGAATTATTAGCATCATCTCGTTTTAAAACTGTCGAAGAGGTACAAACAATTCATCACTACAAAGGTTGCTTCAAATGTGATAGGAATAGATGCGACCTTTGTCTAATCGAAATTTTTTTTGTTGAATCCAAATCATTTCTTCGCTTTCAGACGGGCAAAAAGTACACCATTCATTCCAGACTTTCTTGTGATTCTAGAAATGTGATTCATTTGGTCTCTTGGAAGAAATGTCGCTTGCAATACGTCGGATCCACTACTACCGATTTTAGAATTAGGTTTCGCACTCACAAATCGGCTATGCACACAAACAAAACAACTTGTGAAGTAGCAATACATTTTACATGAACAGAATCCAGCATACTCTTGAGACGATTTTTCGTTCCAAGGTATTGATCAGGTACAGGCCCATAACAACTTGGAGAAGATCAATAGGCTTTTCATTACAAAAGAGGCTTGTTGGAGTGCTCAGCTGTTTTCTTTGGTACCCCACGATCTAATTAAAAGAAAGGAATGCCACTCGAAAAACAGAATTTGTTTTAGTTAATTTCCTCTCCTATATTGTACGTTACTGATTAATCGTTCAAAGGCACTTTTCTTGGAATTTGTCAGCCCTTTAGGTGTTGATTAGACTCAAAGGCCCTGCCAGGGTATCTTATTATGACCAATGTTGTTTAAGGGCCCCTCCAGGGATTTTGTTGTTGAGTTTGCCCTTTCGGGCTCCAATATGGGGCGCCATAGCAGACAAAAATACTTACGCGCTAAAATATAATACTTATTTTGTGAAATATACGACTTGTGGTGAAAATATAATACTTATTTTGTGAAATATACGACTTGTGGTGGAAATATAATACTTATTTTGTGAAATATACGACTTGTGGTGGAAATGTAATACTTATTTTGCGAAATATACGACTTTTCTTGAAAATATAATACTTATTTTGTAAATATACGACTTATAGTAAATATAGTACTTTATTGACGCCAGCGATTTGTGGTCAGCGGCCTACAAACCGCTGAACAACGGCCCGCAGTCAACGGCCCGCAGTCCACTTATAGCTACACACCAAAAGATGTCTCGATATCATGATACGTGATGAAAAAACGACGCATCATTGGTCCATTTCTTATCATGAGCCCTTGATAGAAATGTCAGCGTACAGAACACAGAGAGTCGGTAGGTACGTGGTGTAAGCATCGTGTATGGCTATGGAGAGCAATGTATGCCATATATTCACTAACGGGGAACCACTATATGATGCTTACACCACGTACCTACCAGAGAGTCAAAGTTTATCATACTCTACTTTAGTCAGTAGAGTCCAGTTTTTGGAATCTATGTATTTCGCTATCTTAAGATTATAGAGTGATTTCTCCTGGTATTGCCTGCTTAGTAGACTAAGCTCCGTACTAGAATGGCGGATTTCTCGACATCAAGATACCATATTGTCCAATATATTTTTATTATCAGGCTTCTCAACGTTCACACGTTCTTATGATCATGTCGGGTAAGAAAAATGCGCATTAATTGTAAGCTTACTATTTGTATGATAAAAAACTTCCTTAAATAAAGCTGTCATGCAATGAAGTCGAATTAAATTTAAGCTCATTGTAATGGTCATTTGTCCATAACATTTTCTAGTTATTGAGTTGTTGCCTTTACGAACAGAGCAAGTCTATCTGATATCTTCATCTATATTAGTGTCTACAGCCCTCGCCGTATAGTTATTCGCGGAATTGCCCTCTTGGAACATTCTCTATGCTTGGACTCGGAAGAAGAATAAAATCTTTAAGTACAGCTTTACAAGCTATACGTTCTGATGACTTTTTCTTCGAAGGAACCCTTGATGTAGAGGCACTACGGCGCTTCGATGTTTTGGGTTTACAGTAGCTCGTGTTAGGGTTGAAGGTTGGATCTTCCTTTAGTGCTTGGATATAGTGCTTTCATTGTGTCTTCAACCTTGGTTGTATCATTTTGAGGCCTTGTCGAAGCTGGCGATGCCCCAGATCTATTTTCAGCTAAATTTTTAACAACTTCTATAAGCTTGTTCAAAATAGGATCCGCCATAGTTTGAAACTCCACTTTGAGAGGACGACAAGTAAGGAATTTGGCGCGAAAAAAACTCCTACTTTGCATGCGGCCTGCCATATGCTGCTGACCACAAATCGCTGGCGTCAATAAAGTACTATATTTACTATAAGTCGTATATTTACAAAATAAGTATTATATTTTCAAGAAAAGTCGTATATTTCGCAAAATAAGTATTACATTTCCACCACAAGTCGTATATTTCACAAAATAAGTATTATATTTTCACAAGTCGTATATTTCACAAAATAAGTATTATATTTTAGCGCGTAAGTAATTTTGTCTGCTTTGGCGCGCAATACTCCAAAGACCTCGTTTTGGGATTTTATTACGGTTGAAGTTTAAGGTTACATGTTGAGGTGGGTTAAATTTTCTCTAACGCTTGCCGGGTCGCCTCTTTGGTTATTTTATCCGCATTAGCCAGTTTGGTGTTTTGGTTTTTAGTTTTTATGTCTCATATTCTGCCGATTATTTTCAAAGTAGCTTTGTTAGTTTTGTCGTTTGTTAATTAGCACCATTTTTTGCACTTTTACGTGACTTTGTACCTTATTCATCACATTGTCACATGTAATTACGTAATCACTAGCATCTTAATCTTATTTAAAGCTTGTTCTTATTCAAAAGTTGTAACAACTGAAGAACGTCTTTGACCGAAACGTTTTTATTAATTATTTTTATCTTTTTTACGTCAGAAGTCGTCCGTCCTTGCAATTTTTTAACTTTTTACGTCCGTGGATGCTGTGAGGTTTGGACTGGGAATCTTTGTTGATCCTCCTGACGTGGTGACACCTTTGTTGGCCTGAGAGTTCTGGTAACAACTATATATACATATATATATAAGCAGAATAATATGGTTTGCCCAACGATGACTTCCAGTAGAAGGATCAAAAGAGATACCGTGCTTCAATGTGAATTTTAGTTAAGTGTAAAATGAGGCGTCATGAAGCAAACTTCTAACTGTTCCGGCTTTTAATCCGACGTTTCGGCCTTCGGCCTTCTTCAGAGTGGAACAATATACACGTTAAAAAGTAAAAAGTAAAAAGCTAAAAATACTAGTAGGTTTACAGATTCGCAAGTATTTATATAGGATCACAAAAATGTAATTATAATTACAAAATGCCATACCAACTGAAATAAAAGATTACGTAACAAAGCTAATGGCAACCTAGAAGAACGCACAGATGATAAAATTCCAACAATGTATCTGCGAGCGCCTAAAAGTAATTTTAACTGTACAAGGCATGAAATTTCTGAAATTAAGTTTATTGTCATCGAACAAATTACTAACCAAGGTGACGCTGCTTATATTGACAAGTTGCTATTGACGAGAGAGGCCTATTGGACCTCCCAGCTAGTTACACTTTACCCTCATGGTCTTAATAAGAGACGCGAATTTAGGTCTAAAAATCGGGTCCGCTACAATGTCTAATTAGACTAACTATTGTACTTTTAGGCGCTCGCAGATACATTGTTGGAATTTTATCATCTGTGCGTTCTTCTAGGTTGCCATTAGCTTTGTTTCGTAATCTTTTATTTCAGTTGGTATAGCATTTTGTAATTATAATTACATTTTTGTGATCCTATATAAATACTTGCGAATCTGTAAACCTACTAGTATTTTTAGCTTTTTACTTTTTACTTTTTAACGTGTATATTGTTCCACTCTGAAGAAGGCCGAAGGCCGAAACGTCGGATTAAAAGCCGGAACAGTTAGAAGTTTGCTTCATGACGCCTCATTTTACACTTAACTATACATATATATATATATATATATATATATATAAAAAGTTATGATGCTTCGAGCCAACAGGGATGCCACACGCCAGAAGGATCCAAAAGGATTCGTAGTCCAAACCTCGAGTAATGAAATTTGTAGGCAATTGTGGAAAACGAGGACGGACAACTTCGAGCGAAGAAAAAAAAAATATATATATATATACAGTAAAAAATCTAAAAGAAGTTTAAAAATTTAATAATTTATATATATTTATAATAATTTATAATAATAATAATAATATTTTTATTTTTTTAAAATAATAATTTATAATAATAATTTATATATATATATAATTTATTATATATATATATATATATATATATATATATATATATATATAAAACGGTTATAAAATGCCTCAAGCCAACAAAGAATGCCACTGCGTCAGGAGGATCAATGAAGATTCACAGTCCAAGCCTCACCACAAAAATGAATTTAAAAAGTTAGATAAAGCAAGGACGGACAACTTCTGACGATAAAAAAGTTAAAAAGTTAAAAATTTAATAGAAAAAACGTTTCGGTCTTAGACCTTCGTCAGTTACCTATATATATATATATGTACCTATATATATATATATGTATATATATTTATAATACAGTCCCGATACTACGCGCGATATGATTGGTCCAAACAGCGTCCTTTATCAGAGTATAAAGGACGGTGCTTGCGTCATCACCCGGCTTTGCGCAGTGAAAAAAGTGGCTGAATTTTTTAAAGAGTTTACTAGCTTTTCGTAAAATATTCTGAACGAGCTCGAACAAAGCATGCCTTACATTTACAAGAATGCGAAGATGAGGAGCTCTAGGAAAATGTAAATATAGAGACCGAGTTAAACAACTAAGTCAGCACTTGTAAAAATGGGGAGTTAAATTAAGAAAAACAGGACTACGATATCAACCACGAAACCATCAAACAATGGCGTTTTTTAATGAAACAATAAAATTGCCGAGCAAATTACAGTTCGGTTGGTTTCAGTGCCAAGCTATGCAAAACAACAACGTGAAGTGACCAATTTACAAGTCTTCCCCGCTAAAGACGTGAAGGTTGACGGCAAAAATTCGAAATGGACTGCAAACGGACTAAGTGGAAAATTCTACAGTTTCAAAGAAAAATGAAAACGATATTAAACTTGCCTACCGTCAACAGTACAAGAGGAAGACAAATCCACTTTTGTCACTGGTACAGTACTCGTCGTTGTAGTCTTGGTTTCTTAATTTGAGCTCCCTTACGTCGCATTTAGTAAAAACGACAAACAGTACGGATCAAACACACAGAAATTTGCTTGTGTGTCGAATTCATCTCTCCACAACATTTTCATTAAAGCAGAGACTAAAAGCACAAAAGAAAACAGCAGTTAACGTTCTCGCATTGACATAAACTGAGCGTTGTCCATTCAGAAAACATGGCACACTGTCTTTAGTTTCAGCAACACGCTAAGCAGTTCGTCTTGTTTGTTTTCTTCTGTTAAATTCCACAAATGGTTTTTTCCTCTTATTGTCTTCATGGGCCATAATTTGACTGGATTTCGATTAATTTAAGACTGAGAATGTTTAAAAATATCTTGACTGAGCTGAAAAAATTTCGCGTTCAAAAACTTTTCAGTGCCTTGCGTTCGAACTTTGATGGTTTGACAGCCTTTGTCTTTTGAACCAATGAGAGTGTTGGATGTTTCTTACAAGCTCGCTGATTGGCCCAAATTGCTGTACTTTATCAGAGTATAAAGGACAGTGCTGACGACATTCAGCGCGCGCGCTGAAAAAAAAGCTGGCAGTTGATCGAAAATAAAAGCTCATTTTTGTGGAAAATCGCTAGTTCTTTATTATAAAACAAATAAATAAGCCTCCTCTGGGCTTTGTTCTGTTATAAAGCACTTAGGAGGTGACGAGAGCACGAAAGAAGTAGGGAGAAACACTCGCCTGCGGCTCGTGTTTCCCCCTACACTTCTTTCGTGCTCTCGTCACCTCCTGCGTGCTTTATAACAAAACAAAGCCCAGAGGAGGCTTATTTATTTGTTAAATATATATATATATATATATATATATATATATATATATATATATATATATATAAGAGAAAGTTAATTTGGGAACAGAAATCATCAACTAAGAGAATAAGTGAAAATGTGGCTCAGCCAGGAATCGAACCTGAGTCTCCAGATTACCGGTCGGTTGCCTTAACCACTAGACCACTGAACCAACCACACTGACAACACATACACACAATGTGGTCTTTTTGAGTGGCCAGGTCCGAGGAGACTATTCCACACATCTTCTGCAATCAGGATCACGTCACTACTCCCCGGTCGATCAGTGATGCACGGCCAAATCCCCCAGACATATAAGCTAAGTACAGTTAAAGTAGGGAGGGGATATATTAGCAACTGATTGCCTTCTGCAATCAGGATCACGTCACTACTCCCCGGTCGATCAGTGATGCACGGCCAAATCCCCCAGACATATAAGCTAAGTAGAGTTAAAGTAGGGAGGGGACATATTAGCAACTGACTTATATGTATATATATATATATATATATATATATATATATATATATAGTAGGAATGAAAGAGGAACAGCGAACTTCTCACATGAGGTTTAATACTGTAGACGTTTCGCCCATTCGGGCTTCTTCAGTACAGTATGTAAGATTAAAAAGATTACAAATACTTGGAATAAAAAAATTATTTACAATATTGGTGTCTTATATATGAGAAAGGAAAGAAAAAAGAAAATTACAAACAATAAAAATTTTTAAAAAACTAACATCTAATAAAAACCTAATGAATAGGGACTAATTAGTGATACAATTTGTGATCACTAATTGGGCCCTTGATTAACATATATAAAATAAAAACTTTACGTAATAAGACTTGTGAAAAGAAAAGAAACAAAACCGTTGACAGATGTTAGTTAAATCTTATTCTATTCTACAGAAACGTCTACAGTATTAAACCTCATGTGAGAAGTTCGCTGTTCCTCTTTCATTCCTACTAAATCCACCGAGTGTAAGCGTCGCGTATCCTTTGGGATCCTTCTCACTAGCGTCATCGTTGGCAAACCTTCTTTTCTACACAACTATATATATATATATATATACATATAAGTCAGTTGCCAATTTCCAAGTATTTGTAATCTTTTTAATCTTACATACTGTACTGAAGAAGCCCGAATGGGCGAAACGTCTACAGTATTAAACCTCATGTGAGAAGTTCGCTGTTCCTCTTTCATTCCTACTATATATATATATATATATATATATATATATATAAGCCGGTTATATATACATAAAAGACGGTTATATGTACATAAAAGACGGTTAAAAATGCTTCTCGAGCCAACAAAGATGTAAACCAAAAGGATCACGAGGATTCACAGTCCCGATTCGGTGGAAGTTGGGCTTCCTGTGGTTCCTGATAGTAATGCAGAGAGGCTCCTCGATTTTTTTCGCGATGTCCGCATAAATTAATCACCATGGATACATTGTCATTATGTAATCAGCGGTAGCCTACGAAAGACATGAGCCAACTCACAACCACGAAGGTTCTCTTGGATCTGCGTTCTTCTTACTCGGTAGGTTACGAAATTTATCATGCTAAATTCTACTTTTTTCGCTCGTGAAAGTATTCATCAAGGTAATAATCGTTTCAGCGATATTTCTAGAGGAAGACAGTGTGCTTTTATGAGTCTTTCAGCTTTGCTATGTGCCAATTCGAGCGATATTATCACATGGTCGACCGACGCTATCGATAGAGTTCTAATCGAAGGAGATGATATGTACCTAAACGGCTTTTGAAGACTTATCTATACCTGACGAAGAGACGATTTCTTTGAACTATCTGCCTGATCGAGTCCTTTGCTCAACGATACGAACAACCATTGAGACAAAGCATAACAGCTGTTAAAATTTTATAGTTTAAAGTTTATATTTAATAAATACATTGTTGAATGTAAAAAAAATGTCTCTGCTTTTCTTTGGTACCTCTATTACACTTTGTGTATCTTAAAAGTCAAATCGCAGCATTTTCACCTTCTGAAAAGAAGTTCTAGTATTATAAACTGGTTAAAAAACGACCGAAAATGGGCAACATTTGGTTTAAAAAAGGATAAAAAATAGATAAAACTTTATAAAACGTTTCGGCCTCTCGACCTTCGTCAGTTACAAACAGTGTATAGACAGTTCACAACTTAAATACGATTTACACAACAATGAATGATAGAAAAGTTACATACCAAATGGAAAAAACAATAGGTGCGCAAAAAGCGTAAGACAGCTACAGCAAGTTAGATTAGAAACAATTAAACTAGTAACAAAAGTTATGTAATTGCCACAGCGCAACAGGTTCCCCAGCAGGGGCCTCTGCAACATCTCACATACCAGTATCGTAACAAAATCCCCAAGGAGGGCCGTTAAACAATAAGTAATAATTTCCCAACCAGGAGCCTTTGAATGACCCAGCTAGCCCCAAAAAATAACAGAATCCCCAAAGGGAGGCTCCTGAGCGCTGGAACGACCACAAGTAACGACCATAATTATTTATTCAGTGCACATACAGCGATTGATTAAAATTTCAGCGATAAAAATGTAACTCAAGATAATCACAAACCATTGCCTTAAGTCCGCTAGAATTAAGTATAGTGGATGCGATTTGTAGAATGAAATTCATGTCTTTTGTTTAACCCAAAAGGTAAAAGATAGAATAGCTGCGCACTCCAGTATGCTTTTTTCGTAATTAGTAAATTTTCAGTATTTTTGGACGTGCTGGTTTGTATTTGGTCAATACATTGAAATGTAAAGTCCGATAGCACGTGTGGAGTTCGGTTGAAATGTATCGCGACTTCGCAAGGTTTTTTCTTTGTTTTCATAGAAGATTTGTGATTCCTAAATCTCACTTTAAATTCCGTTGTAGTCGAGCCTATAATCGGACAATGGAGAATGGGGTAGCTCTATGCTAGGCACAATTTTCTTTTTCTTTTCAAAATCCAGGTGGCCACATATTTGCTGGTTTATATTTGAGCAAATTTTTCAGCACATCGTCCAACTTTAGGATTACATACCCCAATGAGCTAAACCCCCTCCCAAAGTATTCAATTTTAAAATATCTTGAGTTGATGGCCTTCAAGCCTGGCAAGCCCAAACAAACCATGCTGTCTCTTTTTTATTTATTTAGATAATCCCATACGAAAGCACCTGCAACTGATATTCTTGGAAAATCTCCTGAGTACCTACAGAGAACTGGAACGGTCTTTCATGTTCACAGTCTACGAGCTTCAAAAAGCGTTTACTTTTCGCACCCTCTGGGAAGGCAACGATCTTTTTGGAACGTTCCGTCGAGTGGCCACTGAGAGTGCACACGGTGCGGGTCGCCTGAAGGGAATTGATCAAATTACCCACGTACTCTGTAAGGTCTCAGAACTCCAAGAACAAGCTGTAACATGCTTTACTAATAATCCCTTTGCCAGCAACGTTAGAAATTGGACCTTCGACAATGGCGAATACAAGCTGGTAAGAATATGGGACCATATATCTTTATAACTGACTAAGCAATAGAAATATGCTTTGCTTGACAACCTTAGCCATTCCACATATACTTTGTCTCCCATCAACTTTGGACCAGTCAATTTAATTAAAATTAAAATCAATTTAAATTCAATTAAATTTCAATTTTTTTGGCTTAATTAATTTTATGAATAAGAGGCAAACACTTCTATACTGAGTTACTAATAAAGGATCGCTAGCTATGTACTCAGGATGTATTGCTAAACATGTCTTAAAAACTACTACTACTACTACTGCTACTGCTACTGCTAATACTACTACTACTACTCCTACTACTACTACTGTTACTACTACTGTTACTACTACTGCTACTACTACTGCTACTACTGTTGCTACTGCTGCTACAGCCACGCCTACTGCTACTGGACTCCTACTACCACTACAACTACAACTATCACTACCACTATCACAACCACTACCACTACCACTATCACTACCACTACCACTACCACTACCACTACCACTATTACTAACACTATTACTACCACTTCCACTATCACTACCACTACCACTATCACTAACACTATCAGTACCATTAACACTATCACTATCACTACCACTACCACTATCACTACCACTACCACTACCACTACCACTATCACTAACACTAACCGACTGCCACTGTCACTGTCACTGTCACTGCTAGTAATAGCAATAATAATGATAATAAAAAATAGTGATGATAATAATAAAGTGATAGACCTTACTATCAAGTCAAAAACAGTCTAACTAGTTTTCCCGTTGAAGTGGCATTCTTTTTTTCTTTAGAATTAGAAACCAGCTTTATGGTGGAGTAATGCTACTTTCCTCTAAAAAAAACAAAAACCATCGTTCCTTCCCCAATGAATAGGCTATATCTAGTAGGAAGGTCTCAATGGGATGATGACTTTTACGGCTAACCGGTTAATATTTTTGACTTTTTTACGGCTAACGGTTAACATTTTTTACGGCCAACGGCTAAAATTTTTCCAATATTTACCATATGTCTAACGACTAATTTTTTTGCCCGTTTTACGGCTAACGGTTAACTTCATTGAGACCCTGTAGTAGGGTTTAACCTAAATGTGTATTTATAGCACAAATAAACAGGCTCAATGCTCTTTTCTACTAATTTCTCCAGTGAAATAAGCTAGATCCATGTTTCCGGCTCATCTCCGGTGTAATATAATTTATTCACACAACTGACGTAAAACAAAGGACACAAAGCATTTTTAACAATGTACCTAACCCTAACTAACAAAGGAAAGGAATAAATTACATTACACCGGAGATGAGCCATGTTTCCTTTCTTTTCAGATGTTCCAAGATATTGCAAATGGCTCCGCTCGGTTCGACATTGGTATAAGTTGTCCCACTTGCTTCAACGTTCGCCTGTTGAAGGTTTGTTCTAGTTGGCTGTTTTTAAATAGATTCCATTTTCCTCGTGTTTGTCCAGTTATAGGTTATACTGAGATGAGGTCGAATCGCGGCAAAAAAAATCAAAGTAGGACTATGGTGAACTCGTGGATATGTTTACAAAATAGAGAAAAAAAAATAATTTTAAAATTAACGAAGTGTTTTTTCATAGTTCTGATTGAATGAACTTGAAGATAATTTTAATAATCTATAATCACAACATAAACGTGACCAGGGAGCTGAGTAGCTTTTCGAAATAAACATACAGTGAGTACATAACGCCAATCATTTGACTACACTAGGTATCAGTTATAAGGCAGGTGGCAAGCATACAGTTGTTAAAAAATTTGATAACTTAACATAAGGGTGCAGGATTAAATGGAGCCAAAACCAAATGTAGTTCTGGTATCCTGCTGCTCACTGTCTGTGTGTTCAAAGTTTCTAACACATGTAGCAGGTTCCTTCTGAATAAGGTCTGACTTTTGTTGCCATGACATTGTCAATTTTATCATCATTAAAGTTTTGTTGTCTACAAGGCTATTCAATGTATTCAACAGAAATATCCACCTTGATTCTGTAGCTGACAATGAACAAAACCATGTAGGATTGCCCAGCTGACAAATCATACCAAACAAGTCTTTCTTGCATTTTCAGTTGCAAAAAATGTTAGTGATGATCTTAAAATCCTTAAGACTCTCAATCCTTTATCAAGTTGAATTAGTTTATTTACATTATCATCTGATTTTAGGTTATCAGTGGTACATTTCTTCCCTTTGGTGTTACAGTTTCTTAATGAAATACTTGCAGTCTTATGAATTTGCTGAATTTGCAATTTTTTTTAATTTGTACAAGATGTTAGGCACTGACTGGGCGACTCTTCCATCTTAGCCATTTGCATACTGCACTGTAATGCACAGATGTTGTTCTTTCTTGGTTATCAGCTCTGGTTTGTCAACAGTAAATTGTAGGAAATGATACGCATTCAGATTCTTTGTCCATAAATACCACTAAAGTCTGTTTCCTTCACCTGGAGCAAAACTAATGATCTTTTCAACATTTTCAGTGACATCTGGTTGTTATAATAAACGTATCTAAGGCACCTGAATGGCAGTCCTCGACTTTGCACTATCCATCATCAATATCATCTTTTTTAGAATCAGTAATAATAGCTTCAATTGCTCAGTTTTGTTGGCATGTTCTCCGATAGATTCCTTGGAATAAGGTGCATCTATTTGTTTAGTCCTGGAGTTTAGAAACACTTCCAAATCATTGTGTTCATTTATAGCTGCGCTATTTACATATTATTCAGCCACTTCTCCTCGACTTATCAGTATATGCTCATTTTAAAAGGGTTCATTGGTTTCAACACTTTCTTGGTCTAACACTTTAAAACTTATAATGGTGCTTGTGACTTAATTTTCTTTTCGATTTGATAAGAATTGCTTAATTCATTTATAGGTGTAGGTAGAGTGTTAACAACTGAATTCACATCAGCTGGTACATTAAGAACATTGCTATCATTAGAGATAATTCTCCACCTCTATTTAGGCATTCTGGTTTCACAGCAAATCACATTTTGGTAGCCTTAGAACAGACACACATGTATTGGACAACACTAAGAACAGATTGGCAACTTCCCATTGCTTACATTTAGGTTTGAATGGCAGGTTGGCCAAACCCATTCCATATTTTCTACACTAGTTTTACCAGTTATGCATACAGCTAGTAAATTTTTGGTGCACTGACTTAGTGTCTTTGTTATCATCACACTTTGTAATTGATGATCTATACCACAACTGATCACAGCAAGTCCATATATATTCAGGCTGAATCACACTTGCCATCATTAATACAGCAATACATCTCTGTTTTTACAATGTAAATATGATGAGTCACACAACAGTAAGCAAAACAGGTAAGCCTACTTTTCCAACACTGATGTCTACTTCAACACAATCTAGTTCACTTCAAGGTAAATTCGGAAATCAATAGACAGAAGACTTTTCATTGTAAAGGCTTGTGGTGTATTGTATATGATATAACGCGTAATACATTTTCTACACGACTTACTCTTTTCGAACCCTTTAATGATTTTCTTACGTTGTAACCCTCATGGTTCTCCGTCACGGCAGGCGCCTCCATATTTACAAGTAAATGTTGACATACTTCTTGGCCGTCCCAATACTTCTACAACTCCATTCCTTTTAGTACTAACACTTAAATCAGTAGAAAAGTCCTACATACGATGTTTCTTATCCTGGTTGGCCACAGAAGTTCTTTGGTTTCACATAATGGTTCGTCAATTTATTCTGTTTTCTGTGGTCGTTTCGTTCAATAACGAGTACTCATTTCGCTCATATAAGTTCTCATTCAAGTGCTCATTTCGCTCTATGAGTTCTCATCAAAGCTTACTACATTAGCCAGAGATTTTCTAATCTTCAGATCACTTTCGAGCCAACTGAAATTCATATACTGCTTGTAATCTTGGGGGCGGTCGACGTCGGAAGAGCGAATAGTTATCATCTGGTCACGTTTAGCGCCTGACCGAGTCAAAGGCTCATGAAATTCAGTCTCCAAGTTGGCCATTGTCCTAACGGAAAACATTTAAACTCCTTTTGATTTTAGTAAGACCGCTAATGGGGCCCTGTTAGTGAGGTTCTTTATGTCGTACGTCTGAGTTTCAAACCTTTGCACGTCGCAATTTCGGAAGGTCGAAGGTCGCTGTCGCAATTTTCCGTGAGCGGTTCGTCGTTCGTCGACATTTAAGCTCCTTCATGTCGCCGTTTCAAGGCCATGTCGCTTGTCGGAATTTACTCCTAACCGGGCCTCGCTAATCGTCCTGTGAAGCTACAAAATCATTACAAACTCTGGCAACGGTACGATACACTTTCATCGTGAACTTTGATCAATAGACTTCGGTGACGACAATTGTCGTCTTCATATCGGTGCTCCCGAGTTCTATCCGACTAATTACGAACAGTGTCTACACTGGAGTGAGTGAGTGAGTGAGTGAGTGACAATTTGCACATCGGAGTCCCCACAAAAACTCGCAAATACGCTTCGCGTATCCACGAGTTAAAAAGGAAAACGAGAAAATATATATCACACAATCTCCGGTTGAACTTTTCTTCCTTTTGTTTCTTTTTTATATATATAGATCTACATTGAGTTGACGGGTGATGAAGCACAAGCTGACAATGTTCCCGACGAAGTTCATCTTAGAGTCCGTCACCTCAGTGGTTCTTTTTTTCGCGCCGGTGACGGTAACATCAAACAATACCATCAGCCCCTTGGATCCTTCAGAAGCATCCGTTTTGACCGGTTTCGAATAAGTGACAAAGAAAAGTGCAGGATTGAGAAGAAAAAAGGAACCAGTGAGTTACTTAACGTAACGTAGTTTTGTTCGTTGTTTGATTTTATCATCATCAGTATTATCATTATTATTATTATTATTATTAAAGATTCACACAGCTATTGATAACATAGAAGCTGGTTTCTTCATTGGCTCCTGGTAACAACAAGTTGCCTAGGGAAGCCAAGAAATACCCCTTGTTTGCTCTTCTTTCTACATCTCCAGCACCTTCCTAAGAATTCTTGCCGACTTCAACAAAGCACATCTCTGGATCAGTCCAACAGAAATGCCCACCTCAGTGGCTCTCAAATTGTCATTCAATCTCAGTGGTATTGATCCCGATGCTCCCACTACCACTAGAATAACCTTTGTCCTCACACCCCACATGTTTCGAACGTCTCTCGCTAGATCTTGGTACTTTTCAACTTTTTAATCTTCCTTCTCTCTCACCCAGCCCTCCCCTGGAATTGCCACATCTATAATCTTGTCAATCTTGTCAATGATAACCAAATCCGGTCTCCTAGCCCCTATTTTATGGTCTGTTCGCACACTGAAGTCCCATAGAAGTTGGTCATACCACCTCTCATTTCGTTCAAACCCTCATTTTCCTGACAGGTCCCAATGGATCGCTTTAGCCACATTGTCATGCCTCCTCTTGTATTCATTTTGTGCCAGTTTCGAGCACGAACTTACAATATGGGTAATGGTCTCATTATTCTGCTTACAGATTCTACATTTGGGATCATTCTGGGACTTTTCAACCATCGTTTTAATATAGTTTGTTCGTATTGCTTGATCTTGTGCAGCAATGATAAGAGCTTCTGTTTCTCTCTTGAGCTTTCCTTCTTTTAACCAGGTCCATGTTCCTCACTTCTTTGTTCCTCACCCTGTCTCACAAAATGTCCATATAACTGCTTTTCTTTTCATTCTTGAATATTTTTAGTTCTTCTCCTCGCTTTAAAGCTGGCAGCTGTTTCTCTATTCTCATCCACATCCCTCCTGACTGCTTTCAACAGTTCTTCCTCGCTTGATTGGATCTAACATTCTAGTGACATCTTTGCTTGATTGACGCAATCCTCTACGTATATTAAGCCTCATAACATAAAGACATAAAGTCGTGCCACACAGTCCCGTGGATGAAACCCTCCATTCATGGTTAGAAATTTTCTTGTTCTGCGATCTAGGTCCCGAAGTTCTTGTTTCCTCCATTCAAGTATTCCTCCTGCATATCTAACAAGTGACACTGCCCAGGTGTTTATGGCTTGTATCAAGTTTCCACCGTTTAACTTCGAGCGGGCTACGTTTTTAACGCTTCTTAACTATTCTTTCCTGATTTTGTTCTTCATTTGGTCATGAAGCATGTCACTAGCCTCAAGCACTCCTAGATACTTATACCCTTCGTTTTCTTCCATTGCTCTTATTGTGGTGTCATCAGGTAGTGTTACGCCTTCTGTCTGTGCCAGTTTGCCGCGTTTTAGGACCAAGACAGCACACGTCTCAATGCCAAATTTCATACCGATGTCATTGCTGAATATTCTCACTGATTGTATCAGTGAGTCCAGCTGGCTCTCGCTTCTAGTGTAAAGCTTTAGATCATCCATAAAGAGAAGGTGATTGACCTTTATCTTGTTGTCATATGTGTATCGCGCTTTGCACTTTCTGAGAACTAGGGACAGAGGAATCATGGAGTCCACATTATTATTATTATTATTATTATTATTATTATTATTACATTTGTATACCCGGATCCATCAAGTTGCATACTATGATTGGCTCGCGGGTAAGATGATACCATACATTCGGACCACTCGCACCTCCAATATTCTCTTAGACGCAGATACAAACTCTTTCATAAAGATGAAACTAATTATTTACTTGTTTCATTTGCCAAAAGTAACCGTTTTGCAGACTAATTTAAAAGTCAAGTGCATCAAGCGTATTTTTTATCGAATTGGGTTAAGTTCTTATTTCCGTCAAAGCGTAGAGATAATCCATTTTATAAAATTAGGCGACCTCTCGCACGGTTTTTCAGTCATGTGACAATTTTTTTTTCCCAGGCTCCTCCCATTTCTGTGTGGAAGAGGACGATCGGCGATTTCATAGCATGTGTCGCCAGCAAGGCCTTGACAGTCTCCTAGGAGAGGAAGAATGCAAAAGTCCGTTTGGCTTATACGAACTGCAAATCCCAGTCGATAAGAATCTTGACTGTGAAGATACCAGTATTTCAACCATGAACTGCAAAGATTTGGACGTAAGTTATTGACCACGCCTTGTAGCATTTAAACCCTTTCAGTTTCAATGAGAGAGGTGACGGAGGCATTTAACCAGGATAAACAAAGTGAATAAATAATCCAGGTGGATAAATAATCCAAGCTGATAAATAATCCAAGCTGATAAATAATCCAACCTGATAAATAATCCAAGCTGATAAATAATCCAACCTGATAAATAATCCAAGCTGATTAATAATCCAAGCTGATAAATAATCCAAGCTGATAAATAATCCAACCTGATAAATAAATCCAACCTGATAAATAATCCAACCTGATAAATAATCCAACCTGATAAATAATCCAACCTGATAAATAATCCAACCTGATTAATAATCCAAGCTGATTAATAATCCAACCTGATAAATAATCCAACCTGATAAATAATCCAACCTGATAAATAATCCAACCTGATAAATAATCCAAGCTGATTAATAATCCAAGCTGATTAATAATCCAAGCTGATTAATAATCCAAGCTGATAAATAATCCAACCTGATAAATAATCCAACCTGATAAATAATCCAAGCTGATTAATAATCCAAGCTGATAAATAATACAAGCTGATAAATAATCCAAGCTGATTAATAATCCAAGCTGATAAATAATCCAAGCTGACAAATAATCCAAGCTGAGTAATAACCCAGCCGGATCAATAATCTAACATTTTTATAAAACCAGCTAAACTAGTTATCCACCAGCTAAACCACTAAGAAATTTACTGAAATCCAACAAAACTCCTAACAAAACAACAAGCAACTCTTGGTAAACACCTAACAAGTAGTTAATAGATTATCGACTTTAATGTTATGTCCTTAATCTCCATTAGTGCATCAGCTAGAAGAAACATATAGCATGTTATTTCACCTATACCGTAGTATTTCTATGGATCATGAGCCGCACTCCATCATGTGTGTCACTTAATGCCCACCTCAAGCCATGAATGCTGTTATCAGAGTGGGATCTAAGATCAATCCATAATCCAGATTTATCATCGTAAAAATCAGATTCACTCATATAACCAACATCAAACCGTTGTTTGATAGACTCCCAATAATCGGTTTCAATCATTCCCTTGGAATATAATCGATCTGAAATTCCATCAATATCAATTTTGACTGAAGCAACCTCCGATTAGGATTCACAAACTTTTCAGAGTTTCTCGTTCCCTTATAATTATCATCCTGATAAATATATAATATTCCAGTTACCGACCGTCTTGGGATATATTAATGTGTTTATAGATAATAACATCCTTTTTGTTAATGGCGAAAGTTTCGATTAGGTGAATATTTTCATAGTAGAATCCTTTACCTACTTATATGAGGTTGCCGCTTCTCGAGCAAGATAATCGCTAGTTATAGATACTCCACTCGAGATTAATGATTTGATAAGTTGATCGTTTGGTTGCATCTGAGTAGAAACGATATGATACACTGAGGCTAAGGTGATCTCAAATTTCAGTGAATACGAAAGCGCCCTTGGATAAAATAGTCCACCGTCATCGAGAACATGCAGGGTGATCTAATGCAATGCAATACTTTATATTATGAATGGCTGGAAGGAGGAGGTCTTTGGATTTTAATTGATCTTTATCTTTATAATTAGCATTGGTCCGGAGTCTTCTGATATTCTCAGTGGATATACCCCGTCGTAGTCAATCTTTACGTTCTTCAGCTGTTAGAAACAGGTCATTGTACAGGCATAAACAAATCGTATCTTTGTATATCCTGTAACCGCTCACCACCAAATGCTACCTTAAGATGTTTAACGAGATTCCGACCGATATTATTAACTACGGTATTATTCTCATGCCCTGACACTGTTGAGTTAAATACCAGAAACACGCTGCGGGGCACAAATACCATATCCTCGTATAATTGTGGAATATGAATATCTAGAGTTTCAACTGGATTGGCAATTGATGAGATTAATGTGATTCTCTGGAGCGTCGATTCAGCTTTCAAACCGTAAGGCACATGTGAGTATCGAGTAGGATCAAAGTCTTCACCGAATGCTGCCGCCATCTAAAATTGGTTATTCAATCAATTTTAGATGAATCATCATTAGTTCGTATAGTTTGATCGTCCGGGTGAGGGTAGTTCTGAAAAGAACTGTTGGTGACTGACGTTTCGACAACCTGAGCGGAAGTCATCTTCAGAGTCAAATGAATAGTGTTTGTCAGACGATGATGTTATAAGTCTGGTCTGTTAAACGTGATTAGTCAGTTTAGCCATGATGGTATTGGCTGAAAGACTCGTGAAAAGTTTGTTACCAGTGATTGGTCGGTTTCGATCCATCTATTGTTTGTCTGGTTTGGTCTGTTAAACGAGATTGTATGGGAGGCCATACCAGTCAAAAGTGGTATAAGTTCACGACTGGTGATTGAAAATATCGATCGCTATGGTTGAGTTCACGATTGGTGATTGAAAACATCGATCGCTAAGGTTGAGTTTATCGATTGGTGATTGAAAACATCGATCGCTCTAATTGAGACAATTGACTGGTGATTGAGATTGTCGATCGCTATGGTTGAGATTATCGATTGCTGATTGAGAATAACGGTTGCTATGGTCCAGTAATCGATTGAATATCAAGACTGACGATTGCTATGGTCGAAAAAAAGATTGGTGACTGAAAATGACCATAATTCTCAATCAGCAATCGATAATTTCAACCATAGCGATCGATATTCTCAGTCCCCAATCGATAATCTCAATTACAGCCATCGACATTTTCGATCACCAATCGACAAACTCAACCATAGCGATCGATGTTTTCAATCACCAATCGATAAATTCAACTATAGCGATCGATGTTTTCAATCACCAGTCGTGAACTCATACCACTTTTGACTGGTATGGCCTCCCATATGATTGGTCATGAATCGTCATGAAAAGTTATTTAAGATATGCAATGTTGTGAGTGGATATTGGAATCTACCTAGCTGGATAAGTTAGGTTGTTCTATATTTTCGCAGACAATTTCACCTAGGACTTTCTTCAACTTGAAGGATAAGTTAGGTTTGTTTATTTTTCCGCGGACAATTTCACCCGGGATTTTCTTCCTGGATAAGTTAGGTTTGAATTTCCTCTTGGATTATTTATCCACTTGGATTATTTATCAGCCTGAATTATCCGCTTTGTTTATCCTGGTTAAAAAATCCCGGGAGAAATGTATGGAGGCCCGTTCTGGTCAAAATTAAGTATAATTAATATTTAGGCATACGAAATATTTATTACCCCAAATAATTTTGAAGCTAATCCCAGAAGGCAATGCGCGCGCTTGTCGATGTATGTTGCGTTGCAATATGGCGGCCCGAAGTCGCCGAAGAGTTCTGCGAGAAAGAAACGAAAGAGGATTTCACGACTTCTTGTTGAACTTGAAATCCGTCTTTCGAATTACTCATGTTTGTATTGATGGCAAAACAAGGTTACTCATTTATGTTCATTGTTGCAACAACAACAATGCTGGAAGTATAGAGAGCGCAAATGCTCAAGCTGATCTTTTGAAATTTCTAAACGTTTATGTCCCGGACCAAGTTGCGTTGAACTTTGTGTTACTGCGAAAGCAAAACCAGATGCGCCTGAAGTACTGAATTCCGCACAATCTCGCCTTTCTATGTTCTCTATTCGAGCTGTTACAATGACAATCAGATCAGTCACGGAATTTTGTAAATTTTGCAATGGGGCATGAATAATATTTGAAGGAAGTCCCATCAGATTCGTCCCGCCGTTTCCTAGCCTTAAATTGGACAAAAGCAATGCCAAGGTACCTGAAGCATCCAATAAACGGGTCTTGGTTTCGTTTAGATCATCTAAATCGTCTAATCTCTCCCAAGACAAGATCATTCGAAAGACGGATTTCAAGTTCAACTAGAAGTCGTGAAATCCTCTTTCGTTTCTTTCTCGCAGAACTCTTCGGCGACTTCGGGCCGCCATATTGGAACGCAACAAACATCGACAAGCGCGCGCATTGCCTTCTGGGATTAGCTTCAAAATTATTTTAATTGCATAAAAATAATTCGGAAACAAACAGCGAATTATTTATAGACATGTAAGTATTTAATTTTGCGTTGCATAAAAATAATTCGGAAAGACACAGCTAATTATTTATAGACATGCAACTATTTAATTTTGTGTAGATAAAATAATTTGTGACCCACATAAAAATTTATGCAAGGTATGAAATTAATTGTTTTGGGGTAATAAATATTTCGTATGCCTAAATGTTAATTATACTTAATTTTGACCAGAACGGGCCTCCATAGAAATGCCTCCGCCCCCTCTCACAAAGTCATATTTTCCTTGAGGTCCCTAACTTGCATGCAATACCACTAAAGAAAATGTTTGACAACATCGACAGAGTCATGTCATCATTGGCGATCATTCCCTTACTGATATTCTCATTTCCTTTATTCATTACCAATCTCTATTGCCCATGTTTCTGTTCAATTTCATTGTTGTCGTTTTTGTAGTTTGATTAGATATCTGTGGGGAAAGATATCTTTCGACCTTTGAGGACCCTGAAGGGATCGGAGGCGTCCTAGTAAAGTCTTCGTTATTGATATTGTTAAGTGTTATTATTATCAAGATACGCGGCCAAATTGAAAACCGCCCTCTTGAAAACACGCGCTTTGCGGGCCGCAAATGACTCCTAGCGGGCCGTTAATGCATTAACGGCCCTGCAGCTGAGTCCATTGCCTGTGAACGGGAAGACTATTATTTTTTTAAATATAAACTGTCTTTTTGCTAACCATTGTTACCAATCTTTTTAAAACTAGATTATATTTGACATTTTATTGTAAACAAAAAGGAATTTTATTTGGCTCTTGTTTAGCTGATTGTATTGTAGCAACAACTTTCCATACCATAGTTTCATGCTACATCTCTGTTAAACATTTTTTTCTTATTAAATGAATTTGTACGATTTGGCCTTGTATCTTGATAATAATGATAATCACATGACTTTTGTCGGTCATATAGTTTATTTGTGTCCCTCGTAGCATCATTTGCGCCCTTGCGCTTCGCGCTCGGGCGCAAATGATGCTACTCGGGCCACAAAATAAACTATATGCCCTCCAAAAGTCATGTGATTGTCCTATTACTATATTATCGCGCTGTATGAAGGCTGGTGAGAGAAGTTCAACCCAGATTCAATTGAAGTTGTTTCATGTTTCCGTTTCAGCTTACCAAGTTCACCAAAATGAATGTCTGGGCCCAGTATTACTTCTGGGCAGACGACTACCCGACAGGACCCCATGACAGTTTGTGTGGGAACATACGAGATAAGCCTAAAAGGAAGCTGGCGAAAGGCAGTCGATCCAAATGAGTGTTAAGCAGCCACTGAAATGTATCTCCGACGGATCCAGTTTTGAAATAAAGGCTATTCCAGAAACTTATATTTCTCTAACTCATTGTAAACTAGAAGGGCACTCGGTAGAGCGCATACCTCCACCCCGCCACACATTGTTGTCTTAAGAGTTTGGATCCACAAGTAAGAGCTATTTTGGATATTTGCTTGTTTCTTTATCAATTATGGTCCCAACTTCTTCGCCTTCGATAACTTGGAATCAGATAAATGGCATAAAGTTTCACAACTGTTTTCTACCGTGGGAACCAAGAAAGCTGATTGGTCAACATTAATTCGATTAGTAAACAAACCCAATTATCACTTAAATTTCTGTAAAACCTTAGGGCCTGTTTACATGGAAAGAGGGTGCCTCGGGGGTCAGGGGCACCCTACCTAGTAGGGTTATGGATAGTGCGGTTCTGCATGAAAGGTAGGGGCACCCTCCATAGGACCAAGCGCTAAGTAAACAAGACAAAATGGCGGATCGCAGACACATTTCGGTTGCAAACGCAATTCTTGTCACTCTTTCGTCCTTAGTCGCCGCTTTTCAGTTAAGTGAATTAATCTCGACATATTTAATTCTCGAGAATGGTTGCGTGACACGACTTTGAAACGCTCCGAGACAATCAATTCTGCCGCCCATGTTGGCGAAAACATAGTTGAGAAGAGCCGTGATACCTCAAATCTATTCAACGGTATAATAACGAATAGTGGAAAAAATAATTTTTCGGTTTGATCGAGGAGTTTTTATGACACTGATCGACGAATGGGCTCCATAAATCGGCCTGATCATAACAAGACATAGCCCTTGCCCCCCGAGCCAGCCCTACCGTTTCGTTCTCCATGGGCTTATGTCAACAAAAGTCAACCCTAGCCCCTAGGGGCACCCTATCTTCAAGGTAGGGTAACCCTACCCCCCAGGGGCACCCTATCTTGCATGTAGAACGAACCGCATAAGACAAAAGAGAAGGGAAACCCTACTACATAGGGTGCCCCTATCCCCCCGAGGCACCCTTCTCCATGTAAACGGCCCCTTAGAAAACTTTCTGATAAAATTGCTCAGCTTAAACACGACAAGAATTACGGTGCGATATACAGTCTGGTAGGTTTTTTTGCGGTCGTGGAACCAGCCATATAGTATACAATATATATAAAAGTTAGGCGTAAACTGATATTCACGTTTGTTCGAAGCCGTATTATCAAGTGTAGCCCGAGTGAACGCTCCCGAGAGCGTCTAGTCTGGATATGAGATCCGGAGTTTAATCCGGATAAATCCCAAATTTTAATCGATTGATCCTGGGTATATTTGCGACCATTCCACCAAATTTGGTGCAAATCCGTTGATTGGTTTTTGCGTAAAACGATTAACAGACAGACAAACAGAAGGGGTGAAAACATAACCTCCTTGGCGGAGGTAATTGGCAATCATCCGCACTAGATAGTCATACTTCACTGTCGACTATAGAAAAATGTTAGTTTTTAAAGAAATTAGTGTTGTATAGCTGGAGATCGAATTGAAACTAAATAAATGGGTCTACAGAAGGGTTGTTATAGGCAAGTTGTACCACTGTAGAAGAAAACGTTTTTAGCATCAGCCCTTCGTTAAATTACCAGGAGAAGTCCCAAAAAAGAATAGCACATTCTTTTCTTTTAGCGAAAGGAAAGCTATTCCAGCAATGTCCACTCGTTGCAAACTACCAGCAACTTTCAAAGTTGACTGTCTAAAATAATTTGCAGTCCTAAGAAATATGTGTGAGTCAGAGCCACACTCCAGTTTCCCAGTTTTGAGGATAGCCATTGCCTGCTGGCTTTCATTTGAAAACTTTCTTGCACACATTTTGTAAAAATTGTGCAATACATACCCACCGAAATACTGCAGCCCGGCCTTCTCTTTCTCTGATAAGACAGCTTTGGATGGACGAACACTGCCTGGGGTTGTCAGGAGATGACTTCATAAGCTTGCAATATCAGCCACTTTAATTGCCAGCAATGTATTTCGGGATAACCCTCTAAAAAAGCTTGTAGATTTCAGTGGAATCTGGGCATAATATTTCTCATAAAACTCTGTCTCCATTCTTGAAGTACCCATCAAACAGTATTTTAAACACGGATAATTCCTCAGTTTCAGTAAGCTGTCCCATATTAAACTTTGCCTATTGTTGTGGTTAGGATTTTTGAAAACAATGAAGCTTTTGTTTCCTTTTCTTCGGGACTTAAATGTCCTTTAGAGCGAAACCATGCTCGGCTTAGATCGGATCCGAGTCGGTAAATTGTAGGTGATGACAATTTTGTACCCAGTGGTAGTCCACTGGTGAAAAAATATCTGTTACAGAGATAGACCAACGGGGAGTGGGGAGTTGGTTTGTTAATAGGCCTCCTTACGTTTTTGGCCCCATCGCGCCAAACGCTTCAAACAGTGTCT
This sequence comes from Ricordea florida, assembly GCA_949710005.1. Lineage (NCBI taxonomy): Eukaryota > Metazoa > Cnidaria > Anthozoa > Corallimorpharia > Ricordeidae > Ricordea > Ricordea florida. The sequence goes on along the minus strand of OX453273.1, from coordinate 7,364,305 downwards.
GTGTGAAAATCTAAGGTCAACTAATTTCTGTAAAACTTGAACTCTGACAAAAATAATAATAATTGCAAACTTAGGCTACTTATTTCACCTACCAAATGTGAGGGATTTAGCTGTGCTTAAATTTTAGTCCGCGGGAAAAATACAGGCGTGAAATGTATCGGAAAGTTATAAGCGGCCGGGCACATTCTCGTGCAGGTACGTCACTTAACTTTACTGGTCATAAATGTTTCAGAATTCAAGTTTCACGGATATTATTCGGACATCGAATCCCTCGATCACTATCGTTTGCCTACCCGACGTACGTGACGGCATCCAAAACAGTGATGCACTACGCCAGCCTTTAGAAGCATCACTGGGTGAATTTTTTATTGTTTTCTCGGCATGTTGCTGTTTTTAGACTCAATTGCGTTTCGCTTTATTCTAGTCGTCAGCAAAATTGTTGTCGGCTTCAAAGTTCTTGTTGTCGACGACCATAAAAATTTTAACGTCAGCGCGACGCGAGAATTCCATGGTTCAACAAACGTAAGCCGTAGAATTACTTTTTACAACCTGTGATTGAGTCAAAAGCCCGGGGGGGGGTACTTTAGGAATTTCTGGGTGGGGATGTGCCGCTGGAACCCTGAAACCCTTAGCCTATACCAGAGCTGGTGCAGCTGAATTTTGCTACCCTATACTAGAGTAAACGCCCCAAATCACTCCTAATCTAGAGTAGCTGTATTCCACTAGCACAGTCTAGCCAAAACAAAACCTTATACCACAATCGTTTCTCTCTTCAAAAATGAGTTAATTTACACTAGTTCAGTTTTCTTTTTATTCTCAACCAACTGGTCAGTTTCGTGAAAAATGATACCCTATTCTAGACCCAAACGCTCTGATTTATATACCCTATGCTAGAGTAAACTGCTTGAAAACCATACCCTTCACAGCGGCACATACCTATATAGCCCATATATGGCAGTACCCCCCCGGGGTCAAAAGCTACGAAGAATGAGCAAGTTTTACGAAGTGTCAAAGGTGCTCGATAAACGCACAGATACTTGCGGTCGCGTTCAGTTTCTCGTCCGCTGGCGTGGATACGGAAAGAAACACGACAGTTGGGTCGACGAAGAAGACACGAACGAACGTCTTCACAGTTTTCGCGCCACGGCAGTAATAAGAACTTTTTTCTGATGGTCAATTGAAAAAAGAAAAAGATTGCAAGGCAAACTCTGTAAATCACAGATCAATGGTTTTTAACCGCCGAGGTGCAATAAAAGTCGTCTTCAAGGTCTATTGTGTGGTAATTATACAAACAAAAATGGTTTTCGGCGTTCATTGCGCGGAAACCAAGTATTGTCACCGAAAGCAGTGGAATTCAAGGAGTTTGTTGTGGTTCTACTCAAGGAAATTTATTAACAGTGGTATATGGCTACACATTTTGATGACAAAAAAATTCCCTCTCTATTTCTCAAACTATTAAAGGCCTGAGTTTTCACGCACCTTTTCCTTTCTAGCGCAGATATCGATTTCAGTTGGAATCGAAAATACACCTGGGTTTTCACGCACCATTTCTTTTGTAGCTCAGATTTCAGTTGGAATCGAAGTTCTGCATTCACTTATGGGGTGCCGTTTGTAAATTTATTATTTAGACCGAATTCAAGCCATTATTTCCATATATGTAAATAATTATTATATAATAGATAATGTCAGACAGTTTATTTATAAATAAGACACAAGAACTTATATGTAGATAATTATTTCAGGGACGTTCTGATTTATAAATATTCTTTTCCGATAAAGTAATTATAAATAAATATTTATTGAAACAACTCCAATTGATGATATGATATGGGGATCCTGGCACATTTTCCATTTCGATTTCATTACGATTTTAAAATACGTGCGATGCTAGCACATTTTCCATTTCGATTGGGGTGCCAAGCCTTCACCAAGCCGATACCAAGTTTCCGCTAAGTCTCTGCAAAGTTTCAGCCAAGCCCACTCACCAAGAGGGGCCGACAGGCGGAGCGAGCAACGCGAGCGGAGGGCGAGACTGCCCCTGGCTGGCTAAGTCTCAGCAAAGTTTCAGCCAAGACCTCTGCCAAGTCTGGGACGAGTTTTGGGACACAGGAATTTAACCAGGCCAAGTCTCAGCAAAGTTTCAGCCAAGACCTCTGCCAAGTCTGGGATGAGTTTTGGGACACAGGAATTTAACCAGGCCAAGTCTCTGCAAAGTTTCAGCCAAGCCCGCTCACCAAGAGGGGCCGACAGGCGGAGCGAGCAACGCGAGCGGAGGGCGAATCTGCCCATGAAAAACGCCAGGTTTCCGCCGACTGCAAAGCTGACACAAAAACTATATGAAATTTGTTGGGCTGGGATCTGGCACATTTTGTGAAACTGATACTAAGCCTATGCGAAACCCAGAAAATTTGATGAGGAGGATTTGGCACATTTCGAAAAAATGATTTTCAAAAGAAATAAAATACCTATTTAAAAAGAAGAATCATTACACAAAATGGAACAACAATTACGAAGATTGAATGTGCCGCAACTAAAATCTTTAGTTAGATGGTATAATATTCGAGGACGATCGGCGTTTAATAAAGCAGAACTTATTGGGGCGTTGATTAATATACCCGAAATAAATAATAATATTCGAGAAATAGTTGATAATATTGCTGGAATTGTTGGCGAGCTACGTAATATGCCAATGAGGCCAATAAATCAACCAAATTTACCTCTACCAATTCCTAATAATGAGCCGCCACCAATTAGAATAAGAAGACAACCAAATTTACCACCTTTAACTATTCCCCAACCAATACCTGGAACACCACCAGGCTCACCAGATATAATTAGACCGGGAACCCCTCCGGGTCCGCCCCCACCAAATCAACCAAGAATAAATATTAATAAATCTAAATCATCACCCAAACCAAAAACAAAACAAACTCCTTTTTTGGGGAATGTATTGAACAAGTTTTGGAATTTTGTGAAACCATATATTCCTAAAAAGGTAAAAAATAAAACAGAAGAATTAGCTAAAAAATTCATAGAAAGATACAAAAAAGTAAATAAGCTCAAAGAAATAAAACCACCAAAAAGAGATTATGAGAAGGAGGGAGCAAAACCAAAAACAAAAAGAAATGAGAATGTGGAAGATTTTACACCAAGGGAATATGAATCAGCCATTAATGGTAATTATATAAGCTATAGGATTGAAGGAAATAAAAGGAATGATGAGAAGACATTCTTACATAAAATAAAACCAAAAGTTATGGATTTACTTAGAAAGAGAGTTGAATCAAAAAAATCATTGAAGACTAAATTTATATTTTCATGCAGATTCAAAAAGAAATTATTTGATGATATAGATGATATATATGAATACTGTGATCCGAATTTTCCTTCTGAAAAATCAGAAATTGTTCTCGAGGCAACAGATTTATCAGAATTATTTGATAGATTAACAAATCAACAACTTGTATTATTTGAAAATTTTAAATATAATGGATCTGGTTGGGAATTCGAACGTGTACTATTCTTTGACATTTTCATAGATCGTTTTGTTCCACTTTTAGGTGGATCTTATATTCCATTACCAAAAGAATTGTTAAACAGGAATGCTATTATTAACCCTAAGAATTATGATAATGAATGTTTCAAGTGGTGTGTATCACGAGCAGTTTATCCAACCGATAAAAATCCACAAAGAATAACTAAAGAATTGATAGAACAATCAAAGAATTTTAATTGGAATGGAATTAATTTCCCAAGCACAATTCAAGATATTGTTAATTTTGAAAACCAAAATGATTATGATATTGCTATATATGGATATGATGAGAAAATAGGGGTATATCCTATAAAAAGAAGTGGTAAACGAGGATTTAAATTGATCAGATTACTTTTATTAACAGAAGAAACTGAAGATGAAGATGAAGAACCGAAAAAACACTTTGTTTTAATAAAGAATATTAGTGCACTTGTACGAAGACAATTTACTAAACGTAAATGTAAGTTGTACTTTTGTGATAATTGTTTGAATCCTTTTTACTTAAAAAGATCATTAGAAAAGCACGAAGGATATTGTTTTTTGTACAATGAAGTAAGGATTGATATGCTAAAAAATGAAGATGGCAGCCCATGTTTTCTTTCTTTTAGAAATTTTGTTAAAAAAATGAAGATACCTTTTGTGGCCTATGCGGACTTTGAGTGTATTTTGAAACAAATAAAACAAACGGGTTGGTTTGATAAAAGCAAAAGTTACACTAATAAATATCAGCAGCACAAACCGGTTGCGTTCGGTTGCTATATTAAGAGTTTTAATGAAAAAATATGCAAATCCAGATTTTATAGATATACTGCTAAATCTCCAGAAGATGATGTGGCGCAGAAATTTGTGGAATATATTGAAGAAGAATTTAGGAAAATTTACAAGGATTGCATAAGTTATAATGTAAAAAGATTCAAAAAGTTTAATAAGAAGAATATGACTGAAGATGAAAAAATAGATTATGAAAATGCTACAAACTGCCATATCTGTGATAAAGAATTGGGCAAAGATAAGGTAATAGATCATTGTCACCTTACAGGAAAGTATAGAGGTGCGGCGCACAAAGATTGCAATTTAAATTATAAGATTCCAAAATTCTTCCCTGTCATAATTCACAATCTTTCAGGGTATGATTCTCATCTATTTATTAATAATCTTGCAAAAACAGAAGGTAAAATAAAACTAATACCAAATAATGAGGAAAAGTATATTTCTTTCTCAAAGGAGATTGTGGTTGATACCTTCAAAGATAAAAAAAGCGGTGAGATGAAAGATGTTATCAGGGATATCAGGTTCATAGATTCATTAAAATTTATGCCGTCCAGCCTTGATAATTTGTCTGGCAATCTTACTAAATGTGGAAAGTGTGGCGTTTGTAAAGGTGAAATAAAAGGGAGATGCCTTGATCCAACAGATAAAAACCTGCATGAAATTAAAAAGTATTTTGAAGGTGAAGAATTAAAGTTATTATTGAGAAAGGGGGTTTTCCCATATGATTATCTTGATGATTTTGATAAATTAAATGAAACCCAACTTCCCCAAAAGGAGGTGTTTTACTCAAAACTTAGTGAAAAAGATATTTCAGAAGAAGATTATACGCATGCAAAAAAGGTATGGAAAACTTTTAATATGAAAACAATGCGGGATTACCTTAATTTATATCTCAAGTCTGATGTTTTATTATTGGCGGATGTTTTTGAAAACTTTAGAGATGTTTGTCAAAATACCTATAGATTAGATCCTGCTTGGTATTATACAGCGCCAGGTCTGGCTTGGGATGCTATGTTGAAAAAAACAAAGGTTGAATTGGAGATGATAAATGACATTGATATGCTAATTATGATTGAGAAAGGTGTTAGAGGGGGCATATCCCAGATATCAAACAGATATGCTAAAGCTAATAACAAATACATGAAAGAATATGATCCAAAAATGGTGGTAAATTATATAGAATATCTAGATGCGAACAACTTATATGGTGGGGCAATGAGCGAAGCATTACCAACTCATGGTTTAAAATGGATGAGCGAAAATGAGAAAACAAATTGGAGAAATATTCCATGTATAGTAGAGGTTGATTTAAAATATCCGCGACATCTTCATGATTTGCATAGTGACTATCCGCTTGCCCCGGAAAGAATTAAGGTTAATAGGGTTGAGAAATTAATACCGAATCTGAATAATAAGAAAAATTATGTTGTTCATCATGAAACACTAAAAAAATATGAAAGCCTTGGATTAGAAGTAACAAAGGTTCATAGAGGAATTAAATTTGAAGAATCAGCATGGTTGAAATCTTACATAGATTTGAATACCGAAAAAAGGGCAAAAGCAAAGAATGATTTTGAAAAAGATTTCTTCAAACTAATGAACAACTCTGTATTTGGGAAAACAATGGAAAATCTTAGAAAAAGGGTTGATATAAGATTGGTTACTAATGAGAAAGAAGCAAGAAAATTAATATCAAAAGCTAACTATAATCGCCGCACTATTTTTTCTGAAAATCTTATGGCTATTCATATGAATAAAACGAATATAAAATACAACAAACCCATTTACTTGGGAATGTGTATTTTAGATATAAGCAAGTCAATGATGTATGACTTTCATTATAATTATATTAAACCAAAATATGGTGAAAAAGCCAAATTACTTATGACAGATACAGATAGTCTTGTATATGATATAGAAACTGAGGATTTTTATAAGGATATTGCCCCAGATGTGATGGAAAGGTTTGACACTTCCAATTTTCCTGATAACCATCAATCAGGTATTTGGACTGATAAAAACAAAAAAGTAATTGGTAAGTTTAAAGATGAGGCTGGTGGTAGAATTATCACCGAATTTGTTGGTCTACGAGCTAAGCTATATGCTTTCAGGATGGATGACGGCAAAGAGGTAAAAAAGGATAAAGGAATTAAAAAATCTGTTGTAGAAAATAGTATAAGATTTGATGATTACAAGGATTGTTTAGAAAATAAAGCAAAGCAGATGAGGGAGATGCAAGTAATAAGAAGTTACAAACATTTTGTTTATACTGAAACCGTTAATAAAGTTGCACTATCTGCTGATGATGATAAGAGAATAATTTGTAAAGATGGAAAACATACTTTACCATATGGTCATTATCTTACCAAAACTGAATCTGGTGGAAGTTCTGTATCATAAGGTACAACTTGTAATTCTTCCCTCACAAAACCACGCCTTGGTCCATCAGTTAAATAATATAAAACTGGTTGATTAGGTTTAATCATGCTTTTAGAAATATCATAAACTTTGATACTCCAAATAGGATCTGTAGCCCTCCTTTTTTCACCACCTTCAAGCTCACCCGGAAATAATAAATATCTAACTTTAACAATAGGCGGCAATCTAACCTCATCAAGCCCAACCACGCGTTTATAATTTTTAGGTTCAATATCAACCTCTTTCATTTTTATAGCCTTAACAGGCTCTTTACCAGTTATTCTCGTTTTTGTATTATTCAAAGTTTTTAGAATAGCCGGCAATCTTTTCACCCACACCCTTGATCGCCCTGCGCTGATCATTTCCTGCGCATATTGATGGCTAAATAATCTTTCTCCTAATATTTTATTTGCGTTTTCCACAAATGCTTGTGCTCTATGATTACCAGCTTCACTTCTTTGCATTCTCACATTATGGTAATTCATGAGTTTACTAACTTCTCCCATAAATTCTTTCCCAGGATCAACCATTAATGTTTTTGGGTATTTCAATCTTCTAGAATATATTTTCTCAAAAGCTTTTGATATCTCTCGACTTTCTTTTGAAGTTAATGCTTCAGCATCTTTATATCTCGAGGCGATATCAACCACAACTAACACATATTTATATGATTTTCTTCCGACTTTATCGTGCGGTAAAAATAATAAATCCGCTTGGTGAATCTGATTGGGTTTATCCACAGTCCAGTGCGGTCTAGGTATATATTTAGGAGCAGGCAGATAGATTTGCCATATTGCTTGTTTTGCTAGCCATTGTTTTGACTCATTTTCACTTACTCTGGCCTTCTCTGCCAATTTAGGAATTGCAGAATATCCTTTCCAATACCCTTCGGCCGAATAATATATTTTTGTCATCATTTAAAAATAAACAAGTATCTTATAAATTGAAATGGTTGAGGAGGAAGAAGAAATAAAATTTACCGAATACCAAATCAACATTATGAAAAAAATTATTAGGAAAAAAATTTTATATATGGAAGACGGCGATCAAATTTTTAATATTATGATTTTAATTCCCGAGGCTAGAGAAGGTTTATTAAAACATATTTCCAAGTTAGAAAAGGTTTAAAGGTTAACCAAAGTATCTTATAAATTTACAATGACGTCTGAAAAAATTAACCCAAATAGAATTCCCAAAGAACCCTTTGGCTTGAAAGCAGAATCAACCCTGAATAGAATTACTCTAAATCCATCCTCAGCAAGCCCCGGAGAAACATTATACATAAATATTCCAAAACTCGCCGAGAATTTGGTGATTGTGCCCGGAAGTGTATCTCTTCTATTTGACTTAGATGTTGAGGGTCATGCTAATAATACAGTTGTGAATAATTTAGGGCGCAATCTTGTATCAAGAATGAAAGTTCTTTTTGGAGGAGAAACATTGCAAGATACTCAAGGATATGATTTATTTCAAACATATCATGATTTATTCTTAACTGAAGAGGAGAGAGAAGATAGATTAAAACAAGGTATTTCTTCGCTAAATATTAGAAAACTTAGAACAAAGGCTGGAGACTCAAAATCACAAGATGTAAAAGAAGTTGCCTTAGCTAATGTCCATGGGACAAAGTACAGAATACCAATAAATCATCCTATTCTAAACGATCATGGAGTTTTTTATCCGAAAGCGTTGGAAAATCATCTTATATTTGAGATTACTCTTGCCCCGATCGCCAATATTCTTATTTATTCTGATACAACTAAAGCACCATCATATTCGATCAAAAACCTAGAGTTAGAATATTCCTCAATTTCAAGCGAATACTTGGCGCGCGAGGCGCAAGCAACTTATCAAGTCGGCAAAGGATTCTTTTATGAAAATGTTACTTTGCACAAAACTTTTACATTTTCCATTGCCGGAGATGGCGTTATTAATCAGCATATTAATTTGCCGAGAAGATCAATGACGGGAATATTGTTTTTGTTTTTAGCGCCTCAAGCTGCGGGAGCAAGGGATTCTGAAAATTTTTATAATCCAGGTATATCTTCCGTCGAAATTGATGTTGATGGCGTTCCAAATAGAATATACTCCAGGGGAATGATTCCGTCCGATCTTTGGGAATCCGTGAAGAAAAGATTTCGTCGGGATGATGGTTTACAAATTTCTTTGAAAGAAAAAGAATTTTACGCGGATAAGTTTGCTCTTTGGGTTGATACTAGAACTCATCCAGATAATGGAATTCATGGTGGTGGACTTGCTCTAAATAATACTCACGATGGTGTAAAAATAGAAATTAAGAGGAAACAAGGCGGAACTGGAACCATAACTTGTCATATGTTTGTCGTAGCCGATGCAATGCTGGAGATTATGAATTCAAGTTTGAGATCAATTAAGTACTAACCGAGAATCTAAAAACATAATGTTATGATACAAAAATCATGGAAGATTTACGAGATAAAATCCCATTCCATTGTATTATAACAGGGCCCACAAATTGCGGAAAAACAAAGTACTTAATTGAACAGCTCCGAGGTCCTTTCCGGAAAGTTTTTGAATATATTGTTTTAATTTGTCCGACTTATTCTAAAAATAAAACTTATCATAATTTTGCTAATAAGGATGGGCGTTTTTATGTATTATCTCCGGATGCAAGTAACGTAGAGGAGATTAATGAGTTACTAACTGTTTGCCAAACTTTATTCTCCGGAACAAATACTTTAATAATTTTGGATGATTGCGCCGTTTCAAACGATCTGAAGAAAAGATCAAATAAGTTCATAGATTTGGCATTCTCTGGAAGGCATCATGGTTTATCGGTTTGGGTTCTAACTCAGCAATTAACATCCATAGCAAAACCATTCCGGGAAAATGTTGCCTGCGTCGTTACTTTTCATAATCCCTCTCAGAAAGGGATGAAGATGTTTTTCGAAGATTACGGCGGTGATTTGGATTATGAATTAGGAAAAAAGTTTGTACAACTCCTGAAAACAGAAAAATATTCTAGGTTATGTTTATCTTTGCGATATCCATTTAATTGCTATTTAGAGATACCCGAAGTGATTTAACAAATATGACAAAGCCGGAAGATTATATTGACCAACCGACAGAAAAAACTGACCGTCCGCAGGGAGGATCGGGAAAAAATGATACTAATCAAAGTGAGGATCTTGAAATAAAACAGGAATCACTTGCCATTCTCGCAGCCTTAGGAACAACAAAGGAATATTTAGGGGCGGAAATGAGTCTGGGTGATATAAAGAAATTATCGGAAAAAGATGTAGAAAAATATTTTAATCGTTACCAAGCGGTAATGGGTAAGAAAATTAATGGAGGATTAGTAGATTCGTCCCTTCAATTAGTTTCTAAACTTATTTCTTATTTAGTTCCAGTTGATGATATAGAATCTCTTTGCAATGATCTGAAGAATGATGATTTGGTTAATCGTGAATTAACAAACATTGTTGGGCTCCTAGCATTGAAAGCAGGAAGATTGGCAGCACTTGCTAGCGGTCTATTTCAAGTAGCTAAACACGTTAAATTCAACAAAAATCAACAATTTCCAAGAGAAGAACCAGCAAAATCTAACACAACTGATCGGCGTGCAAGCGCCTCCCCAGCAGAGCTGGATCAGGAAACTAAGCAATCTGCTGAAGGTGTTGATACAGTATATTAAACAGATCTAAAAACTTATTTGTAGCATCTAAATAACAATGTCTGAACAATCTGAACAAAGTGCAGGAGGAGATGAGGAGCAAATTACAGCCGATCCCAAACCAGATACTAAAAAGAAGGAGAAGGATCCCAAAAAAGTCGCGGCCGGAAAGAAATTAGCTGAATATAATAAAAAAGCAAAAGAAGCATTAGCCAGGGAGATGAAACGAGAGGAAAAAATAAAACAGGAAGACTCTGCGGACCGAGGAGCAAATGAAAATACATATAGTGAAGCAAAATCGTGGCTTCCAGAGCTATCTTTTACTACTGTTTTATCCGTTATTGGATTGGGGTTTACAGCATTTGATCTTTTTATGAGATATAAGGAAAAAGCTCGGACTGAATATTCAAATAGGATAGCTGATTTATCCCAAGTTCCGCAATTACCGCAACCAAAAAAGATACCATTTTCTGTAGCCCCAAAATCTTTAGGAATGGAATAAAGTCATTTAAAAGTTTCTTACTGATGAGTAAAAAATCATGTCAACTGAAAACAAACTTGTGAAAACTGTAACTGATTCAGCTGTGCTTATCGGATTAAGCGCGGGAGTTGGGTATGTGGCAAAAAAAATGATGAAAGAATCGTTTTTGAGTGATCCATCCATGAGTATTACAAATTACGCAAAATGGGTTGCCGTATTATCCGGAAGCATGTATCTTAAAACATATTTAGAGGATCAAAAGATTTTACCAAAATAAAATGGCATCAATAGCGATGATGATTGGCGGGGCAATATTGAATGCAACAGCATTTACCGGAGGAAATTATCTTGCAAAATATTTATCTGGACGCAGCGTTGATACTGAAAAAATACGACACGATAAAGCAATGGAAAAATATCAAAGGGATTACGCAGAATATCAGGAAAAAAGACAAAAAATGCTTGATTGGAAAATGAAGAAAAAAGATGAAAAATATCAAGCATCAAAAAATATTTCGGCTACAAATCAGGCTTTTGAATTGTACGGGCAAATGACTGAACCCAAATTCTCTGATTATTACAAACCAAGCGATGACCAAAAGACTGGGGAAATGATATATGCCGGGGCCGGAATGTTAGGTTTGGGGTACGCGGTAAGTAAAATATTATAATGTTATGTAACCTGTAATTCAGAAATTAGAATAAGTTATATAACATAAATGGTTTATTTTTTATTTATTTTCGAAGCTATTTTTTTCGTCATTTCTTCATCACTAATACTATTATCATTTTCTATTCCATATTTTTCAGTTACTTTTGCTCTTATTTCTCTTTTATATTCTTCAAAGTCTCTACCTTGATCATGTTCTTTTTTAATTTCACTTAAAATCTTATTAGCATCTCGACGTGAAATAATTATCCCATGTTTTTTAGCATAATTTATAAAATCATTATCACTAACTGTGACAGTTTTATATTTTTGCTCTTCCTTACTCATTTTAATTTATGTATTTTATGTTTTTTCTTTTTAAATATCAATTTTTCTTTTATTTCCGACTCAAGGTAATCTAAAGATTTCTTATTGATGAGTAAAAAATCATGGCAGAGGGAGGAGAAATAGATCCAACTGATCCAACTGAACTAAATGAGATGAAAGATGATAATGATGATGATAATGAGCAAATTGGTTTAAAAACATTTACATCCACATCTACCGATTTGGAAAATCCTGATTATTGGGGTAAAGAAAAAGACACTTCATTTGGTGGAGCAAAACCAAAAACTAAAAAGGGATATATAGGATTGCCATCTGAAGATATTGATGAGATGGAAAGAAAAAAAGATGAAGCCTGGGCAGAAATTAAAAGTAAACGGCCAGAAGCGGAACCAATTTTTAGTTTTAGGTATAATGAATTTGGTAAATTACAAATATCAATAATGCGCGATGATCCTAAAAAAGTTAAGTGGTATGATTTTTATGATAAATATGGTAATGTAAACAAAGAAATAATGAAAATAAAAACATTAAGAGTTGCGCTTGGTCCTTCAGCTGAAGAGATTTTGGAAAGAATTAGTAATGAAAAAACAAAGAAAAAGGGTTTAATCGCTAAACTAAAAGAAAATATAAAAATTAAAAGAGATAAACCTAATATTACACCAGAAGAAAGTAACCAAATTGAAGCCGAAGAGAGAGAAATTGTTAATAACGAAGAAGATTTGGCTAGTTTAGAAGATGAGGAAGAAAAAATACAAAATAGAATGTCATTGCGCGATCGTATAAAAGACATTTTCAAAAAGCATGGGTTTACAGTATTTGCAGTTTTAAGCGCTGTTGGTTTAGTAATTGGGGTTATAATTTCTAATCTTTCCAAAGGGCTATCTACCTTAGGAAGGGGTTTAGGAAATGGATTGAAAGCTATTGGGAAAAAACTGGGTGAAATATTACCGGGAATGGTCGGAGCAATAGTTAGCTTTCTATTCAAAACTGCGGGTGAGGTTATTGGGTTTTTAGGAAAGAATGCTTGGCTTTTGATAATGGCAATAGTTTTATATTTTGTGGAAAGTATAAAAAGGAAGAGAAAGTAGATCTGCTTCCAGCTTCGCTCCGGCGTAGCCGGGGAGGCCCGAAGAGCCGATGGGGAGGGCTCCGCCCGATCGCAACCTCTTTGTGATCTAAAGATATCACACTGACCAGTAAAATACAATATGGATCAATACGGCGGAATTTATCCTCAATTAGCTGAAGAACCAAAAAATTTCAGGATTTTAAAGTCATGTGAAGTATTAAATAATCTTAATAAGGAAATTGTTCATTACGAGGAAGTAAGAAAAAAATACAATAGGGCAAGAGGAATATTTACAAAAATCAGTGTTGGAAGTGGTGTGTTTTCAGTTATCCTTTCTGCAAGTGGTTTGGGTACATCTCTTACTGGTTTTGGAGCTATTATTGGCGTACCGTTAGGTGTTGTGGGCGGTGTATGCGGTGGGGTATCGGTTGGTTGTGCCGCTATATCAAAAAGACTTTCTCATAATGTTAGTAAACATGAACAAACAGTTTCTCTGGCAAAGGCAAAAGTAAACACCATTAACGATTTAGTTTCAAAAGCATTGAAAGATAAAACTATATCAGACCAAGAATTTTCTCTAATTTTATCAGAGTCAGAAAAGTTTGAAAAACTAAAACTAGAAATACGTCAAAAAAATCATACGGAAAAAAACATGAACATAAAACAGATAAGGACCGCGGTCATTGCGGATATATTAAAAGATCTGAACAATCGAGAACGTTGAAAATTTCATACGAAAAAACCGAAGTAGGATGGAATTTTTTTGCCGGTATTAGAAAAGAGGTTAATTGATTTTACATCTTATTCTTAATCTAAAGATCAGAAAAATTGGAAAACAAAGAATAAGATGTTATTTAGCGATTTCATTAACCGCTACCCAAAAGCAAATATTTCCAAATTCAGTTATGTGCATGATTTATATGGCGGATATGTTAAATGGAAAGTTAATGGAACAACAATTATGTCTGATGATGATCCTACTGGAAAAACATGGACTGATGATCTTTCCGATAATTTGAAAAAGTTGTTACAGGAAGATTTAGGGATTGAAAATAAAATGAAAGTAAGTTCATTTCCGCAAAGTTTAAGATTTACAAAAGAAACATATCCGATACCAGGAATTAAATTCAACGAATTTGCTCTTAATGTAACAAAATTATTAATAAATCAAAATATATATGTTTCAGAAAAAGATCATTTCACCGTGAAAATGATAAATGTTTTTAAAAATCAAACTGTTGGGTTTACTAGCGGAAAAGAAGCTAGAGCTTGGTTAAGTAAACCAAATATTAATCAGTGGCCTCAACAATTAAACATGGCTGTTTGGTGCGCAACTTCTGGATGTGGAGTAAGTTTAAGTGATATTTTTAGTTACCCGAAAGTTATTAGAAGTTTTTTTGTATTTCACATTTACTTTACAATAAGAAGAATATTAGAGGAATTAAAAACACCATTTCCAGATGAAGAAACTTTTTCCGTTAAAAATAATAATTACAACAAAAATGCTTATAATAGGTTGTGCGCAGAATTTGGGTTAAGCAATAATCAAGATTTCAAAGGATGGAAAAAACCTTTAGCTGATTTTAGATTTAAGGGAGGAGCAAACAATGGAGTTGGAGATATATTCGTTGATTATGGTAAAGGATACGCGGACCCTGGAAGCGTGCCTGGAAGCGCAGCCTCTCAAGCAACGGGTGGGGGATACCAAAATGTTAGGATTATAAGAGGTTATGATACAGAAGCTAATATTTGGCCAAGCAGCGAAAATAAATTTTACGATGACGGAGGAAGAAAAAATAAAGGCGATTTAATATCAATGATTCGAAATGATCATTTTGTTGATTTTCAATATTCTTGGTTTATAGCAGAATCAGGTCATGGATTAACAAAAGCCGGATTGGGGAGAATAAATAGATCAGTTGAGGCTTTTGTTTATTGTATATTGGGTGCCCAAGTTAATACTAGAAATTCTATTGTTGGAAATGGGGGAGGAGCAATCGAAACGCAAAATGAATTCAAAGAATTATTTAATAGTAGCGTGAAAGAAAATGATATTTCTAATTCGGTTCAAAATTACCAAAAATCTGTTCAGGAAACTAAATTAAGACTTGATTTAGCAGTAGCTCCAGGTGTTTGGTTGATGCCAAGTAATTTAATTATAAATACAGAAAGTGTGGTTGGGTACAATAATAATCTAAAAATAGCTACAGAAGATATGAAATTTGGAAAAAATAATTCAATAAATGTCGAAACAAAAAACGTCGGAATAAGTCACAGTTTAGGAACCTCAAAGGTTTTATTAAATACCAATCCTCAACCGGAAAAACCTAAACAAAACAAAGTCGTTGAATCAAAAAATGAAGAAGAAGAAATTAGTAAAATAGAAGAAACTTCTTCTCACCAAAATAATCTTATTGTTTTAATGATTGTCGGAGGATTATTATCTTGGTTTTTATTTCGGTAATGTTTTGATTACGTAATCTAAAGATGAATGAGAAGTAATCAAAACAAAATGCTAAGTATTACAATGTATGATTCAGAAACCCGGGTTTATTTAGACCCACCGCTGAAAAATCTTCGGGAGATACAACTCCTAGATTGCGATATACGCCCAAAAAAGGTAATTTATTTCAAGGACCAACAGGCATTATTCAATGATAAGAATCAAGTCATCATAAAAATTCAACCTGGCACATATTCTCTTTGTAATATTCAATCAATCTTTCTTAATGATCCTGACGTGGAAAAGATAACAATAATTGAGAGTGATACTGTTGACTATCTTTATTCAAATAAGAACTACAAAATTAGACTTACTAGAGGATTGGCGGTTGGTTTAGGGGTGCCTGAAGTTATAAATCCTGGTAAATTATACCCCATAAATTTGCAGATTAGGGAACCTCTGAGACTTATGTGTAGTATAGTAGATAATAAGTCATCATATATGAATAACACTAAATATGGAGAACCTGTGAAACTCATGCCATCTAATTTACTAGCAAACATACCCTCAAAGGATTATCCTACAATTCCGATTCAAAAATATGAGAGCCATATAAACCACTTCGATTTAACTATCTTAGGCGCTGAATGGAAAAAACTTGATTTAGGGGGATTGCCAATAACTTTTAGTTTAAGATTTAGATAAATTTTGTTATGTAACCATTTGTTGGGTTATATAACATAATTTTTTATAATTAATCTTCATCACCCCATACCTCTTCTTTCAAAAACTTTAGCTCTTCAAAATCAATACACCAATCTAAATATCTAGATGGGTGCCATGTTATTGGAATTAGTTTATCATGTAATGGTTTGTAGAATTTGTTTTTATGTAATATCTTATATTCATCTATGTATAATTTTACTTTAATTGAAAAAATAAAAAAATCATTAATATTCACATCTTCATCATAATCTTCTTCCTCATTTTCATTATAATAACCAATAATATCACCATCAAATTCATATGCTTTATCTAATAAATTTATTGTGAAATCTTCGGTAAATATTTCATCATTGACATCCATATTCATTAAAAAATCATAAGAAAATATATTGTTCTTTTTATAACTACAAAAAACATCAAAATCAATTGCTTCACGATCTTTATTAATAAACCCGCGATTTTTTGTGATGTTTTGTAACAAATCTTTTTTAATTGAATCTACAAAATCAATAAAAGCCAGACTTTTTTTATTTGAATAATTAAAAATAATTGTTGTGTTTTCCATCTTTTTTTTATTTTATATTTTATCTTTTAAATTAAAATTCATTTTTAAAAATATCTATTTCATTAAGTTCTTCTGTTATGAAACCAAAATAGGGTTTAATAACATAATTTTCAACATTCTTTACAATGATACTTTTGTTTATTATGTTTACATATTTGTGACCCACCGCATTCTTTACAAAAACTTTTTTGCTTGTTGTGAAAACATATTTGTGAACCATCACATAATACACAGTAAGACTTTCTTTTCTTATGAATACATATTTGTGTTCCAACACACTTTTTACATTGATACTTTATTTTTTCATGAACGCATATTTGTGACCCTCCACATTCTTTACAAAAATATTTTTTGATTCCATGCGCACAAGGATAATTATACATTTCAATAGCTTTTGTAATTAACCCATCAATATCCTCATCTGTAAATTTTCCCAACTCATTAATTAAATTATCTTTAAACATTCTAGAACTTCCACTAATTTTCAACTCTTTTGCAATAAATTTTAGTTGCGGCACATTCAATCTTCGTAATTCTTGTTCCATTTTGTGTAATGATTCTTCTTTTTAAATAGGTATTTTATTTCTTTTGAAAATCATTTTTTTCGAAATGTGCCAAATCCTCCTCATCAAATTTTCTGGGTTTCGCATAGGCTTAGTATCAGTTTCACAAAATGTGCCAGATCCCAGCCCAACAAATTTCATATAGTTTTTGTGTCAGCTTTGCAGTCGGCGGAAACCTGGCGTTTTTCATGGGCAGATTCGCCCTCCGCTCGCGTTGCTCGCTCCGCCTGTCGGCCCCTCTTGGTGAGCGGGCTTGGCTGAAACTTTGCAGAGACTTGGCCTGGTTAAATTCCTGTGTCCCAAAACTCATCCCAGACTTGGCAGAGGTCTTGGCTGAAACTTTGCTGAGACTTGGCCTGGTTAAATTCCTGTGTCCCAAAACTCGTCCCAGACTTGGCAGAGGTCTTGGCTGAAACTTTGCTGAGACTTAGCCAGCCAGGGGCAGTCTCGCCCTCCGCTCGCGTTGCTCGCTCCACCTGTCGGCCCCTCTTGGTGAGTGGGCTTGGCTGAAACTTTGCAGAGACTTAGCGGAAACTTGGTATCGGCTTGGTGAAGGCTTGGCACCCCAATCGAAATGGAAAATGTGCTAGCATCGCACGTATTTTAAAATCGTAATGAAATCGAAATGGAAAATGTGCCAGGATCCCCATATCATATCATCACCAATTATTTATAAATCAGGCTATCTCTAAAATATGTATTTACATATCATAATATGTACAAACTTATCATTTATAAATCATGAAATTTTGTCTCTTCGAATGCAAAAGTATTATTTATAACTAATCCACTGTTGGTGCTTGATTTCATTATTTACAAATCATGCATTTTCATAACACCCCTGTTAAACCATTATTTATAAATAATGAAATTTCACTTCGCCAAGTGTAAATTTATTATTTATAAACAGTGGCATTTCACTATGTGCCCAAATTTATTATTTACAAAAAAATGGTTGTAATCTAAGATGTTTTTAGGGAATTTTATTTTATTTTAAGGTTATTCGCTACTGCCGTAAGGTTTTCATTTGTTAGATATTCTGTTACGTCCTCCAGCATTGCCATGGCTTCCTTCATTGACTTGACTTTCGGTTCCTTCGGCTGGGCATTGGTAATAAAATTGTATTAACCCGCGGAAATCTGTCATAATTTGACCAGGGTACAAAATCTCTAATTAGCACATAATCATGACAATGACAATAGACAGTGCACAGATACAAACAGTGTCCGTAAAGCGGGGTTGACGATGTATAAGAGTTTGTCGCTCGGGACACAGAAAAGTGTCCGTTGTCCGTATTAATATAATTACTTTATCGGAAAAGAATATTTATAAATCAGAACGTCCCTGAAATAATTATTTACATATCATCCGACAAGTTCTTGTGTCTTATTTCTAAATAAATTGTCTGACATTTTCAATTATTTACATATAAGGAAATAATAGCTTAAATTCGGTCTAAATAATAAATTTACAAACGGCACCCCATAACCCTTCGATGTAGAGTCGCTGTTCACCATCTTCCCCATACAAGGAGCAGTACAAGCCGCGTTACAGAGACTAAACAACGACCCCAGCCTGCCAGACCGTACAGCGCTCACACCCACCAAGACTGCAGAGCTCCTGAATTTCGTCCTGAGATCCACGTATTAGTACAACGGATCTCTCTACGAACAACAGGAAGGTGCACCAATGGGAAGTCCTGTTTCCGCTGTCGTTGCTGACCTTTGGAAACGCTATGTAGATGACACCTTCACCATCATAAAACGTAACGACCTGGACAATTTCCTTCATCACCTCAACCAACAGCACACGTCAATCCGCTTCATCATGGAAACTGAGAACGACATTAAGATTGCTTTCCTTGATTAACTAGTGACTAGGGAACCGGGCGGCAGACTCCACACCACCGTCCACAGGAAGCCCACGCACACCGACCATTACCTAGCGTATTATTAGCAGAGATAACGGAATTGAAATTCCAGAAGCGTGGATGCCGATTAAGAAACACAACAACAAACACACGGCGAGCCAGCGGACTCCCGAGGAAAACATAGCAAGCAGGAACAATTGTTTAGTCTCGGTCTCGGAATTTTAAAGAAGGGTCTCGGCGTCTCGGCGAGTTCCGTATTTTAGCATTTGCTACCCCTTAAAGTGTGTTCCTTCTCTCGTGAAATAAATATATCTTATAAGATGTTTTGGCGTGTAGTGTCGCTGAGTATTTTTACGAGTTGTGCTGTATTTTGAAGAGTCCGCAGGGCGAGTCAAAATACAAAGAACAAGTAAAAATACTCAGCGATACTTCGCACCAAAGTAAGAGATTTATTATTTAA
This sequence comes from Ricordea florida, assembly GCA_949710005.1. NCBI lineage: Eukaryota > Metazoa > Cnidaria > Anthozoa > Corallimorpharia > Ricordeidae > Ricordea > Ricordea florida. Next base: position 7,344,755 of record OX453273.1, on the reverse strand, counting down.
CATATTTTTCAGAGATATGTAATTCACCGGTACGAGGACAGAATAATTTATAAAAAATTGTCCAAGGATTTATCAGAGATTTAAACAAAGATTTTTTCCCCGTTTACAAAAGTATCCGCAAAATCCGCAAAATCCACAAAATTAATCAAAGATTTATCAGAAAATTAAAACAGCGATTTTACCAAGAAAGAAAATAAAATTTTTGAATTTTAAATGTTAATTTAAAGGCATATCTTAAGAAAGTATAAATGGAAAAGTTACAAAGATTAAAATTTGTGGAATTAAAAAAAATTTCAAAAGAGTTAAAAATTAAAGGACGATCTAGAATGCGTAAAGCAGATTTTATTAAAGAGTTAAAAAATTTTCCATATGAGGAGATTATTAAATTAATACCAAAAGATACTATTAATAATAAAAATAATAATAATAATTATATTTGTATTCATGGAAAGTGTAGATATTTTTGTAGAGAGTGTGGAGGATCTCAAATATGTGAACATAATAAAATTAAGTCATATTGTAAAGAATGTAAAGGTTCTCAAATATGTGAACACAAATTACAAAGGTATATCTGTATAGAGTGTAAAGGCAAAGGAATATGTAAACACAATAAACAAAAGAGACAATGTAAAGAATGTTGTTAAACATAAAAAATAAAATTTGAATTTTTAATATTAATTTAAAGATATAAAATATAAAATAAAAGATGGAAATAAATAAAATTGGAGTGGAATATTATAATGATAAAAAACTGAGTTTCTCCGATTTTATAGAGTCAATTAAAGAAGATTTTTTAAAAATATTATCAAAATATCGTGTGTTTATTGATTATTACGACGATGAAGATTGTGATTTTTTTGATCAATATAATGAAAATAATGAATTTATTCAATTTGCAATTACTTATTATAATCACCGCGATAATCGGAAAGAATATATTGTTTTTAAATCGGCTAAAAATTTTGACCTCTATGGTATATGCGTTGATAATTTTGTAAAATCAGCATTAAATTGTAATAATATAATAAAACGCCAAGTTGATGGTGACTTCGGGCCATATTTTAGATGTTTTGATCAATATTATGATGATTGTTTTGAATATTATAATGGGTGTGGAGATTCTTATCTTAATAAAAAATGTAATATTAAAAAATTCGATAAAAAGTTTTTTGTTAAACGCATAGAAATAGATATAGAAATAAATTGTTTTAAATATTTTCATAAAAATAAATTCTACAAAAGTTTGTATGATGATTTAATGAAAGTAGCATGGCATCCAAGTAGGTATTTAGATTGGTGTATTGATTTTGAGGAGTTAAAGTTTTTGAAAGAATTATGGGGTGAAGATTAGAAATAATTATGTTATATAACTCAAGAAAGCGTTACATAACAAAAGACCTAAAGGACCAGCTACGCTGAAATTTATCTGAATCTTAAACTTATAGTTATGGGAGAATCCTTAAGATTAAGTTTTTTCCATTCAGCGTCTAAGATTGTTAAATCAAAGTGATTTATTAGGGTATCATATTTTCGAACTGGAATTGTTGGATAATCTTTTGAGGGTATGTTTGCTAGTAAGTGGGATGGGGACAGTTTTACAAGTTCTGAATATTTGGTGTTATTCATATATGACGACTTATTATCCACTATACTACACATAAGTCTCATCGGTTCCTTAATATTTATATTTATGGGGTATAATTTACCAGTATTTATAATTTCAGGAAGTCCTAAAGAAACTTGTAAACCTTTAGTAAGTTTAATGTTGAATACCTTATTTGAAAATAGATAATCAATAGTATCACCTTCAATTATTGTTATATTTGATCCTTTTTCACTATTAAGAATTATAGATTGAATATTACGAAGTGAATATGTGCCGGGTTGTATTATTACAAGAGGTCTATCCCTTTCATCAGATAATATCTGTTGATCCTTGAAATTAATCAATCTTTTGGTTTGTATATTACAATCCAGGAGCTGTATCTCCCGAAGATTTTTCAGCGGAGGATCTAAATAAATCCTAGTTTCTGACTCATACATGGTAATGCTCAACATTTTGTTTTGATTACACCATATTCATCTTTAAATCGAGCTTTGCTCGGAACCGGCTATGCCGTAATTTCTATAATCAAAACCTTAACAAAAATTTGCATTGACGTAATCACATTCCTGAGCGACGTTAGAAACCGACCTTTTAAAAGTAAACATAAAATCTACTTTTCGATTTCAAATCCACTTTACATTTTGCTTGTTGCTATGTCGTAAAAGTATGCAATCTATTGTTCTACATGTGAACACTAATTTACAAACAATCATAATCACGTGAAATACTCATGAACTACCGAAATAGATACACTATACAAATACACTAGAGACAATTATAAATGTTAATATACGCACTTCATGCTCGCTTCGTGTATTGGTTTCATGTTGCGTAGTCACGTCCGACTTTTCATTTTGCGTTGGGGGGATTTTTGGGTTTGGATTTGTTTCAGCTATATGAGGTAACTTTACCTTTGAAGATCCTAAGTTATGATTTATTCCAACCTGTTTTGATTCAGTGTTTAGGGAATTATTCACTCCAAAATTCATATCATTACTCGCTTTCATAAGTTTGTTGTTAAAACCAGTCACGCTTTCAGTGTTGATTATCATATTACTTGGCATCAACCATACACCAGGAGCAATAGCTAAATCAAGCCGTAATTTCGCTTTTTGTACAGCTAATTGATATCTTTGGATAGAGCTAGAAATGTCATTCTCAATCACACTACTTTCAAATAAAGCTAAGAATTCTTGTTGTGTCTCGATTGCTCCACCACCATTACCATAAATCGAGTTTCTAGTGTTAACTTGTGCTCCCAATATACAGTAAACAAAAGCTTCAGCGGATCGATTCAATCTACCGAGTCCAGCTTTAGTGAGTCCATGTCCACTTGTTGGGATAAACCAACCATATTTGAAATCAGCAAAGTCATCATTACGAATGAATGAGATTAGGTCACCTTTTTCTTTCTTACCACCTTCGTCAGCAAATTTACCACCTTCACCAGGCCATTGATCTGCTTCATGATCATAATTCCTTATAATATGTACATTTTGATATCCCCCTCCTTTTCCATGAAATCCAGAACCATAATCGAGGAATATATCTCCCAATCCTCCGTTTCTACCACCTTTCCATCTAAAGTCTGAGTTTTTTGATATGCTAAATTCTGCACACAAACGTTGATATGCTACTTTACTATAGGGATTATTATTTATTACAAAAGGTTGCTCATCAGGTAAAGGAAGGCTTAATTCATACAGTATTCGTCTTATTGTGAAATATACATGAAACTTAATGAAGCTATTCACTACTTTGGGATAATTTAGACTTTCAAAAGGACTTATACCACAACCAGATGTTGCACACCAAACTGCAAAGTTAAGTTGCTGAGGCCAATAATTCATATCTGGAGCATTCAACCATTTTCTACTTTGTTTACCAAACTTGAAAGTCACAACTTGATTGGTAAAAACATCACGCATCTTTGCTGTGAATTTCTTTGTATTTGAAACATATATATCTAGTGAGGTTAGCATTTTTGTTATGTCACTTGTAAAGTCATCAAAATCAATTGCTGGTATTGGATAAGATCGATTAGTCATAGTTAAACTCTTTGGGAATGAACTCAATTCAGAATCATCCAACCCTAAATCTTTCCATAAAAGTCTTTTCATATGAGGTGATAGGTCATCAGTCCATGTTTTTCCAGTTGGATCATCATTAGACATGACAGTCATTCCATTATATCTCCACCTAATAAATCCACCATATGGATCAGCTACAATTATGAATTTGCCTGTGTCGGCGTTTGGATATTTTTTTATGAAATCATTGAGTGCCATTTTATTCTTTATGTTTAGAATAAGATGAAAAGTCTTTAGACCGGCTTCGCCGATATGTTTTTAAATCAACTCCGTTCTTTCCTAATACCAATCTCATAATTCCATCCTGAAGGTGTTTTCTCAAATTGCATTTTCAACGTACGGGACCGGTTAGCTCCTTTAATATGTCCGCACGAACATCTCTCCTTATCTGTGACATGTTTAAGTTTTTTTCTGTATCTCTCCGAAATTTTTGACGGATTTCTAGTTTTAGTTTTTCAAACTTTTTCAACTCTTCTAAAATTATAGAAAATTCTTGGTCGGATATAACGTTATCTCTCAATGCTTTTGAAACTAAGTCTTGAATGGTGTTTACCTTTGCTTTTGCTAGAGAAACAGTCTGTTCGTGTTTACCAACTTTATGAGAAAGTTTTTTAGAAGCCACACCACATCCAACCGATACTCCCCCACAAATACCTCCGACAACTCCCAATGGGATACCAACAAGGGCACCAAAACCAGTAAGAGAGGTTCCCAATCCACTTGCAGATAGGATAACTGAAACCAACCCACTACCAACACTGATTTTAGTAAATATTCCTCTCGCTCGATTATACTTTTTTCTAACTTCCTCATAATGTTTAATTTCCTTCTCAAGATTTTGTAGCACTTCACATGACTTTTGTAGTCTGAAATTATTTGGATCACCATTCATTGGTAATTGTGGATAAATTCTATTGTAGTCTTCCATATTATATTTTACTGATCGACACGATATCTTTAAATAAATTCGAACAGGTTTGTTACTTTCTCTTATTTTTAAACTGTTCCACAAAATATAGAACCACAGCCATTATCAAAAGCCAAGCATTCTTACCTAAAAATCCAATAACCTCACCTGCTGTTTTGAAAAGAAAGCTCACGATCGCTCCAACCATTCCAGGTAATATTTCACCTAGTTTCTTACCAATAGTTTTCAAACCATTACCGACACCTTTACCCAATGTGGTTAGACCTTTAGAAAGATTAGAAACTATAACACCAATGATAACACCTACAGCACTTACAACAGCAAAGACTGTAAAACCATACTTTTTGAAGATAGTCTTCACACGATCTCGTAACGGTAGATTTTTAAGTATTTCATCATTTCGTCCCTCGATTTCACTTATTTGTTCTTGACTTAAAATTATCTGCTTTCTCGCTAGTTCTCGATATTTATTAACCTCAGTTTGTAAACGATCCCTACTTTGTTCTAACTTTGTTAAATTGCTCATCCCATCCTTATATTTGCCTATTTCATCTTTGTATCGTTTAATTTCATTTAAAAGTTTTTCAACCTCTGTTTTAGATTCTATCTTCTGTTTAACAGCTGCATCTAAATAGCTTTCAATTTCTGCGATTCTCGTTTGATGTTGCTCGATGATTCTACGCTTCTCTTTATCATTATCAATATATTGTTGCCTCTCCAGATCATTTGTTTCTACTACTGTTCTTAAACCCTCTAATGCATTAAGTAAATCCTTAATTTCTTCATTTTTTTCATTCAATTGTGATAAAATATCATCATTAGCTTCCACAACTTCTTCCGCTTTTTTACCAAGAGCTTTCATTATAGTGATAGGGAGTTTTTTATTAATATCTCCATTCGCATTGAATAATTCATGCCATGTTTCATTTACTCCTGGTTTTCTAGGAATTGCGACTTCGATTTTACCCCACTCACTATATTTGAAAAGAAAACTAGGTTTAGCATTTGGAAATTTATTTAAAATATCTCTCCACATTTCATCTTTTTCATTTTCCATATCCAACAATGGATCAGTTTCACGACCACCAAATGAAGTTTCTGCCACCTCATAATCATCAGGGTAAGGTGGAATGGAAGTGGATGTTTTTGGAGATAAATAAATTGTATCATCGTTGTCCCCACCATCATCATCTTTTGATTCATTTAGTTCGGTTGGATCCAAATCTTCTGGTACTTCTGGTAATTCTGCCATGATTTTTTACCAATTAGTAAGAAATCTTTAGACCCCTTAGGGCCGCGAAGCAAACGTGCAAATCGGGCGGTGCCCTCCCACGAAGTGAAGCACGCCGCTGCAGAGCAGTAGACCGATCACACACTTTTAATAAAAGAATTTACTAACTAAATAACCTAATGACAACATACCAACACCAACATATGCTATTTCTCCTTTCTTTTGATTGTCACTAGGTCTATAATAATCCGCAAAGCGGGGCTCTTTCAGAGTTTCAGAGAATTTTGGTTCATGTGTCTCACTATATAATTTCAAAGCTTCATCGGTATTAGAAATATTTTTTGAAGCTTGATATTTATTATCATTTTGTTGAGATTGCCAATCAATTAGTTTCTGTCTTTTTTCCTGATATTCAGCATAATCTTTTTGATATTTTTCCATTGCTTTATCGTGTCGTATTTTTTCTGTGTCTGTTTTATCTCCTGAGAGATATTTTGCAAGATATGATCCGCCAACAAATGTTGTTGCATTCAATATAGCTCCTCCAACCAGCATTGCTATTGTTGCCATGTTTCTTACTTAATTTGGTAAAATCTTTTGATCCTCTAAATATGTTTTTAGATACATACTACCTGTTAATACAACTACCCATTTTGCATAATTTGTAATACTTGAGGATGGGTCGTTCATAAATGATTCTTTAAGAGCCTTTTTAGCTATATATCCAACTCCAGCAGCTAATCCGATAATAACGGCAGAATCAGTAACAGTTTTCACAAGTTTGTTTTCGTTTGACATAATTTATAAGATACTTTGGCTAACCTTTAAATCTTATAACATTCCTATTTTCGGTAGAGAAGGTGGGATATTTTGAGATATTTGAGCTTCTTCAGTTTGTCTCCTCACTTCAATTGGTTGTGTTCCTCTCTGTGAACGGTATCTCATATACAGGTCAATTGCTGTAAAACCAATTCCTATAACAGATAAAACAGTAGTAAAAGACAATTCTGGAATCCATGCTTTTTGTTTACTTTCTGGTTCCTCTCTTTCTTCATTTTGGTTAACCATCTCAGCTTCTCGTTCCATTTCTCTTTTTAATGCTTCTCTAGCTTTTTTATTACGTTCTGCTAATGCCTTACCGGCTGAAACTTTTTTAGGATCTTTCGCCCGGTCGGTTCCACTCTTTTTTGAGGTATTATCTTTAGGTGGTTCTCTAGTAATTTGTTCAACAACTTCTTCTGACATTTTTTACATATCATTTGTAAATCTTTAAATTAGTGAACGGTATCATACCCGCTATCATCTTGCTCAGTAGTACTTGCAACTTCTTTTAATTCATGTTCATATGTGTTTACAATCTTGTTAACATTATCTGTATTTTGTTGAATTTTGCTGAATTTTATGTGTTTGCAAACCTGAAATACCCCACTAGCAAGTGCTACCAATCTACCACCTTTCAATGCTAAAAGTCCTGCAAAGTTTGTAAGTTCGCGATTAACCAACTCATCATTTTTCAAATCCTTACAAAGTGCTTCCTTATCATCCACAGGAACTAAATAAGAAATTATAGCAGCAACCAATTGTAAAGATGAATCTACCATTCCATCACTAACTTTTTTACCTAATGCTGTTTGATATCGATTAAAATATTTTTCAATATCTTTTTCTGATAATTTTTTTATATCGCCTAAACTTAAATTAACACCTAAATATTCCTTTGTTGTACCTAGAGATGCTAGAATTGCAAGTGATTCTTCTTTTATTTCAACTTCATCACTATTCCTCCCTGCGGCTGGTCGCTCAGCCGGTTGGTTATTATCTTTTATGTAATCTTCAACTTCTGTCATCTTTTATGGTGATACATTTACTATTTTTAAATCGCTATTCCCCGTTCGGAATCTCCAAATAGCAGTTAAATGGGTGTCGTAAAGATAAACAAAGTCTAGAATATTTTTCAGTTTTTAATAATTGCACAAATTTTTTACATAATTCATAATCCAAATCACCACCATAATCTTCGAAAAACATCTTCATACCTTTCTGTGATGGATTATGGAATGAAACAACACAAGCTACATTTTCACGGAATGGTTTTGCTATAGATGTTAATTGCTGAGTTAGAACCCAAACTGATAATCCATGATGTCTTCCGGAGAATGCTAAATCTATAAACTTGTTTGATCGCTTCTTCAGATCATTAGATACAGCACAATCATCTAAAATTATTAGTGTATTTGTTCCAGAAAATAAAGTTTGACAATCAGTTAATAACTCATTAATCTCATCAATGTTACTAGCATCTGGCGATAATACAAAGAAACGTTTATCTCCTCGAGCAAAATTATGATATGTTTTATTTTTAGAATAAGTTGGACATATTAAAACAATGTAATCAAAAATTTTTCGGAATGGCCCTCGGAGCTGATCAATGAGGTACTTTGTTTTTCCACAATTTGTTGGGCCTGTTATAATACAATGGAATGGTATTTTTTCTCGTAATTCTTCCATGATTTTTGTATCATAACATGAGGTTTTTTAAGTTAGTACTTTATGGATCGCAAACCTGAATTCATTATTTCCATCATTGCATCAGCCACAACAAACATATGACAGGTTATAGTACCAGATCCACTTTGTTTTCTTTTAATTTCTAGTTTTACTCCATCTTGTGTATTGTTTAATGCTAGACCACCGCCATGAATACCATTATCAGGGTGAGTTCTCATATCGGATGTCGGTCGTTTCGCATACAAGTCGTTTCGCATACAAGTCGATTCGCATACATCGAGGTCGTTTCGCATACAAGGTCTTGGTCGATTCGCATACAAGGTCTTGGTCGATTCGCATACATCGAAGTCGTTTCGCCGACACGATCTTGGTCGATTCGCATACATCGAAAAAGTGCAAAATACATTGAAAAAGTTCTCATAAACACTCTAACAAGATAGCTGTAGGACAGAGAAATAAACTTAACCGCGATATGCGCGTGTTGTTATTATGTATCGTGCGTTATTTCTGTTCGGCACAGCGAACGCGTTGACAGCGCGTAGACTAATTTCAAGTTTAACTTGCCATGCACTATATCTAGAAGAATTTTGTTATGTTGTTTAAATGCTTTTCGCGGTTTGATACTAAACCCGGCCACAAAATATCCAACATAATAATAAAAAAAAACTTAGTCTACGCGCTGTCAACGCGTTCGCTCACCCGCCGTGCCGAACAGAAATAACGCACGATACATAATAACAACACGCGCATGTCGCCGGGTTGAGGTTAAGTTTATTTCTCTGTCCTATAGCTATCTTGTTAGAGTGTTTATGAGAACTTTTTCAATGTATTTTGCACTTTTTCGATGTATGCGAATCGACCAAGATCGTGTCGGCGAAACGACTTCGATGTATGCGAATCGACCAAGACCTTGTATGCGAAACGACCTCGATGTATGCGAATCGACTTGTATGCGAAACGACTTGTATGCGAAACGACCGGCTTCCCTCATATCAACCCAAAGAGCAAACTTATCAGCATAAAAATCCTTTTCCTTTACCGACCACCTCTTTTCGGTCGCCCCAAAACGTTTCTTTACCGACTCCCATAGATCTGATGGTATCATCCCCTTAGAGTATAAACGATTTGGTACGCCATCAACATCTATATTAATTGAGGTTATACCTGGATTGTAAAAAAATTCAGAGTTACGTGCTCCTACTGCGATTGGTAATGTAAACAAACATAATATCCCTGTCATTGATCTTCTAGGTAGATTAATATGCTGATTTATAACACCGTCACCGCCTATGGAAAAGGTAAAAGTTTTGTGTAGAGTGACATTTTCATAAAAGAATCCTTTACCAACCTGATAAGCTGCTTGTGCCTCGCGAGCCAAGTATTCACTTGAAATGGAAGAATATTCTAACTCAAGGTTTTTGATTGAATAAGATGGAGTCTTAGTAGTGTCAGAATAAACAACAATATCATTAACTGGAGCAAGTGTAATCTCAAAGATTAGATGATTGTCTAGTGCCTTTGGATAAAAAACTCTATGATCGTTTAGAATAGGATGGTTTATTGGTATGCGATATTTGGTGTTATGTACTTTTGAAAGAGCCTCTTCCTTAACATCTTGTGTTTTCTTATCACCTGCATTTGTCCTGAGCTTCCTCATGTTTACAGAAGAAATACCTTGTTTTAATCTATCTTCACGTTCTTCATCTGTTAAGAATAAGTCATGATATGTTTGAAATAGATCATATCTTTGAGTATCCTGTAATGTTTCACCTCCAAAAAGAACTCTAAGTCTAGATACAAGATTACGACCTACATTATTCACAAGTGTATTATTAGCATGCCCATCTACATCTAAATCAAATAGTAGAGATACACTTCCTGGTACAATCACTAAATTCTCAGAAAGTTTTGGAATATTTATATATAATGTTTCTCCAGGGCTAGCGGATGATGGGTTGAGAGTAATTCGGTTCATTGTTGATTCTGCTTTCAAACCAAATGGCTCTCTTGGAATTCTATTTGGATTAATTTTTTCAGACGTCATATTTGATTTATAAGATACTTTGGCTAATCTTTAAATGAGTTCAGACTTATCGAAAATATCGGCGGAGCCGGCCCCGACTTTAAGTCGGATATATTATTCAACCGAGGGATATTGGAAAGGATATTCTGCAATACCTAAATTAGCTGAAAAGGCAAAAGTAAGTGAAAATTCTGCAAAACAATGGTTACAAAAACAAGCAATATGGCAAATCTATCTTCCTCCTCCCAAATATATACCTAGACCGCACTGGTCTGTAGATAAACCTAATCAGATTCATCAAGCAGATTTATTATTTTTACCGCATGATAGAGTTGGAAGAAAAACATATAAATACGCATTAGTTGTGGTTGATGTTGCCTGGAGATATAAAGATTCCGAACCATTAACCTCAAAAGAAAGCCATGAGATATCTAAAGCTTTTGAAAAAATATATTCTAGAAAGTTAAAATATCCTAAAACATTAATGGTTGATCCTGGAAGAGAATTTATGGGTGAAGTTACAAAACTTATGAATTACCATAATGTGAAAATACAGAGAAGTGAAGCTGGAAATCATAGAGCTCAAGCATTTGTAGAAAACGCAAACAAAATATTAGGTGAAAGATTATTTAGTCATCAATATGCTCAAGAAATGATCAGTGATGAAAGATCAAGAGTATGGGTGAAACGATTACCACATATTCTAAAAACTTTGAATAATACACCAACGAGAATAACTGGTAAAGAACCTAATAAAGCTATAAAACTGAAAGAAGTCGAACTTGAAACCAAAAGATATCATCGAGTTGTGGGCCTTGATGAGGTTAGATTACCTCCGAGCGTTAAAGTTAGATATTTATTATCTCCCGGAGAACTTGAAGGTGGAGAACGAAGAAGAGCCACAGATCCTATTTGGAGTATAAAGATTTATTATATTTCAAAAAGTGTGATTTCACCTAATCAGCCTGTTTTATATTATTTAGTGGATGGGCCAAGACGCGGATTTGTAAGGGAAGAATTACAAGTTATACCTTATGATACTGAGTTACCACCTAATTCTGTTTTGGAAAGATAATGTTCATATTATCATCTAATTTTGTTACGGAAAGATAATGCCCATATGCTAAAGTATTTATTTTATTTTCACAAATTATTCTTTTATCATCATCAGAAGATAGAGCAATTTTATTAATTGTTGCTGTATAAACATCATGCTTATAGCTTCTAATCACATTCATCTTTCTAAATTGTTTTTCTCCAGTAAACAGACAATCCTTATAATGATTAAATATTATTTTCTTTTTTATAACTGATTTCTTCATACCCTTACATTTTTTTATTTCATCGCCATACTCCATTAGATAAGAGTATAACTTTGCCCTCAAACCAACAAACTCCTTTATTATCATTCCACCAGCTTCATCTTTAAACATATTAACAACTTTCTTATTCACACCAGTCTCAATACCAGATGGATGTTTTTTAGGAAAATTGCTTGTATCGAACCTATCTCTAACATCTAAACTTATATCCTTATAAAAATCTTCTGTTTCTATATGATAAACAAGACTATCTGTATCTGTCATAAGTAATTTTGCTTTTTCTCCATATTTGGGTTTGATATAATTATAATGAAAATCATACATTATTGTTTTACTCAAATCTAAAATACACATACCTAAGTAAACAGGTTTATTGAATGTTAATGATGTTTTCTTCATATGTATAGCCGCTAAATTTTCAGAAAATATGGTAAAATGATGAAAGTTAGGTTTTGTTGTTAATTTTTTTGCATCTTTTTCATTAGTAACTAAACGAATGTCTACCCTTTTTCTAATATTTTCCATTGTTTTACCAAACACAGAGTTATTCATTAGTTTGAAAAAATCCTTATCAAAATCATTCTTTGCTTGAGATCTGAATTTAGTATTCAAATCAATATAAGGTTTTAACCATGCAGACTCTTCAAATTTAATACCTTTATGAATTTTTGTTATTTTTAATCCTAGACTTTCATAAAGTTTCAAGGTTTTATGGTGAACTACATATTCTTTCTTATCATTAAGGTTTGGGATTAATTTCTGAACTTTATTAACAGTAATTTTCTCTGGAGCAAGAGGATAATCATTATGTAAATCGTGAAGGTGATGAGGATATTCTAAATCAACCTTGAGTATGCATGGTATATTTCTCCAGTTTTTAATCTCTTTATTACTCATCCATTTAAAACCGCGTGTGGGGAGTTTTTCACTCATTGCACCACCATATAGATTATTTGCATCTAGATATACAATATATGATTTGATTAAACCTGATATAAAGTTTTTCATGTATGGATTATTAGCTTTAGCATATCTATTTGATATTTGAGAAACACCCCCTCGAACACCTTGTTCAAACATAAGTAACATATTAATATCAGTTAGTAACTCTAATTTCACTTTAGTTAACTTTAACATTGCATCCCATGCTAGTGAAGGTGCAGTAAAATACCAGGCTGGATCTAATTCATAGTTTTTAATACAAACATTTCTAAAGTTTTCGAATACATCTGCTAAGAATAATACATCCGATTTTAGATAAATGTCATGGTATTCCCTCATTGTTTTTATATTAAATGTTTTACACACTTTTTTAGCATGTTGGTAATCATCTTCTGTTATATGTTCATCGTTTAGTTTTGAATAAAATGCCTCCTTTGGTGGAAGTTCAGTTTCATTTAGTTTATCAAGACTATCAAAGTAATCGTAAAAGAAAACACCCTTTCTAATCATAATATTGGTATTTTCCTTGAAATATTTTTTAGTAAGAGTTAGTTTCTCATCTGTTGGTGAAATACACTTACTCTCAGCTAATTTACAATTCTTACATTGGCCGCATTTACCAATACCTTCATACGGAATAACCTTTCCATCTTTTATATATCTCCTTATACAATCCCCTGGTTTACATGAATCACACTTTCCACATTTTGTAAGGTTATCAATTAAATTACTAAGACTGCTCGACATAAATTTAAATGAATCTATGAATCTTAATTCTATTGTTATTGGTTTTGGTTTACCATTTTTATCAATATAACTACCTACCACAACATCTTTTTTGAAATAAATATAATTTTCCTCATTTTTTGGTATACACCCTATTTTACCTTCCGTTAATCCAAGATCATTTATAAAAAAATGTGAATCATATTTCGATAAGTTGTGAAATATTACTGGAATGAATTTGGGAATTTTATAATCCAAGTTGCATTTTTTATGTGCGGCTCCTCTATACTTTCCTGTTAGGTGACAATGATCTAATACCTTATCTTCTTCTAATTTATTCTCACAAATATGGCAGTGAGTAGCATATTCATAATCTATTTTATCTTCTTCACTCATAACCACCTTTTTATAATATTCTTTATCTCTGGATTTAATAATTTCATAAATTTTCTTAACTTCTTCCTCTAATGATAATACAAATTTCTTTCCTACATCATCCTCTGAGTAATTTGCGGTGTATTTTTTAAGATTAGGTTTATATATTTTATCATCAAAAAATTTTGTAAGATAACTATATCCTGACGGTTTATGCTTCTGATATTTTTCAGTATAACTTTTACTTTTATCTGGAGAGCATGAATCTATTTTTTCTGTAAAACACTCAAGGTCTGCATATATACTAAAAGGTACTTTCACTTTTCTATTAAAATTAACGAATTCAATATGCATGGGGGTTCCATCTTCATTCTTTGGCATTTTTATCATAACTTCTTCATTATTATAACAAATTATTTTATGTTCTTCCAATGTTTGTTCTGAATAAAATGAATTTAGACAATTATCACAATAGAAACGAGCACACTCATTATTATTATAATTTTTATTATTTACCCTTCCAATATTCTTAATAAAACAGAAATGTGTTTTTTCGCCCTCTGTTAAAAAAAGTAAATTTATCTTTTCCACACCTATTTTTCTACTTCTATTAATTATTTTTAACTCTCCTTTTTCATAAGAAAAAACATTAATACCATATGGATTTTGACTTTCAAACTTTTTTATCTGATTTGTTCCAAACACTGAAACAGGAAACTCTATTCCCAACCAGTTTAATTCCTTAGATCTTTCTCTCATTTCTTTAGTTATTCTCTCCAAATGAATATCTTTTCCATATTTATATATCATTATATATATCATTATTGCCCACTTAAAACATTCATTATCATTATAATTCTTTGGATTAATAATTCCCTGTTTGGCAGCTAATTTTGTTGGTAAAGGAATATACGAACTTCCTCTAAGCGGATTATATGGTACTATACCAATATCAAAATTTTTCACATAATCAAATTTTAATTTATACGCATTGGATAAAAAACTTTCATACTCTTCTAGTATTTTATTTTTCATAATATCAAACATCTCATTTAAATCATCTGAATCAGTAATTATTTCCACATTTGAGTTAAAGTATTTTTCAATTATTACCACATTATTATCTTCATCTAAATACTCTTTTACAAAAATACATGTTAACATAAATTTTACCTTGATTGGTTTCTTTTTCTGATTAATTAGATCTATAACTTTTTCTTTTATTTTATTCAGGTATTTTCTAGGGTCATACCCTTTCCTTCCATTTATCCTATATACTTTCAAGTATCCACCCAATGCTGTCTCACGTTCTATTATATTGAATTCTTCTTCAACCAATTCATCTCTCACACTATCAGATATATTTACCTTTTTTCTAGGTTTTGTTTGTTTGTTATTAGTAAGTTTTATGATATTTTCATTGGTTAAATCTGCAAGCTTTTTAGAAAACTCATCTTTATCCATCACTTTAAATGAATAATTTCCCCAATTAAAAGTTTTGTTTGATGGTTTTTGTGGTTTTATAAAATTAGGCGCTATTTTTGTTTTTGGCCTTGCACCCTCCTTTTCATAATTTCTTTCATAGCTTTTTTCATTATGATACTTTTTTTGTCCCTTATGAGATTTTGCATTTTGTTTAATTTTTCCCCATTCATCATCTTCTGGATCATCATCAATAAAATTTAATTCAGCGTATTGGCTTGTTTTATTTTCAGGTTTTGGGATCTCTTCATCATTTAATATTATCCTCAGTCTTTGCTCTTGTGTAAGATTATCAGTAATTTTATTAAACTTTGCCATGAATTTAGGAATATTAGTTAACTTTTCAACTAGTGTTGCTTTTCTAATTCTTCGCCATTTTGGAATAGCGTACCGTTCCCCATATAATTTCAATTCATCAAGATTCAATTTAAGTAACTTTTCCATTTATACTTTCTTAAGATATGCCTTTAAATTAACATTTAAAATTCAAAAATTTTATTTTCTTTCTTGGTAAAATCGCTGTTTAATTTTCTGATAAATCTTTGATTAATTTTGTGGATTTTGCGGATTTTGCGGATACTTTTGTAAACGGGGAAAAAATCTTTGTTTAAATCTCTGATAAATCCTTGGGCAATTTTTTATAAATTATTCTGTCCTCGTACCGGTGAATTACATATCTCTTTTTCAAATGAAAAATGTTAGTCGTTGCGTGACGCGCGATAAAAATTCAAACATCAAGCAAACAAACATCTTGTCAATCAATAGCTACAAACAAACATCTTGTCAATCAAGCATTGTCATGTGTTCACTCGTCTACCACAAACGGGGTTTCAAACTAAGACACATACCACGTTGTAAAGGTCTTTGAAATTTGTATTCGATGTAGTTGGATAATAAGTATGAATATGATACTATGAATTTTGATTAGGTCCTCTTGATATCTGTGATCGTAAGCGAAGTACATATATGGTATTTATAGGGCGGGAGGTCCGTGTGGGAAAAAACTGTGTTCGACGTCTTGAGTACAAACTCAAGACCAGTTTATCGCCCTTTCTCAAGACCAGTTTATCGCCCTTACCCGAGAAGATTATAGAGTCTAACCGCTTGCGAATGTCATTACAAGGCATCACTTTCTCCTCATTTATTTCAAAACCCTGATTGTTGATCCGGTGGGGCTTTGAACCTGCGACCTACCACACGGTAGTTCGGTGCTCTACCAACTGAGCTAAATGGTCATAGCCTTTTAAAACCAGTTATGAACGTAATGGCTCTAGTTTTGGGGAGTTCCAAATGGCTCACTTACTTCAAGGGCTATTGGTTATACTTGAACATTCTTTACACATAATTTAATCGTTTTACTTCTAGCAGTGAACTTAAAGAGGAACTTCAGAGAATGGAAAACCTGGGAGTCATTAAAAGATGTACGGAACCCGCTGCCTGGGTACACAGCATTGTGGTTGCAAAGAAAAAGAACAATCAGCTCAGAGTATGCATAGATCCTAGCGACCCCAATCGTGCTGTCATACGCGAACATGTTCCCATGCAGACTGTGGAAGAATGCCTTGTGCTAAGGTATTCAATGTCCTTGATGCTTATCATGGGTCTTAGCAGGTCAATATAACAAAGGCCAGTTGCAAGTTAGCTACCTTCAATACCCCATTTGACCGATATAGTTACACGCGTTTGTCTTTTGGAATAGCATCGGCGCCGGAAGTGTTTCAGAATGTTGTGTCACATTTGTTTCAGGACATCGAAGGCCTTGAAATTATTGTGGATGCTTTCGTCGTGTTGGGAGAGGATGTCAAGTAGCATGATGTGAGGCTTAGACGTGGGAGCAACCTCAAGCTAAACAGAGAAAAATGCCATTTCCGTTAGTTACGTGGGACATGTGCTGTGTGCAGATGGTATCAAACCAGAGCCCCAGAAAGTTGAAGCAATCAACGCTATCCCATTCCCAGTTAATCGCAAAGAATTACAGAGGTTTAAGGGTGTCGTAACCTACCTGTCCAAGTTCATTCCAAACATGTCTCAAAAAAGCGCTCCACTGCGGCAGCTGCTTCAGAAGGATGTTGAATGGTCCTGGGGAAAAGCAGAAAGACGACGCATTTACGAGTCTGAAGACAGCGAACTCGGCAAGATTTCCGCACAGGTCCCTACTTCATTATGCATGCTGTAGCCGTACGGTTTCCTTCCCAGAAAACAAAAAATGTTTGCACGCGCACTTCCCATGACAATTCAACTACACCATGCATAATGAAGTAGGGACCGGTGCGGAAATCATTCCGCGAACTCATCCGCCCCAGCCCTTACGTTCTTCGATCCTGGAGAACCAGTAACTTAATCTGTGGATGCAAGATCAAAAGGCGTGGGTGCTGTTATTTTACAGAACGCCCATCCAGTGGCTTACGCCTCAAAAGCCCTATCTCTAAGCCTGCAGAATTACGCACAGATCTAGAAAGAGATGTTGGCCATAGTGTTTGGCTGTGAACGCTTTCATGATTATTTGTATGGCCAACCTGAAATAACAGTTGAAAGCGACCACAAACCATTAGAAGCAATCTTGAAGAAACCCATACATGAAGCACCCCTCCATCTGCAAAAGATGATTCTCAGGATAAAGCCTTATGCAGTGAAGGTCGAGTACATACCGGGCAAGCAGTTGGTCCTAGCTGATGCACTCTCCAGAGCTTACTCACTACTGAAAATGCAGACCAATCTGATGAGTTTGAAATAAATCTCTTAGAGTATGGACAGTTGTCTGAGACCATGTTTCACAAATTGGGAGACAAGACGAAGAGGGACCAGGAACTCCAGCAGTTGCACAAAGTTGTCATGAATGGCTGGCCACAAATCAGAGATGAAACAAATGTGGACACTAGGCCTTGCTGGAACTACAGAGACGAGATAAGTTGCGATGAGGGGGTGATGTGCAAAGGTGATCGCACAATTATTTCCCACAGCCTGCGACCTGAAATCATAAACACATTCACACTGCTCATTTGGGAATAGAAAAGTGCAGAGCACGAGCCAGAAGAGCTGTATTTTGGCCCGCTATTAATGGTGCAATTGATGAGATCACTGATGATATCTCAGTGCAGCACTTGTCAGCAACATCAGCGTAGCAACCAAAGACTCTGGGCTACAGTCGCAGCAGATATTTTTTATTATAAAGGAGAGATTACCTGCTGGTGGTTGACTATTTTTCGAAGTATCCCGATTTAGCTCGCCTCAACAGTAAGAATAGCGAAGCAGTCAATTTGGCAATGAATTGTGTCACTTTGCAATTGACTCTCTTTGTTGATGCTGCTAACGTATTGGATAAATTCTTCTTAAAATAATCAATCTTGCATGCAATACGTAATTCTTTGTTTATATTGCCATGGCTTCCCTTACAATCGTGAGACTCACCAAATTTCTCCCGTCAATGATGCACAGTCATCGTGACTGACTTTTAAAAAGCTAGAAAAATATGTGGCTGAATTACTTAATTATCCATTGACATAAACAAGAAATTTCATATCTCCTGGGAAAAGCTCAAAAGGAAAGTTGTCATTCTTGCCCATAATTGTATAGGTTTTATTTTCTGTCACCTCTATTTGTGAAACAGTGAAGCAGGCTTGGGGTCTTTATTTAAGTTAGCCCCAAATAGCAGGAAGTTATCACTGGGACTAGCTACTCTAGTTCCCACATTTAGAAAACTGACAAACCAAGACATAGATTGATCCCATTTTCCAGAGAGGGTCCCCTCTCCAATAATGGCTACCTTAAATGCCCCCTCTTCTCCACCAAACCAAACCAGTTTGTCCCCAGGTTTTCTGAATTGGCCGGTCTCCAAATAAAACTTGGCCAGCATAAGAATACAATTTTTCATATTCATGGACACCAAATCAACCATGGATCTGTTGGATGGTCATAACACAAGGTGTGCCTCACGGAATAAACTTCCCCAGCATCAATTTCAGCAATTTTGGTAACTAGAGCCTCATAGGAAAGGGGTTTAGGAATTAAGAGACCCATAAAAAATTTAATTCTTTCTTTTGAAATTGAATCTTTTTTAGTGGTCTTTCCTGTGAGCTTCATAAGAAGTGCAGACCTCCCTTGCGCGTACTGCACTTTACCAATAATCCCTCCCGCACCTGAAGACGATTTATTTTCTTTTTTCAACGCACACATTTCTTTACTTTTTTGACAAATACTGATCACAAAGGTTAGCTTTTTATTTTGAGAATTTACCTAGTGTAAATCAGCGTTTCGATGAACACTTCGAAGACCTCCGCGGAGGTTTCTTCTTGTTGTTTCCCATGTATGCAGAATAGACTGTACACTTCTTCACGTAGAACGCAATGTAAAGATTTTTGCAATTCTAGATTCAAAAATTCAAACTCTTGCGCTTCAAATTTTGACAACTTTTTTCAGAAAAACAAATGATAAATACCTTTTCTAGGGAACTATGGTTTTTTTTTTCCAAAAAATGGGCTTCAAGGACCTCAAATAAATGCTTTGGCAAACTCAGTTAGAACAAGAGTTCTTACTGTGATTAAGCTGGTTTCGAAGCGCTCCGTCAAAGACGCTTTATTCTTTAAAACCAGGGTTTTCAGCGGCAAACCAGGTACCAAAAGAAAAGTTTCTCTTCGAGGATTTCAAATCTGGCGTCAAAAAATTGTTTACTAGAGCCAGTTCCCCGAAAAGGGGTCAAAGCCTGGCGTATTTTCGCTCATCTTGCGAGCGAAAAACGGCCGCGTAAAATTTTGAGCAAGAGGACTGGTAAAAGTTAGACATTCAATTTGGCCCAATTTCGAGCAAAAATATTGCCAAGCGTGTAAAACTGTCATGTGAAGAGGAGATGTCACGTAAAGATGTTGTGCGTGACAAGGTACATGCGCAGTTACGAACTAGCAGGCCGCTGGGTCATTCGGACTCGAACTAGATACTTTGACAGTAGGTGGCGTTTAGGGACGGACCATTAGAAAAGTGATGGGGGGCCGGGGGGGGGGGGGGGGTGGGGAATTTTCAGCTTGCACGAATTCTTTTTTCGCTCACTGCTTGTGCAGGAAATTTTTTTTTCTGGTGAACCCCTGTGCACGAATTTTTTTTTACTACATGTGAAAAAGTCACAATTGGACCTTCCTTCTGCATGAATTTTTTTTTTACCTTTGTTTTTTTTTTCCTCACCCCCCCCCCCCCCCCATCACTTTTCTAATGGTCCGTCCCTTAACTGTAGTGTAAACTCCACGCAGCGGAATAGGATTGAAAACATGGGAATCGTCTCTGCAACAATTGTTCCCATTCATTATCGTTCAGTTTTGTTTGGCTATTTTTTTCCTTTATCGTTTTACGAAGCAGAGCAAACTGAATTCTAAGAAGTTTTAAGAAAGTATCAACAAATCCTTACAGCTGTTAACAAACAACTAACAGCTATGGAAAAGATTTCCAGGCGTGAACAATTTCATCTTCGTTAACAAAATACACAAAACTTTAATTTGGCTTACTTGTGTGTAGTCCTTGGTATTGAAGGTTTTGACTTTCTGTTGCCAAGTAAACTGAGATTTGATAATGGTGACCGTGAAGATTCTGATGATTCTTAATTCTTATATGTTTTTTTATAAGTCACTGATATGTTCTTTTTTTTTCAAACTAAGTTTTTGTCCAGTTGTGTGTGTCTTTTGTCAATGAAAAAAATAGGCAAGCATTGCATGCACGTGGCTACTGCATTTATTAAGTTTATTCGGACCTTTTTGCCATACTTATCGATATAAAAGTTACAAAATATGAACTCTAGTGTCTTTCCTTTAGGAATGTCATCCAAATATAGGACGGCCGCTGTAAATTTGTTGATCCTAGGCCAATTTACCCCACAATTCTTCGCGGTGAGCGAATTGTATTGTTGATTGGCTAAGGGACGGACCATTAGAAAAGTGATGGGGGGAGGGGGGGTGGGGAAAAAAAAACAAAAAAAAATTCATGCAAGGGAAAATGCCAAGAAAAAAAATTCATGCAAAGAAGAAGGTAAAACAAAAAATTAATGCAGAAGGAAGGTCCAATTTTGACTTTTTCACACTTAGTAAAAAAAATTCGTGCAGAGGGGTTAACCTGAAAAAAAATTCCTGCACAAGCAGTGAGCGAAAAAAAAATTCGTGTAAGCTGAAAATTCCCCACCCCCCCATCACTTTTCTAATGGTCCGTCCCTAAATACTAGGCACGCGCTGATTGGCTCCTTCACTCACTCACTCATGTTTCCTTTGACATATTGGCTCTTGCATTTTTTCATATGCAGTAGACAAATGATCACCTATGCCAGTGCTTATATATTATTCCGCGTTCATTACTTGTGAAATAGAAAACTTAGCCTGAAAAAGGGTGTGTATGTATCTTCAACATAAAATAAAGAAATGCTATTCCAAAAACATTATTACCCTCATCATAATACATTAAAGAAACTGTTGCAGGATCGCACTAAATCTTCACTACAACAATAGCCACTCATTCTTGAGGCATAAGTGGATAAGTTATGTGGAGAAAATATTTTACCAAGACAATGAGGTGTACAGACTTACAATAAGATGGACATAAGTAGCCTCCGAAGGGGAGGTGGGTAGGTAAATAATTGGAGTATCAATTCTTGCCCGGCGACACTTAGCGACGCTGACTGTAGTCCCCAAGCCAGGTAATCGTTACAATGAGGACTTGAGGGTTGAGAATGCCGTTTATGGCATAATTTCGAGATTTTCTTATAGTGAAGATAGTTAAGGTTCTAAAACTCAAAAACGGGTTAATCTAACGGCTGCTGGGGCAAGTTATGCCACTGCAAGATAAAAGAAAACGATTTCACCATGAGACCTTCGTCAAATTTCCAGTTACTGTAGGCATTACAAGTTTCTTTTCGCTTTGTTAGCCGATCAATTTTGCTTTTCTTGACTGAATTTTCGGTGGCCAATGTCCAAGTTAATCGAAGCCAGAAATCTGAATAAAATCAAATTATTATTAATGTGACCATGGAAAGTGTAACGTCTGCAGGCCCTCCCAGTCGATGGGATAACAATCATTGGAGGATCTTTGTTGCTGACGCTCATATCTCGAGCCGGCAAGCATGCATCAAAGCCTGGGAGCAAATGATGAATGAGGCACATAAACGGTTGGCTTAAGACGGGATGTCATCAGAATGGATAAAAGCAGAGCATATGAAAGCATAAAGGCACGAAGATTCAATTGGATCAGAGATACAATCAATATCCTTTTTAAAGAGTCCTTTATTTGTCGTTTTGCTTTTCCACTCCATGACCTATAGTTTAGTGGGCTCTTATTAGAAAAGTGAATTTCTGTGGTATTTTCTGAGTTTCTGTGGTTTCCATCTTCTTTTGTCTCCCAGTGTGCTTGATCTTTGGGTTCTTTAGCTGAATCCTTTTCTCACATAGTCTTTGTGAGTCGGATTCATGTTCCCATCAGCCCCCGATGTGGAATACGCAGCCAATGACCTCTTACCTGGAGGGTGTTCCGCCCCTTTACGAGCATTCCAGCCACCCAGAGCATCATCAAACAAACTTCCAAGGTTTCCGGATGACAAAATATCGACATCGACCTCTCGTAAATCTTCGGTTCCCGTCGGCACGTCACCGGGTCTTACAGGCAACGCCGGTATAGTAGGGGCAGCATTTCCTTCCTATGACTCCTCTCTCTCAATTCTACCAGCAAGTGTTTTTAAACTGCCTGTGGACGAACGGACAAACAAATAAACAGTTCAATGCTGCCCAGTAGATTTGGACTGAAGTAAAAACGTTGCACATTTATACATGTCGTAGTTTTATTTACAGATGACAAAGTGAGAAGAACACATCACAATAGTACAAAAATTCAGTAAGACTAAAGGTTCACTCAATTTTTCAAGCGAAGCGATCATCTGAAACGATTTCTCGGAACTAATAAAACAAAAAAAAGAAACACTGGAAAGCAAAACATTCACTATGTTTTGATGCTCTGCCACGTTTCATCAACATTCCAGGGAATGGTCACACTGGATGTCATATCAACCAATAAGAATTTAGAACCTTTGTATAGTAAACCTAACAATACAGCATTACAGTGCTGTTCAGAAGCTTCCCAAAGAATGATCACACTGTATGGTTTGATACACAGGTGGAAAAGTCAAAAACACACTGCAAAGTTAAACAGATATTATCTCAATACAATACTGCTCAGTTGCTTTTCAATCAAGAATGGTCACACTGCATGGCTTGACCACAGATGAAAAAGGCAGAACCTCACTGTATAGTGAAACAAAAAGTTCCAGAGTACGGTACTTTTCAGTACCTTTTCAATGAATGATAGTACTGCATGCATGGTTTGATCCACAGACTTGGGAGCATGTATTCTACTAGGATCTATGCACATTGCATAACAATAAACTCCAATAGCCTTCTGGTACATCGTGCAGATATTTTAAGCTTTTGTCAGGAGCCCATCACGTCAAGTAAAAAAAGAAGAATCGTTTATTAAAAAAATACATTTTGCAGTCTCACGACTGAATTGCATGCATTTAAAAATCGTAGTGGAATGAAAATGAATATAATATGAATATGAATGTACAAAAAAATTAATTCTTTCTATTAGATCCTATGATAATATTTATAACTAAGCATTGGCTGAGAAGTGCATTATAAATGAATTCTTATATCTACTGGTTCTGATAACGGGAAGTGCAATCAATCGATGTCTCCTTTGCTGACGACGGTCACATGTGGAATTGCGAGGAGGTAATAAACCGTTCAACTTATACTCACTGTTAACCATGATTTCATGAAATAGTTCTTTATATAAGGTTTCTCCTCTGTCATACACAGACATAATATTAGCCCAAACCACTGAAGCGTTTATTTATGAAAGATCTAAAAAATAAACTATTTAAATAAACTATTTTAAACTATTTTAAACTATAAAATAATAAACAATTAAAATCGAGTCAATTTTGCTACATAATTTGCTCACTTACCGCCGAATAATTTCATCCTATATTTATTTGCTTTGATAGTATTTTTTGGTATATTCTTTTCAAGCAAAACTTGAATTTCTCCCCGTTTGATTCACGAAATCTTTCCTCCATGATGGCCAGTTTCCGTACCAATAAGATATGAGCTGATAACCTGTGATTAGGGAACTGAATCAGAGCTAGTGTTTGCTCATATCCGGGGATTGTAAATATAATGATGGTCAAGATCTGCGCGCTTCAGCCGCTTCAAAAGAAAAAGTCTTTGTGACGCTTTAACAGTGATGTTTTCAATATGGTCGTTCCACTTCAAATCATCACGAATAGTGACATCTAATATTTTAGCTGACTTCACTACTTCAGATTCTCGACCATTCCGTTCTTAAGGCTGCTCAACCGAGTGAGACGGGTTTGCTACGAAAGTCAATACGAAGTTCCTTGCACTTAGTAGGATTTAACTTGAATGAATCGTCGTACGACCAAATAATACGTAATCCACAGATCTAAACTTTTGAAGGGCACTGACATCAGATACCCCAACAGATTCAGCAATTGTTGTGCTATCTGCGAATCAAAAAATATTATATCATAGATACTGAGATTTCCTCACGAAAAAAAGAGTGCGCAAAAATGATACGTAAAATGCATTAGCCAATAGGAAACGCAAACGATGAAAAAACGTCGTTCGTCCAATCACAAACGCGAACGACGAAAACTCACTAGTGAACAACATCGCATCGCGATTTCGATTTGAACCTATAAGCCTCAGTCAGGTTTTTTTTTCAGCTGAAAAATGTTTATAAAAGTTGTGAAGGTATAAACTGACGTTTTATTTCTTGTGTTACTTCATTAAATATTTGATTTTGAAAGAGAAACTGATGTTTTAGTTATTCTAGTTTTACACGCATACATTGCAGTTGAATGGGTTCCCCCCTAAACACGCGAGTAAGATTGACAAAATTTGGCTTTTCAAAAATCTCAGTATCTATAAAATAAACAAATTACACCATGGAAAATGCTTTGTACGATTTTTTATTCACTCGTTGAGTTGTATCAGAAAAGTCGTGAATAAAAATAGTACGCGCGCATTTTCCATGGAGTAATCTCTATTTATTGCATTTTTATTGCAGAGGAAGAATCAATACGGTTATGAAGAAAATAATGAAAAGAACTGAGCTCGTTGAAAGGCACAGCAGTCTATGAAGTAAAATATGAAAAAGTAATAAAAATGTGATTAACTTTGTAGGAAATTAATTATGAGTCAATTCGTCTTTTAAGAAGCCGTACAACCCTCAAACATGCCGATTTCATCACTAGCTGTTTCTTGTAGTTACAAAGATCGCATGTCACCTTCGCCATATTTAAAAAGCGTCACTTCATAATAAGATGAATCCATGATGCCATAACAAAGATATCAAATCGATTTTCTGAACTGTCTTATTGCCGAGATTTTTAATGGGAGGCTTATTTGCAAACGCTCTCAAGATAATGGCTAGAAAATGATCAATGATATGCTCCCGAAACCGGGAAGTTTGCGATCCTTTTCTTTTACCACATATTGCATTAGTTTTGCATTTGCAGTGTGCCTTTTACAATTTGACAAAAAGCGTTTTCTCTCTCTCTTAAAGAAATAGTGAGAATCAGGTTTTACAATCAATGTCGTATACAATAAGATTCTTTGAACCATCTCTAGCGTTGGTCGTTTGGAGTAAAGGTATTTCTTTACCTTTTTATAGTGAGCATAATCACAGCCCGTAAACTGTAACAGTTATGAAATGGTAGAGTTAATTCATGAACGTTCGCCCATCCTCGCATACGGGAAGTTATGCCCCTTGTGTCATCAATCTCAGATAGCCCAAGAAGCTAAGTGTGGCTCACCTGTTATACTGAGAAAAACAGAAAGCCCGGCTGTGATAAGAACGCCTGGAATCATTCTGGCGTAATAGCACTACTAAGTTCTCCGGCGCTGTGGTAAAGAGGTTTCTATGTAGGGTCATTTAGCACTGTTCCTGCGTGGCTGAGGTACTAAAGACCTTTTTATAGGCTTAATGTTTCCGTGGTACGCTGACATGTGCCTTACATTTCATCAACTAAACTCAATTATCCCGGCAAGAAATGGAGAGAGCTTCCCAGTGTTCAAACACAAATTAAAAAGACGGCTTGGTTAGAAAATATTGCTCAAGTATTTCTAAAACGAGTGAAAGTCTCCAGGCAACGCAAAGCGCTGGAAAAGTCTAATTGCAGCTAATGCAAAATTGTTTTAAGACAAAATTATTGTATTAAAAAAAAGGTTTATTAGCATGGAAGAATCTTCTCAACAAAAGTCATTCCGAGGGGTTAGCCGTTATTCAAACGGAAACACATGTAACGAAACTAACCGTACGATATTAAAGCAGCTGCCGAATTTATATTTATCCAGGTTAATGGGTCGCAGTCATCATAACACTGATTTCAAATAACCTGCGAGAACACGTCCACAAGTTTATGTTCCTGAATTTATTAAAAGTGATAATTTGTATCCCCGAGCTGTACTTTAGGCAGTAATATTAATTTAACGACAGCAACATTGGAAATAGAAAAATAGATGAAAATCGGTGTCATCCGATACAGGTCATTTTTAAATTTCCAGTCTGTCCAATCTCCTTTCATTCGACTTTTAATCTTGAATGTCTATTACTTACAGGCTTGCCAGTGGAAGAGTATGGATTTATTCGCTTGGAATATAATGTACTTTAAAATTTCATGTTGTAAATTTGAGCTCTCATCTCGCAAATCACCTGATATTTTCGGTTGCAAAGGATGGTTATTCAGGCCTAACTAGAGAAGAACAGATACAATGAAATGGAATGATATCATTTTAATTCAAGATATGTGCGATCATTAATGTCTTAATTTGCTCGCCGCGGATGCAAATAATTAACTGAATACCACCAGACCTGAAAGAACACAAGGCAATCAAAAGATTTTCTTAAGTGAAATGCCAAACATCACGCGCTGTTCAAGATGACATAGGAGATGAATGGTTCGCAGGGTTTATTCCGCAATATAACATTAAAAACCATTAAGGGACGGACCATTAGAAAAGTGATGGGGGGGGGGGGGGGTGGGAAATTTTCAGCTTGCACGAATTTGTTTTTTCGCTCACTGCTTGTGCAGGAATTTTTTCTCAGGTGAACCCCTCTGACGAATTTCTTTTTACTACGAGTGAAAAAGTCACAATTGGACCTTCTTTCTGCAGGAATTTTTTTTTTACCTTCTTCTTTGCATGAATTTTTTTTCTTGGCATTTTCCCTTGCATGAATTTTTTTTGGTTCCCCCCCCCCCCCCCCCCCCACCATCACTTTTCTAATGGTCCGTCCCTTAAGTCCTTACACTTGATAGAATTCCAGGTTCTCTCCTCGTCTACCGGTACATGAGGGAATAACTATTGTATTGTATTATGGGGATAGTTTCTAAAGAAACTGGTGCTACGTAGGTGGGAAGTTGAAACACAAGAAAATGGGTAAATCAAACGAGTTGATTAAGTAAGTTATACCACCGTAAGGTAAAAGGGAGGTGCTGACGTTTCGAGCGTTAGCCCTTCGACGAAGGGCTAACGCTCGAAACGTCAGCACCTCCCTTTTACCTTACGGTGGTATAACTTACTTAATCAACTCGTTTGATTTACCCATTTTATTGTATTGTATTGTTTGGTCTTTTGTGTCGGCTCTTGTGTACCAGTAGACGAGGACAGAACCGAATTCCAAGAATGTAAACAATGCACAAAAAACTGCAGCTGCAATTAACAGACCCAGAAGGAGAAAAAAGGATGTCCTAGGTTGCTGATTTTTGCACCTTAAGCAATGCGAAGTGCGATTTGAGGTCATTAAAATATACTGGATCCAAAACTAAATTCGAATTCTGCTCTAGTGACGGCCAGTTCCACTTGAGCGGGATCCGTAAAATACTTTACGATAACTTAAAAAAAAAACCAAATTAAACGTCTTAAGAAAAGCTCAAGAATTTAATGTACGCTGCGTCATTAATTCTTTGAATTTGTGAAATTCAAGCAACATTCCCTAGCGGCAACGTTAGAAATAAAAGGAGTGTCTCTTTTAACCAAAACTGATAAATGTTTGCAAATTGTTGTGCCAGAGCATATAAATAATGTTAAATTATTTTTCTTCGTGTTCCATGTAGGTCTACGTCTACTAGTCGGAAAGCTTTGGACGTCAGATCAATATCAAAAATTTGCTTCGATATAATAAGCGCAATCCAGCCATACGAATATCGAGCGAGTTTTTGTAAGTATTCGTTTAGCTTTTGGACACACATATTTCATAAAGACTTTCTTTCCTTTTGCGATGACGATTGACCGTATACGTCGATATTCAATCTGAATCTTAACTTCCACCCAAATGTAAAGAAATCAAGACCATTCAAAATTTCGTACTGTGATTCATATGTGAATCTAACCATGCAGTGTGGCCACTCTTTGGAGAGCTACTGAACAGAACTCAGTGCTGTGGTGCTGTTTGTTTTGGTATATAGTGTGATTCGAACTTTTTCATCTGTCGATCAAACGATGCAGTATGGCTATTGTAAGCTACTGAACAGTTCTATACAATATTCCTAGATTTTTTATCAGTGAATTTACAGATGCAGTGTGATCATTACTTGGAAAACTACTCAATCAAGCGCTGTTTTGCAACTTTGTTTGATTTATTACTGTATACTGCGTGGTTCTAACGTTTTCATCCATTCCGAGAGCCATAAAAGTGTCATGAATCGAAACCTTAAGCTTTTAAGTAATGAATACAAGAGTGAATAGGCATTAGCTTGTTCGACGTGATCAAATTTCTCCTTTTGCTTACCCGCCTTCTACTTTTTGCCGCCGTCTGCCATTGTTCACAGCCGCCTGGAGCAAGCTACGAGCGGAACAGTCGTCAAGTGCTAGTGACGGTAATGTGTACATGACCACTAAGAAACGTGACAAATTGTCGGCAATGCCATTATCTGCTAACAATAAAAATGGCTGTAAATTTCCGACGTGTACGTACTTCCTGAAAAATAGGTGATTTTCCCTATAGCACAACGAAAATCCAGTTTGCCACACGAGTAAACGTTGTCTACTCCCTAAGCGTGTATTTAGTACCTCTGAAACCTGTTTTTTGGTATTGACGACATCTGAGCGCCTAACTTACAGTCTTATTCACTGCGGAGAACAAGAAATGAGATTGAATCATTACATGATTTATCGCTGTTAGAGTTTTTTTCGATTGAGTGTCGTAAACCAAAGGAACTAACCAAGGTGCAACAGATTCACCCAGTCCAATGAAAGAATTGGAACGCGGAGCGAATTCTTGTTGTTAGCACTAAGCGAGAAAAAAAAAATTGTCCAAGTTTGTTGCTAGGAAAGTGTCTAGAGATCTTTAGTCGGCGAATTGTACCAATGCAAAACAAACGGATGTAAAAGTAAATGAAAGTTTAGAGAGACAAAAATACCAATGCAATTTACATTGGCTTTCTAAGCAGGAATTTTTTTTGTTTGAAGTCGTTAGCAAGATCTTGTTATAACCAGACTCATTTGTGACCTACCCAGCATAGCGTGGACCTTAAGTAGCCTAATTACTCTCATGGATCAGCAGATCAGAACCCTTCCATTGCTGTATGTATGTATGTATGTACTGCTTGGTCAGCTTGCAAATCAAAGGCAAAACACATTTTTTCAATGAACCTTAATTTTATTGCTCTTATTATAATCAATTTCTGACTGACAAGCGCTGGCTGCCGTTTTATCTGAAAAATAAAATTAAACCTTTGAAAACAAATACATCGCGGTTAGCGACGGGAAATCGTGCGGTCTATACACTGTCTCGTTTTCTTGCATAGGTTTCGCGAGTCATGTCACCTTCCAGATACCCATTTCTTCCTGTTTTGGAAGCCGAGGCAATCGACCTTTTTCCGGGAGGTGGTCCTCCACCCGCTTTGTTATTCCACGAATTCAAGGCAGAATCGAACAAACTATTAAGGCGTCCTGATGAAAAAATCTCTCGTAAATCGTTCGGCTCGTCGCCGGGTCTTGGAGGCCAACGGGCCTTATACGGCTCTGGTTGTTGTCTCGGAATATTATCGGCAACTGTTTTAGAACTGCCTATGAAGAACAAGCAAACAGAAGTGAGTTTATTAGTTGAAGAGCTTTTTAACATTTTTTTTATTGGAAAATTGTCTGCAGCACTGATTTCGAAATGTCGACGTTGACTATCTTCATCTTTCGATGGCTCTTAATGAATTATCCATAAGTCATTCTATTTTGTAGTAGACGTTTAGACAGGACGTGTACATTCGGGAATGTCTATACCCAGTAATCGGCTCCTGACTATACTACACTTTAATATACTATAGTATACTACTACTACACTATACTATACTATACTATAATATACTATACTATACTATACTATACTATACTATACTATACTATACTATTCATACCATGCCATATCATACCATACCATACCATACCATACCATACCATTCTATACTATTCCATACCATACCATACCATATCATGCCGTACCATACCAAACCATACTATACTATACTATATTATACTATTAATTAACAACCATTTTCTGAAATCGAGGTAAGTAATGGCAGAATATTTTTACCAGGTCGCGAAGCAACGAGGTTAATATATCTAGCCACTATGCAACCCCACCGTACATCTCTTGGAAACAGCTGAGGCGCAAGAATTGACGCCGGCCCTTGTTTCCGTCTTCGACCAAAATTCACTTTCATAGGGAATTCTCAGAAGCCCTGGCACTATTAACCTCTTAGGATGTAAGTAGCGTTCACAATATCCTGAGTTATAGTTCATCACTAAATTTTTTACGATTCTTATTGGTTTTAATTGATCACGTGACGCGATAGTGTTCATCCGCGGAGACACACTATCAGCCCATAGTGCCCTTCCGAGGAAAATACCCGGATGCATAGTACCCATCTGTGAAAATGTGAATTTCCTGACAGTTATACCGTATTTTGTAGCCAATGTACGTTGCTAATTATTAAAATTTCAGGCTGTGCGCATGGATAAATATTCGATTGATCTGCATTTAGTGGATTTTGATTGTTTTTCAACTGGCGCGCGGAAGAAAATTTAGTGGTGAGCAATAAAGACAGTAGAGTGTTTATGTCTCGGAACTATCGGTCTGATAGTTGCCCCTTGAAAATTTGATGTTCTTAAAACTAGCATATTTTCCCTCGAAGCTTCGCAAATATTTGTTTTAAGAACATCAAATTTCCGCGGGGCAACTATCAGCCGATAGTTCCTCGACAGAAACACTCTATTGTTAAAATAGAGGGACCTGAAATGAGGGGTGGGTGGGGGGGAGGGGTGGTACCAATCCCATTCCGCACCCCATTTTTTTAAATCCATCTTCCTAGCGATCAAATTTCACTCCCAATGGCAGAATTCGGCTAAAAAATTCCTATTCCAAGTCCCAGTGACGTAAATCCCATATTTTCCCAGGGCAACACCCGGCGAATCCCAATTTCCATTTTACCCCTTCAGGACCCTCGAGATATATATGGTATATGGTATACTAATGCAGAAAACGCTGTAATCCTTGAAGCTCCCGAAATTAAGAAAAGCACAGCAGTCTATGTAAGATCACAATGGTATAAATAGAAAGGTAATAATTAAAAACAGTAATTGAATTAACTTCTAAATATTAGGAAATTAATCACAGACCGCTTCGTCTTTAAAGTGGCCGAAAAGATCGAAAATGCTAAAATTTCATTAACTCATGGTTTTTAGAAGAAAACTCTTGAACAATGGACTTGACGTCATCTCCTAAGCTAAGAGGGAACTCGGCTTAGAATAAATGTGGTAATAAGTGACCTTCTCCTTTGGATTTAATTTAACAGATGGCGGGGAGCTTTGGAATCTTCGGTTTTATTTTTCCGAATGTTTTGGTTTGCATTTTTTCCTTTTTTAACATTTGGTTTTCGGCAAAACTCCAAACGATTGTTCGGATTTTTTATCCGACAGTTAACTGATTTTTGCAAGTTTCAATCGAATTATATTCACATCTAAGTTTTAAAAACTTCAGTGCAGGATTTTTGATTTCCGAAGGTGGTTTTAAGAGCTATAGGATAGCTTTTCACGGAAGCATAATCCCCCCCCCCCCCCCGCCATTAATACTCTCATAGTTGTCATACATCGTCGCCATGATTGAACCGTTATGACACTATTATTGCCCGGAGACAAATTTTATACCTAAGGATTTTGCAGTACTTTCTAGCTGATTTAACTGTGAAGATGATATGGATTTAGATTGATGGATTTAGAAAGGCATATACTGTGAAGATTAATCCAAAGCCTACATATTGACGTCATTATCTCCTAACATGATACTGAATCCACAGGACAGTTGAACATAATTTGATATTGATAAACGAATAAGTGAAACCAATTTGAGAAATGACGTGTTCCAGCTCTTAGCAAGTTTTGCTCCAGTACCGACTTGACACAGTTCAGATAATATGAGAGTTGCTTGCCTCGATTCTCCTTGATAGTAGAAATACGTCGGGCTAATAAAGCCCCCGTTTCTAAATGCAGCTCTCCCTTCTTGCTAACTGGCTAAAAAAATTTAACGTATTTAGTATGATCGCCGAGCATTGTTATAAATTGTTGCAAAAAACGTAGGCGAAACATGGGTGATTAGTGTGAAGCGTCCGCGAAGACATTGCACTTGCTTTAGTGACGTTTGCCTTTTCCCAAGTGTTTGCACTGATTGGTCTCACAAACTTCAAATGCAATCAAGATTTTACGAAAAACACCGTAGAATTTATTTTAAGAAAAGAATGCAAAGATTCCGTAAAAAGCATGAACAACTCTCAATCAACTCTTCGCCGGCCGTTTATTGCAATAACCGTTCGGTCTACACACTTATGGATTGAAGATTTGACTTTCGCATTTACCGCAGTTGTTAATTAGCAATTACAATTTAGCTTGGTATTCGCGAGGTCATGGGGTCGAATCCCGTTCTAGCATGTTTCTTAGGTTGAATGAAAAATTGTGTTCATACCTCGAGGGTCATATTTTCAATCACGTTTCCTAGTGAAGTGCATGCAAATATGTGAGTTACTTCATTTATACTCGAGGCCTATACACTTGTGAGTTGGCGTTTTATTAAATAGTAAGATAAGGGCGTAGCCCCAATGTTGAGCTCTTCGTACTAAAAAAGTGTTTGATTTATTTTCGGCGCCGCATTCACCAACAAAAAAGAGCGAAAAGATCCGCCTCGTCTTAAACTCTGGGATTTGGGCAATGAAAATGCATTTCGTTTTCGCAAAAAGGCAGTTGCTGTTTTTTATAGGTGGATGATACACTTCCCCCGTTGACCATTTCTTTTACTATAATAGCTAAGTTTAAGAGCAGCATACCTTACAACCTTTTTTCGCAGATTAAACCCGTTTGATAAAAAACGTCAGTACACAGTCCGTTTAAACTTCTCAGTCTCAATAGCCAAACAAAAACAATACATCCCAAAAATTAAAACTATACCTTCGTTATTAGTAATTCAACTTACCTGTAATACAAATGAAAACATGTACAGCAAGCAGGCCCGTAAAAAGAACGCCAGAACCCATTCTAATGTAGCACTACCGTGGCACTGTTAAGTCAAGTGTAGTAGTACAGTGTAGCACTAGAGTTTGTGCTAAACATACTCGGGGTGGCTATTTTATAGGTTCTATCATGGTTTGCGTGGTATGACAAAAAAACACCCGAAATGACATAAACGAAAGCCAAAATATTCTGCCCGGAAATTGGACAGAGCTTTTTATTTTATTGAAAGGCATATTGACTAAAGAGAAAAGGAACTGTTGCACAAGTTTTTTTTCTAAAACTGGCTTGCGCCTCAAGGCAACCAAAACAGTTCTCCGCTTTTTGAATTGAGAAAGTTAATTGTGGCTCATGTAACGTTTTATGTACAAGGGCGATTCATTCTTCGTTTATTTATTTTCCAGGTAATCACTGCGTAAGAATAAGAGTCAACAACATTTCCCTGGCTTATAGGTAAAATAAAGAATAGAAAGACTTATGAAAATTCCTCTAGGGAGCCAAGTCTGAACTTAGGTGTCAAAAGATACACGAGAAAATTGGGCAAAGACGAATTAATAAACTAACGGGATAAAAGCTATTGAATTTTGTCTTTTTCTTAATGGACATTAAAGTGGCATTAATTAAGTCAATATAATCAACGTCATCTAAATCATATTTGTCGCATCTGTAGCGAGGAACTACAAATTCAGGCAGAAATTAAAAGCCCACGAACTCGGCGTCGCATTTATAGATGGAAATTTGGTTTTCTTAGGCTTACACCCAAGCTTTCGGAACTATTTAAAGAAATCATTTAAATATTGTTTTTTCCCATTTGCGCACGGTTAGATTCTGCAGGAACTTTGTACTGTTGTAGGATATTGACTAATATAAAGGCGCATATGTGATTTTGGCAATTTAAAAGAATTTTTTCTTTTTTGAAAAGATGCACTCTTTTTCAGCGAGGCCTCATCGATCGGTTTTCCGGTCTCAACATGCAAGATCTTCATTATATCAGTGTTTTCTGTTACATGGAGAAATTCATGGCATTTAGAAGTCACATGTCGAAGGTGACGTCAACAAAGAATTAAAATATTCATAAAGTTTGCACTTATGATTATGTGAGGCATGGCCGATAAAAATTGATCAGCTCATATAAAAAGAAAATGTTATTTTAGTAAATAAAATGCACTTCAAGTAAGTGGACTTCATCGTCACAGGATGTCCAAATGTATATTAGTAATAGGCCCCTGACACAGGCAGACATGTCTAATTGCAACAATTTTTTCAGTGAGAACATCAATGTCTATCCATATGGCCGAAAAAGGCGGAAATTCAACTAAAGATATTTTCAAATGTTCAAATGTTTAAATTTAATCACTGCCGAATAACAGGCCAGGAGAGAATTTTTTTATTGAAGTCAGAGTAGCAAATGTTGCAAGGAGAATAAAGAAATCACCCACGACGAATCGAAACCAGACATGAATGGAGACTGAAACAACAACAACAACAACAAAGAGTCCAATAAATGCAACGGTTCATGTATTTCGAGTTCTACTTGCTTTTTCTCTTTATCATGTCATATCTACAGAAACTGGTGTTGCGTCGGGGGAAAATTGAAACACACAAATGAGTTGATAAATGTAAGTGGGTGGAACCACCTTGAAATAAAAGTAAAAAGTTGTCCTTCGTAGGCAGAGCGAATTAGCTGAAACCAGGGAAAAGCTTACCTTCTTCAGACTTAAGGTATTATTGCGGGCAAGTCCCTCATTTTCTCTTGATACGGGCAAGGATTTGCAAACTGAGGGAAACGAACCTTTAGATGCACCTGTCCTTTTGTCATTCAGAGGAGACTTTAAATAGAAAATATGGAATGTTCGAACAAATGGTTGCAAAATTGCAACTAACCAAACACTACAGAAATTCTTTATAGGGCATTAGAAATGGTATAAAGCTCTCTTCAGAAGCCTAAGGTATGTAGGAGGGGATGATATTTTAGTGGAATGGTATGCGAAAGGGATACCCTCCTCAGTCAAGTTTCCTGAGACAAAACCTTTTAAGAGCTTCACACTTCCCCTTCCCATGAAATCAAACTTTTTTGCATGATCTTATTTTAAGTCATACTATGTTACTATTATTTTCACGGCTTTACCGCGGCTCAAAGCATCGTACATGGTCAATCGAAGCACAAACTGGACTCATTTTGACGTGAATAATGACACGATTGTACTTTGAAAATTGATACTTTTTTATTTGAATTAATTCATAAAGTCAATATGCACTGAAATTGAAGCAAGATAAGTGTTCTAGGTTTAAGTGTTCACTAGCGGGGCAATCTACTGAAATTTTCTTTTAAAAGGAAGGTAAAAAGGGTATGTGACGGTTTCTGACTATGCATTGCCGAGGATCCTAGGCGTGACAATACACACGTACGCATGAAAGATCAGCGGTATTTCTATGCACAACATGCGCTTTCAACAGCTTATTGCCACTGAAAAATCGCGCTTTGTTCAGTGCTGTTTTGGTGCTTAGTAGAACGGCATCTTGTTTCATTTTATCATTTCTTTTGCCTATCATAAAAGGTCGCAAACAAAGGGACCCCGGCCGTCGGCCATTTTGTTTTGGTGGCAACATATTTGTGAACATTGTTCAACGGTATTCGATAGTTGGGTTCACCGTTATGATAATTGCAGTACGTTTACAATCATTTTGGTGCACAAAAACACCTCGAAAATTCCTCGCCTCTGGAAGCTCAGGACATATTCTCTGAATAAGTGATCATGACGCGTGAACTTAAAGCATGATTACGACTGAATCAGTCTCAGAAAAGGAAAAGATTCGTCGATCTGAGAAAGGGAAAGAAGAGAAAGATAGTTAATTCCATACAACATTGCAATCCGAGGCTTGAATTGCGTCATACGTATCAAAAGCCAAATGTTTAAAGTTAAAGAAACGAACAACTGGCATAAGATTCTCTCATGGTAAAACCGCTTAGAATGCAATAATCCTAAAAAATTCATACTAAGTATACACTTTTAAAATCCTAATTACTGTAAAATCTAAATTGGAAACTAAAGCTTCAAGTGTAGTAGAAACAGTAATATCATTTCAAAATCTATAAGTCGTTCTTTTGCCCACTGCTAGGAAAACCAAACTAGCTAGAGATGGCCTATTCTCTGCTGTAGCTGCGCCCGTTTTAACCTTCAAATTCCACGATCATGAGCAGCATTCGATAGTTGAGTGGATTTGTAGTTTTTAAAATGTGCTTGATTTTCATGGCGACTACGTAGCTATAGCTTGTATCGAAAAGATTTTGGTCTCTTGAAAGCGAAAAGACTTTGTCCCATACCGCTTCAATCCAGCTGTCTTTCATCCGGAATTTCTAAAAAAATCAAACTGCCCGTAGCCAATAGTATGTTCATGATTATGAATATACCTGTGTGATGACAACTCAATTATATTTAGCTTATCAGAATAAACCACGCAGTTTGAGAACACATTTACGCATGAATAATTTTCTTGAGCCGAAAATTGTATAACGTATCCCTATACTGATGTCTGTTCATTAATTAAGAAACGTGACAAAGTGTCGGAAATGTTATCATTTTTAAAACAATAACAATGAAGATGAATTTAATTATAATTCTGATCACTAACAAGAATCATTTCCATAGAGCAATCGGTCACGCGAACTGATGCAAGTTTTAGTCCAGCGTTGTTTCTTCATTCCAATCTCCCTTCCTGGAGCTCACGTATGCCTTACATTTTTATTCTTGAAATGGCACCTTGAAGTATGTATTTTTTTAAATTAACTCGGCTATTGTCAGCTCTGTAATCTGCTGTCTGACTGATTTTTGTACCATAAAAGTATGTGAACGGAGGAGTTTCAATGGAAGAGTATGCAAAAAGGAAACTTTTCTCTGACAAGTTTCCCAAGACAAAAACTTTTAGACTATTCAATATCCCCTTCCCAAATCAAGTGTATTTGCATGTTCTTAAGAACCGGGAAAGAGGGCCTGATGGGATTTAGGGGGCCATGTGACAAACGGCTTTCGACGGGGGCCACCCCAAAAAAATAAGGAAAGGGGATCACCTGAAATATTTTCTTAATACTTTGAAATGGCGTAATGTTGTAACAGGAGCCCATCAATGAAATCACTGCTTGATAGAGGGGGGCATGTGAAAAAAAAAATGGCAAGCTGAGGGGGGGGGGGATCTTCCCGAATCACATCTCACATCAGCCCCCCCTCTCCCTTGTAAAAAATGAACAGTCCCTTATTTCAAGACATATTATAAACTATCGCCTGCCTCACGACGGTGCCCCGACGATGCAGATATGATTTACCAGGGGCTCCTGGTTTTACACAAACAACAATATGTGTTACATCATATTTGTCGATTTGCTACAACTCAGTATGCTACTGTATTATAGCGGAGCTCCACAGCGGCTCGAAGAGCCGCAGAGCGGAGCCCCATAACTACCGTGCGAGGATAGAAATTGAGAAAACCATGCGTTTGAGTTTTCATGGTCATCGTGACTAGCGGCATGGCTCGCGGGCGCGTGCGCCTAGCGTCGACGACGACGATGTTGCCCCAACATGGCGGCCATAGAATCGGCCATAGTCATCTGGGATATTTAGAAGGTCTTAAACCGAAAGGAGGCTTTGTTTTTCGCGCGCTTTTCGCGGCTTGCCGCGGCTTGCCGCGGCTACACAACCTACAGCCAGCAGTCTACAGCAGTCTACAATGTTTTGCTGAAGAAACGGATTTTATTCCATAGGTACTGAGATTTACTCCTTATAAATCTGTGTGAGAAAAATAGTCTGTAAAAAACTAGAAGCAATTTGATTGGTTGGACCATTTTCTTCACTAGTGAAAAAAAGTGGTCCGACCAATTCACTGTTCATAGAGGTGGGATCAGTTTTGGCGCCATCAACTCGGCAAAAAGTGAGCAATAACGGCTTCTTCCTCAGCTTCTTCTTTGAGAAATTCTAGGTTTGCAGATACAGCTTCAGTCGAGGACTTCATACAAGATCAAGAAAATAAAAATACGAATAACAAATCCGAACAGCCCGTCGCTTCACTGAAAGAATTCTTGACGTTGAAAGGCGAATCAAGGTCCGTAGAAGAAATTCCTTCAAACGAGGTCAATTCAGTTCATGAATGAATTTGTCCGGTAGCAGTGGGAAAGAAGGAAAACAAAGATTATGAGCCAAGTTCGCTCCGTTCTCTCTTTCGCAACGGTTATTTGAATAAAAAAGCTACGGATTCAGCATCTCAAAAGAAGTGGTGTTTGAAAAAGCAAGAGCCGCATTAAACTGATCAAAACAAAAAGGTAATTTTACATTGTATTTCCCGTACACAAGACATTCCTGAGTCATTCACGAGTCGTTTTAAAACGTTTTTAACTGTCTTTGGTTCTTATACTTCTAGCGACATTTCCAACAGTGTTTAAAGTATAATTTTCCAGTTCGTGCAATGTTTGTATCATTTTGGAGAAGTAAATTTTGAACGCATTTTTAACTTGACTGTCATGCTTATTCGGTATGCTCCAAAATAAAGCCTGCTAAGTGCGTTTTGCACCTTGTTGTGGTATCTTGATTTTTTTAGCCCAGCGTGATTCATGATCAGTTAGTAGTATTTTGTAAGGAGTAAATCTCAGTACCTAAAAAATAAACAAATTACTTCATGGTTAGTTCGCCCGTACCATTTTTCTTCACTCGTTGTGAAGAAAAATAAACTCACTCGTTCGCTGCGCTCACTCGTTCGTTTTCTATTCTTCACAACTCGTGAAAAAAATCGTCCGCCCTCACTAACCATGACGTAATCTCTATATTCATAGCGGTTTTGGAGGAAAAATTTTCTTCCTACAAGTTTTCAAGCGTTTTTGGAGGGACATAAACATAAAGCTGAGTGTCTATTTTTCCTTTGTTAAAGAGCTGCCTAGCTGCTTTTGGTGTTGCTTTAAAACTATTATAATTTTGCTGACCAGGTAATGGTTCTTCCGTTGAGTCGCGAGCTAGATGTTTTTTTTTTGACGATTTATTTGAGATATCGAATCTTCTTTAAGTAGTTGCGTACACCAGGCGTATTTAATAACTTTAGTGACAACATTTTCAATGTGTGAGGGTCTGTGTGAGGAGCTCCGCTTTTAGGCTTGCCTAAATCTATTTAATATTTAATTAAGCGTATATATCTGCCAGAATATTCAGGGTTTTTTGGGCGTTAGGCTAATCACCTAACCTCGTAAAAAAAAATAAATGATTACAGAAACCTTACACATTAGAGGCAATCTACCGAATGTTGCGGGCCGAGTGGCACACAACATGACGCTCCAGAGCGAAAGCCGCATGGATACTCTCGGCTGGAACCGAAGACGCCAATAGTGCACCCAAAAACCCAGTTGAGGATAGGAAACTGGAAGATCTTCAGATGTCTGGCATTTCTTTACCTTGCGAAGTACTCTCGCTGGTCTGGCGTCGTAAACTGCTCGGCGAATGATCTTGTCTTGCAAAAAAGTCTTCTCGAATCCACGTGAAATACGAACAAATCTATGCTAAGTACGAACAAAATGTCAGTACTCCAAATACTGAGCGGACACGAACGAGTTTACAGGCACGACCAACTCCATTTATACACAAATATTCTCCAAGTGTAAAGAAACGCGAACGAGACATACAAGTCCACGCTAAAGACAAAGAAATCCACGCTAAAGACGAACAAATTAACCCCAAAGGTAAACAGATATACGGCAAATCTACAGTGAGCGATAAAAAGATCTGTAGCGAACGCGAGCAGACATATGAGAATAATTTAAATTCAGACATGGAACACTTTCAGAATATTCTCGTGTTAATTTACACAATTCTCCTTCTGCTACAATTCGTATTGAAAATTCTGCCCATTCATGCAAATTTCTTGCCATTCAACCTAGGGATGGTCAGTTGTCTATTCATGTACCAAGTGATGTAAATTCAACTATTCAGTGTTTGCCAAGGTCTATCAACGAATCACAAACCATTCAAATAAACTTAAAAACGCGTCTTACCTACAAGCATCATTATCAGTTTCAGAATGTTAGAACTAAGAAATTCAGTTAGATGCAGCCAGATATCTTGTGAAAAGAAGTGATTTATTCAAAAGTGAGGGTACACAACAGTACAAGATACATGGGTAGATAACATAAGCTCTCTATCTGCTGATCATAAGGATTACAGTGAATTTGTACAAAACTCTGACACGGCCAGCACTGATTTTCAAAATGATCGAATTGCAATAGACAATACAACAGATGATTTCCAAAACGAATAATAATAATAATAATAATAATAATGAACTTTATTTGAGTGTCAAGTGTATTTAGCACTGCTGTACTAATTGGGGACACTGTAAAGCGCAAATGAAATAAATTAAATCAAATCAAATGTTAGTTTTTGTGGAGAGGGGAAAACCGGAGTACCCGGAGAAAAACCTCTCGGAGCAGAGTAGAGAACCAACAAACTCAGCCCACACATGACGCCGGGGCCGGGAATCGAACCCGGGCCACATTGGTGGAAGGCGAGCGCTCTCACCACTGCGCCAACCCTGCTCCCTCCCTAACGAAATTTCTGCTACCAATGTTAATAATGAAGGCAGAGAAAAAGATGATGGCGATGGTTGGTGTGAAGTTCAGGAATACCCTCCTGGAGTTACAGATACGATTACTGCAGGACGCAGATGTAAAAGAAAACTTGTGGAGACCAAATTATTAGTTTTGCACCAGGCGAAGGAAACAAACCATTAGGAATATTCATGGATAAAGGTTCTGAATAATATTATCTGTCATTATCCACAATGTTTTGAGGCAAACGAAGATCAGAAAACAATGAAAGAAAGGTCCCTGCATCATACAGTACAGTAGCCAAGTGGGAGTTAAGATGTCAGGATAGAAGAGCTGCAATGTCAGTTCCAACTATATTTTATAAACTTAAAAAATTGCAAATCAAGCAAATTCAAGAAAGTGCTTGCGTTTCTCTCAGAAAGTGCAACACAAAAGGAAAAACATATACTGCTGGTGAGTTGAAATCAGAGGATTATCTTGATAAGCTAGTGCATCTTGACTCAAGGCATGCCATATGGATAAAGGAGTTTCTAGGATGTAGCATCTCTGAACTAGCAAAGTTACCGCAACCCACAACACCTTTTCAGGATTTTTGTGTGCACTTTGACACTCATTCTTTATACCGACAACCTATATTGAAACTGGATTTGAGCAACTTTCCGGTAACATCAAGACATGATTTATTTAACTCAGCTCAGGTTCACATCATATATAGGTTAAATTTACATAGGCAACTAAACAGAGTACAGCCAAGGAATAAAAGAAGAAAATGTAAAAACAAATTAAAAATAGGGAGCGAGTTGGGATCAGCCAAGTAGCAAAGGCTAATCTAGTGGATGACCACTACAATAATTTTAATATTAATAATTATAATATTTTTAAAATGTAATTAGAATTAAGTAAATACTAAATTTTTGGGCGGTGAACCGCAGTAAAAGAATGAACAGCATTGGGTTTTGGTTCATGGAGCGAGGCAACAGTGGCTGCTCGTGGCCGTGTGACATGGCGAAGAAGAGTGTCTGGCCCTATACCCACTTAGGATTATGGCCAAAATCAATCAATCAAATCACTAAATTTTTGGACTTGAGAAACGAGCAACTTTTGAGCAACTTTTTTCGAAAAAACAGCAACTTTTAGGAAACTTTGTAAGATGTTGTGGGAAACGTTTTAGCAGAAACCCGAGCAACTTGTGTAGATGCCTACTAGGGATACCCTAGCGCCAGGGTGACCCCAGCTGCCTTGTAAACGGCGCGCTTTGCTTGGGATAACTCGCCTACCTGGGACAACTTTTTACTTGTTTCCAGACCCTTTGAACGTTGATAATAAACGGCCATCATGGCGGATCGCTTACACCGTGGGGCTGACCGCGGGGCCAAATGGAGATATACTTTGCCAGTAACCGAAAATATGTCGAATGCAAGGTCGGCGAATCGTATCGTATTTCGTTCTTCCACACCCAGTCATGATAAGACGTCAGTCATGAGTCAGATCAAACAACAAAAATAATGAGTCACTATCTGTCTGGAAGAAGCGATAGCTAACACGTGATTCAGATTTGATCCAGAAAAAGGGCAAAGAGAAGCAAATTAAGACAAAGTGGGTATGGTCCGATAACAAGATAAAAGAGATGTTTGTGCGAGAGTACAAATGGCCCTGTGAGGGTCCTATGACTTTCAAGGTATCGACTTTGAAGCAGACCTCCAGTCACTGTACACCTAACGACTAGGCTCAAGAAAAGGGATCATGTGTACTAATGACACCCGCGATCGAGTGTCGATCGATACTAGCGATCGACACCTCGATCGACCCGCGACCGACATGCCGGTCGCCGCTCGGTCGCCATGTCGACCGATACATCATTGACACTCGACCAACAACGGGCGATAGTCGGTCGAGTGTCGACCAACTCATATGTCGGGCGATAGTCTCCTGCTAGTCGGTCGATAGACTGTCGACACTCGGCCGATACTCTATCGACGCTCTGCTGACAGCCACGGTCCTTTTTAATATAAAAAGAACAACATTTTAAAAGATTAGTGACATCGGTGAAGGTTTAAACTTTCGAGAATATTCGGCGGTCTAGTATTTTGTTTTTTTTTTTTAACTAAAAAGTGTGCATGTTTATTGAAGGAGGGATACTGCGAAGAATACATCACCGACATACCACCGATATTTCACTGACAGACGATCGACATGCTACCGACAGCCGACCGTAAGGTAGCGATCGACACGTCGACCGACATCGAACGTGTGGTCATCGCTAGCATCGATCGCCACTCGATAGAGTGTCAACGAAAATTGAAAGTCTGTCGACCGTGTGTCGACCGAGATGTCCATCGAGTGTCGATCGCGGGTCGACCGACCCGCGACCGCCATGTCGGTCGCGGGTCGATCGAGGTGGCGATCGTTAGTATCGATCGACACTCGATCGCGGGTGTCATTAGTACACATCATCCAAGAAAAGGCCTAACTTCATTAGCGCAAATCATGAAAAAAATCCCGATTCATCCTGAAATTTGTCTTCCATTCGCCTTCACTATTTCCGCCACTGATCTGTACGGCCTGGTTTTCTTTCAAATCGTCTTCGTCGATTAATTCTCCTTTTCACTGACTGCAGGACTGAACAACGTGAAGAGTTATTTGTGAATGATTTCGAGCTTGACTAAATCTTTCTTGAACCTATGTGTTAATTAGTCACAGCCCCCGTTGCTTTCGGAATTCTACGATGCTTACTGTACACTATATGATCTTGAACATATCCCTTCCTAGGTTGCATGCTCTGCATATTAAACTGAACTAGACGCATATCTGTGTGAACTCTGGTTTTCCTGATGTCCATATCGGCTAAATTATTATTTATGATTTGGGTTAGAGTGATGGCAAGTAATCTCTCGTAAAGTTCACGCCCCTACCAATTCCGAAAACGCTCAGCTCGTCATCTTTACTGAACGTGTATGCATTTGTCAGGTTTGAACGTATCAGGCAACATCGTCGTGGTTACCTTCATCGACGCCATTTTCGTTCAACGCCACGTATGCACATTGGCTAAATTAAAACTATTAATATGCGCTTTGGTTAACTTCGCAAATGCGTTTTACTAGCTTGAGTGCGATTTGTGACAGAACGCAAAAAAATGAAGCCAAAATTTAACCTAGGGCGTCTCCCCTGGAGAGCCCGAGTTAAAAAATTATAATAATCGAAAATGCAGTGCAGATGTGAAAACAAGGAGGGTCGATGACAAATTTAACAAGGCCTCAGGATACAAGTGTGGCGTGCGGTGCAGATTGTTTTGATTTTGTTTTGGGCCATGGACCTGTTTCTCGAAAGGGCCAGAAACTTACCAGGGACCCGTTTCTCGAAGGTCCCGTTAACTCAACGGGCCCGAAGCTATACGTTTAAGTGGGAGTCTATTGAAATGCTTTTGTAGTTCATGACGTACTAACCGGCCCAACATGCGAGTTAACTTAGAATTGCCTGACTTAAACTCAACAAGACGCTCTCGGGAGCGTTCACTCGGGCTACACTTGATAATACGGCTTCGAACAAACGTGAATGTGGGTTTACGCCTAAGTTTTGTATATATTGTATA
This sequence comes from Ricordea florida, assembly GCA_949710005.1. Taxonomy (NCBI): domain Eukaryota; kingdom Metazoa; phylum Cnidaria; class Anthozoa; order Corallimorpharia; family Ricordeidae; genus Ricordea; species Ricordea florida. Next base: position 7,299,767 of record OX453273.1, on the reverse strand, counting down.
CTGTATGGTTGGTTCCAAAAATCCTAGCTACCAGACTGTATATATCGCACCGTAATTCTTGTCGACGTCGTGTTTAAGCTGAGCGATTTTATCAGAAAGTTTTCTAAGGTTTTACAGAAATTTCACTGATAGTTGGGTTTGTTTACTAATTGAATTAATGTTAACCAATCAGCTTTCTTGGTTCCCACGGTAAAAAAACAGTCGTGAAACTTGATGCCATTCATCTGGGGCACTTACCATTTGTACGGAAAAACCGAAAATTCCGGTAAAAGTTCAAATGGAACGGTTTATTCCGGTGGAATGTTTTCGGAAAAAAAGTAATACCTTCCAAGGTATTACCTTTTTCTCGGTTGTACCGGAATATCCGGAAATTTCTGTACCATTTGACAATACCAGTGCCAGGTTTCTCAAGATGATATTTGCGAGAATACAGTATGACGGATATCGCGAATGATCATGATCAAGTGTTACAAGTTTATCAATGCGAAAACTGCTTGTTCTCCTCGCCAAATCTCTTCCAGTTCCTTCAATACATCTATTGCACCCCAAGTGTGAAAGCTTTAAGATTTCGTTGTTGATAGTTATGTTTTTCTTTTGTTTTGACGGTTCGCGCTTTTGAGCTAAGTAGCGCAGAAAAACATTGATACTAGGCCCCAGCTTACTGGCGTCCGAGACTTCGGATCAAATGGTACAGATAAATCCGTTCCGTTTCCTTCACGAGAAAAAGTACAGTACCATTTGTCTCAAAAAATTCACCGAAAATTCCATTCAAATGGTAAGCGCTCCTGATTCCAATTTATCGAAGGCGAAGAAGCGATATGTGGGAAAAACAACAATATTACTCCTCAATTGCCGGATATACTTTTCTTCCGATTTAGCCTTATTGGCCCTGTTCCCGCTAATCTCTTTCCACGCGACTACGCAGAAAAATAACGAGTTTGAATAAGAAAATATCTATGGATGATTTTGAAATAAGGCGCCTCGCTTTCATGCCTTCAGGGACACCGCAGACCGCGAGCAGCGCAGGCTTGCTCATTCTCGACGTCGACGATAGACTTATAGGAAACCGAAACCTAGACTCGTGCTACCACAGGTAGCCCGAGTAAAAACCAGCAAAGTTGTAACTTCCGTTGTAAATATTGTTATCATAAAATAACTTGCCGGGCACGCTAAGTTACCGGGCCTTTCGAGAAACGGGCCCCAGGGCCGGAAAGCTGTTGTAAGATCGAACTGTTTACAACGGGAACACAATTTTATTGGTTTTCAGTGTTAAGGAATACAATCCTCGGGCAACTGCCCGGGGGGGGACTCCCATATGGAGTGGACGGGGATGCTCGTCGGAAACTTTGAATTTAACCCCTAAAAGAGACCAATCTGGGCGTGGCCGAAGCTTATGCAGATCCCTAAAAGAGACCAGTTTCGACGAGTTTCAGTTCGTCAAGTTTCGTATAACACTCTCGTAAGACAATAGACAAAGACATTTTGTTACAGTGGACTTTGGATATTAATGGTATGGAAAACTTTGTTTATATGAATTGAGCAAATATAAAGAATCAAAATTCTTTCTGTTTTGTTCTTACTTCGCGTGCAACCCTTAACGAGACCTTGACGGTTAAAAATAATGACATTTTGCCCAGAACACCCTAAGCGAGACCAAAATCCGAAATTTACACCCCTAAGCGAGACGACGAGCATCCCCGTCCATTCCATATGGGAGTCCCCCCACCGGGGGCAACTGGCACGTTAAGCTGGTTTGTTCGCTATACGAATTAACTCCGGGCTAAAAATGGGGCTTCAGGGGCCCGTTACTCGAAAGATCAGGTGACTCTACAGAACGTTAATCTATTAATTACATGATCACAATATTTACGATAGGAATTACAATTTCGTCAGTTTTTAAGTTAAAGCGAGGCGATTTGAAGTTTACATCCAAGTCGGCCTGGTTTGTAGGTCAAGAACTACACAAGCATTCGATAGACTTAATAATGGAGCTTTGGGTCAGTTAAACAGTCGGTAACTTAACGGGACCTTCAAGAAATGAACTTCAGTCCCGAAATGTTACCGGTCGGGTCTTTCGAGAAACTGCCACCTCGTCTTACAAAATTCGCGCGAACAAAAACATTTCTGGGGACAAACTGTAAATTTGCCATGATGATAAGCTTTCTAAGCCTAAAGAGCTCTTTGGGGATTGAAGCCTGGATACAAGCTAAACAGGGTTCCCACAGGAACTCGTCTGAAAAGAATTATTCAAGCTTCGAACCCCTGCTTTGTTTGAATTATTCTTCATTGACTGTGCAATCGTACATTTCCAGTTCTTCGAGAAAATTAATTACTTTGGCGACAACTTTCCTGTTGAGGTTATTTATAATACTCTGAGCCTCGCAGCTTTCTCGATGAAACAATTGAAACAGGCGACGATTAATAGGTTCACAATAAAGAATGCTGAATTTGTCACTGAGTTCACTGACCGCACCGGTGAAAATGATATATCAATGGCAGCAACATGATTGTTTCATTTTCTACTCAGATTTCTTTCAAGCCGTCGAATTTTCATTCTTAAACCGTTTACAGTTCATTACAGATTTTTCGGGGCAATTCAAGTTTGCCACTGAGCAGAAAACTTGAAAAATGGTCATTTCACGAAGTCAGGAGCGAATGATTCGCTCCTGTAGTTGTTTTGCAGAGGACGGCAAAGAAACCTACCATACTGTATTTTGCTTGTGCAGCCTGGTCTCATTTGTTTCTTCACTGACTAGACACTTACCTGGCGCGGGGTCTTTGGCGCGTCCAGGTACGTTTCGCTGACATGTTCTTTGGTTGGTTGCGCTCCCTTGTGGTTGTTGAATTTCTCATCGCTTAGAATCGAAGTGGTAAGTATAATTTCTGGCTTTTCCCACACTTGTGGTGAGTTTTTGGATATCGTTGTTTGTTTTTGCGGTGACCCTCCTGGGGAAGAATGCTTGTTGGGCTTTGCACAGCATAACCCAGGGTAAGACGCTAGCCTTGCTGGCCGTTTTGGTCGGTGGCCTGTTGTCAGGCTGCGGCCGGACGGTCCGCTGGGCCTTTTTCCCGGCCGGGGTTCTATTTAACCTTCGTGTCGGCGTAATTTTGTATATATATTACATCGTTAGTTAACTTAGCTAGATATTTAGTCTTTCTGACAGACATTTACCCCTCTCCATGCGGAGTGGGGTCATTTCCTTGCTGTTTAAGAAGGGGGATAGGCTGGATTGCCGTAATAGGAGGCCAATTACCCACCTCAACACTGATTACAAGCTAGGTTCCCGTGTCCTGGCCGGCTGCCTTCTTAAGGTCCTACATCGTGTCATCGGCAGTGACCAGACGTGCGGCGTGCCGGGACGTATAATCGGTGAGAACGGAGATTTGCTGCGTGACGCCATTACTTTCGCTGGCAAATCCAACATTCCCATGGGCATCCTGTCTCTTGATCACTTGATCGCCTCAACTGGTCTTTCCTTCAGAGAGCCCTGGAGCGTATGGGTTTCAACCTGTCGTTCTCCAAATGGGTTTCTGTTGTACGCTGGCGTCCACAACACTGTCTCTATAAACGGTTTCCTATCTTCCTTTTTCTCTCCTTCTCAGGGTGTGAGGCAGGGTTGTCCCCTGTCTCCGCTCCTTTACGTCACTTCTATTGAAGTTTTCGTCACGAACCTCAGACGTCATCCTGATCTTGCGGGCTTGTCTTCGCCGGGAATTCCCCATCCGTTATTGTGTCTTTCGTTTTATGCGGATGACACACATCCGTCATCGTGACTTCTGACAAAGCTATCCTGGCCACCTTTGATGTTTATCATCGATCCGAGGTTGGTTCAGGTTCCAAGCTAAATCTCACGAAATGCGAGGGTCTCTAGCTTTAGTAGCTTGGTGCTTGGTATAACAGGTCGGACAAACCGGTTCCTATCATCTGGACCAATACCAAGATCAAGTCTCTGGGCTTATTTCTCGGGGCTGGGGATTTGGAGCAGGACAACTGGTCGCCCCTTCTCGAGGCCCCCCCAAAAAAATGTCTCTCAGTCTGGAAAGGCAGAGCTCTGACTTACGGGGGAAGGGCCCTTGTGGCCAACTCTCCAGCTACCTCTCGGCTCTGGTATGTGGCTACGGTCATACCTATGCCGACGTGAGTTATCTCTGCCATCAATGTCATGGTCTTTAATTTCTTCTAGAAGGGAGAAAAGGACCTGGTGGCGAGAAGAGTCGTCATTCAGCCCCGCAATCGCGGTGGCTTTGGACTTGTCAGCGTCTCTTCAAAGCTCCAGGCCCTTCAGAGCCATTGGGTTAAATGCTTTGTAGTCTTCGCCTAATGCTTGGTCTTCTTTCTTAACTTACTGGTGTTTTCTTCGGCTTTGGGCCTCGCCCCTTGCTGTTTTTAACGATCCTCGCGCCTTTGCTTTCTCTTCACTTCCTCCTTTCTACAAGTCTGTTCTTGAGGCTTGGAGGGAGTTGGGGAGTCACTTTTCCCCTGCTTTGGACAGCCTTGCCGTTGGCCTTAGTGCTGACGGTTCCATAGCGTCTGTCGACTCCATTATGTGCAAAGCTGCGTACCATCGGCTGCTTTACGCTCGTGCGGTTCCCCCGCACTGTGTATCCAAGTTTAGGCCATTCTATGGTCAGTTGTTCTTATGAATTAACATTCTACGATGACGATCATCCATAAGGCAAGAAAAGGAGGAAGAAATGGGTCAGTTTTGTTCGACTGAAGCAAGCGAAATGGGAACCATTACTTCAGTGATGTGTTCCGAATATTTTTCGTTCGTTTAGCTAGCAGATCTGGGCTACGGGACGTTTTTGCGCGAGTACATTCATTCGAATGAAATTCCTGTAAAAGTAACTAAAGCCGATAGCTTAGTTTATTTGCAAATACGGGTGTGATCAATAAGCTTAGCAGGAAAAAAAAACCTAACGTTCATCGACTCCAACGCGGCCCTCTAATGTATGTTTTAGTTCCTTTTTGAGCTCCTCATTCTCCTTTACATCTTTCTCATACTCTGCTGTCCATTCGGAATCACCTAATAAATTGTCAGCGTAATGTCTTCATCACTCGAGTCTGATTGAGGCAAACGCATCGTTTCATCTTCATAAACAGTCTCTTCTGAAGAACTCTCAGTGGAGCTGTGGCTTTCTTCGGAACTATCCTTATCTTTGTCTTTCATTCAATGCTGTTAAGTGACTCGAATCTAAGAAAAATGAAGAATTCCAAGAGACTAACAAGGGAATGCACTAGGCTGTGAAACACTAAGAGACTAACAAGGCAATGCACTAGGCTGTGAAACACTAAGAGACTAACAAGGCAATGCACTAGGCTGTGGAACACTAAGAGACTAACAAGGCAATGCACTAGGCTGTGAAACACTAAGAGACTAACAAGGCAATGCACTAGGCTGTGAAACACTAAGAGACTAACAAGGGAATGCACTAGGCTGTGAAACACTAAGAGACTAACAAGGCAATGCACTAGGCTGTGAAACACTAAGAGACTAACAAGGGAATGCACTATGCTGTGAAACACTAAGAGACTAACAAGGCAATGCACTAGGCTGTGAAACACTTAGAGACTAACAAGGGAATGCAATAGGCTGTGAAACACTAAGAGACTAACAAAGCAATGCACTAGGCTGTGAAACACTAAGAGACTCACAAGGCAATGTACTAGGCTGTGAAACACCAAGAGACTAACAAGGCAATGCACTAGGCTGTGAAACACTAAGAGACTAACAAGGGAATGCACTAGGCTGTGAAACACTAAGAGACTAACAAGTCAATGTACTAGGCTGTGAAACACCAAGAGACTAACAAGGCAATGCACTAGGCTGTGAAACACTAAGAGACTAACAAGGGAATGCACTAGGCTGTGAAACACTAAGAGACTAACAAAGCAATGCACTAGGCTGTGAAACACTTAGAGACTAACAAGGGAATGCACTAGGCTGTGAAACACAAAGAGACTAACAAGGCAATGCACTAGGCTGTGAAACACTAAGAGACTAACAAGGCAATGCACTAGGCTGTGAAACACTAAGAGACTCACAAGGGAATGCACTAGGCTGTGAAACACTAAGAGACTAACAAGGCAATGCACTAGGCTGTGAAACACTAAGACACCAATAAAGCAATGCACTAAATGCACTAAGCTGTGAAACACTAAGAGACTAACAAGGGAATGCACTAGGCTGTAAAACACTAATACACTAACAAGGCAATGCACTAAGCTGTGAAACACTAAGAGACTAACAAGGGAATGAACTAGGTTGTAAAACACTAAAAGACTAACAAGGCAATGCACTAGGCTGTGAAACACTAAGAGACTAACAAGGGAATGCACTAGGCTGTGAAACACTAAGAGACTAACAAGGGAATGAACTAGGTTGTAAAACACTAAGAGACTAACAAGGCAATGCACTAGGCTGTGAAACACTAAGACACTAATAAAGCAATGCACTAAATGCACTAAGCTGTGAAACACTAAGAGACTAACAAGGGAATGCACTAGGCTGTAAAACACTAATACACTAACAAGGGAATGCACTAGGCTGTGAAACACTAAGAGACTAACAAGGCAATGCACTAAGCTGTGAAACACTAAGAGACTAACAAGGGAATGAACTAGGTTGTAAAACACTAAGAGACTAACAAGGCAATGCACTAGGCTGTGAAACACTAAGAGACTAACAAGGGAATGCACTAGGCTGTGAAACACTAAGAGACTAACAAGGCAATGCACTAAGCTGTGAAACACTAAGAGACTAACAAGGGAATGAACTAGGTTGTAAAACACTAAGAGACTAACAAGGCAATGCACTAGGCTGTGAAACACTAAGAGACTAACAAGGGAATGCACTAGGCTGTGAAACACTAAGAGACTCACAAGGGAATGCACTAGGCTGTGAAACACTAAGAGACTAACAAGGCAATGCACTAGTCTGTGAAACACTAAGACATTAATAAAGCAATGCACTAAATGCACTAAGCTGTGAAACACTAAGAGACTAACAAGGGAATGCACTAGGCTGTAAAACACTAATACACTAACAAGGGAATGCACTAGGCTGTGAAACACTAAGAGACTAACAAGGCAGCTGTGAAACACTAATACACTAACAAAAAAAATAAATAAAAAAATAAAAAATACTTAATTGACCACTCCCCTAGAGGGGCTTTTCAGGGCCAAATGAAACAAACATAAACAACATAGTTAAGAATCCCAACTGGCGGGAGGCAGACCAGTTGGTTATTTACAAGGATGATCGAGGAGTTGAACCAGGTACCCACCCAGAACAACATCAGGCAGTGGCCAGAGCGGGATTTGAACCCGGGTCGCCGCATTGAAACACCGCGCCCTAGACCACTCGGCCATCCTGCCTCCCGTTTGAAGGGAGGCGGGATGGCCGGGAACAAGGGAATGCACTAGGCTGTGAAGCACTAAGAGACTAACAAGGCAATGCACTAGGCCGTGAAACACTAAGAGACTAACAAGGGAATGCACTGGGCGGTGAAGCACTAAGAGACTAACAAGGCAATGCACTAGGCTGTGAAACACTAAGAGACTAACAAGGCAATGCACTAGGCTGTGAAACACTAAGACACTAATAAAGCAATGCACTAAGCTGTGAAACACTAAGAGACTAACAAGGGAATGCACTAGGCTGTGAAACACTAAGAGACTAACAAGGCAATGCACTAGGCTGTGAAACACTAAGAGACTAACAAGGCAATGCACTAGGCTGTGAAACACTAAGAGACTAACAAGGCAATGCACTAGGCTGTGAAACACTAAGAGACTAACAAGGGAATGCACTAGGCTGTGAAATACTAAGAAACTAACAAGGCAATGCACTAGGCTGTGAAACACTAAGACACTAATAAAGCAATGCACTAAATGCACTAAGCTGTGAAACACTAAGAGACTAACAAGGGAATGCACTAGGCTGTAAAACACTAATACACTAACAAGGGAATGCAATAGGCTGTGAAACACTAAGAGACTAACAAGGCAGCTGTGAAACACTAATACACTAACAAGGGAATGCACCAGGCTGTGAAGCACTAAGAGACTAACAAGGCAATGCACTAGACCGTGAAACACTAAGAGACTAACAAGGGAATGCACTAGGCGGTGAAGCACTAAGAGACTAACAAGGCAATGCACTAGGCTGTGAAACACTAAGAGACTAACAAGGGAATGCACTAGGCTGTGAAACACTAAGAGACTCACAAGGCAATGCACTAGGCTGTGAAACACTAAGAGACTAACAAGGGAATGCTCTAGGCTGTGAAACACTAAGAGACTAACAAGGGAATGCACTAGGCTGTGAAACACTAAGAGACTAACAAGGGAATGCACTAGGCTGTGAAACACTAATACACTAACAAGGGAATGCACTAGGCTGTGAAACACTAAGAGACTAACAAGGGAATGCACTAGGCTGTGAAACACTAAGAGACTAACAAGGGAATGCACTAGGCTGTGAAACACTAAGAGACTAACAAGGCAATGCACTAGGCTGTGAAACACTAAGAGACTAAAAAGGGAATGCACTAGGCTGTGAAACACTACAAGACTAACAAGGAAATGCTCTGTGAAACACTAAGAGACTAACAAGGAAATGCACTCAGCTGTGAAACACTTAGAGACTAACAAGGGAATGCAATAGGCTGTGAAACACTAAGAGACTAAGAAGGGAATGTACTAGGCTGTGAAACACTTCGAGACTAACAAGGCAATGCACTAAGCTGTGAAACACTAAGAGACTAACAAGGAAATGCACTCAGCTGTGAAACACTAAGAGACTAACAAGGGAATGCACTTGGCTGTGAAACACTAAGAGACTAACAAGGCAATGCACTAGGCTGTGAAACACTAAGAGACTAACAAGGCAATGCTCTTTGAAACACTAAGAGACTAACAAGGAAATGCACTCAGCTGTGAAACACTAAGAGACTAACAAGGGAATGCACTTGGCTGTGAAACACTAAGAGACTAACAAGGCAATGCACTAGGCTGTGAAACACTAAGAGACTAACAAGGCAATGCTCTTTGAAACACTAAGAGACTAACAAGGAAATGCACTCAGCTGTGAAACACTAAGAGACTAACAAGGAAATGTACTTGGCTGTGAAACACTAAGAGACTAACAAGGCAATGCACTAGGCTGTGAAACACTAAGAGACTAACAAGGCAATGCACTAGGCTGTGAAACACTAAGAGACTAACAAGGGAATGCACTAGGCTGTGAAACACTAAGAGACTAACAAGTGAATGCACTTGGCTGTGAAACACTAAGAGACTAACAAGGGAATTAAAATGCAATAGGCAGTGAAACAGTAAACAATAGTAGCAAGTACTCCCACGCGATTTTCCTTGGCACGTCACTCGCCCCAGGACCCTTTGGCGCGGTCTTGAACCAAATGTTTCTCAATTTTTACAGGACCTAGAAAAACGAGGATTTACCCAAATCGAAAAATCCTTTTACAAATTATTGAGAATTATTCAAGCTGCAATTGTGTTTCGGGGCTAGGTGTTCTTTAATATGACAAATACTTAAGTCCGAAATATTAACATTATTGTTTTTAGTAAATATACTGTACTTATTTTTATCAAGCGTTTTCGAGGCCTAAGGCAAGGTCTGAGTCAGAGTTCTAATGTTACACAGGGGAGAACACACCCTCACTTTGGAAAAATGGTGAGGCTTGGACTGTAGAGAGTATCGCATTTCTCGGAATTCTCCTTTTGTCAACTATTTCCTTTAAAAGCAACAAGAACGTAAACATAAGAGGAGCGCGCCAAAGGGGTCATATATATTATTATCTGTCACCGCCGGAATTAATGGGATGAAAATTGATGTTCTTCCGATGTTACGAGGCGCCGATGCCACAAGTACTGGCAGAAATATCCGCCTTTCACATGTCACTCATGAGGCCGGCGGTATCAAGGTAATGAGCCGAAGTTGAATTTCATCGTTCACAGCTCCGTCGACACATCATGTGAACCGCTGGATACCCCGTCCGGGAACACAACGTCAAAGAAACCGTAAAGTGGTGAGAAATCCTTGATGCATTGACATACGGTAATGAAATAGTTTTCCTCGATTCAGCGATGGATCTTACTGCAGGGCCGCGCATAAGCTTGGCCTGTTTGCTACTGTGCCTTCAAACTCTCTCCAGCAATACAAGGTACGTTTTCTTGAATGCTCATGTACTCGCCAACAATTGCTTGAGATTGAAGGAAATGCAGATCTATCAGATGAGTATTGAATTCTTTCCTTGTTTGCAGACTTTCAGGATATAACCTCCTCTCATCTGGTATCCCGCTAGAAGTGGATCCAATATTGAACCCAAACACAGTCTGCAAAAATACGCCTTCACTGAATAAAGAACAACTGGAGCTTTGTAAGACACATCCTGATGTTGTGGCCAGCGCGTTACAAGGTGCCCAAATGGCTCTTCACGAATGTCAACATCAATTTACCTACAGGCGATGGAACTGTTCATCGATGGAATCCAAAAACAGCAACCCACTGACGAATGAACTGCTTGCAAGAGGTGAGTACAGAAAGAGCTTAGCTTTAAACAAGCCACTATCGGCTAGAACACGAGCTTGCCGTGTTTGCGTGTCATGATTTGGAGTGGTGTATAACATTGTAATCGAAGAGGCAATCCATTTCACGAAGTATAAAGCCACACGAATAGTGAAGGTATGATGATCGGCTTTAGTATTTTCAGTCGTACCATCTGCATGTAGTCTCTCTTACGCAACAGCAGTTTATCAAGTCTATCGCGTTCGTTTACTCAAACAATGAACGATTGCAAATTGTACTATGTTATTGGTATGAAGCACTAAAATTCAAAGGAAACCGAACTGCGGCTAAGCCAGCAGTGCAATGATGTCTGTGTTTTTTTTTTTTGAAATATTAGAACGAGACCTTTGCCTGTATTCCCTATAATTGTGCGCGGTCTCGTAAGCAGTCTAACGCCCTCCTTCGGCGGTAAATAATTCTAAACAATGAAAAAGACTTTGGTTAAATCAGGAGATTAATTTTGTAAAAGCTTGCAAGGCCGGGGCCGATCTTATCCGATCGCACATGTTTGTTTGTAAAGGTATGCTATAAGCTGTATTGTGATGCGCGAAAATCCCCTCGAAATATTTAATTCCTCTTGGAAGAGTCAGCGGGAGAACCGAGGGATGTAAAAAAAGGAAAGAAATTGGGTCAATCGGTTTCAATTGTTACTGTAATCTAGAAAACGTTCCTTTATTTCTCCGTTGAAATTTCCTTGAACAAGTCAGAATACATTAACACGTCATATCGTAGAAATCTTGGGGGCAAAAAGTCGTCGACAGTGCTGGCTATTCGTGACAGTATATCTTGGGACTGTTTATCTTTCATGAAACGATGGTCTACCAAGAAAACACGAGGCATTTGAGGAATTAATCATATTAATCCTTCTAAACAGGTGTTAAGCCTTTGATGGTGCTCTGTTTTACAGCAGATAACTTAACCAGGTTGTTTGCGTTTCCATTGTAACCACAACACTTGAAGATTCCCATCGCTTGCTAAAGACACCGCGTATCCTAATCCCCGGTCTTCATCGCTCCCCTTCCGGTTTTGCGTTACTTACTTCCAAAGGAGAGCGCAGTTTTAAGCAAACTAGTCCAGGGGAGGCGCAGAGTTAGGGAAAATGGATTGATCACGATAAAAGCAAAGAGCAGAGACGAGCTTTATAATATACACGCACACATTTTATCTAGCTCAGATTAGCCGAGAACGCGTCAATTAATCTCAAACAGCGCACAAAGTTGGGATTGAGTGTAAAATTTTGGAATTTAATTGTTTGCATGCGTATTATTAACAAGTAATCAAATGGTTTCGAGTGCAATTTTGTACAAATGAGCACAAATTGCATTCACCCTACAGGCTCGTGCAGTTTTTTCAGTATTTGAAAAAGTTACTTTGATCTCATTTATTCCAAATTGCACTCGAAACCAACCGTCACTTCCATCGGTTGTTTACATGTAGACTTCATGTAGCCGCTCTGAAGGATAAAATATGTTCGATGGACATTGAAGGGCAATTTGCCTTTCGAATTAACCTTTAATAAGAAGAATAAGACCTCCTTTCCTCTCGCTCTTTTTACTCCTCCTCTTAACTTAAGATATACATACGGTCATATCTTTTTTAGCTTGAAGCTCGAGGGACAAAGGCGAAAATTGGTCTGCTCGATATATGGTGGTTTAGGAAAGTAACGATACTAAAGGTGGCAACTGGCGCATTATAAGTCCTCTCGTGTTTTCACTCCTCTTAACTCGTGACATAAACGGTCGTATTCGGATTTCTTTAGAGGCTTGACGCTCGAGGGACAAAGTAAAAAAGGGGCTGCTAGATGTATAGTGATTTAGGAAAGTAACTCATACAATATCTCTGTCATGGTAGCTTGCGGATTACTCCTTACTGTAAAGAAATAGGACACATTTCCTTTCATGCTGTCGTGTTAGACTGTCTAAACTCTTTACTATCCATCTAAACTGTAATCATGCGATATGCGCATCTCTACTTGCAGGATTTAGAGAAACTGCCTTCGTACACGCCATTATATCTGCTGGAATGACTCAAGCAATTGGAACATCATGCAGCTTAGGTAAGCTGGACAGTTGCGGTTGTGATCAATCAGTCACCGGTGAAGGACGAGGGTGGAGCTGGGGAGCGTGCAGCGATAATGCGCTGTTTGGCTCCAAATTTGCAGCACAGTTTTTAGATTCCAGGGAAAAAGGAACAGACATAAAATCACTGATGAATCTTCACAACAATCAAGCTGGTCGATTGGTAAGAAAATTATTAAGTAACTCGCAGAGTCCCAGTTAAACCAGCCTATGCTGGCCTGGACATCTCTGATAAATCATTGTTAATAAATAAATTATTACGACGTAGAGCCATAAAATTCCTCCTATATTAGTCTGGGGAATGTGACATAAAGTATTCTCATGCAATAACCTCTCATCTCAATATCTATTTGCTTGACAATTTTAAATTGAATTGGTAGGAAAAAGCAAAATATTGTCGAGTGGGAGAGTTAGGCAACTCAGTGTTGGAAAATGTATTAAGTTCCAAACTTGATTGTCACAGTGCTTTCTTTTGTAAGTTATGATTGAAATTAGTCTTTTTCTTGGCGTAATAAAGGTATGCAAGATGGCTGCATATTGACCAAGTTCTAATTTGCGTTTTTACTGGCCGAGACTGACATAGTCGAGGTCATTAAGGGGAGAAAAACAACGAACCTACATCCAGCCATCTTGACCGAACAAGCTTGGTCAAAAAAAAGGTTTAGAATATCTCATTTTGTTTTGTCTAAAAAGTCTAAAGCGGGAAAGACAGCTAGGCTTATCTTGCCCGTTCGGGTGGCCAATAAGAACCCACTATCCGCCTCATCGTGCGTGCTCTCTGAAAGAGCCATAAAATAAAAACGAAATTTGGCCGGATGGTTTTGCTGTCAGTCAGGAAGATTACACTGTATGGCACTTTGTATCAAAGCCATGGCATACATCCAACATCGTGCCAGAGGTTGGGAATTCTTACATAACACGTAACATAAGTTGTTTTTAATGGTTCTTTTTAGCTACATCAGGATTCTTTTTCCATTATTACTTTAACTAGAGTGTTGGACAAACGCATCACCCAGTCTACTTCTTGATGAGCCAAATTTTCCGAGACGAGAGAGAATGCAAATTTTTGGCAAGACAATTTTTCCCAGTCCTCTAAGTATCGAGCTATAAACAGAACGAAATTCAAATAAGCGGCAGAGTCTGAGAACTAGAGACAGCTATTGCAAAACTATTCGAAAATTCTGAGCTTCAAACATCATAGTCTCGGGCGTGATTGATGTAATTGCGTCCTTCACTTAATTGGATTTTGCTTCCTCTCGGAAAAAATCCGGCAAATCTCAATCGAAAAGTATTTGCAATTCGAGTCACAAATCCCGCTGAAATGGAAGACTGACCTTTCGTAATCCTTTCTCTGAGAAGGACGCCATTTGATTAATTTTCCACTTGTGAATTGTTTACATAAACAGATGTCTCCTGAAGTGACAAGAATAACGGAGCTCCTTTCCAATTTTGTACTTTTTTACAATGCCATTTCTTGTCAACCGAAAATCTCTCTTTACACACACCTTGTACAGTGGCAAAACGTGTTGATTTTACGCGTTTTAGAATTCTGCCGATAACAGCTTGAGTAAGGGGAGACTATTCACACTCCATGTGATATCAAAAGAGCTAATTTCCCTTGCGGAAACGGCCGTCGGTTCCGTAACCGGTCCTGGAAAAACCGATTGCCAAAATATATTACTTAAGGCCTCTTCCCGTGGGCAATCACTCGTCAGTAAAAAAAATAAATAAATACAAAATAAAAAGTAAAAAGTAAAACTTCTCTGGGACACAGCAGAAAGGGCAACCTAAAGCAGGAACAATTTTTTTTTCACGTGGTGTAATAGATTTCTCAACTTTTCTGTCGCTAAATTTTGCGACGAGAACCCGCTGTTCTGATTCCAAATTGGCGTAATTAACCTATTAACTCGTCTGAGCCTATTTAATCCCCACAGGGGAAGGAATTTTACGCATGCCGAGCTCGTTTATAGAGTTCAATAGGGCAGTTATAGATATGGTCTGTGTGGAGCCGCGCTATTGCTGAAATAGTAGTTAATATTCAAGCTAATGAGAACCAGACGCAAAATAAACAATGCATGAAATGATAAGGGAAGTCTGGTTTAACTTATCGGTTTTTAAAACCTCTCTTCTGCCGCAACTCATAAAACAAGCATAGGGATACATCTACGAATCAAACACGTCGGGGAAATATTTCTTTTTAACTTCGATGAAAAAACGCAATAACTGCGAAAAATTTACACTAGAGGGAAATTTTGCCTGATTATGATGATATTAAAAGAACTCTGTACCCCATATCGCGCTACGCACGTGCTAAAATAAGCGTTCAGTACATATCTACAAAATTGAGTCAAAAACCTAGTATGGATCACTTGCTTAAATTTGTGAGGTTTTAAATGTATTGCATTTATATAATTGTATCGATAGTGTCGATGTTTCAGACCAAGGTGTTTAGGTGACGCTCTCAGTCAGTAGGCGTTACCCGCTCAAACGCCTATAGCGCAGTCGGTATCGGAGCCCATCAATGGACTCCTGGTCGGTAATATGACGCTTTTTCTTTTAATATCAAGATCGTTCCTGACTTAGCGCGCAATAGAAATGTTACTGAGATGATTTCATGGGGAGGGGGGGGGGGGGGAGAGGTTAGGGAACTCAGGTTCATATTTTCCTTGCAGCTAGCTTCGAAGTTTCATCGATATTGGGCCATTGAATTGTCAGCCCAGAATAAACAGTACCCTGTAAAATATTGCGAGTTTAATTTTCAAAATGAATTCATTTTTTTCACACATAATAAGAAGAGGTGTCAAATCGGAATTAGCATATTCTGAAACTATCGAAACGTGCACGTGAAAAATACATCAACGAAACATAGCAGTTGTCAACGTGATCCAGGGCGACTTACAAACTACGCCAATTGACTGCAGTTCCCGTCTATCGTCCTGTAACCATTTTTATGATAGCACCAACAAAAAAGTCTCGTTTACTGTGCTGAAGCAGGAATCTCATTCTCATACAAAATTTGGCAATGGCATCAGGCACTCGCTTCGGATTGAAATCGGAAGTTCGGTGGACTGGAAGGGACGGCGCATGATTGATTATATTGCATCAACCCAAATGACTCATAAAATGTTCCTTCAAATGCGATCAGGTTGCCAGTTTTAAACGTGTATAGTTCGAAAACAGCAAGTCATCCCCAGTGCCGGCTCGAGTTTTCTGAAATACAAACACCTGCATGGTTTAAACCAGTAAGCGATAGCGGATTTCAAGATAAGTTTTGATTTTCCTGAGGCAGTTTAGTTTGGCTGAAGAAGAATTATAAACAATTGATTTTTACGACTTGGTTTGGAATTTTACATGTGCTGATTCTATAATGGTAATGAGCGTCAAGAATAGATTTTGCTCTTAATGTTATAAGGAAGTGTAATGTATCGATTTTATAACAAAGAGTACATTGGAATAAGTCTTTCTTCTCACAACAACCTGCCAACAGACTCTTTAATGCCGGGCCTTGCTCTCACGAGTCTCCTCCGTATAGCTCAGTGGAGCTATATCTTCGACTTCTATTGGGAGAACTCTAATTTGCTTTTTCTGAGTTTGCCTGTGACAGTGCTGAAAACTTCACCTTTTAGGAATGTTCCAGGCTCAAAAGTACACTCTTTATTATTTAAAACTGTGAGTAGTTCGATATTTCAATAAATTAAGCGCCTGTAAGTCATTTTCAGTATTAACAAGAACTTTAATAAAACGTTTGTTATTTGGTTGTCTTCACTTCCTTCGGGCAGCAGACACTTCAACGAATGTCAAGAATCGATTTCCACCTGAGAGGTTAGACGGATTAAATCATTCCTGGAATTTTTCGACTGTTCCGGTAATAGTTTTTTTTTCATACCTCGCAGATAATCTCTGCGCTAAGATTTTACACATCAACACCTTCCAGAAAACTGCACCACAGTGGATCAGACAAAGAAGCCGACGCCTTTGTCAGGAATTGTATTGCGCATATCAAATTTAACCTTATGATAATAACCAAATGACACATTGATCATCTATCATTGTCGATAGTCCTTGGACACAATGAGGCAATTTTTGCCATTCTTTGCACAGCTTTAGGGTATGATTTTTTTAAAAATCATTCTCTTCTGTCTTAACGTTTTCTCAACTTCAAATTTTCAGTTTAGTATTTCTATTTTAACTGGAACAATATCGAAATCAAATTGATTAATATAACATTTATGACTTTTGTATCTTTTCGATGTACCCTTTATCTTCCAAATGGAAAGTATCAATTTTTAGTATTTTTGCTTCCTCTATAAAACCTTTCTTCCGATCTTCTGATGGAGGTGGACAGTGGCAACGGAAAACTCAGTTTATAATGATCGGTTAACAACTTGGCTTAGCAAATGGTATCGATGCAAAGTCAGATTCTCTTAACTAGCTGACAAAGGGTGCAAGCCTCTGCATAGAATTGCTGCTTAGATCTGGTTAGCCCCAATAGAATACAGTGGAAACACGAGCTGCATCAGCAAAGAAACATTTGTTTGACCTTGTTGGGATTTTCTGTGAGATGTCACGGGTGTTGTTTTAGATGCTCTCAGCTCCCATCATCCTGTTCTGCCAGCCAGTTAGTATCCATTTGACAGCTGACTTCTATGCCGCGTTATCAGGTCATTGAGTAACATTTTTAGTAAGTTAAGGAAATCTTTGCACTCACAGTGATCAAACTTGTGTAAGCCATACCGTAACCGATGCATATGTAGCTTTGATATAACTGTTTCGTGATGTTCATACTTTAATATTTCCTGAGGTGAAAGTTCAGTTTTCGTTATGTATACATGTGTTCTAAAATCTGTCTGGCAGACAAAAGTATGTCTTCACGGTAATTAAAGTTTCTGACCGCGACGTTCCACACCTTTACTGCCCGAATCGAGTTTAATTCTGCGATTTCTTTGATTCTGCAATGATTGTCCATATAAGGGATTGTAACTTGTCAACCAATCAGGGAAAAAACTGAAATCAATTGGGACGGGAAACGCACGCATTTTCCCGCGCTTTGCTGACGAATTGTATTTGCTCTACCTTGCCAGTCCAGTTTTACGACAGACATTTGAAACCCCAATAACGGTTCCTGTTTTAGAGAGGGGTAAAATCATACATACCATACTGTCGAACCTCGCTATCGCGAGCCCTCAAGGGAAATGAAAAATAGTTCGAGATACCAGGAGTTCGAGACACAAACACATTTAAAATAACTAAAAAAACAATCCGAGGGAAATGAGTTTAAGTTCGACATAACGGTCAGTTCCGTGGTACTGAGCAGATATATGGTACGTTTGTTTGTACTTCACTCTGTGGTACTGAGCAGATATACGGTACATTTGTTTGTACCTCACTCCGTGGTACTGAGCAGATATCTGGTACATTTGTTTGTACCTCACTCCGTGGTACAGCAGATATACGGTACATTTGTTTGTAACTCACTCCGTGGTACAGCAGATATACGGTACATTTGTTTGTACCTCACTCCGTGGTACTGAGCAGGTATATGGTACATTTGTTTGTAACTCACTCCGTGGTACAGCAGATATACGGTACATTTGTTTGTACCTCACTCCGTGGTACTGAGCAGGTATATGGTACATTTGTTTGTAACTCACTCAGTGGTACTGAGCAGATATACGGTACATTTGTTTGTAACTCACTCAGTGGTACTGAACAGATATATGGTACATTTGTTTGTACCTCACTCAGTGGTACTGAGCAGATATACGGTACATTTGTTTTTAACTCACTCAGTGGTACTGAGCAGATATACGGTAACGCCCTTTTCGTTGTCTTTCCACATAATATGACAAATAAATCCTCCAAGCAAATATGCTCGGGAAAACGCCAGCCGGCAGAAGAGTACTGAAGAGTAGAATGATACTGTCTCAGTTTAGGAACACATTGCGTCGGTTATTTAAACGATGTTTGCACTGCCCTTGACAAGACTCTTGCCTAAATTGAATTTGCGCTTGCCCATTTTAACCTTTCGAACTCGTTTGTACAACACCAGAATTTGCAGTCAACACATGGACACTGAAAATGAATTAGTTTCATTAACCCAGGAGTAAGTACCAGGAGTGACAAGCATCCAATTTCTTATTACAATATTCACTTTTCATCAACCAAAAATGAGTTGTATTGATATTTAAACAAATTCTCCTCACTAGCACCATAGCAAATATATAATTACTCTTGAACGATTGCAGTCTTAAAGATGCTAAAACAACTGTCTGAGGAAAACAGAGGCGGTCCCGTTTTCGTTAGCAAGGAAATTATCAGGGGTTATGTATAGTAAATTATCAGGGGTTATGTATAGTAAATTATCAGGGGTTATGTATACTAAATTATCAGGGGTTATGTATACTAAATTATCAGGGGTTATGTATACTAAACGCGCTGAATCAAACAGACTGCAATATTTTTATTGAAGCTCATTTCGGGCTACATGTGTGAATCTGAAGGAATTCTAACTCCTCTGTACGCCGAAATGTCTGAAGCTCTGATAAATATTACACAAGAGAACGAACGGCTCTCTCGGATTACGATTTGGGTCTAACTGTTCACTGATGGCTTGCGACATCTATATTTAGGATAACATGGTGTATTCTTTAAATGAGTAATGCTAAGCTAGCTTAAATATACTTTAGTCCTAATGGATACTGGAAGGGAAATTCAGCTATTTAAAAACTGGTTGAGGCTACCAAGGTACCTGAATCGGTAACAAGAGATTGGTTACAGTGGCAAGCGTTATGGCAGATATATTTACCTTCACCCAAGTATCATATTCCTAAACCCCACTGTGCTGTCCATAAACCAAATATGATTCACCAAGCAGGTTTACTATTTCTACCGCATGATAGGGTCCGTGGCAAGACATACCGTTATGCATTGGTTGTAGTTGATGTGGCCTCTCGTTACAAAGATGCCAAGAGAAAACTCATTTTTTCTTGTATAACAACAATACAGTTTACCTCTAAAATTTTCAAAATGGCTTGCAGTCCGTCTAGCCGAGTAAGATCATGACAAAGCGGAATGAGGAAATAAGCAAAGAAGAACTAAATTCGTGCCTCATGCAAGACGTTCTGGATCAATATCAGTTTCTGGGCAACCGTGCACCTACCGTTTTACACATCGCCATGGAAAAACAACGGTTGTTTCACCAAAAAAAAAGCGCACACGGCCGGCGTTTATCCCTATTTCAATAGCATGAAGCACCTGGGAGTATTATTACTCCCCCCTGAATGGGATGCCAGTCCATCGCTTGGTAACCCCTAGCATTGTATCGCCTGTACCCATTTATATACCTGGGTGGAGAGAGACAGTGTGGAGTAAAGTATCTTGTCTAAGGAAACAACACAGTGCCAGCACCACCTGGGCTCGAACTCCAAACCTTCACCAATAGGATAGGAACTGTATCAAGTCTGTAACAGGACACAATTGGCTCCACACATCCGGGTCATAAAGGCCACGATAGCAGTTACACCAAAACACTGCAAAAGTTCTTGTAGAAGCTTATATTCGCTCGCCGTCTGTGTGACATGGTGATAAAAGTTTTCCTCACTAGTTTTACAACGGCAACGGCAAATCATACATGTACAATTATTACACCCCTCAACGTCTTAAACTTTAAACATATTTTGTTCCATTAATTCTAATTATTGTTCAGTAGTGAGCCTTGCCTCAAATCTCTTCATTCAGCGAATTTTGCAAACGACGCACATTTCATGTGATTTCTTGCGACCTTATTGCTGTTTTTTTGTAACATCTACTTCCGTTTGTTTTGTTAAATTAAAAAAAAAAAGAATTCAATGAAATTTAGTTCAATTCCGAGTGATAAAAACGTCAAGAATTCAATAAAATTTAATAAAAATGTACAATTGGTCCATTCGCGCTTGTTGGATCTGAGATTGGTGATTGCTAACTCGGCGCTAGGTGCCTCGTTGGCCTTTTACTACCTCATAGCCAACGCAAGCTCATGGAATAATTGTTAAATATATGGGTGTTTTGTTGCTCATTGCAGGCTGTGTTGGATAACATGAAAACGAGGTGCAAGTGTATGGGAGTTTCCGGTTCTTGCAGCTTAAAAACCTGTTGGAAGACCGTCCCTGGATTCAGAGAAGTTGGAACTATTCTGAAAGAGAAGTACGACTTCGCTGTGACGATCCGTGTGAGCAACCACAACAGAGGAAAGATACGACCTTTACATCGTAAAACAAAGACGACTAAGTGGGATGACTTCCAAAGAGATTTAGTATTTTATGAGCCATCTCCAAGTTACTGCGAGACAGAAAATGCTTTTAACATTCCAGGCACAAAGGGACGCGTTTGCAAGATCGACTCACTGGGAACAGATAATTGCGACTCTCTTTGTTGTGCGCGAGGCTACGATACATTGCGCATGACCATTACTAGGCGATGCCGCTGTCATTTTAATTGGTGCTGTTATGTTTTGTGCGACAAATGCGTTGAAAAAGCCTGGGTTACAATCTGCAAATGACCCGCCTACTAAGCACTAAGTTGCATCCAATAGGAGTATCTGTTGAGAGTGGCCTTCTAGGTCCATCTGTGGATCTACATCGAAGACTAATGTTTCTTGTTTTGGTATGGTTGTCAAAATTAACGACACAGGGTTGCGAAGAACCGATTGGAGCTTCCGCACCAATTGTTGTGGGCAGGAGCTCAAGGAATTTCATTTATTCAACAAAACTTTGAGTTTTTGTAAAATACCGTGAACCATACGGAACAAGCCTGGCAGGTTCCGTTGTTAGAGTAGGTAAATATACTAGATTGTAACTGAAAATAAATCTCCCAGTTTCGAATAAGAATCCGCATCTAAAAGCACATGGCTAACTGAAAGGCTGTGCAATGCTGAAATCGTGCCAGCGTCATACCTCCACGTCTTGTTTAAGCCATCCCCACAAAATGTTTTGTTTCCTATCGCCTTACCTTTAGTGAAAGTGGGTCGCTCAGTTGGACAAAGGAAATAACATTGACCGAGGAAGGCTGAGTCTAGGATATGTTTGGATGATAATTGTGATGGCCTGGTTACATTTGAGCTTTTGGTTGAGAACTTTCCTCGCTGAGCATTTCCAATTTAACACCCAAGCGACTGGACTTGGGTGTAAAAGATCACTGTATCCATTCCAAAGTCTTTCAACAATATTTTTTACTAGAAATACGACTCCCGCAAGAACCTCGCGAAGCTAGTTTTTGAAGAAGTCACAATACTTTTATATTTCATTTTTTATTTTTTTTTATATTTTATATTTTATTTTTTATATCAGCGTAATCCCCATTATTTTTTTTCTTATGCTGTGTTTGGTACACAATTAGTGACACCTGGTGCAAATTACATGATCAGTATACCGCTCAACACAGTGCTTAAAAATGGACCTTCATTTAGCTCTTTCACTGCCACTGAGATTGCACCCGAGGGAATAGAAGTAAAATTATTTATTATCTTGACGGGGAATACAGAGTTGATGAAGTATCACAAAAATATTCACTTAACACAAATTGAAAATGATTGTAAATCTTTTGCAGGTGAAATCTTGAAGAGTTGATATGAATGCTTGTGTTTACCACGGTGTAAAAACCTGTGTGTTTTTTTCTTAGTTTTATTTTCTTAGTCTCTACTGCTTTGTCTTCTTTGTTGTACATCACTTTTAAACACAATATGTTCTTACACTGAGGATGAGTTGAATGCTCCAATTATTTTTTGTTTATGTTTTTTGGTTATAATTGCATGAGATTCATTGTAAGAAGAATCTTCTGATTAGATATTTTATTGTCTACTGCAGTCATTATTTCATTCCCGGGTAACCACAATTGAGAGCATTATGAATAGTGCATGTTTTTATTTGTGTACTCTTTTCAGTTGCAATGGTACTCCCAGTGGTAGATAGAAAAATTCCTCTTCCCTCAAAAGAGATGCCATATCAACAGAAGTGTGAGATACAATGTCATTACATAAAAAAATTGGGGGTAAAACAATTGGATTCTACAAAAACTTTGAATAAAGGTTTGGTAATAGCTTGCCGACTGTATAGTATGTGGTTGTGCTACTTTTAGGTCATATCAGAAAAACAATACATGTAAGAAAGAGTTATTGAAATCTTAATATGTTCAAAAAGATTGCTGTACTACGTACTCCTGTAAAAAAATAATGTGAAATCAACATCAATCAGTCAAAAGTATATACCACATGAAAGTTTAATTGTGCTGTTAGAGAAACAGGCAAAATATCCATATGTATCCATTCCAAAGTCTTTCAACAATATTTTTTTATTAAGTTACATGATATTTTTTGCTTTTCGCCTTTAAAATGGGTCGGTCGGGCTATTATGGGAAACCACAGTCCACAGAATGACTTCGAAAACTCTATCGGAAGAACAAAGCGCAGCCAAATTATTTCACTTCAAAATTTTGCAAGGAAGGCCACAAAATAGTATAGTCGATTTGAAAGGGAATTGGAGGTCGTTTAGCCAGAATACCACGAGGAAGTGACAAGGTAAGTGCAGGAGCGAATCACTGATTCGCTCCTGGTAAGTGTCGAAAATATTGATTTGCAAGAACACAGAGGACATTATTATTTTGTCTCGTCTTGGTTGGAATCGCATCTTTTGCACCAGTTCAAAATTCCCACCTGAAAATCCCCTATTATGTAATTCAGTAGATAGTAAAGGTCTCCCAAAACTCCCCAATTTCCCAACAGATTCTTCGGAAGTTGATATTTGACTTTGAGTACAAATTTCCGGATTTTATGACTTAACATGAGCCCTCCAAAATCCTGAAATTACAGCTTAAGCATCTTCGAGGAGCTATTGTGGTACTTAGAAGAAGGGTCAGTGCCTCATGGATCACACAGATCTTGACTCGTGGAAAGGTTTTAAATTTCACTGATATTTAAAAGAGAGATAGACTTCTCGATTTTCTGCAGATCCTTTTCGCTATTCAAGTATTTTCAGTGTGTCAGACATTTTCGTTAAGTTGTACAACCTAAGTCTCCAATGCGTGTAATCTACCATTAAGTACCTTGGCACCATAAAAGAGGAGACCTTGCAAATATAGTCTACCCACAATCTTAGTTCATAGTTATGTCTGCATAACTTAGTACAACTTGAAATGTAAACAGAAACTGTGGAAGATAAACAGGGCGAACCCGAACCATTCAATAAAACGGTTTAATGGTGACATGTTCAGTGTCTTAGACGAGCTTGAGTATGTATGATCCTCACAGCAATTTTTTTGCAATTATATTTTCGCATGTTAAGGGACTAAAACAATTTGGCAGGGAGAAAGAAGAGCGTGCTCTGGAAAAACGACAGTCTTGGTTCAAAGTGAAAGCTCTACTCCCAACCAACACATGAACATAGAAGGATGGTACATTTGCTTTCTTGTCTTCATGAATACTTAACTTGTCCGAGAGTGTAATAAAGTTTGCTAATGATAGGAAGAAACGAATCACCTTACACGGCTAGGTAAAAGCGCAGAAATTGGCATTTCTTCTGAGAGGGTTCCGGGCTCCTGAATAAGGCAATTCAAGAGGGCCCATGCCAACCATAAAACGAACTCCTCCTTTATCTATTTGTTGAACACAAAACGTATAGGTTTATCAAATGAGTTGATAAATGTAAGTTGTACCTCTGTAAAATAAAAGGGTAGCTGTCATTTTGAGAATTAGCCCTTAGCTTTGTCCGACCAAAAACTCTAAATTATACTTTGACAACCTAAAATATGGTAATTTCGTAACGCCGCAATTGAGAGAAAGGTCCGTGATTCGCACCCCTATACGAGGTGATGGGCACCACCTTTATATACATGTGAGACCCTCTTTCGGTTGTCAGGGAGCTCCACAAGGTGTGGAACTATCGGCGGAAACCACTTACTGCACCCATAGTATTTTCAAACTACCGACGTCAGTTACCCAAAATAAGTGACTTGGTGGATTAATAAGGAATGGTCATAATGCACGATTTGATCCATTGGTAATAACGTTTGTCATGACTTAATACATACTTAACTACGGTACAGTGCTGCTCAATCGCTTTCCAAAGAATATCTACACAGCATGCTTTGATCCCCAGATGAAAACGTTAGAACCACACCTAGTAAACAGAAAAGCAAACAGTACCACAGTACTGCGCTATGCAGTAACTTTCTAAATGGCAAAACTGCATTGTTTGACCTACACATGAAACTCCCAGTGATATATAGGTTACGGCCCCACAGTATAGTACCACCTGTACAGTACACCAAAGGCGTGCTGTTAACCCTTTAAGGCCCAAAATCACTATTCATTTTCTCCTTACTGTTCTCATATATTTGCTATGGTACAAGTGAGAAGAATTTGTTAAAATATCAATACAACTTTTTAATGATAATTTTCGTTATTCTCACAACATGAATGGTTGATGAACAGCGAATATTGTAATGAGAAATTGGAAGCTGGTCACTAATGGGACTTGAAGGGTCAAAAGAATGGTTACACTACATCATGGATTCGTCCACAGACGAAAATTAAATGTTAGAGCCCCATTATATACGATGAATCAAGCAGCATTACAGTGCAGTACTTAACATTGTTCAAAAAGATGAAATATTTCTGTCTCATGGACCTGGCAGCTAAAGGGTTATTTGGTTATGTCTTCGCTATAGCCACGCCAAAGACGAGCAATGCTACTCTTGTTTATGGCTATCTGTTATCCACAGAGCAGCCGCTTGCTAAGGACAGATGTAGACAAAACAACAAACAGCAGCGAATGAAAGATCGAAATGTCCACTTATCAGACGACACAGTCCACTTAAGAAAATAATATGTTTGGACTTCTGGGGTCCAACGCTCATGCATTTGCAACAGAAAACTGATTCAAGAATCGTGGGTTTCAAAATCAAACACGGGAATACAGAAGACTCTAAAATCAACGACAAACGTCCACTCTTTAATTTTTAAAGAGCAAAAGCTTTTTCAAACTGTCCTACCCAGAAATCCTTTAATCGCGTGATTTGCGGTTAGTTACAGTGAAGGTAAACTAAAAAATTCAATCACCATTCAGCTCTTGTAAATATCCTGAAGGCATTAAATTCCGGGACCAGAGTCAAGATTTGTCGCTGAGCAATTGAAAGCGCTCTCATGTGTCTTAAAAGCAATCTCTTCACAGAGAGGTCTTCAAGAGACATGAAAGATGAGGAATGGTAATTGAATTATTTCATTTCCTGAACTGAACGATGCCTTAAAGATAATTAGTACTCGTCTAAGTTTATGAATGTTCTAGCTGACAGCATATAGGGTTCTAGATTGACATCAATTTGGTGCACTTTAGTTAGACAGTCAAGTGATTCAAGTGAAAAAGAATAGGGAAGAGACATCGACTTCATCTAAGATCACCGAGATTTGCAATTTGTAGATAACACAAAGCATAGTTCATAAAAAATTAATATAAAGATCTTATGAAAGGATGACAGTCAAGAAAACAACAAATTGAAACACCATTAGAACCGTGAGAATTTTACAAATTGAAAATTGAAAATGTCACCGGCCCACATCCGAGTCAACACTCAGAGTGAGTGGATTGGAATTAACCCTCCCACTTTTTGTTACAAATAAACTTCATGAGAATTTGGTATTAGGTCATCTCTTTATCTTTGAGTTGGTCGTTTTGTTCAATTCTCATAGTCAGTTTGCTTTTCAGAGTAGCGTCATCGACAGGAGAAGTTCTGTGTTGATCAGTAAGGAGTGTCTACGGCGTCTATCACATTTACACAAACTTCATGCGAAAAAAAAGAACTAACATTTTTCTTATTTGTAATAAAAATAAGTAAAAAGTGATCAGTCTTACTTCAGCTTTGTCATGTCAGCAATAATTTGTTGAGACACTGTAAACTGTGACTGGGAGGGAAATCTTGGAAAATTCTGAAGACGGTGTTGTCGTAACTGTGATAACGTTGACGCATAGGGAAATCCTGAGGAATCAGAGCCCATTTTCGCCTAAATCTTTCTTCCTTCACACAGGAGAAAATAAGCACTTACAACAACATATTTAACCCCTGTGCACTATGTATCGCACCAAACATAATTTCGCTTTTTCGCGCGTCATATCTCATTGCTAGTACTAGATCAGGACTGGATAGATCTTTCCTCGAAAGCTTTTATTCCGCGTGGCCTGTTGCACCGTACATCCATGAATGGCATTGCAAGGAAACCGCAGTCGTTTTCCCGACTTCCCAGTTTTTGTTTGCTTTTGAGACTATAAATAGTTTGTGGTTTTCCTCTTCATTCCACGCGTAAATTCAGAGATAAATGTTCTAAAAATGGGAAACAGTAACAAAAGACCGTTCAAAATTAAAAGAAAGATACTTGCAGCCAGCAAACACTACAAGACATGGTGAAACAGTTCTTTAGTTGATACACAGTGAGTAGGTAGGTATAAGAATTGAATATCAGGCAAAAGGCGGAAGACATCGCTTTCGTTTGATCGAAAAATGAAATATCTAAGCGGATTCAAATGAAACGATAATAATTAAGTCCTTCTGACAAAATTCCGACTTCCCCAGAAAAATATTTTTGCTCGACATTTTTCGGTTGACAGAAATCGCCTAGGAAAACATTATTATGTCTAAAGATATTTTATTTTTAGCACTCAGTCTAATCTTTAATCTTGAGCATGGTTTTGCGAACAGCATCTGGCAAAAACAATGGGTGAAAAATTTTCCAGTTACGAGAAATGTTGACGGTGCACTTAAACTGCTTCGGAAATGCTTCTGAAATACTGTTCAAGAAGGGGAAACGCTACACTGCAATTTAAAAATCTCACATCTAAATACTAACATTTTCAAGCAAGCTGACTTGTGCATGCGTTGTCCACACCCGAGAGTTCTCCACTGTTGACAGTTGAACCCATTAAGAGAACAAATTGGCACAAAGGTATTGGAATAGATAAGATTACACACTTATTACCCAAAAAAAAAAAAACACACCCGAAATATGATGTTTACTGTACGGCAGTCTTTCTATAGATTAAAAAGAGTCAGCTGGGGTATTTTCACAGCAAAAGTGACAGAACGAGTAATTTTATTTTGCTTGCTATGTATAAACACAGCTGGGTCTAGTAAGGGACCTTCGATATTGAAAATAACCAAGAGGGCATGACTGCTATCTCAAAAATTCAACACAACCGAGTTTGACCCGAACAGAACAATCTGATGAAAGGACGACAATAAGTTCTCTTTACCTCTGTGTTAATGTCTAGAAGATTAGTTGGAATGACTTTTAAATACGTATTACGAAGTATTTAATTCATTGTAATTGACATTCGCTCTTGTAGGCCAATCAGAGGCGAGAACGGATTCATCCTGATTATAAATCACATAAAATCGGTGTGCACTACTTATTCTATCTATTCTTCTCCCTTGTTGATAAGTGACCGTATTGAGTGAGCGATGAACTTTCGTTTGCTGAACGTGTTATTATTTGTTATTTATTCAGGTGATGCTATTGCGTTATGGTGGTGAGTACAAGGGAACGTCCAGTAAAGCCTCCCAACACCAGAAATCCGCGGTTTTCTAATCCATACGCTACTTAGTATCGCAGATTACTAAAGCGTGGCACTTATAATCACCATTGCAGGTCACTCGAGACGTCTCTGGAAATGGACCCAAATAGCGTGTGTAGGGGAACGCAGTCGCTCCTGCACAGACAGCAGGAATTCTGTAAATCAAAACCAGAGGTAATTTCCACAGTTCTTAGCGGTATAAACACTTCTGTCGAAGAATGTCAATACCAGTTTAGGAACAGACGATGGAACTGCTCGACGTCCAAGAATTTCGTCAAGAAAATTGTAAGATACGGTGAGTATAAAAACAGGGCCGCTAATAAGCGTAGGATGGTTGCGATCGGAGTGCTCCGTCAATCTGTTGGATATGATGAATCAGGTGTTTGGTCGATAGTTTATCGTCGGCAATTCTAAAACCATCTGTTATCTATAACATCTTGAGGTGACCTGAATTATTTTGTTCAGACAACAGAGAAACGGCCTTCATCTATGCCATCACATCTGCTGGAATAACATTCTCTGTCACGCGTGCTTGTAGCTTGGGCCATCTTCCTCAGTGTAGCTGTCGTAAAGTCGTATCTCGACGGCACAGTAACGACATTAATTTTCACTCTGGGAACAGCTACCCTCCCACAGAAAACAACCAACGTCCGGACCGGAGGCTGCCCGACGGGGAAAACCAGCAGTTTGAGTGGGGAGGATGTAGCGACAATATTGAATACGGCTACGCTATGTCGAAACAATTTATGGCAGACGAACATAGCACAGACGGCCGTGCCATGATAATCGCGCACAACAATGAAGCAGGGCGACTAGTAAGTGAAGCATTTCCACGGTGTTTATATTTTGCGTTTTGTTTTAGGAGTTTAAGCCCATCCTTTTCCCGATTATATAAACACAAGTACTGCTTGGTATGTGCGCCGTATCCCATTATCAAGGTTGGAAAGTTTACAAAGAAATCATGCAGGCTGAAGCAGTTTATTGATGCGATCCTCGGTCGAGCAGTGTGAATCGAAGTCTTTGTCGGAAGACTGCGAGAGTAATTGTGATGCAATTACGGTTAAGTAATAAGCTTGTTTAGAATTAACGAGGTCAACAAAACATGCATGCATTCTTTGCAATACTAGAGTACTCAAAAAGCGAGTTAAAGACATGCTAAACTATGACAGGGTTTAGGCAGCTCGATGCTTTTATAATGAGTTTTGTTTTAGAGCACTTTTGGTGGCATTATTTATTTCGAGACGACCGTAGAAAGACGATTAGGGTTTTAAAGCTTCGATAACAAGCTTCGCTGTTAGGCAACTGCCGCTTGCTTGCAAAAACGCGCCACTTCTCACTTCCGGTGCGGTTGAGACGTTCTGTAAATTTGGTGCCTAAACGTAGATAGGTACGAGAATGCGCCCTCACAGAGGAAAATGGACAACGCATAGCTGAAATTCAACTAGCGTGAAGAAAGTTAATTTGTCACCCACACCACCGGCCTAACAATTATCATAGAGCCGGTCAATCCTAATGTTAATTTTACACGAAGAAAGGCTAAATTAAACATACGCCTTCCACTAATCACCGAATTTGTATTATTTGCATATCTTTTGTGGTATCACATGTCTTTGTTTACACATAAATAGAATGAGTTAACAGTGTAGCTTTAATTTTTGATACCTTAGACGGTATTAAACAGAACATGTCGACAACTAAGTTTTGGCTTGTGTTTTTCACTTTAGATTGAGAAGATAAGAGAATAAGATGCTTTTAGTCCATTTCTACACAACTAACTTTTTCGATTACCTCTAAATGACTTTAAGGGCTCAGTTTCACTCAATCAATGACTCACAACATCGTATTAATTCTTCGCAGGAATTTAATTTCCTAGAGTAAACCCTATTGACAGAGCAGTTAATTCAATTTTGACAGTTTACCCTCCAAGCGGAGCGCCTTGAAAACGAAGTGCGCCGGTCGCTGCGACCCGCCATCTAAGAATTCTTAGCGCAAATATTGACATCGTCTTCAATAAGCGAAGTCAAAGTAGTCCCTACTTCTGTCTTGACGATTTTAGTTTGTATGTAATATTCATTCAGGCGTGGAACACATTCGCTTTATAAAGACAAAAGCGCCGAACTCATAAACACGCTTGAGAAATGGCAAGGAAAAGAGATAGTTAGAAAATGGAATTGTTGGTATATTGTGTAGATGAAACGAAGATTAGATAGCTTGCCAGCAAGCATGCTTTGAATTTCTTAGATCATGCTTCCTTCTCTGTGTCGCTTTTAAAATGAGCTATTCGGTTTCTTCTTCTTTATTT
>OX453273.1:7016705-7266705 GCA_949710005.1 Ricordea florida | reverse complement strand
GAACAGGTTGTACAGTAATCTAGCCTTTTGACACTTCTAACATCTTGCTCAGTATTTAGTGAAAAAAAAAAAACGAAAACGTTAGTTGTAGTTGTAGAAGATATATTAGCAAGGCTTAAGCCGCTTGAGCAGCGGCAGTAAAGGTCTCGGTAAAACGCCTTGAAGATTTTCAGGTTCAGATCCGTAATGTGCCCAAAAGACTTTCCGCCGTAGATGTTTAACCCTTTCCATGCCATGGGCATTCAAGACATCAAATCCTTTACACTAAAAAGCAAAGAAGTGTTTGAGATTGACTCGCGAGAATTGCCGCTATGGCCGCACCGTAAAATTAAAGGGGAGCTAACATTTGGAGTCTTTTCCTTTGGTCAGAGCGTCGCTTAAGTTGACTGGTCAGCAAAAGTCGACTTTTATGAATAATAATTGTAATAATAATTGTAATAATCATATAAAGGAGGGTCAAAATTAGGGTTCTCAAATCCCACTTTCCCGTTTCTTTTTTTTTTTTTTTGCCATCCCGCACTTTCTTTACTTGAGAATCGCAATCCCGCTCTATTTTCAAAGACGTTTTTGCTTTGATTAATAATTTGTTAAATAATAATTAATGCAATATATAGGACTCACAGACCTCATACAGTCTGATACTAACGTGGGGTAATCGATAATCGATACGTTTGATAAGTCCTTACAGGGTACAGAGTCGTTAACGTTGCCATTCATTACTTGACACGTGTTACAGCTGAACACACAAAAGGTCCATTTCCGCCAGCTTCCGGATTTTGCCCTGGAATTGAAGTCCCGTATCCCGCTCTGTTTTCCTTGCCAATCTCGCATCCCAATCCTATAAAAACACGAATTGAAATCCCGCTCCCGCACTCACAGCTGAAATTCTCGCTTCCCGCCCCTGTTTTCAGCTCAAATCCCGAATATCACCACGAAATTAAAAAACGCCAAATCCCACATCCCAACAAAAACCTCATTAAGGTTCTTGTTGGCGTGTTTAAAACTCGCAACGCACTTACCTGCTTGCAGTAACTAATACACCAGTCAATGTGAATCCCACCCCCACCCCCCCTCCCCTCCCAACTCGGGAAAAGGCGGGGAATTTGACTAAAGGTCTATCACTTCGTGACATAGTTCTAGACTTCAATCCTCCAGTAGATAAATTCCCCACTTTCGGTACTGAAGAAGAAAATCCAAGACACCGGGTACCGGAACAGTTTGGAATTTCACACATTGGATTTTGTCCCGCTATTTCCGAGTTGGGGGCAAAGGGGACAGGGATTTACATTGAATGGTGCATAAGAAAAAAAGTAACAGAAATAGCCTGAGGATATGATTAAGGAAATTATCTAGCTCAGATATCCACCAAAGGTTCATGAATGAACAACAGTCGAATTACGAAACCATAGAAGAGGTAGCTATGATGAACATGACTTACTATAGTGAACATGCACGTTTGTTTGCCTAATCTAAAAGTGACATTTCCACCCTTTCTATACCAGGATCTGAAACGGAATTCCCTTCAGTGAGTGCGATACAATTCCTAATACGTTAGTTTGAAGAATTCGGTGTTTTAGGAGTTCCAATTTACAGAAGACAAGGGTCAGCTTCTGCCTTGATAATAATGCGACGATTGTTATCAAATTTGATTTTATTGTTAGTAAGGATGTGGAATGGGTTGGCCAATGTAAATTCAGGAATGAAAAGATCCATCTTTCAGACATGCACTTACCCATGGATTCCACTCGTTTAGCCCGACAGACGATAAGGGAACGAAGAGTTTCGCTGAGCTTTCTTAAGTTTTGGAATTGTACAACTTGTGGTTTATTTGGCTCGACAGGAAATAAAAGTACGAAAAGTTTCACTGTTTTGTAGCTAAAGTCTTGGGAGTGTATAAGGCGTGCCAGTTCGTTTGGCTCGACAGTGAAGAATTTCACATTACATTTCTTGGTTCCTTTGGCTCGACAGGAAATTAAAGCATGTCGGATTTCACGTATTACCTTGCTTTAGTCTTTCTTGAGAAATCTAGAATAGCGATAATACTATGACTTCTGTAGAACAAGGGAAACTTGATTTAAACTCTATATTTATAGGATGTCGGTGTTTTTTTTTGAAAACAGACACACCCTGTTTAGGTACAATGTCCGATTGATGCTGAGATCCTTTGACAATTTGTGCTGTGTTTGATATATTTTGATATATTTTATGGTCTTGGATATTTCCTGTTAAATAAACTAGTCATAAAGGACACTGAGCTTAAAAAATGGCAGACATGGCAGAAAACATTGTTCATTGTGAGCTAAAGCGCAAATAAGTATCATTGTTGGAAAGTTAAAAAGGATAATGAAAAAATGCAGAAAATATGTGAATGAAGAAGACGCAAATAATTGAGGTCCAATTTCGTGATTTTGAAATTACAACTTGGATATCGACCTGATGTTAAAGGCTAATCATAATTCCATTTGGCCTCGGAAACCAACACGAGATCAGAGTTATCTCAGCAGAACTTGATTGAATCTGCCCTGCTAGCAGATGTCTTGAAGGAAACTGAGGCGTCTGCTTGCAAGGTAACATAAGTTCTTTCCGGTTAAATCGCAATCAACACCGGCCACCGAATCGAAATAATACATAAATTCATCA
Source organism: Ricordea florida (assembly GCA_949710005.1). Taxonomy (NCBI): domain Eukaryota; kingdom Metazoa; phylum Cnidaria; class Anthozoa; order Corallimorpharia; family Ricordeidae; genus Ricordea; species Ricordea florida. The sequence continues at coordinate 7,264,065 of OX453273.1, read as the reverse complement.
ATAATATATATTGTCCAACAATTCTTTTCTGAATATGTTGTCACATGAAAGGTCTTGTGGTCTTGGATATTTCCTGTTAAATAAACAGTTTATAATTTGGTCCAAAATAAAAACTGGACTCTGATACTGATAATTAATAGAATGAACTTATCAATATCGCTTCACCAGCTCAATTAAAACATTCTGATCGGCGTCAGTTTCACAGGGAAATTTTGAAGTATTTCTTATCTAGTAAGTAGTTAACTAACACAACTAACACATTACAGCTTTGAACTGGAATTGAGTTCATTATTATTAGTTATTATTATATAGACACCGGTGAAATACCAGGATTTTTCCAGTGACGAAAAAATCATACCTTCATTGCGCGCAGTGATGATTTTCATCTTTCACGTGTGAGGATATTGGTGTCGCCATGGTTACCAACATGATTAGCCAATTACAAGAGAGCTTTCCGCTCAGGCACGTGGCCGGTTCGTTTGAAATTTCATTCAAAAAATGTCTTCGAGGTGCGAAGACGGTACGGTTACGGGTGACTTTCTCGATGAGCAGCCAAAATTTAACGTCGATGTTGAAAAAATATTTCACTAGTTCGCTGCGCTCACTCGTGAAATATTTTTCAACACTTGAAGAGAAATTTCGTATCTCCGCGCGGCCATGTAATATCCTCTATTTACCATTACTAACAGCAGTAGTAGTAACAGCAGTAGCTGTGGCAGTATTGGTAGCAGTGGTAGCAGCAGCAGCAGAAGCAGCAGTAGCAGCAGCAGCAGTAGTAGTAGTGGTACTTAGTAGTAGTATTGGTAAAGGTATTGGTAGTGGTAGTGATAAAAGTGGTAGTAGTAATAGCAGCAGCAGCAGGCAGCAGCGGTAGTAAATTTATCATTATTATTATTATATGACTAGCTCCGTGAGCGGGCAAGATGAACCGAATCTCGCGCTGTGATTGGCTACCCGAGCGGGCAATATGGAGCTATCTTGCCTGCTCGGGATAAGGGCTTTGTCCCGCAAGGAAAATTCATCCGAGGCGAAAGCCGGTTTACCAAAATTTTCTTTCTTAGTTTTTCCCTGAAAAATCTTTTCCGTGACAGTTAAAGATTTCCTGTGGTTTGTTTATCGATGGAGCTGGAAAACGAGAAAACTGGATGCGTCAACGAGAAAGAAAACAAAGAAAACAAAACACGTACACGGATCATTTTTTGGTGTTTTATCCCATATAATAAATCCTTTATTGACCAAGCTTGTTCGGTTAAGATGGCTGGATATTGGCCTCGTTCTTTTTTTGCGTGTTTATGGACCTCGACTTCGTCTCGGTCCATAAAAACGCAAAAAAAAAAGAACTTAGCCAATATCCAGCCAACCTCGTTCCCAGGGCTTTTCCCTAGAAAGAAAAATGGCGGACGCCATTTTTCTTTCTAGGGAAAAGCCCTGGGAACGAGGTTGATATCCAGCCATCTTGACCTCACGCTTGGTCAATAACCCATATATATAATTGATCAATTAATTAATAGAAGTTTATTACCTTTTTTGCGGTAAAAATACACTGAATTAACCAGGTGAGAAAAATAGAATAATAATTAATTAAAAATTAAGAGTCTAACTAATTTAACTAATCAAAGGTATCTCTTGGTAAGAAAGTCCATGCATCTCTTAGTTCTGGCGGGAGGTCGACTGGCTTTTGTTCGTCCTGATCTCCGATTATAAGAGATGGGATCATGTTCATCAATTTTCGTTAGGAAGGCGGGTGGGTGTTCAGGTCTTTTCATGTCTCTCATAAATCTTTTGCATAGATAGACCCTTCTGTCTGCAAGTGCTTCTTCCTTTACCAGTGTTAGTGCGCGGTCGTAAGAATTGTCAGGGAAAATTATCAGGGAAAATGGTTCAATGTTATCACTAAGGTAATCTGGGTAGGTACGTGGTGTAAGCATCATATAGTGGTTCCCCGTTAGTGAATATACCGCATACATTGCTCTCCATAGCCATACACGATGCTTACACCACGTACCTACCGTAATCTGGGATGTTTTGCCACGCCTACACTGCATACTCAAGAATTGGTCTAATATTACTTTTATACACTCTCAATAGGTCAGAACTATGGACACCTGCTCTTTTCAGTAGCCGAAGGGCATTAAGTCTCTTGGACGCTTCGCTGACAATGTGGTCTACATGGTCATTCCCTTTTAGATCTTCCCTAATAACTACGCCCAGCAACTTATATTATGAGACACGCTCAATCATACAATTGCCAACAGACAAGGGTCTCATAACAATGTTGCGGTTTCCCATAAAATTCACTACCATTTCCTTGCACTTTTTAGGGTTGAGTTTCATACTATGATCTATACAATAGTCATGCATGTCCCTAACTGTAAGGTCTAATAAGCTAACAGAATTGCGAGGAATTATCTCGAAGATAGTTGTATCGTCAACATATTTACATCGAAGGCGCCAATCAGCAATGAGCCTGATGATCATTATAACAAACAGGGTGATGCCCAGTTTTGTTCCCTGTGGCACACCGCCATGGGTGTGGCGCCATGGGTGTGGCGCCATGGGGATAAAGTGTCGCACAATCTCACAGACTGTGTTCTATTAGTCAGAAAAACCCTTATCCAGACAAATAATGCCTGATCCACTGGGAGAGATTCGAATTCTTTCAGTAGGATATTATGATCGATAATGTCGAATCCTTTTGAGAAATCTGCAAAAAATACACGAGCGCCGCAATTTCCAGAATCAATAGCTTCGTGTATAATATGCAGTAAGTAAATCAGGGCGTGGGTAGTGGAGTGATCTTTCCGTGCATACTGTCGAGGGTCCATACTATTCTCAATCTGTGCTAAGAGTCTTTTGTGGGTGAATCCTTCCAAAACTTTTGCCAAGTAACTGGTTAAAGAAATAGGTCTCAGGTCAGTTTTTATACCCGAAGGTGGAGACACTTAATAGTCATGAGTGATATGATTAATCATTACAGAGAATAAAATGGGCCCCAATAGAGTTCCTTGAGGAACACCCCTGTTAACACTGACAAACTCTGCATACTTCCCATCTGCAACAACCCGTTGTTACCGTTTAGTTAAGAAGCTTATAATCCAGTTGATGATATAAGGATTGATATCCATGGCGTTCAACTTATTACAAACTTTATAGTGTGAGACAGTATCAAAAGTCGCACTGCAGTCAAATGAAAATACTCTCACGAAGTCCGCATCTCAAGCCAGCTCAAACAGCTATAATAACACTTGATCAGAGCCAAAGAGGAAAGTAGTCTGCTTCTTAAATACTGATGCAGATGACTTAACATTAAGGATTCCAGTCAAGCCAACAGTTACCAACTCTCTTGCGATGGAAAAGGTGGGGAACATCCAACAATGGGCCTGTAAGAACAGGATGAAACTCTCTGAATCTAAGCTAAATCTGGGAAATGGTATTAAGAGGGAAAACAACCAAACAGGTGCCTGATGCGTTACCTTTAATTGGAAGGAAGCCCGAACTTAAATTGTTAGGCATAACTTTCAGTCAAGGTCCCTGTAACTGGGCCACTCATTTTGATTTATTGCTACTTAAAGCTATAGTTACAGGCTTTACATAATAAGAGTTTGTAAATGTTATGGTGATTCGCAGGAGAAATTGACGGCTCTATTTAATAGCTTAATTATGTCATTATTTTTGTTTGCAATTGAGGTTTGGGGAAGCACATTAGAATGTAAATATCTCAGTCGAATTGATAAGTTCTGTAAAAGTGTCCATAAATATGGTTATTTATTGAATTTTACACCCATTAAAGATATTCTGCGCGCTAAAGATAAAGTGATCTGGGAACAGGTCACGAAAGACGGCGATCGTGGTCTAGGTGATTTACTTCACATGCAGAGGGGAAGGTCGCTCCGTCCTCGCGGCCATTTTACCGCATTGTAATCATTATTATCTTTTTGATATCAACTCTGTTTAATCGAGTTTGTTTAGTATTCACCTATTTTTGCCCTCGAGTACCATCAATTTTAAGATATGTCATCGAAGCAACTTTCTTAAGTGCTAAACATTTTCTCGAGAATTAAACTGTCTCAATACATCAACAACTAACTGGGCTCGGAACGTACAAAAACTGCGAGTTATCTTGCAAAACCATTTCTTAATGTAGATTTTGGATCTTGATTCAGCGAATTGTATTATAATAGAATTTATTTTAAGCACGTAAATTCTTGCACGTCCAGAGTAAGGGTCGAAAAGATTATGAAACGTAATGAATTCTACTTTCACTGTCACTGATCAATTACCCATGATTTATCAAAGGACAGACACATCAGCAATGTTATCAAGGAGGCGTTTTCTAGGATGGCAGTAGCTATAGGTTCTGGTTTAATTGAGTGAAAAGGTCCGAAAAAGTTAAGCTGGAGTTACACTTGTGTAAGCATAACAAAGAACGAAAATGGAGGTCTTTTTGACACCTTAGAAAATGTTAGCTCATTGAAATTTCGAAGCGTAATGGTTTCACAGAAACCAAATGGTATGCTGTAGCTAACTAGATCTTTATAACAATACTTCTTGACTTTTATCTTATAGAATATAGGCGTGTTCTAAGCGCTGGCGTCTTCGCCACTCCCTATCTATCATAGGACAGATAGTACCTTAGCCAATCAGATCACAGGATTTGAGATCATAGCTTGTGAGCCAGTTTTTTTTCTAAGTAACAATTAGATTATGAACTCTCGATTTCTATGAGGTGATAGCACGTGATAGTTTATGAGGCCGAAGGCCGAATCAACCATCACTCCATAAAAATCGAGAGTGAATACTCTAATTGTCTTAGTAAAAATCGTAATAAACGAATCATGTGTCGGCGAAAGAATACCAAATTACAGTGAAACTTCGCTAAAGCGCGAGGACGTCGCCATTTTGAAAACGAGCTTCTACCAAGTTCTGCACTCAAATGGCTGATAGTCTGCAGGAGCTCAGCCAATCAGATTGCGGCATTTGCATTAGTATACTAGTAGATATTTATTAATATGGGACAGATTATGGAACGAGTAAATGTATGCATACATAATTTACCCAACCACAGAAGTTAACCCCCAGGCGTACACGACACGGCATTTTACACTAGCTGGGGGCGCTCCGTAAAAGCAAACTCTAGGGTAACTCAAAGTAAACAATTTTGGATGGAATTTTTTAATCAATAACTAAGAAAACAATAAGGAAAACAATGATCGTAACAAACAGTACTTGAGAGAAAGATAGATAAATATTTAAGATCTTATAACAACTAAGCTTTCAAGTACCCAAGATTTACAGTGCGGCTTCTCGAACCATGGACACTCAAACAAATTTTCTAATCACGATTGAGTATCTAAATAATAGAATCTCTACAAATGTTCTATATATCGTTTAAAATGCACATAGTTTGCTCTATAACTGTACAAAACATATCAAGAATGAAAAAGAATCTTCTTAGTTGTTAGAAACTCGCGATAAATCTGTTGTTCAGCATCCAAAACAGACATTCAAAATTTGTATGAAAAATCATTTGGGTGGCCGGGGTTCAAGTACTCGCACAGTAACGCCATCCCGGGGGGGGGGCGGTACTGCCATATATGGGCTATATAGGTATGTGCCGCTGTGAAGGGTATGGTTTTCAAGCAGTTTACTCTAGGATAGGGTACATAAATCAGAACATTTGGGTCTAGAATAAGGTATCGTTTTTCAGGAAACTGATCAATTGGTTGAAGATTTTATCTAGACTAGGGAAACAGCTACTCTAGGGGGATTTGGGGAGATTACTCTAGTATAGGGTAACAAAATTTAGCTGAATTAGCTCTGGTATAGGTTAAGGGTTCTAGGGTCCCAGCGGCACATCCCCACCCAGAAATTCCTAGAGTACTCCCCCCCCGGAACGCCATTCAACTTGGTGCAATTAAAATGTCTAGAAAAGAAAAACCATGGACACATTTCACAGCACAATAAAGCTCTCTTTTCTAGACTACAGAAAGTGTTTAGGAAGCTAGGGATGATTCTGCCTTCAGCTACGAACCTCCACATGCAGAGGTTGACTGAACGGCATGTACAAAACATGGGTGCCCTAACGTAAGAGGGGTGAGCCCGGGTGGGGGTTAGAAGGATGCTGGTATGGAAGGCTATCCAGATTTGACATATCCGGAAGTTGTAATGCATATTTCATGGTTTCTGAAGAAAATTCTAAAATTTTTGAAGAAACTGGATAAACGGGAATACGACTCACGCTTATAAAAGGAGATCATTTAAGCTGCGGGTACTATCGTGCTATAAATTAAAGCGCTCGTTTGTCGTCAAAAGCAGCTCGTTTTAAATTTACAACCTGGATTTTGGATGGTTTCTCAGCAATGCGCAGGGATTTTTATGTATTACCCTATCCGGAACTCTCCGACATTTTTCTATCTGGAGTACCTATGTGGAGTGCTTGGTAAATTTTTTTTTTTTTTTACTAACCAACTAACCATCTTTATTTCATGTACATCATTTTGCCATCTCCACCCGCAAATAGCAAAAGCTAGACGAGGCGGGCGGAGAGGAAAGGTTACAACAGTCATAACAGATGATATAATAATTGTAAATTAACTAAATAAACTATCTGAAATAAATGGAATGTGGACAAGCTATGGTTAAAGACATTCAAAGGCGGTGACACGTTTCAAGTATATGAGCTTCGTATTATACAGAAGAGAACTGAAATGATTGGCTACGAGAACAGAGAAGGTAGTTAAAATGTTACGACAATGAGTAAGCATTTTAGTTTACTCATTTTAGTAAACACTTTTATCTCGACCAACTCGCTTATTATCTCCTTTCAATTCACACTTTGAGCTGACACTCCTTGTAATTGAAGGATGTAGAATCTCGCTCCTTCGCATATCTCAATCTCCCAAGCTTCGCGATCGAGAGAACAGTATCAACATGACAGGATGTTTTTGAAAGTGCGGACAATTTACACTATGATACATGATTCTTTCTACTTCTTAAACAAAACGAGCTTAAATTAATGAGTTTGCGAAAGGTGACAAAAAAGAAATTGTTTACTCATTCAAGCAGCAGTTTCGTAACAACAAGATTGATTTTAAGAGGTCTTCAAAATGTTTATCACAGCATGATTAGTTGTACATGTGTCCATCACCACAGAAACCGCAGAAATGTTATCATTGGGGGGCTACAAAACTTGCCTATACGTGCCACTTTCTTTGGCTAGAGTAGTCTACTCACTTGGAACCGATAGAGTCGCTACGTGCTTCAACATGAGTACGCGCAAGCATTGTATTCATACCAACGTCTCGTTTTTTGAGAGTTAATTACACTCTGCTGTTTAAAATACCTACACGTTCATTCATCTAACTGAAATCATGAAACAAAAGTCTCTTGCTGTTCCATTACTTTGTTTTTAATTAATTTAATTAAGACATCCCTTATCAAAACACAAAATACCTAAGAAAATTTCTCTTCGGAAAACTGTTAAATGAAAACCAAAATGCATTGCCTAGTAGAGACTTTTTGTACCTCTCCAACAAACTTTAACATGGTTGCATTGTATCGGTTTTTCCATGGCAGAGAAGGGTTGATCTGTATCTAAGAATCATATAGTTAGAGCCTAATCAAGAGATCTGGGAACGACATCAATGACACGAAGATATGTCCTTGGTTAATAATTAAAACAAGCCATCGAGCGTGTCGTAGCAAAGCGCTCCTGAAATGATGCCAACCGTTAAAAATTAAAGATTGAACAGTCGAAGCGATCAGTGGTAGATTCAATATTATTCTTCAGTGAAAGACATAAGATTCAGTCAAAAGGTAAAGGCGATTGATGGATCAATTCTTCGATAGTGACGCAGTTTTAGATTAGATGAGTCTAGCATCTTAATTAACAGGAGTCTAATAGGTTCAGACGAGTTGTACCGTGGTTTTTGCCAAAAAAAAAAGCCTGCCTGTTTTCTTTTGCCAGATTCTTCAGCTTTATAGAAGCATCTACAAATACGCAATTACCTAGTCCGTGAAGGTTACGTAGAACCTGCCAGGCCTTTTGATATGGGATCCGTGTTTCAGTCTTTTCTACACTCTTACATGACCAATTCCGATTGTGTCAAGTTAAAATGTTACGAAATGTAAATCAAAATAACTTCGCTTAACTGTTTACATTCTATAACTGAACGTCAAATAAATCGCTGTAACACAGTAGCCAACGCGAAGCTTATTAGAACAAAGGAGCTAAGTTATTTTTTCAACCCACTTTCATTTGTATATGATGAATTTCTCCGGCTTTACTAATAGAATGAAAAAATATCTAGAGACTAGAAGGGACTAGTAGGGACTAGTAGGGACTAGTAGGGACTGGTAGGGACTGGTAGGGACTGGTAGGGACTGGTAGGGACTAGTAGGGACTAGTAGGGACTAGTAGGGACTAGTAGGGACTAGTAGGGAGAAGCGATAAGTCAAGGGCGTAGCTAGGATTTTTCAAACCAGGGGTCACACTGCGTCACTTCCAGGGTACTTACCAGATTGGCGTGTCGAGATCCACGCCGTGATTTAATAACAGTGACGAGCAGTGAGCGTGGGGGATGGACAAGTCTACAAAATGGTTGCATAGTTGAATTAAGTTCCACGTAACGTAAATTACTTTGTTTTAGATTCACAAAGGGGGAGGGGGGTGGGGGGTTCAAAGGTCCCCAAGGACCCCCCCCCCCAGCTACCCCCTTGTACGTTGACATTAGGGGTTGGTAAGCAAGAGAATCCCTGTAGAGTATTTAACAGGAAAGCAGTAGTGCCGAGAAACGTTGGAACACTGTATCTCAATCTATAGAACAGTCTGCAAATGTAGCCATTTTATCAACTTAAGACACTGCTTGTTAGGAACCATTTTTCTATCTTAGTTACATTTTTAACCTAGTTATATATATATATATATATATATATATATATATATATATATATATATATATATATATATAAATAAAAAGTTATGATGCTTCGAGCCAACAGGGATGCCACGCGCCAGAAGGATCCAAAAGGATTCGTAGTCCAAACCTCGAGTAATGAAATTTGTAGGCAATTGTGGAAAACGAGGACGGACAACTTCGAGCGAAAAAAATATATATATATACAGTAAAAAATCTAAAAAAAGTTTAAAAATTTAATAAAAATAGACGTTTCGGTCAATGACCTTCATCAGTTGCAGTGCCATATATATATATATAGGCAATTGTGGAAAACGAGGACGGACAACTTCGAGCGAAAAAAAAATATATATATACAGTAAAAAATCTAAAAAAAGTTTAAAAATTTAATAAAAATAGACGTTTCAGTCAATGACCTTCATCAGTTGCAGTGCAAGTGATTCACTTAGTTTCCGTCCTTTTTCTCCTGTAACTGACGAAGGTCTAAGACCGAAACGTTTTTTCTATTAAATTTTTAACTTTTTAACTTTTTTATCGTCAGAAGTTGTCCGTCCTTGCTTTATCTAACGTTTTTAAATTCATTTTTGTGGTGAGGCTTGGACTGTGAATCTTCATTGATCCTCCTGACGCAGTGGCATTCTTTGTTGGCTTGAGGCATTTTATAACCGTTTTATATATATATATTTAATATTTAATTTAATTATATCTATATATATAAGTTGTCCGTCCTTGCTTTATCTAACGTTTTTATATATATATATATATATATATATGTTGTAGTTCAATTTTTTCCTTGGTTCAAATTTTATTTTCCTTTGTTTTCTGGTATGGTAATGTATGATAATGAGTTTGAAACAAAAGAAAATAAAATTTAAACCAAGGATAAAATTGAACTACAACATATATATAATTATATTTATTATTATTTCTTTCTAATTACCTTAAACTCTCCTCCTCCTCCTCCTTCTCCTTCTCCTACTCCTACTCCTACTCCTACTCCTACTCCTACTACTACTCCTACTACTACTCCTACTACACTACTACTACTGCTGCTGCTGCTGCTGCTGCTGCTGCTGCTACTACTACTATTAATATTACTATTAATATTATCATTGCTATTATTATAATTATGTTCAATGGCACACCGTACCAGAGCTCACGTTTCGGCGAATTTTTCCGGCGAAGGCAACTTTGAAACCGCTCGTTAAGAGGGTGTCTCAGTAAGAACCACTCGATGAATTTCTCGTAAAAAGTAACTTTGCATGAAACTCTGCCAAGTGAAAGGCTTTATTACGCGGGATGACGTAGTCAGCCAACGTATAAAATTCGGTAGCGCATTCCTTTCGTGCAAGTCAGGTTGGATTGCACCATGGATATCCATGATGGCACAATCAGCAAAAAACATACTGCGTCAGCAATTTTAAACCAACATATCCCGCGTAAACGCCTTCAGGCGTCTTCTTGTCAATGCTATAACTAGAATATGTTTGGTTTGATTCAAAATTATTTTCTGGCCGTGCTGAGTGCCGCTGACTATTTTAGCCCACCAGGTCTAATTTGTACGCCCGGAAAATTGGAAATTAGGCACTTTTTGGAAGACTGTAAATTTCTTATTTCGCATTACTCCTATTTACTAATTAAGTCTAGTTTTTCACGAGATTGATAATTTCAAATCCGGCAAGATTATTTTTCATGCGAAATTCATCGGGTGGATTTTACTGAGATAATCTCTTAAAAGCCGGAAATCTGCACACAGAAAACATAAATTGACGCTAAATCGTCAAAATATTCTCTCGCTTCAAACTTTTTGGAAGTGGAAACAGCATTCTACTACTGAGAATCGAACCGCCTTTTTCAAGGAATCTCAAGGTCATGATGTAACAGTCATAATCCGGCAGGAATAACATTACTTCGTTCGATCAAGTCCTGTGTTTTCAACATTGCAGTAGAGTGACCCTCTCTTTTCACTGTGATTGCAAAAACTATAGCATCAAATTCTTGAATGTTGTCCTAAAATATTTCAAAGTCAACAATTCAAGATATCTGATCTAGGTTTTATTTTCCATTGACTTCAAAAGTAATGTCGGCCTTCTGCAGAATTTAATAGAGATTTCCAAGAGTTAAATGTGCTCGTCAAATGTTGAGGCCAGAACCATGCATGAATCAATCAAGAGAATCTGCGGTAGGTACGTGGTGTAAGCATCATATAGTGGTTCCCCGTTAGTGAATATATCGCATACATTGCTCTCCATAGCCATACACGATGCTTACACCACGTACCTACCGAATCTGCCACCAACTGACCGAACTATTAAAAAATAGGCTACTGTTGAGTAGAAAAACTGTGGACTTTTCATGCATATTAGAAAATTGTTTACGATAACTTACCCATAAGGGTTATTCAGACCGCAAAAATGGTGTTATGAAACGAGTATCTCAGGTGAGTTATACTTATATATATATTGATATATATTGATATTTATTATATAGACACGAGTGTTTTACTGGAAAATATACCACTCGTAAAATTCATAAAAACTACATCCGGGACCCGAGTGGTTTATTTTCCATAATCTCACACGTGAGTTTATCGATGACGTAATTTCCCTCGGAAATTCTTTTTGTCTATATAATAAAAAGAACATTACATGGCGGCTTGAAGATCTGAATTTTATTTTCTCGTGGCAAAAACAATATTTTACTCACTCGCTGCGCTCGTTCGTAAAATATTGCTTTGCCACTCGAAAATAAAATTCATAACTTCGCGCCACCGTGTAATATCCTCTATATATTGATATATTGTTATATATTGATGTGTTACGTTCTAATTCACTACCATTGCAACACCACTTTGTTTTACAAAATAACCCCCTTAAACTGAAAAGAACGACAAGGCCCTCCGGCACTAGGATCCAACTGTGTATTGAGATTTTTTGTTCATCATGCTGGGTGCGATAGATTCAACCACATCGTTTTTCAGACATCACTTTCTCGTGAGTAAATACGTCATAGCTGAGTTAAGGCGGTCATTACAGTGCTGCTTATACCGCAGCAAAATATAAAACTATGGAAAATAAAATCTCGACTTTTTCATCTTCCTGAGGAAGTCGAGTGCGCTGGTTTTTTTTTACACGTCTACCGCACTCAGCTCCATTCACCCAGTGCCTGCTACAAAAGCGAAGCTCTCAGAATCGCAGGTAAATATCGAGATGGTTTTGACGAATATTGCAAAAAGGCCATGATTGTTCGTACCTAGACAGAGCCTCAAGCAACCAAAAAGCAAATTGAACCAGCTACTTCCTCTTTCAAGCCATCTGCAAACAAAGAATGTAGTGTTATAGCGACCAAACAGCTTTGCCTATGCTGTTTGTTACCATACAGTAAATATTCTTGAAAGGAAGTTTCTAATTTGTCTCGTTGTCTATACTGAGTGTCCTACGTTGATTACGAAGAATACTGACGGGGGAAGGGAGACTAACTCATTGTATAGACTAAAAATAGCTATCAATTTAGCTGTTTAGCTTTGGAATAGAGTAGTGCTTGTATGTTGTACGTATCTCGACAAGTTTTTGGAACTGGTATGTTACCCAGCGGTTTTAGCAGACACAACTGCTTTGTTAAATCTTTGAAATTTTACCATTCTCAAATGTGGACAAAATTATCAAGTAATTCTGGAATAGCTTCACAGAGGTGAGAGTCGAAATAGGTTGTGAAATCTTTGAAAGCTTTGAGACCAGTTATCGAAAATCAAATATTTTGGTCATAAATCGGTTTAAAAAACCTCAAATGGTATCGCAGAGCCCCTCCCTAGTAGTTCAGTTACGGTTTCCCCCTTACCCCTCTGCGAATTAACAGCAAGTGTCTCATATATCGGACAGTTATACCACTTTACCAGCGCAATTAAAACAAATTTAATTTGTTTCCTCAAGTTGCGTACGCATAGTGAAAAGGGTTTCAACGTATTGTTCAGAATAAGTCGAGTCGGAAATTGATTCCAACTTTCTCAGCGGAAACAGTCTTTCATTAGGCAAGCAAACCGGCGTGTACACCACGCAATACATTGCATCATACAGTAAACATTGCGTTTGCACACTTAACTTCTGGCGATGACAATAGCAAATAAGAATTAAGAATTTCTAAAAAGAGCCGTACACTTGACGAAATGTCCCAAGTTTGTTTCTTGCATATGAAGCGCGAACTAGAAATCTCTTTGAAAGAGGCGACCATTTTCAAACGGTTACCCACAACAAGATAAACAAAAAGTCTTATTTCTATGAGTTAATTACTTTGACTCAACAATGAATGGAAAATGGGCCTCGAGGGATGTCTTATTATGAGTAATAAAGGATACGTGTCTTATATTAATTCGGTAATTCTTTTCCTGTTTCTAGAAAGGTTCTGTTGCGCCTAGCCTCGAGCAAGGTTTAAATTCGCGGATTGTCGCATCCCAAAATTGCCGAGATCATTTGGATCCGAATAATATCGCGGGTTCGGCAAAATTAGCCGTTTATTCCTGTTTCCGATACGACACGCTTACGAGCGTATTAAGTTAATGAAAAAATGTTCTTCAAATGACGCAGCGCTCGATTATTCAGTTTATGAAATACCGAAGCCAGTTCTCTCTCATTTTTGCATCCTTCTGTACCTTGAAGAGTTCAAAACTAAGTGAATAGGAATAAAACATTTCTTTCACGTTTTCTTTTACGATTCGGCTATTAGGAAACTTGGCAAAAACCGTGGACATTATTTCATAAATGTCTTTACCCATTAGCTTAAATCTCTTTGAAGAGCTGATTGGTTTTATTGGCTGGATAAGAAAATAAGTCTTCCCACCCTCATCACTTAAGCGTTGCAAAAACAAAGCACGGAACAAAACAAACATGGAAGGACTACTTAAGCTTCGGTTTTTTGAAAACGGCGAAAAGTGCTTAAAGAGTTTTAAATTATGATGTGAAGCCTTGTTATTTGAAAAACGTGCTTTTTTCTTGAACGAGTTCCCTTGCAATGACGGCGAAGCCCTCTGTAAACCACAGAACAGAGCCGTTTCCGAAAACAGTTAATTGGCTGAAAAATTTGCGCAAAGTGCCGGCTTCTGTTATCCCTATTCAAGGGCAGTGACACAAATAATATCTTTCTCATTTCTTTTCAAATCTTAATCGCCTAATTTGTATGAACGTATTGATTTTAAATTGCTTTTTTCGCTGTTTCTTTATATGGGGTTTTGAAAGACACTTTTCCGTAGTCAAAGCATAACAAATTGCTTTCCTTTGAAAGTAGAGGGAGTAACGCTTGCCTTCCACGCCTATGAACAAAAACACGCGACAGAGAAGCACTTTTTATTGATGAACCGTTCGAAGTAACAACGCTAAAACTCGTGAGCACCCTCTAGTAACCTGCTCAAAACAGCACCGAAAAAGTTGCGAATTCCCTCGTTCACAAAGTCACGTAATTTCGCTATTGTGAATGACTCCTTTAAAGGGACCAAAATTAATTAAAAAGGAGGAGAATCAAAGAGAATAATAAATCACCGAGTTAAATCGACACCACTAGAGCAAAGCACGAAGATCGTTTCATGGCAAACAGTGTAAACAGGACAGTGAATACTGACATGACACGGCAGTTTTCTTAAGTCATCAGCCCAAATATTTATCAATATTTACCAGTGAGATTCGTCATCAATGAACCACTGTTAGGTAGATTAAATCCCAACGTGGCTTTTCTGCCGGCTTATATGGGGGCGGGACCTACCTACGTTAGGTATGCTACCTCTGGATTTGAACTAATTAGAAGCAATGAGATAACTGAGCAGTGCTCCGTATCAAGAAATGGTCTATTGTTCCGGCCCAACATCACGGATTAAGTATTACACAATAGGCGTTTTGTTGTTGGTAGCGCTGAGGGACTTTTGCCGAAGCTTAACGAAAACCTCGCGACCTATCGGCATGACAATTTGGCTACATTTTGGGGAGTGAGGAGCGTAAATTTGCACTCAAAAGATAAATTACCACTGGGGTACCCTAGAGAACGATTGGCGTTTGTAGTGCGCACGGGTCGGTTGTTTTATATTATACCACCTTCTTAATTTTAGATTTAATCTGCCTGGCTTAATTAATATCCATACTTTGCATGGTGTTTGGCGTAATCGAAAGCCTTCTGAAGAACAGTTGAAAAAAAAAAGGTTTGCCCTCACGGCTGTTCTAGCAAACATTGTAACTGATCACTGTTCACGATTCCCGCTTTTCCCCTCCACAAACAATAGAAGGCTAGTCACTGTAATTAAGAATTATAGTGGCGTGTGCCTCTCGTGAATGGTCTCCGAAATAGAATTTTATTTTCGTGATCACTGGCGCTGCATGCTACATTTCAACGATTATCGCTATCGCTGTAACACATTAGTCATATCGACCACGTGCTAACTACCTTGAGAGTACAGTATGATCACGATGATTTTCAGCTTCAATACGAAAAACCTTTCAAAGCCTTTGTTTAAACAAAAGCAGTATTTAAATAACAATCTACTGACGCGGGGTAATACAAATCTTTGCCGCTTCAATAGAATCACTTTCGACTAAATCACGCGCTTACAGTATCTGCGACCACTGAGTACTCGAAATGGCTTCCTTAAAAGAACTGCAGCGCATTGATTGGGAGCTCCTTGTTAGACTGTGAGAAGACTTCGAACGGGCCATGTTGATCAGGTCGTCAACACTTGGGCATACATTCTTGTTGAAAACCGCTTGGCAGAAAATGAACGCCTTGTCATGTTATGAACTATGGGCTCTGGAAACGAAGTTTTCTAAGTGATGTACAAGGGCAAACTAAAACTAATACTAAACTAAAACTAAACTATTGCTTGTAAGTAGCTTTAAAGAACTGAATTGATGAGTTTCAAACTTGTCTTTTATGTGTTTTAATCAATTGAAGCGGATCGAAGTTTGAATAATTATCTCACACAATTGTTCCTTCATGCCTTTGAAAAGACGCCGCTTGCCTTTTACGTTTTAACCGACCCGGGATTTCAGAGGGAAATGTCATATACCAAGAGATAATAACTATTCTCTCTAGCATTTACTTCACTTCACTTCCATCGTCAACCGTAGTCAATGGAGTGTAAATGACTCCAAGTTTTGTAAAGCAACGCTATTGTTGCTATTCATTTGAATGATGTTAGTTTGCTTTCGAACGCAAGAAACAATCTGGGTTGTTACTCTCTCTCTCTCTCTCTCTCTCTCTCTCTCTCTCTCTCTCTCTCTCTCTCTCTCTCTCTCTCTCTCTCTCTGCAAATGCTGTAGCCTTCATCCGTTTCATAGATATAAAAACATATAAAAAGAAACCAATTAAAGCCAAGATTTTTTTACTGGTCTTCGAAGAGCGCACCCTTTTATGTTTTCATTAAGGGAGGAGTTTATTTAGCTTATAATTGCAGACTAATAATGGCATTGTTCGCTGCTTAAACGTATGCAGACATTCAGACTGCAAACAAAATAATATTTTTGAGTGGGCCTTGTTAATGTTGTTTCCTAATCCATTGTTTTGTGCCGGGTAATAAGCACTTGCGAGTCGATTTATGAAGGCAAATTATAACTCTTCGCTCACTGTCAGTTGCTACAGACAAACGTGAACGAGATCGCAGAGCCCCAGTCAAATATGAATTTTGCTAAAGCTTTTTTCATTGCCGCACTGTTTGGTTTGACAAGTTTTTCTGTAACGGCAGAAGGAAACGGCGCTTGGTGGCAAGTTGAATCGTTATTTTTCTACTTGTTATCAAGATTTTTTTTATTTATTCAATAATTCGGTTCCAAGAGTGAGCAGCTTTGATATGTCGTTTTACAGGAATTTGGGCGTAAGTGGTACGGGAAAGAAACGCGATAGCTACAATTACCAGCTTTTCCCAGCGAATGGTTTGAAGGCTGTCACACCAAGGCAACAGAGACTGTGCCGTCGATATCCAGAGTTGGTACCGTACATTGGGCTTGGTGCTAAACTCTCCATTCAAGAGTGCCAATTTCAGTTTAAGCACAGACGATGGAACTGTTCCGCCCACAGCCCCGAAAACGTCTTCGGAAAAATTTCCAAAATCGGTAGGTTACCTTGGTTGAATTAAAACAAGTTCTTTGTGACAGGATATTTCTCCCGCACAATACAGAAAAGTAGTAGTTTTCTTAGGCAAGTGTTCATCTGTTTTTTTTCGGGGTCAAAGCCGGAATTGTTTGACAAACTTTGAGTTTCGACAAAGAGCAAAACAGCAAAAGACATTTTCGTTAGGTTGGCAAGTTACCTTGAACTAGTTCATTCTTTCTGACCGGATATTTCTCTCGCACTATCCAGCAACTTTTTAGTAGTTTCCTCAACTCTTTTTAAGTAAGCATTTTGTTTTTATTTTCTCGGTGTCAAAGCCGGAATAGTCTGCCGAACATTGAGTCTCGAAAAATGGCTCAAAACATCATTTCATAGGTAGGATTTAAAAGTTTTCAATTGAAAGTTTGCCGTTCGTTATTCTGCTACTGTTAGTTGTGTTATCTCTCTGTTACTGAAACTGCTAGCAAATTATGTTTACTGTGGTTAAGACAGCGGAAGGGGCTTGTCAAATTTATAGCCATTCCTCTTGGCGATAAACTGTTATATCCGTGACTCTTTCCTGTTGTGGCCATGGCCTCCACTCCAGTGACGAGTGCATCTCTACTAAAATGGCGGCTACTTAAACTAAACCCGCTAAAGCAAAAAAGTATAAATATTTGCCGGATCGCTTGATCCAAACTTCTGTTTCTGTGCAGTGCACACCTCACTTAGTGAAGTGCAATTACTTGGCTTTAACGAACAACTCAACAGAAAAACTCGCGATAAAAATTCAGCTAAGTGTTTAAAACGAAAACATATAAAATGAAAGACTTCAGTTTAAAATTTAGAATGTTTTTCACCATAGCCATACACGCTCAGCGCGCCAGAGATTGAAGCAAGAATGAAATATGTTTGCGTGGTAAATGGCTTCAGAAAGTTAAAGAAAGTATGGGCGAACAGAATATGAAAATATGATATTTTTCAATATGAAATTCTTATCCCACCGTTCAACGAGTCGAGAAAATTATGAGGTTTTAGTTAATTTTCAACTGCTACAAGTAAGAACCAGAATGTTTTGGGTCTACATTCATAACATTTTCTACAACTTCTCGCTAATTTCAGCCGGGTATGGCTAGTTCCTTCGCAAGATGTTCACAACTTTAATATATAAGGATGTTTTTTCCTTCTATTTATCGAAGTCAGTTTAGCATAAGGACTGGCTTGAATGAAAAAAACTTTTTTCATTCAAACGCGAGAGTTTGAAGGCGTCGCGAAAAATGTGTTTCACAAGACTGCTTCTCGTGTCGGCAAGAATGACCTAAAACTTACAAATCTTGAAACTTTTCACCCAAGTCAAGCCACCCAACAACATCAATACTAGATATGGCTTAAAATATGTTCTTTGCGTTGTCTGACTATGTGAAATTGTGGCGATTTGAGGTGAAACTGTATGCCATTTTGCGTGTATACAGTTTGGTAAACACCAAAATATAAATATTATTACAACAGGAAATAAAATAAGTACTCTTCGTACTAATCAAGTACAGTTTCCTGTTAACTTATCCGCCATGAAATTTAATTTCTCGACTCGACAGGATCGCATGGTTTTGTACCACTGTTACTGACTCATTATTCTCTGTGGCTGCAAGCTAACAAGCAACAACTAGAACGTACGACTTCACTTGATACATAAAAATATTTCTTTTAAATAACAGTATTATTTGAGAAGTTTGGTGTGCATAGCTTGTCCCGTATTACGCTTCAAGGCGGTTCCTCGGTTCACTTTAAAGGGTTTAGTTTCAAAAGAAACTCGTGCTGCGTCGATGAAAAATCACATACTTTGTCACAGGTGTTCGTATGGTAAGTTGTTCCATAGCAAAATGGGAGACAAACTTCCAGATGGTTAGAGAGAATCACGACGAACCAAGGCCAAAAAATAACGATGGTAGCTGGTTAGTTAGCTTGTGACGATGGCTGTAAAATAGTTTAAACAAACAGTTTTGAAAGAACTGGGAGTCGTAGGGTCGACTCATATTGGGAGAATTTTGATTAGTTTTTTCCTAGTTTGTCTGTGACAAGTGCTGACTGAATGCATCTTTCACAGATCTGAAGTTCTTTTTATTCTTTTTTTCTTTTTTGACGATTACATCGTTTTTAAGTGTAATTTCTCTTCTTTTAGCTTGTAGGGAGACGGCATTTGCGTACTCCATAACAGCCGCAGGAGTATCTCACGCCGTAGCAAGAGCTTGTAGCGAGGGAACGTTGTCGTCATGCGGCTGTGACACTCGATACATAGGCGTGAGTAAGAAGGGTTGGCAGTGGGGAGGATGCAGTGACAATGTTCACTTCGCCGACAATTTTTCGAGAAAATTTGTGGACGCAGGCGAGGAAGGACGAGACTTTCGCGCGCTGGTCAATTTGCATAACAACGAAGCCGGGCGAAGGGTAAGAGAGCAACTACAAAACCCGCTAGGAAAAGATTAATTAACCGCCACAAGTCCGAAATTATGCGTGTAAGCCGCAACGAACACACAAGACAAACCGTAGCCCCGGGCAAACGTATCAATATTTCCTTGGTTATGGAAAAATGTTCAATAAATGATGCGACTATTATAATCTATTCCTCTGTAAAGTGTACACGGGACAAGCAAATTAAATCGTAAATTAAACATAAGAGTTCGGTATTGGCATTTCATTGAGAAACATTCAAAGGTTCTAAGAGCTTTCTCTGTAGCATATTCGACTCTGCCTTAGCACGAGGCTTAACTGCCGGCTCCCGTTATGGCGATCAAATTCGTTTTGATTTTGATGTGTGTGCACAATATAGATCATGTAACCGAATCCTCAGTCGGTTGGCTATGTTGCATGGAGATAGAATCAAGTGTCGTCGAACCTCGCAATCTCGAACTCTAAAAGGAAATGAAAAATAGCTCGAGCTTTGATGGCGGGGGTTCGAGATAACCGATGGCGGGCAAATGGCTGAAAAAACAATCCAAGCAGTTTGAGCTCGAGATAGCGGGGATTTCGAGATCGCGAGGTTCGACTGTATCTCACCAAGCTTCTTTTGGATTTTTGTATGTTTAGTTTCAGGTGGTAAATGTCCTAAACGTCTCGCCAAAAAAAAAAGTGGGAAAAATATTTCTCCTGCGTAAAACCGTGCTGCGGTACGTAACGTCGGGCAGCGCCTCTCTTTTCAGCCTGAAACAACTACACAACTTATGCTTTTAGTTACATACAAATCTCCCTGTCTCACAAATTAAGCGAGCATCGATTGACAGACGCAACTTCCACATCGTGACAAGATTAAGAGAATAATAAGACGTTTGACTTTTGGCATCTCTTGACAAAAATTACTTCGTTTAATGAATACAGCTCCGTTACAAAGATCGCGAGTTGTTAGTGTTAAAAACGCGGTTTCCCACGCTTCAAAGCTAATTTTCTTCGGTAGAAAAGCTCGCGGCTTTAATTGTGTAATCAGCAGTATTGTATGTTTTTGCGGTTCGAACAGCATTTTCCACAGTGAGCAACTGTTATTAATTACCTTTAATAATTATTCAATGCCTTTCCCACGGGGTGATTTCTATGCGTGTGCCTGTGCGAGTTTTGTGTGGCGCAAACACACACTCATAAAACATGAGAGTAATCCGCCTCTTGACGAGTTTAGCCGAGTAAATTGGACGGGCCGTAGTCGGAGGTCCGAGAAGCAAGTTGCTTGTATCTTTAACGCCGGAGAGTTGACGAGTTTGTGATCATTTCACATCCATTATCTACACTTTACCAGCGGTTTACACTAGTTTTACTTTATCTAAATCAGAATCATTTGTAGACAGAAACGTTGGCTTCTGTTCAATTGAAGCCGACGAAGAAATAATAACTTATGTCATTTGCTCAGACATATCGTCATACAAAATCAGCCTCTTGACGAGCTTAACTGAGTAGAAGCCCAAGAGAAGAGTCGGAGTTCCGAGTCTGACATAAGCTGCTCGTATTTTTTCGTTTCCTTAGGCAGTAAAAGACAATATGTTAACCGAGTGTAAATGTCACGGAGTATCGGAAGCCTGCACTGTACGAACATGTTGGCGACGATTGCCGGACTTTAGAAGAGTGGGCGACGTGCTCAAAAGCAAGTTCGACAGCGCTTCAAGGGTGGAGTTTGAACAAAACAACAATCGAAATGGCCACAACGGGAACAAGAAGAGAGGAAGACCCGCTTTCCGACCGAAAAATGAACTACACAAGCCACCAACGGCGGCCGACCTGGTTTACTTCCAAGACTCCCCGGATTTTTGCGGGCGGAATCCCGAAACTGGGTCGCTCGGGACAAGAGGGCGTGAATGTAGCAACACTTCCATGGGGACAGATGGTTGCAATTTGCTGTGCTGCCACCGAGGATACACAACGAGCGAGAACGAGATCGAAGAACTGTGTAACTGCCGCTTTTTCTGGTGTTGTAAGGTAAAATGTGAAAATTGCAGGAATAAGCATGTTGTTCACAGGTGTATGTAAAAGAAAAACTGTTGTAAACGTAGGGTTGAAAATAACATTGAGAAATAGCATTGCCAAGGAAATCAAGGAAATCGAAGCAATGGCAAATAGTCATATTTTGCAAAAAAAAAATAGTTCATCGAGTGAACGAAACCAGTGAGTATTTTTACAGTCATAACGCAGATGCTAGAAATAGAATCATTCGCCAGCGTTTGCCATTAGGAATTATAGTCGTAATCGCAAAAGAGAATCAGATCGCGTGCACAGAGGATTA
This sequence comes from Ricordea florida, assembly GCA_949710005.1. NCBI lineage: Eukaryota > Metazoa > Cnidaria > Anthozoa > Corallimorpharia > Ricordeidae > Ricordea > Ricordea florida. Next base: position 7,242,333 of record OX453273.1, on the reverse strand, counting down.
TTAGCAGGATAACAGCAATGCAATGTATTGCGCCAGGTGCGCACAGAGTTGCGCGGAGTCCCATAGATGATGTAGAAGATCCTGAACTCGGTAACTAGAGACATACGTTGAATGACAATATTAGTATGAAATACCAAAGCGGTTTAACGTGATTTATGCCCCTAGAATCAAGTACTTTGCCCTAGACGTTCATTTCCCCTATCCCACCCTAAAGTCTAACTGGTTAGCGATGGGTATAAACCGAGCGCAAAGCGTTATGGTCGAGAACATAGCGCCAACTGATTTTCCTCAGGTGGCTGGGGATCATATAAACTGTTTTTCAATTTACTTCGGTGACTGCTTTGCTTTTGCGATGCTATAATATCTGATTGGCTTTAAAATCGTGCGCCAAGCGTTATCAACCAATCAGAAGGCTAAATTAGAACCAATCGCGATCCATAGTGCGGCACATCCCTGTACATGTAGGTACAATGAAATGTTCCCGTGTTTAGCGCTAAACAATGACAATGACTACATGTTACATCGAACTTACTGTTATCGTAGAAATCAGTTGAACACATGGCCACTCGAGGTTTGCACATTTGTTTAGGGTAGGCATGGAGAAAAAATTATTCCGTTACTTTTTAAAGCTAAGGCGTCTTTTTAGAGAACTATTGTAGGTGTACATAAAACGAAGTTTTTTAAAACTGTCTCTATGGTTTACTTAGATATACACAGAGAATCAGAGTGTGAGAAGTTATAGATACTAAAATAAAACAAAAGGTGGGCTGTACTACTGTCATCTTTTTATGGTTTATAATTAATCAATCAAATAAAACTGAAACGGGGAGTTAATTCAAGATCATCATAAATAGTAATCTCCTCCGCAGCCGTTATTAGGGTCGTCACGCAACGCTGCGTGACGACACCCAGGAGCCCATCAATGTTGGGCTCCTGACAGATCTAGTTGTTTTTAGAAACGCGTTGTTCTTGACACTTCGTCTCATATCAGCTTCCATAGTTTTGTGCTACTGGTTCAATTTATTTCAAACAGTTGATCATGTAGGGGATGCTATTGTTTTGTTACAAACAAAACCAATCCACTTTAATGAAGACCACTAACCTCCCACCAGTGTGCAATGAAGTCCGGGGGAGGGGGGGTACTCCCATATATGGGCTATATAGGTATGCGCCGCGGGATAGGTATGGTTTTTGAGGTTCTCAATCCATAGGGTATCAATTTTGCCCATGTTGGCATAGTGTTCCCAGTTTACCTTTATATTGCTTTTGCCAACGTGTGCGAACCTCAATGAAAGCACAATCATTTTGTGCGAAAGGTATTTCAATAGTCTGTCAAAACGCCCGATCAAGACTATAATATACACGAACGCTCCTAGCAATGGGCTCCTGTTTCAATTTACTAACAAAACCATCACCCTACTCGACTCTACAGAACAGTTCACTCGTTACCCACTCTCGAGCCCAGAGTGTTGTCAGTTGTCAGCGATTGGAGGCCGGCGCAAGTCATAGCACAGTATCGAAATAATCGATATTTTTCGCTGGTATCGATGTTATTCGATCTGACCTCGGTATCACCGATATCGAATATTTGGTATCGATAACGACCCATACTTAGTTATCATGTGCTCGCTCTTCTTATAATTCAAGTTAACACTGATGACGTCACTGTATGTGATAAGTGCGATTACACCAAATAATGTAAAACACATTTCCGGTGTGGTTTCATACTTTAAAAGAGAAATCGAGTACAAATAGGGTTTGAAGGTGGAATGTTTTTACGCAGCATCCTGTTTAAAGTGGGAATTGTCTTCAAACTGAAGCAAGAATATGGGGAAATATATTAAATCGCATTATCAAGTACTTTTTTTTACTTTTTGCGTCTTTCATATTGATCAATTAACCTGTTTTATTCTGTCAAAAAAGAAAACTTTGACGTTCGATATCCCACTATCTCTTTTCTAATTATCCCGTATCCCTATAATTTTACCCGAAATATCCCGTATCCCTATAATTTTTTCGCAAATATCCCATATCCCTAAAATCCCTAATCTGGCCTTCTGACAGGGTGCGGGAGAAAAAAAGAAAATTGTGCGGGTGAGGCAAATTGTGCGGTAAAAAACGGCGATTGTGCGGGAATTGTGCAGGATTACACAATGGCGTAAACAAACAAATATTCGATCACCGGGCCCAAAAAAATAACCCGACACTGGATAAATGAAAAGTGCAACAATTGCCCTCTTAGTTTGGCAATTAAACATAAACCAAATTCCTATTTTGCTACAACCTTGGCCAAAGTTTGTATCAACAAAATCATGTTGCGTGACACGATCGATTAAGTTTATTCAAACCCTAATTCCCGGGCGTAATTCTGCTTCGAAATAAAATGTTTTCAACAAGAACAAGCTTGGCAGATCTTGGTGCTATTTAACAGAATATTTGATTCGTCATTTGCAAAACAATATTGCTACAAATCGCCAATGAAAAATAAGACCAGACTGAGAATAGTGCCCAGTTTTTATATCGGCTCGAGCTGTTCAATCGCGGAAAGCGGCGGATTTCTCGATTGTTTTTAATAGCCTAAATATAGCCTAAAAAGCATCTTTAAACCTTGGCAATCGATGGGAATTCCGATTTAATTAGATTTTTAACCAAATCTTTCCATATTGTGCGGGATTTCGCGGATTTTCAGAAATTGTGCGGGATTGTGCGGCTTTGATCGAATTGTGCGGTCCCGCAGCCGCGCACCCTGTCAGAAGGCCTGCCTAATGGGGCCTCAACCGTCAATCAAAGTAGGACTATGGTGAACTCGTGGATATGTTTACAAAACAGAGAAAAAAGAAATAATTTAAAAATTAACGAGGTGTTATTTCAGAGTTGTGATTGAATGAACTTGAAGATAATTTTAATAATCTATAATCACAACATAAAAGTGACCAGGGAGCTGAGTAGCTTTCTGAAATAAACATACAGTGAGTACATGACGCCAATCATTTGACTACACTAGGCATCAGTTGTAAGGCAGGTGGCAAGCATACAGTTGTTAAAAAATTTGATAACTTAACATAAGGGTACAGGATTAAATGGCACCGAAACCAAATGTAGTTCTGGTATCCTGCTGCTCACTGTCTGTGAGTTCAAAGTTTCTAACACATGTAACAGGGTCCTTCTGAATAAGGTCTGAATTTTGTTGCCATGACATTGTCAATTTTATCATCATTATAGTTTTTGTTGTCTACAAGTCTATTCAATGTATTCAACAGAAATATCCACCTTGATTCTGCAGCTGATAATGAACAAAACCATGTAGGATAGCCCAGCTGACGAATCATACCAAACAAGTCTTTCTTGCATTTTTGCAAAGTATGTTAGTGATGATCTTAAAATCCTTAAGACTCTCAATTCTTTATCAAGCTGAATTAGTTTATTTACATTACCATCTCATTTTAGGTTATCAGTGGTATATATATTCAGGGTTGCACTTAAAAAAAATCACACTTGCCATCATTAATACAGCAATACATCTTTTGTTTTTATCCTTATAACTTCTTGTTTTTACAATGTAAATATGATGAGTCACACAACAGTAAGCAAAACAGGTAAGCCTATTTTTCCAACATGTCTACTTCAACACAATCTAGTTCACTTCAAGGTAAATTCGGAAATCAATAGACAGAAAACTTTTCACTGTAACGGCTTGTGGTGTATTGTATATAATATAACGCTTAATACATTTTCTACATGACTTACTCTTTTCGAACCCTTTAATGACTTTCTTACATTGTAATCTTCATGGTTCTCCGCCATGGCATGCGCCTCCATATTTAATGGTAAGCGTTGACATACTTCTTGACCGTCCCAATACTTCTCCAACTTCTCCATTCCTGTTCGTACTAACACTTAAATCAGTAGAAACGTCCTCCATGCGATGTTTCTTATCCAGGTTGGCCACAGAAGTTCTTCGGTTTCACATCATGGATTCGTCAATTTATTCTGTTTTCAGCAGTAGTTTCGTTCAATAACGAATACTCATTTCGCTCATATAAGTTCTCATTCAAGTGCTAATTTCGCTCTATGAGTTCTCATCAAAGCTTACTACATAAGCAAGAGATTTTCTCATCTTCAGATCACTTTCGAGCCAACTGAAATTCATATACTGCTTGTAATCTTGGGGGCGGTCGATGGCGGGCGATGTCGGAAAAGCGAATAGTTATCATCTGTTCACGTTTAGCGCCTGGCCGAGTAAAAGGCTCATGAAATTCAGTCTCCAAGTTGGTTATTGTCCTAACTGGAAACATTTAAACTCCTTTTGATTTTAGTAAGACCGCTAATGAGGCCCTGTTAGTGAGGTTCTTTATGTCGCGCGTCTGAGTTTCAAACCTTTTCACGTCGCAATTTCGGAAGGTCGAAGGTCGCTGTCGTAATTTCCCGTGAGTGGCTCGTCGTTCGTCGCCATTTCAGGTCCTTTATGTCGCCGTTTCAAGGCCATGTCGCTTTTCGAAATTTACCCCTAACAGGGCCTCGCTAATCGTCCTCTTAAGCTACAAAATCATTACAAACTCTGGCAACGGTACGATACACTTTCAGCGTGAACTTTCATCAACAGACTTCCGTGACTTCGGTCACGACAATTGTCGTCTTCATATCGGTGCCCCGAGTTCTATCCGACTAATTACGAAGGTGTCTACACTGGAGTGAGTGAGTGAGCGAGTGAGTGAGTGAGCGAGTGAGTGAGTGAGTGAGTGAGTGACAATTTGCATATCGGAGTCCCCACAAAAACTCGCAAATACGCTTCGCGTATCCACGAGTTAAAAACTAGAGGGCCTGTTAGTGAGGTTCTTTATGTCGCCCGTCTGAGTTTCAAACATTTTCACGTCTCAATTTCGGAAGGTTCGGAGGTCGCTGTCGTAATTTCGCGTGAGCGGCTCGTCGTTCGTCGTCATTTCAGCTCCTTCGTGTCGCCGTTTCAAGGCCATGTCGCTTGTCGGAATTTACCCCTAACAGGGCCTCAAATTAGAGATCTTTAGATTCGACTCCGAGTTCGACTACGAGTACGAGATTTTCAATTTACTGGCCAACGCGCATGCGTCATGACCGTGACACTGTCACGTAAGACTAAAACTCGTAGCCGGACTTTCGTCGACGACGAGATTTTTGTGAGAAGTCGTTCACAAGAGTACGAGATTTCCAAGGTAGGTTTTTATCACTTTTAGAATAACCCTGTTTCTTTGATAAATGCTTTGAGTTAAAGGCAACCTGTAAGGAATTTAGTTAGATATAAATAAGTGTTTTTGTTGCGAAATTTAAAGAGAAAAACAAACTTTGTTTCCAATGTTATTCTTTGTCTCTTTGCGAACGCGAAGTTTTGAAAACTAAAATAAAACAACCTGAATTTTTAAGGTGAAAATGAAATTACCGAGCTTCTACGCTTCTGTGGATTTTGCTTTGTTTTAGAGCGCATTGGCTTCGAAAAAAAATAGACCAAAACTTAGCTGTTTGCGACGTATTTTTAGAAAACTGTGCGAGTCAACATTTTTGTTACACACGACAAAACTTGGTAAAAGCATTCGTCTGGTCTAATCCCACAAGAAGGAACTAAAAGAATCACTTCTACGTACCCTACCTGGAAGTAATGCAGGCTGGTTCGTTTGGTGGTTTCTTCTGTACTTTTTGACTCTAATGTCTGTAATTCATTTATTAAGTTTTTGTTTACACATTTTTGCTATGTAAACATTGGGCTATAGTGAAATTCTCACAACTTATGTAGTTTTTACATTATTTTTCAAAGCAGAAATCATGACCAGCAAGCGGGAGTTGTTTATCTGGAAAAAACATCATGAATCTCTTCTGTTGTATATAAATAACTTTCTAAAATATGCAAAAAAACAAAAACAAAACAAAACAAAACTTTTTGAATAAGAAATGACTACACCTTTTACAGCTTCTTTTTGTTCGTTAAATGTCAGAGGTCTAAACCGAACACGCAAGTGAAGACAACTCTTCAGGTGGCTGCATAATAATAAATTTGACATAATTTTCCTCCAGGAAACCTATTCAACAAAAAATATAGAAACCGTATGGAAATCTGAATGGGGCGGAAAAATCTATTTTAGCCATGGCACAAATCACTCGAGAGGTGTCATGATACTTTTTAATCCTAAATTAGATGTTCTGGTTGATAACATCGAAACAGACAAAAAGGGACGTTATTTGCTCCTTCAGGCAACTATTCACGACTCTGCCTTCCAATTGTGCAACATTTATAGCCCCAATAATAACTCTGACCAAAAAATGTTTTTCGCGAATATTATTGACGTTATCAGAAAGCGTTCGGACAATAGCCTTATAGTCGGCGGAGACTTCAATTGCGCGCTAACACCCCGTGACAAAATAGGTGGTGCTGCTGTAGAAAGAAAAAGCAATGTAATTAGTGAAATTACTAAATTATGCGACTTGTTCAAACTGCAAGATATTTGGAGGTGTCAACACTCTGATCAAGTGCAAGTCACATGGCGCGACAAAGCGCTAAAAGTACAATGTAGATTAGACTATTGGTTAATCTCAAAAGACCTTTCACACATCGCGCTAAACACGGGGATAAAAAACTCTACACTATCAGACCACTCTGCAATAACCTTGACACTCCAGTCTGTGGGGTACGCAAAAAGAGGGCCCGGCTTTTGGAAATTTAACAAGTCACTTCTTGACGATAACACCTTTGTGGAACAACTTCAAGACATTATACCCGAGTTCAAAAAGAAACACAATTATCTCGCTGATATAGGTTTATACTGGGATATGATTAAAATGGAAGTAAGAGGTTTTTGTGTACAATACTCAAAAAGAAAAAACAGAAAGCGCAGGAACAGAGAGAAGGAACTCTCCGACCAAATTGATGCCTTAATGAAAGTTCTCGTGATAAACAGGTCAAAAGAGAATATTATCAAATTGTACAACCTTAGAACAGAGCTTAACAAGATCGCTGAGTACCGAACCAAGGGCGCTATTATAAGAAGTAGAATGAGGTGGCACGAGCAAGGAGAAAAAAATACGAAATATTTCCTAAACTTAGAGAAACGACAAAGCTCCAAAACTTTCATGTCTAAACTGAAATCCCAAGATGGTCTTGAAATAACAGATTCAAACGAAATTTTAAACCGTCAGAAAATGTTCTACAAAAATCTGTACACAGCGGTACCCCGCAGCAGTCTGCATGACAATCAATTCTTTGAAAATCCAAATCTCCCTAAACTGACCGATATTGAGCTAGACGAGCTTGACAGACCACTCACAAAACAAGAGTGTTTTGAAATTCTCAAAGTATGCGCTAAAGATAAATGCCCAGGAAGCGACGGATTCACCGTCGAATTTTATCTACATTTTTGGTCCATACTAGGAGAGGAAATGGTTCAAAGCTTCAATTACGCTTTAGCACATGGACACCTTAACATCACGCAACGTCAAGGAATCATCAAAGTTGCGCCAAAAAAACGTAAAAACAAGCTTTATTTAGAAAATTGGCGACCAATATCCCTATTGAACATCGATTACAAAATCATATCCAAGACCATAGCAAGTAGGATTAGCAATGTTCTTCCCAAACTTATACACGGAGACCAAACCGGATACGTGAAAGGCCGATATATCGGCAAAACATCAGGCTAATACAGGATATAATAAAAATAACATCACTCGAAAACTTACCCGGTATGGCAATCTTCATTGATTTTAAAAAAGCCTTTGATTCGGTTAACTGGGATTTTTTAGCTAAGGTCCTAGAGACATTCAATTTTGGACCGCATATTCGAAAATGGATAAACGTGCTCTATACTGATATCACAAGCTGTGTCATCAACAACGGATACGCCTCGGATTTCTTTTCTTTGCAAAGGGGAGTCAGACAAGGCTGCCCATTGTCCGGTATCCTTTTTGTCCTCTGCGCAGAAATCTTAGCAAACGTAGTCAGAAATGATAAAAATATTAAAGGGATACAAATCTATAACAAAAAATACAAGATATCCCAATACGCTGACGATACTACAACTTTCGTCGCCGATGCACTGTCTGCACAGAATTTGTTTGAAGTGCTGCGCGCTTTCCGAGAGACATCAGGCCTAGAAATAAATACGTCCAAAACTGAAGGAATGTGGTTAGGATCCTGTAAGGATAACACATCAACTCCTTTTGATATAACGTGGCCTTCAGAACCAATATACGCACTAGGAATCTACTTCTCTTACGATGAAGTTACCGCTTTCCAAAAAAATTTCGAACAAAAATTAAATTCGATGAAAAACATCTTAAATCTTTGGAAATCAAGAAGCCTTACCCTACACGGCCGCATAATCATTCTTAAAAGCCTTGCTCTATCCAAGCTTGTCTACAACACATCTGTACTCTCCTTTTCCCCGCAATTTACATCCTCGGTTAAAACCATTATATCTCAATTTGTTTGGAATAACCAACCCAAAATCAAACATAACACAATGATTGGTCCGAAAATAAAAGGTGGCTTAGACATGCCAGATTTTGAAATAATCAGCAACGCCTTAAAAGTCACCTGGATAAGAAGGTTACACGAGAGCAGTACTGATGCAAGTTGGAGCCACATACCCCTAACACTCTTAAAGAAGGTCGGAGGGGCTTTTCTTCTCGAGTGCAACTATGATCTAAAATGTCTTAAACTAGATCTACCTATACAATTTTATAAAGATGCCTTAAGCATCTGGCAGATGATAAACCAACGTACGCCCGAAAATGAAGAACAGATATTAAACGAAATCCTGTGGAATAACCGGTTTATTAAAATCGAGGGTTTTTCTGTTTATTACAACAACTGGTATAGAGCAGGAGTGATCAGAATCAAAGATATTTTTTATGGAAATGGATTTTTGACTTTCAAGGAGTTTTGCCGCACATTTCGTGTCCAAACCAATTTCTTGACGTATAATGGCCAACGTAACGCTATCCCCCAAAACTGGATTCGCTTATTGAAACATTCTAATTTGAACGATTCCCATAATAATAATTCGGAATGCGTAGAGAAAATTCCTTTAAACCAGCTTTCATGTAAATCAGCTTCTAGATTTTTAATCGAACAGAAATTCGTAGCCCCTACAGCAGAACAAAGAATGATACAGGCAAACCTTAATAAGCAAACTATAGAAACCATTTATATTATTCCTTTCAGAGTGACAAAAGATATTAGGCTCGCCATATTTCAATTCAAAATTGTGCATCACATCTTGCCTACTAATGCAACTTTATTCAGAGATAAGATAGTTCAACATGATAAATGTCACCTTTGCGATCAAGCGCAAACCTTAAAACATCTTTTTGTATTATGTCCTGATGTCCAAGCTGTTTGGAAAACTTTTTGTAATTGGTGGAACTTTAAGAACGATGACTTTATTACCTTGAATGAGCAAATCATAATTTACGGCTTCACGAGCAATCTTAGAGAACACCTTGGCTTAAACCTCTGCCTAATAATCGTCAAGTATTACATCTACTTCGCTTCAAGAGAGAAGGAACCCTACTACTTCGAAGCTTTCCTTGTCTATTTAAAGAGCAAATTAGCCATTGAGAAAAGTAAAGCAATATCGCAAATCAATTCTTAAACTTAATGCAAGGTATTTTCACTTTTTTCATGTAAGCAATAGATTCCACACAACTATTCTAAGGCAAGCCCTAACGGTAATAACACGCACGCACGTAGTTTCTGTGTAAGTAGCTTTCTATTTATTTATTTATTTACTTATTTTCTCTTTCCTGTAAGTAGTTTTTTTTTTCTTTTTGTTTAAACGTGTAAGTAACCTTATGTCTATTCAATCTTTGTAATTGTTGTAAACCATAAATCAATAAAGGAGAAAAAAAAAAAAAAAAAAAAAACAGATTGACAAAAACATTACAAATCCCATCAGTGTCATCGAGCGGTTCACCTGACATTAACACTATGTATTCAGGAACCGCCCTCGGATCCAGGCCACATTTAACGAGGCAACACAAACATTAGTCTCTTTTTTTGGAAGTCCAGAACAGGTAGTTCTTAAAACTGAAAGTATTCCTGGATGGTTGGTGGCTGCAAATCAAAATAAGTGCTGGTGCTAGAGCCATAAAAGCAGGTAAGGGCATTTCTCAAAAGACCACATGCAGAATACATCGTACCAACTGGGCTAAGTCCAATTTTCAGGTTTTTCTTAAAGTCTAAAAATGCAAAATAGGAGGTAATGTCATTAAACACCCACTCGACGGATGATCTCACTTTGCTCATGGAGGAATTGAATGCCGCTTTGTCTGCTGTAAGGTGGCCTTTCTTAAAAGAGGCCTGCAGGTGTACCCTCAAGGGGTAAGCTGGATCGCCATATATACAGAGAGGGCGGCCAGTTTGGTTGAAAGAGTACTGCTCCAGCTGGCCCAGCAGTCCTGACATCCTCAACATTGCAGAGTCATGTCTCTTTCCTTCTGTTAATAAAACCCAAATAATTTACATTAGTTTTAGCATATGATTGTTTGAAATGCAAAATGCAGAAAGAAACTGTTTCTGAGACTGGAAACTAAAACAACAAAATGAAAATAATGGACTTGTCAGGGTTGAAATTGAAGCAGGAGATAGGAAACCACATCACTACAGTATTGAAAATAGTGTCCCCAATAACAGTTATGTACTTTCTTAATCGCAAAAAAAAACCTTTCAATTCTTTCTATCTGAATGAGAATTGACCCGTTTCCTCGGTGGTCCGCATTGAGCCATTTGACCACACGCTACGAAAACACATTAACTTTAATGAAAAAAATTTGTATCCACAGACTGTAAGAATATAAAACATCTTCCTCTCCTCATGCAAGGCACCAACATCATGGCGATATCAGATCATTTTTTTTTATATTGAAATCAAAACGTGTGTTTACCAACAGGACCAAACAAATTAGCAATCATCCCATTTGGGGCGGCAACGGACTGAAACTTTAAACCATGGACACGTTTGTGGCCGTTGTACATGATACGCTGATTCTCTCCAGGCCGGCAGATCGGTCTTAAAGTTCCATCGACGAAACCCCAGCAGTTGTCCAAGGCTGCGCCTTTCTGGTGGATTGCTCGGGAGAATTCCTGCAGGTGTTGGGGTTGTAACCAGGGCTGGTTGAGATCTTCAAGAAGATGGCCTTGAGAATTGACCACATGGTCCATCACTTCCGCTAAAATTAGACTTATTTCAGGAACCGAGCGACCAAAACGAGGAACCATGTCACTGAGCCGGCACGGAAACGCAAATCTTTTCAGAAGCATGAGAAGCCCTTCTTCTCCGGAAGCCACAGTTCCATTTGGACAGGTAAATGTCTCAGGTATCCTGAGAGCTTGACCGAGAAGATCAATCTCGGAGGGACCAAATCTGAACTCGGCATTCACCTCTGCTTCCGACATGTCTCCCATTTGGACTTCAATTCGATCAAATTTCCAATACGGAAACGGCTGATTCTTTCTGGTAAGGTGACTAAACATAGCTATCGCTTGTTCTTCATCGAGCACGTCGTCGAGATAGAGCATCAGAGATGCTGCTAGCATATTTTGGTAAGATTTCCGCACAGGTCCCTACTTCATTATGCATTCTGTAACTATAATATTTCGTTCTTTGAACACAAGAAATATTTGCACGTGCATTACTCCAGACAAGACAGCTTCAGCATGCATAATGAAGTAGGGACCTGTGCGGAAATCATTCCCATATTTTTCTTGGAAAACATTTCAGTGAAAAGTAAACCAGCACAAAACTCGCACTCGTCTTAATTCGCAACATCTAAACGTTCATATTTGACGACAGCGAGTACGAGTGCAAGCCAACAGTGCCAGACTCCACGCGGCCAAAACTCGTACTCGTCCTCGAAGTCGTCGTCGGATCTAAAGGTCTCTATTAATACAATGGTGTCCCTCTACCGTGACATTTAGTTTGTCACGCATACCTCTAAATAACCTTGGCGTTTATCGTAGCTCTTCGAGATCAACTGGAACCCAAAATACGATCAAAGTAGGACTATGGTGAACTCGTGGATATGTTTACAAAACAGAGAAAAAAGAAATAATTTAAAAATTAATGAGGTGTTTTTTCAGAGTTGTGATTGAATGAACTTGAAGATAATTTTAATAATCTATAATCACAACATAAAAGTGACCAGGGAGCTGAGTAGCTTTTTGAAATAAACATACAGTGAGTACATGACGCCAATCATTTGACTACACTAGGCATCAGTTATAAGGCAGGTGGCAAGCATACAGTTGTTAAAAAATTTGATAACTTAACATAAGGGTACAGGATTAAATGGCACCGAAACCAAATGTAGTTCTGGTATCCTGCTGCTCACTGTCTGTGTGTTCAAAGTAACAGGGTCCTTCTGAATAAGGTCTGAATTTTGTTGCCATGACATTGTCAATTTTATCATCATTATAGTTTTTGTTGTCTACAAGTCTATTCAATGTATGCAACAGAAATATCCACCTTGATTCTGCAGCTGATAATGAACAAAACCATGTAGGATAGCCCAGCTGATGTGATGATCTTAAAATCCTTAAGACTCTCAATCCTTTATCAAGTTGAATTAGTTTATTTACCGTACCATCTCATTTTAGGTTATCAGTGGTATATATATTCAGGGTTGCACTTAAAAAAAATCAGACTTGCCATCATTAATACAGCAATACATCTTTGTTTTTATCCTTATAACTTCTTGTTTTTACAATGTAAATATGATGAGTCACACAACAGTAAGCAAAACAGGTAAGCCTATTTTTCCAACATGTCTACTTCAACACAATCTAGTTCACTTCAAGGTAAATTCGGAAATCAATAGACAGAAAACGTTTCATTGTAACGGCTTGTGGTGTATTGTATATAATATAACGCTTAATACATTTTCTACATGACTTACTCTTTTCGAACCCTGGTTCTCCGTCACGGCATGCGCCTCTATATTTAATGGTAAGCGTTGACATACTTCTTGACCGTCCCAATACTTTTCCAACTCCATTCCTGTTAGTACTAACACTTAAATCAGTAGAAAAGTCCTCCATGCGATGTTTGTTATCCAGGTTGGCCGCAGAAGTTCTTCGGTTTCACATCATGGATTCGTCAATTTATTCTGTTTTCAGTAGTGGTTTCGTTCAATAACGAGTACTCATTTCGCTCAAATAAATTCTCATTCAAGTGCTAATTTCGCTCTATGAGTTCTCATCAAAGCTTACTATATTAGCAAGAGATTTTCTCATCTTCAGATCACTTTCGAGCCAACTGAAATTCATATACTGCTTGTAATCTTGGGGGCGGTCGATGGCGGTCGATGTCGGAAAAGCGAATAGTTATCATCTGTTCACGTTTAGCGCCTGGCCGAGTAAAAGGCTCATGAAATTCAGTATCCAAGTTGGTCATTGTCCTAACTGGAAACATTTAAACTCCTTTTGATTTTAGTAAGACTGCTAATGAGGCCCTGTTAGTGAGGTTGTTTATGTCGCGCGTCTGAGTTTCAAACCTTTTCACGTCGCAATTTCGGAAGGTCGAAGGTCGCTGTCGTAATTTCCCGTGAGCGGCTCGTCGTTCGTCGCCATTTCAGGTCCTTTATGTCGCCGTTTCAAGGCCACGTCGCTTGTCGAAATTTACCCCTAACAGGGCCTCGCTAATCGTCCTCTTAAGCTACAAAATCATTACAAACTCTGGCAACGGTACGATACACTTTCAGCGTGAACTTTCATCAACAGACTTCCGTGACTTCGGTCACGACAATTCTCGTCTTCATATCGGTGCCCCCGAGTTGTATCCGACTAATTACGAAGTGTGTCTACACTGGAGTGAGTGAGTGAGTGAGTGATTGAGTGAGTGAGTGAGTGAGTGAGTGAGTGAGTGACAATTTGCATATCGGAGTCCCCATAAAAACTCGCAAATACGCTTCGCGTATCCACGAGTTAAAAAACCAAAAACCACATCGGATATCAAAACTGAAAAATCGCCAGTATTTTTTTACGAAAACCGAAAACCAGATCCTAAAAATCGAAAAATCCGCAAACCGCAATGAACGCCAAAACCGAAAAGCCGAATTAGAAGTCTAGAAGTGACTTTTGGCACAAAAACCGATCTAAAAGAAAGCCGAGACCGCAAAACCGAAAATCCCAATGCCTTCATCAATATGTTAGTCATGCTATCATGGTAGGCTAAAACAAAGAAACGCCCCGGTTACAAAAATATGGTTCATAATTTAAAAAAGCAGTGAACATCTGCAAGACATGGAGCGAACTTCGTTGAGATTTGGTCAAGAAAATAACAACCAATTATTTAATCTTTCCTCGGGAAATGAGATGTAATACTCAGCGACTAAATACCTGCAATCCAGCATAGATTTTTGTCTTCTCAAGCCACGAGGCTGCATGCAGGAACGACCAGGAACCAAAATTCAGCGGGAGACTGAATAACAACATAATATTACGGTTACCATTAACGAAGGGCAACTCCAAAATCCAATGATAAATGGTGTGTAAACTTCAAACAGCCCTTGTGATATTACACGTTATTTCATTATTTAAAATTTAGTGGTGTAGCCAGCGGTGGCAGATCGATAAAAATGATTTCACAGTTGTCGGATATCAGTTCACTGGCGAAATTATCGATTCGCTACCACTGAATTTTATGCAATAAAAAGAAAATTAAATGTTCGGTTGGAGATACGAAATTTCTCTTCAAATTTTGAAAAATATTTCAGAGAAGATAAGTATCGCCAAACGACTGTGCTATCGTAGAAAGGCTACGAGAAAAACATATACTTACATGATCTACTTACATACATGTATCACGAGAATCGCTGAGATACTGGCCGCTTGACTTGACCGTGTTGCCTGGGAACCATGATGTGACATTGTTCTTAAAGGAGTGGTGATTAATGGTGGTGCAACGTTCCATGGAATATTTCATCGATTTTTCTCCAAAGATCGCGAGAATGGGAGAAGAACAATCAGAGGTTGGTAAAGTAGAAACAAATTATATCCTTCGATGACCCAAGGTCCCCATTGATTGTGACATTTGGTCGATTTTTTCGTAGGAAATGCGTGCCACGCCGAGCAACCATGTTCAATTCAGAAACCGCGTTCAGAAGACCCTTTACTATGGCCAATACTCTGACAAATCTTTACCCTCCTTGGCTGTAACAGGTAAGAAAACGAATGATCAACGCTTAAGTATAGGCATTTGAAATCAAGGGACTAGATAGAATGTAATGAGCGATCGAGCAGCAGAGATCGATCATGTTTTGAGCCTTGTATGTATGTCATTTGAGGGTAACCGAACGTTTTGCGAACACGTCATTTTGGGGGCGAACTTGAATTATGAATTATTACATCCTGTAGCTGTACTGTTTCATTTAGTGTATTTCGATAACAAGAAGAGTTTTCACGTTCATTACCCAGTAGACAATTCAGATACAGCATACATACAGAAGTATGGAGTAATACGAAAATTTAGCATCATATGCATCATATCACAGAGAGTATCAATATACAGTATGTTTATGGATTGCTCAGTTGTGTAGAGATAAAAATGTAAGACTCTTATTTGCATTGCCAACTTGAAGATTGTACAATGGCCCCTGACTATTCCTATCAATACTTAACTTCCCGTTTCATCTTAGATGTTGCTGTTGATGTCCTTGGTTCTGTGGTACCATCCAAGAAAAAATGTCTAGACACAAACTATGCTATGGTAGTGTCCAGGTAGGAATATTTAAAGTGTTTAAGGATATAAAGACTTCACTTCTGCAAGTCTAATAATAATATCGTAGTTATTAAAAATACTCAGAGTCAGTTTCTGCTAAAATGATAAGTTCACTGTTTTAGCAGAAGCCAACTGGGAATGATTTCCGTACAGGTACCTACTTCATTATGCATGCTGTAGCTGTACGGTTTCATTCTCAGAAAACAAGAAATGTTTGCATGCACACTTCCCGAGACAATGCAACTACAGCATGCATAATGAAGTAGGGACCTGTGCGGAAATCATTCCGCCAACTGAAGTATAGTCTTCCTCGCAGCCGTTTTTGGGATGTCACGCAAACTTCACCCAAAAGAATGGCTGCTGACATCCGAACAACATTCCTTTCTCCAAATTGGCTAATCACAGCTTGGGTTCCATTTTCAGGAACCTTTTTGCGCCAGACTCGCCGTTTGAGACGCGTCCAATCAGATATCGCTTTTTATCGTGGTCCTTATGTGGAAATGTCACTGGCAACACAAATTAAATGGCGGCGCTTGAAGAAGCTTTTCGCATAGCGTCGTCAAAATTCAAAATTTCAGAGCTTAATGCTTACCAGAAGCTTGCAATTAGAAAAATCTTCGTCGAGAAGGAAGACGGTTTTGTTATCTTGCCTACAGGATCCAGGAAATCGTTAATATATCAGGCTCTGCCACTCGTGTTTGACCATAGTTCCAATGTTGTGACTCCGTTGGTTTGTCTGATGGAAGATCAAGTGAAGTCTTGAAAATTTTATGTCGTGTCAACGGGTGGAAAGGCTCGATAATTCAGACCGATTTCCTGTATCGGCGGTAGGAAATAATAATAATTAACAACTATTCACCGGATATTTGGATATTTACCAAGCCGCGAAGTGGCGAGGTAAATATCCACCACTAGCCACCGACACTGAGGTGAATAGTTGTTTTAGTATATACTAAAACAGTGAGATAAGTGTACACACAAAAAAAGAAACGGGCTCGGAAAATGGAGGACTTCTCAAATGACAATTCAACGAAGCGCCGATCGCCGTTAGGGATTTTTTGTTGTAATTACTGCCGCACGTCTCGTTTTCTCGCTGAGAGAAAAAAATTTGTTTAGTTCTAGTGGCGACATTTCATCAGATGGAATTGCAAACCCTTTCTGTATTTGAAAGCAATTCAACTTTGGTTCTCAAG
This sequence comes from Ricordea florida, assembly GCA_949710005.1. Lineage (NCBI taxonomy): Eukaryota > Metazoa > Cnidaria > Anthozoa > Corallimorpharia > Ricordeidae > Ricordea > Ricordea florida. The sequence continues at coordinate 7,225,400 of OX453273.1, read as the reverse complement.
TAAACAAGCGACATCAAATTTGATTATGCAAGATTAATTTGCATTTGTAAACAAAACCTTTCTCGTTGCTTTTTACCGCTAAACTCCGGGTTAAAAACATAAGCCATTACCTCTGAACACGGCCAAGCCAAATTAAGTCGCTTTCGTGGAGTTTCCAGGGTCTGCTTCATTGTTAATTTGGATGATTTCTTCAATTGTCATGCATTCAAACCGGGCCGCCATATTCGCTCGGAGGTAAATAGCACAGGATATTCGGAGTTTGACTAGCCAATCAGAGCGCACCTTCAATGCTATCCACTGTTTTAGTATATACTTATGAACTTTATTTGAGTGTCAACTGTATTTAGCACTGCTGTACTAATTGGGGACACTGTAATGCGCAAATGAAATAAATTAAATCAAAGCCACGAACCTAACTAAGTGAGTTCGCTCAGTGGCTGACCGTGACAAATGAAGAAGCACAAGTGGTAGAAGATGCCTTGGCCGAGCTAAATTGAGGTGTTCTAGACGCCTTCGCTTGGTTTGTTGATGGCAAGCACAGACTTATTTCCTACTGATTTCCATCTGTGGTTCGAAGCAAGCATTTAGCCCTTGGCCTAGATTGAAAGGCGCCTTGTATTTCCTTTTTAACTTCTAATTTCTCAGTTGCTTGCTGAGACTTAAACAACCGCTTGTAGCACGATGTCTTGCAAACAATTTAGTGTTCGTGTTCTTGTTGGCGTAGCAGTTGACGTCTACGTTAGGTGTAGATTTTATAATTTCGGAAATGCAAAAAACACACGATATTCTCGGTTTCTAATTTATTGGTTGGTTGCACGACCCAAAAACCTCTCTCACTCTCTGGTGAAATTTTGTTCTCTAAATATAATGTCGCACATACATTGTTTCACTTATCTGTCAGGAAACCTGTCAAACACCCTATACCGGAATGTTTCATTTGTATCGCGAGATTCTCTTCTCAGCTTGCGTGTCTCACTAATAGAGCTCTTGACATTCAAAACTACAATGATAATCAAATGTTACTGACAACAGTTTCCGACAATAATTTCAGCAAAATTGTGAGGTGTTTTTCCAAAAATGTATACTCTTTCTTTAGCGGGTCACTGGGATGAACATGCGAGACAATTCGAGCTCTCATTGACAATTTTCTTTTGTGTCTCCACCGACATGAACAGTAGCAATAGCTAGATTATCTGCCACATCCATATTTTCGCGCGAAACACTATGTCATTCAGATTTTCTGGTATGTGATTGGTCTGTTCAATGGACCGCAAACAAATCGCAAGGACAATGAGAAAGGAATGTTTTTCGGATGTCAGCAGCCATTCTTTTAGGTGAACGTTGCATGACATCCAAAAAACGGCTGCGAGGGAGACTAACTGAAGTACTGCTATCGATTTTATTACAATGTTTGATGTTTTTCTCAACAGATACATGTACATGTATAAAGTACATTGTCTATTCCCCAGCATGAACATTTTTGCTACTGGTATACTGTATTTGGTATAATATCCTGACTTCTTTCTCAGGTTGCCGTTTTTTTTTTTCTTTTTTTTTCCATGAACATAAGTGAGATACAAGGTTTGAACACATGGTTGATTGTAAACTAAGACCACAACCTTGTCTAGAAAACAAAAGTGGCGTTTTCTCTATAAATGACAAATAAACAGCTCTTTCACGTTAAGAAAAAAGATTAATTTGAGCACTTGGATTTGCAAACCAATTTTGGGTACTCCAGTCTACAGGAGAAAGTAAAAAATTATTCACAACCCTGTTGAATACAGAGTCTGACAATGGCAAAAGCTTCAAAGTATCAACCGTTGGCTAGACAAGTTTAAAAATCATCTTGGCACAGCACTTGTGTATTCAAGTACGATCTATTCTCTATCAAGTTCAAGAAATTAATTGTCAACAAACAGACTCGCCCTAATGGAGGCCAAGGTAAATGGGTTGCGGAATGTGAGTTAGATAATTATGATAATATTGCTTGGCAGTCTGTCTATCATTCTCCTTTCAGATGCACAAGAAATTCTAAACTTATCACTTTTCAGTTTAAATTGCTGCATAGAAGACTTGCTACAAACACCTATTTGAAATTCTTAATGAAGACGACATTTGTACTTTCTGCAAAACTGAAGCTGAGAGTTTAATTCATCTTTTTTGGTCCTGTAGAATAACCTCCTGTTTCTGGCATAGCTTTAATCAGTGGATTTTAGCCAATCAGAGATTCAAGTTCTTGAGTTTAACTCCATACATTATATTAGGCGAGAATAAGCAGCACTACCCTTTTTTCTTAATCGCTAGGTACTTTATATGGGTAAACAAAACTCGCGAGCAACTCCCCAAAATAGAACTTTTCCCGAGCTTTGTTGCTCTCTTCTCTTAAAATTGAACAAACAACTCTCAATCCTCAATTTCACTGCATTGTATAGTAAGGATAAGGATAGCCATGTATTGTCTGGGTATTGTAAAGCTTCTCAAGTTTCTTTTTTTTTTTGTCTGGTTTTGTTTAATTCATTTCCGACGGCCCAAAAATCAAGCAAATTGATGGGCATTTCATTTTTATTTAATATCTCTGCAGATGTTTACAGCAGCGATCAAAGATATACCTCATTTTGAAGGGTACAAAATAGGCTTTCCAAACATGTATATTTCACATTCTAGTAGGCAATAATATTTTCCAAAAAAAATTAGCGTTTTGCCTAATTTACATAACATATGCATACAATTTGCATATAAATCCCCATAAACCAAAATGCCAGCCAATTGCTGAAAAAAGTTAAAAGAAAAAAGTTTTCCTTTTTTATCTGGTATCATTTCTTTCAAATCTGCTTAAAAAATAGCAAATACCGAATTTAATACAATTTAATTTCTATAAGCCATTTTTACAAACAAAAAAGTGATAAAAGTTTGTTTTTCAAAATTTCCGGGGAGCTATATCCATATGGGAATGTCCATCAGAATATGATGTCAAATGATAGGAAAAACCTTCCTCCTTAACCCCTCCTCATGCTCTCAAATCAGAATTTAAAAATTTGTCATGCATCTGTCACTAAAGTATACAAGCTAAAATTCACCAGGTGATTGGGTGCGTTCATTTACTTCCTGTGTGCCAAATTTGGAAGCAATAGGAACAGGGTTCGTGCTACTCCTTAAACTCCTTAAAAACTCCTTAAATTTAAGAAGTCCTTATTTCTTGTCTAAGAAAGCTCAAACATTAAATTTTAGCAGAAAACATTTCACATGTTAGATGGTGTTTATACCTTCATTGACATTATACATTTTTGGGGGAAGTTCCATGTCGTGTTATGATGTTATGTTCACATTATTCACAATATTTCTTCTGTTTCATCATTATTATTAAATTTATATTCAATTATACAACAGTAGCATATTGTGCATGAATAATAAATAGAAACAATGGCAGTTATTTCTTTTTTTGTTTCAAAGAAACAAACAAACAAAATGCTCCTTAAAAATTGTATTTTGGTCCTTAAAACTCCTTAAATTCTGTTTACTCACCCCAGCACGAACCTGTGTGAAGTAATATAACATTTTGGTAAGTTTTCTAAATCATGGGTTTTACAAGACCCCATGATCGTGAGTTCGTCGGAAATGAGTTAATGTTGATTGTAAAGTGATCTTCATATTGTTAGTACTGTAAGTATTGTAAATATTGTAAGTAACTGGTTAATTAAATAATAATTATTAAAAAAAAGTTCTGTTTTCTTTATCTCCATTATTTTACAGTTATGTCTCATTAATATTCATATTTTTTATTGTCTGGACTATCAATTTCTGCACTTTTTGCCCAAGGTACAAGTCCAGAGTATTGAGGTTCAACTGTACTCTCTATCTATCACAGAAGAGATACAGTTGTGCATTAGTATTAGTAATACACATTGCATGTGTCATATTTTCTCTAGGAGAGCCAAGATATCTCCCTGTGCTTTAATGATGGGTATGCTTTACTCTGAACGACTGCAGAAGGGCAATGCAGATTATTTGAAGGGGGTGTCATCTTCTGATTTGTTCCTGATATCAGTGGTGAGTTTAGCCCGCTTAAGCGGCTCATATCAAAATGCACCTTTTGTTGCCACTTTGATCAACACAAGACTGGATCTTTGATTTTATTCCAGTAAGATTGTATTGTGTGTCATCTACATGTCCATGCAGGCTGCCTTACCTACCAATTCAGTGATCATTGCTTTGGGATTGATTACAGATAAGAATTATTGCATGTTCATCTAAAACCTTTCTTCAAGCATTGAAGAATGTTTCATGAGTGAGTGCAGCAAGATTGGAATAATTTATGTTTCAACACAATTATTTTCCAAATTCTTTGAGATGCCTTTCATGTTCTGGAAACCAGATATGATCATAGTATTTTATCATGTGAGAACTCATCTGTGATCAGTTCAGTCGATGATCTTTCACATGTTCTACATGTATCTTTCTTCTGCAGGTCAAATGTGTGGAATTTCATATGTTCACACTTAAATCATAGTACTCAGTTGACCTCTACCTTTCACTTTCCCTTTGAATACATGTATGTGTCGCTGAATTTTTTAATTTTTTGCTTTTCCAGTTGGTTGCTTCTAAATATCTGTATGATGAGGGAGAGGACGAAGAAGTGTTTAATGATGACTGGGCCAAAGCAGGTACAGAAAGAAGACCTACCACATCCTATAGTAGCTTCCTTTCTTAGCACATGCAAAGCTTAGGGGATGTATGAGATCAGCTATAAGTGACTTGACGTTCAATTGCACATACACACTGTACATGTAGAGGGTGCTACATGGTTTCCTGTAATTTACAGTACTGCTCAGAAGTTTTGAAGCATAAACTTGTGCAGTCAACAATGTTTTCAAAATACATGCAATTTATTTAGTTTTTTGTTATGTTAGGCTACTGCTACATAGCATGAAGAATATTGTTACACTGTACATGTAAGCTGTATATCAATAATAATATTATTTCAACACCTTTGAAACATTATATTATTGTTTATCATCTGTTTGCTTGATAATGTAGGGAGGCTGAAAAGAAGCACAGTCATGTGTGACATGCACTGTGAGCTGCAGGGCTTGTTCACATATGAAAATCTAATGTATTGTTGCCTTGCACAGTAGAGTGACATTATTATTTTTTTTTTTGAGGGAAAAGGCTTGTGCATCCAATTCCTGATGCCTTGCCTGGATATTTTTGCAAGGTCTTTTGTGTTTCTCTGGCAACTACCATATACAGTCTAATAACATACTGTAGAAATAATGCACAAACTGGAATAATTGGAATCATTTTATATTTTTGATAAAGGAAGCAAGACAGTGAATGATGTTAACAGACTGGAAATGGAGTTTTTGTCATCAATTGTAAGTAAATGATAAACAAGTTTCCTTGACCAAAGTTAGATTGCAACAGTATTTAGGGGATCATTTGTTCTTAAAATCTTTCAATTAAGATACAGTTGGGATCTTTACAGTATTGCCCAAAACCAAAACAATTGCAAGGTGATGCCTCTGTACTTTGACATACATTGTATTCATTGAAAAACAACAAACTTAATGTCTTTACGCTTGCAGTCTTTAACACATTAAACAAATTTTGGTTTGCCAAACTTTACCCAGGGTTGAGATCCATGATACATTACTAAATCAATAACTTAATTTTAGGGTATGATTTCACTCTTCTTTCAGGACTGGAACCTTTTTGTCAAGAATGAAGAGTTTTTGGATTTTGTCAACAAAGTGGAATCAAGGTATTGCTTCTTATACTTTTTGAGGTGAAAAGCTACTAGTATTACTCATGGCTGCAATTATACATGTTGCTTCTTTGTGCAGCAACTACAGCAAATGATTTGGAATTTGATGTTTTTGCATTTTGACAGGGTGGCAACTAATCTTGGACTCTGTCGTGGCTGGTTTACGTATGGGGACCTTTCCACGCTGTTTGACAATGCGAGCTTTCTCAAAACGTTGGTGCTTTTTCGACAAGAAATGCTTAAGGTACAGTACGCTATAATAATTGAGCTTCACGTTGTTCTAAGCATGTCTAGGAGGAAAAGCAAGACAGTAACGGGTGGAAGGGAAGGGGTCGTTCGAATTTGAAATATCAGGTGTGAATGTGCCCATCATCTGCAACCCAAAAATCCTTTGAATTTTTGTTATTTAATTTAGGTACACTCATGCGTGTTCCTCGTTATAATAGCTGCGTGGTGCAACACGTAAAGGGCTTTTCATTTGATTCTCTGGGCGGTCGAAACGTCGCCTTTACAGAGGAGGGCTACTCTCCAGGTCAAAGAGAGCGTAAAAACAATCTTGCTTGTTCTTTCAAATTTGGATAGAAACTCTTTGATTTGTTAAGTATACACAACAATATTGCTTCTTCACGGTGGGGATATTTGATCTGAATTGACCAAATGTTGGGGCCGATGGTGGGGATTTTCGCCGAAAGTTCTTAAGAAAAGTCAAATGCCCCACGTATACCTGGGGTCTGCCACTCCCTTCTCGGGCTTAACATTGATAGGTGCATAAAATACAGACATAAATTTGCTTTCCGTTTCTCCTGTTTTAGGTTGTTTTCGCGTGTGCCCTTGCTTACTTACTCAGTCTGTCTTTGGCTCTGTCACTCGCCACCATTGTCAGACGCCACGGCGACCTCTATGAGAACCATGTAAATGAACACCATTCAACTCCCTCCTCATCCACTCCTCTTTCTCCCTGCTCCGTCATGTATGCCACCTGCAGGTTTCATCCAGCATCCGTTCTGAAGGAGACTCTCGCAGACGTGAGGTCGGCTGCTTCTATGGGCGGAAGGTTGAACCCGTGGATCAGTTACAGTTCACAACAGGAAGAGCGACATGGAGCCACCAAAGCGGCTGTTGGCCAAAATCATTTGATGAAACAAACTGGCAGTGTTGTGATCTCCAGTAAGGAGTGGATGTGGAACAAAGCAGGTCGCGATGGGTACTCTTCGTTTAACTTTTCCACGTTATCAACGACGTCACGTTTAAAGTTAACTCATGGTACGGGACGGGACGATCGCCAAAATCGATCGGATGGACGCAGTTGTTCCAAACGGACGTCAGAGGTGTCTTCCATCGTGTTGTTGGGACGACGACTTATTCAGCGCGCCTGTAGAACTTCCTCCTCTTTGACCAGTGCTGCTGTTCTGAACGTGGATAAAAACTGCTTCTCGCACTCGCTCTCTACGGAAAAGACACGACGGCAAATCTTTGCATCCAAGAAGGGGTAATGGAAGTTTCATTTGAGACTGCATCTTACTGTGCATTATCTTAAAGTCCAGTTAGATCGCAGTGCATAGGTTGCTTCAGGTAGTTTTTGCTTATTCACTGCTGTAGTTTTTCGAGATTTTTCTAAATTAAGGTCTTCCGTTTTTTCGGATTGAAACTCGTTTGAAATAGGGTGTAATAAGTACTATGATTAAAAAATATTTTCATTTGGGAGTTATTTCAATATTCGAGTGTCCGGTCATACATGTAGACCTTTCCTCTCGGCACGAGTTCTTCTGATTGACACATTAACTATTTTTTCTCTTTTTTCTTTGAAGCATTTTTCGATTGACCTTTGCCATTTGTTATTTGGGTTGTCCAAAACACACCACAGGGGTCAGATTTTTTTTTTATTCGCGAGAGACTTAAATTACGGTACAGTGTATATACTCCATGGGAGAATGCTATGGATGCACCGGCGTACTGTACTTCATGTAAGGGTAACAACTGTTCCTACTTCTGCTGCTTTAACTACTTGCCCATGGAGTATATACCAAAATTACATATGTGTTGTGCTTGTCTCGTGTCATGGCCACCAGGACCAAGTATTTCACTTGACCTCCTGAAACTCCAGTAAACTCCGATGGATTCCACTGAAATCTAGTCGAGTAAATTATAGGCGTCCCAGCAATTTTTTGCCAGGGGGAGGTGAACCATTTACCCAAAAATTCTCGCAAGTTGCCCAAATTTTTACGAAACAGTTGAAAAGAAATAAAAAACAGGGTCATAATTACCTAACATAGGCCTGCATATGAAGTGAAAATATTCTCGCACGCACACACACATGCAAACCCCTTTAAAAATTGGCTTTGCCCAAATTTCTCTTGATGCCCAAATAATCGAAGTTGGCTAGAATTTGTTGGGGGGGGGGGGGGGGAGGGGGCTGTAGCGGTGAAGTAAATGTACGGGTGGGGAATGATAAATGCGAGACGGCGAGACTAGCGTTTTTCTTTGCGAGCCCGAGACATTTTGACTTTTTAGATTGCGAGACTGTGATTTCAAAGTGTACTGAGTGCGAGCGCGAGACGTTCAGACTCTTAAAATTCGAGCCCCAGATTTGGCTGAGAGCTATAAGAATGAGCTTTTACAAAAGTCTTACAAAGGAGACTTGTAAACCCTTGTACAAGATATCAGATCTGAAAATCAGTCAATAAACTCAATTATTTTCCTGACCATGACCTAATTTCTGGTCAGGAGGTTGCACTTGGTCGTTTCCCTTTGATTTTTTATGAATGTCGTGCCGGTCACATGTCCAGTTGTCTGGAAGTCGTGAAAACAGAAAACAAACCCGCGGCCGTGCTTGAACCCGGTTGAGGTGGAGACGTTCATGTATTAACCATAGAGGAAACCGAAATGGGGAAAAAACTCTTCTTCCCATCGGACGTGAAAGCACGAATCACGTAAGCACTCTTGCTCGTATTTCTCAATGTGGCGACAATTCGCTATTAGTCTGCTATTAGTAAAACTTCAAACCCGACCTCACGAAAACGGCCACGCTTGGCCAGTTAGGTCCCGCGGTCACATTTTTCATCCAGATTCGATTCTATTACTGTAAGCTACTATAGCTGGCTATGAAAGGTCTTGGCCTCAAATTGCATTGATGGTGGTTTTAGCTGGGATTGTTTGCTCAAGATGGCAAAATAGGTCAAAACATTAGAACTACAATACACTCGATTGCTTTCGCATGCAGGAAATAAGTTAATATTCAAAAGATCAATTTTTCTGGAAAACAAAGTTAATTGAAATTAAGCATTTTATTATGAGCCGTCAAGGCTAGTATTTGTCTTATTTATTAACTGTTTATCACATGCAGGGCAAAATTACTAAATGCTGATTGGCTGAGGGAAAACTTTCACGGAGGGTATGTTTATGAACGTGGGTTAGTCCGAGCATACGTTATCGCATTTTTGAGAGTGGCCTTCAGTCAAGGTAGTGATGTCATTCCACTTATCTCAAACAAAGCCCTCAGACTGATGCCTGTCTCCTTGGCCAAAGATGGATTCGCAATAAAGCCAGGATTCCAAGTTGACCAAAGTACCATGCTAGATTGTTGGAGGACGAGAGCCATTATTCATTAGATTATGTAAAACGACACCATGAAATTCCTCATGACTATTTCTCCGACAAATTTGTCAAAGAAGTAGAAATTATGGGCGTAACCTCTCTTGACAACAAGACGGCTTTCATAATCGGCAATAATTTCGTAGGATGAGGGGGCGATGGCAATTCCACGCCCTCAAAAAGTTTATAATTCCAGTAATCCGTATGATTACGATATCCATTCGGCAAACACCAACGTGCCATGGGGATATCAGGTTTCTGTTCTTGCCATGTCCTCGTGAGAAAATCTAACAAGCTAATAGTGTGGAGACGCTCATTGTGTTTTTCCTGCAGCTTGCCGTTATTCAGCAAAGAAAGGTGGGATGTAAAGTATGCCCAGGTTTGTGTAGTGTTTTAGTGTTGAAACAGTAAAGGATCGCCGGTAAAGCTAGAATCCCAGTGTGATTTGTCTACCCGGACGGTGTTTTTAGTCTCCAGCCATTTGTCCCCAGACACACGCTACAATTTCACCTTAAGCGACTGCGAGAGCTCCGGCAGTGTTTGCATACTTCTGAACTTCTGATAAAAGAAGAGTGCACAACCACCGAATGCCCCAATTCGTCTCTACTAAAGAAGTTTTCATTGTCTGCAAAGAAAAGGGGTTCGGACACTGGTGCCCAGTGTTGAGAAGGTGTGATCGCTGCCTGGAGAAAGGTATCCATTGCACTAGGGCCGTGTGTGTCAATATTACCACTAACTGTCAGTCGATGTTTAAAGCAGCCCTTGAACTACTGCAAAAAAAAAAACCAAAGCAATCCTCGCATTGTAACTGGTAGATGTTCATCGAGAGGGCGAGATTCAGTCTTGTGATGCTACGCACAGGACGGCTTCACTCATTCTGCTCAAAAGATCTGAAGGCTGTTCTGACGGACGTGGCTTTGAGGGGCCGAGATCGAATGGACACGAGCTACGTTGCAGAGTGCAAAGGAGCTAACGTCGACTGAGGTGGTTTTGCTACTAATGGGATATCTCGTCCATACTGTTGTTCCAGAAATGTTCTGGAAGGAATATGGCCTTAACAAACTTGGAGTTTTACTGCATCCCATCTCAGTTTGCTGTGGTGCATTTGGTTCACTTTATGTTGTGGATTGCACTCTCGGATCCCTTTTTCCAGCCAGGCTTCATAACCCCACAGACGTCCAAGTCCTAGCCAGGCACATTTTAAGGCTCATCCTCGGTGTAAAAACCTGTGACGCTCACGAGTGACGTAGAACAAAGGAAACAAAGGAGACAAAACAATAGAGACTAGGAAAATAATAGTGAAATAACAAAGAAAAACTTCACAGGTTTTTACACAACGAGGATGACCCCATTTTAAATCCAACTTGAATCCAACCATTTTGAATCTGGTGTTATCTTTGTCGCACAAGAAAGTAGTCTGTCACATTTCGACGTCGCCAACGTTGTGAAATTAAATCCCAAAGCACTAAAGAAGCCTCGGCTGCAAGAAGAGCTCTGCAAGAGCGGCCTGCTCGGCCATGACGAGAGAGTTTCCGTCGCTCAAATGAGGTCAATGCTCTCTGACAATGGCGGAATCTACATAGTAGACACAGCATCAGAAAGCAGCAAGGCAACGTGTGTGAAGGTCATCCATAGAGCGTACAGTCTTGCTGTCAGTGACGCTGGTGATATCCTTTGCACAGATGACTGAAGCTATTATGGCCTACCGGAAAACATGGTTAGTTTTGAAGAACTGCTTGACATCCCTTGTCCACCCAAACATCACGGCACACAGCAAGACCTGTCCACAATTCGAACGTGGGCGAAGGAGTACGGAAGGTCGTCGTGGCAACTAACTGTACGTGCCAAGTCAACGAAGACTTGTAGCCAACCCTTCTTCTTCATTGTCAGAGATTCGCAGCAACACACATGTAGATAGAGATACTCCAACCAGTGACGATGAGGATGATTTCGATGTTGGTTGTGTGCCAGTAGCAATGAACTGTGTTTCCACCATTACGTTTAGTAAAGGTTCAACCCTTTTGATTTTGAACGATGAAACAAAGAGTTTCGGACCCATTTGTACTAGGAAACCTTGCCCAAGACTGGAAACCCCGGATGTTGACGGACACTACGAAAGTCCAAATTTACGCACCTGATCCAGAGGACTGTTTGGTCCTACACTATGAATTCACCGGTATTGTGAAGTTGGATCAGGTCGTTTCACAGCTAAAAGGTGATGAAAGCATTACTTACCTTGAAGATGATTTTCAATTAGAAATGAATGAAGAGGTCTATCATCAGTGTGTGATACAGCTTAGCCGAGTTACAACAACGGAGTCTTTACCTGCTCAAACAGAACCGGTCAGTGTAAAACGCAGACTGCGGACTGCAGACTGCAGACTGCAGACCGGGAGTAAAATGCAGACCAGGGGTAAAATGCAGACTGCAGACTTCAGACCAGGGGTAAAATGCAGACTGAGGGTAAAATAACGAAACACGAACCAACAATTAGCGCCAATTTATAAAGACATTTAACACTGAACTTACGTTTATTTGTCCTGAATATGCCTCCTTGACATCCGTAATCTGTTTAGAAATAAGTTAAACCATCAGCTCATGGGCGCAATTCATAGATTATGCAAATAATGCGAGGAATGAAGCAAAAAACGCAATTACCAAAACATCATCGTCCTCGCTGTCCGACATGTCCGACATGTTTCCACTTCAGAGTCACGTGATTTCCCTTGTAACCGAGTTCCAGGTCATCTCAGTTAACAAAATGGCTCGGTGGATCGTGTTTCGTTATTTTACCCTCAGTCTGCATTTTACCCCTGGTCTGCATTTTACCCCCGGTCTGCATTTTACCCCCGGTCTGCAGTCTGCAGTCCGCAGTCTGCGTTTTACACTGACCACAGACAGAACCAGTGTCCGTTGGCCACGCATCTAGAGGGCGTTCTCTTCGTCTGCCACATTGATTACGAGAATAACTTCCTCAAAACCATATAACAAAAAGGAAAGTAAAAAAGATAAACGAAACAAACCATAAAACGGAAGTAACAGAATATATGCTTTACATTTTATCATAGTCAAGTGTCATAAAAAGAGGCAAAAAGAGAAAATGATGAATCGACTGCAGATTAACAGTTGACATAACCTTACAGCTAGCTACAGCTGTTTGTTTAACACTCAGTCTCAGAACTCGCAGGATTGGATGAATTGAGAACAGAGAACATTTGAAACTCATTAAAATGGTTCCAGTTGAAGTACTTAGATGACCATCGAACAAATAACATTATGAGTAATGGAAATATCGTGTCGTAGTGTTTTTACGAACAATTTATTCACCAGTGTGCAAGTAAATGTCAACGTTACAAGAATCACTTCATCCGAAGAAAAAACTGTCACACACTGTCACCTCGTGCTCATCCAACTGGTTCAAACCGGTTGGATGACGTAATGTTCGACCCGACACTCTCCCCCTATTTGATTCACAAATGTGGAGCAAATATAACTCATCTCCAATGTTCTGAAAACCTATAAACAGTAACAGTAACGAGTTCAAGTACTACTAGTCATAATCACACTAGTCACTAGGACAGTTCATTGGCTTTTTCTTCTTCTGCAATACCTCTAATACGCTCTATTGCAGCTATGGCTGCTTGTCTTGGAGCAAATTCTCTGGCTCTGGGATTGAGCTGTACTACTTGATTCGACTCTGTGTGTGTCACGTCGCAAGACAGCTCCATTGGACAAAGTTGTTGGATCGCCCGTTCCAGGTACGACTTTCCTGCTCTCAGTCTGGCTCCTCGGAGGACTCCGTCACTTCCCTTGATCAACTTGGTGACGATACCGATGTTCCACTTCCCACGATTACGCTCCTCGTTCTGTATCAGCACCACATCTCCAACCTCGAGGGTTGGTTCCTTAGACTTGTGCTTTAGGTTGTGTCGTTCCCTTAAACTCCTTACATACTCTGCGGACCATCGCGACCATAAAACGTCCTTGCAACGCCGAAGGTACCTTGCTCTCTTCCGTAATTCCACATCCTCTAACAAGTCCACGTCTTCCTCTGGAAGGACATATGATTCTCCATACATCATAACTGCTGGGGTAAGTACCGGAAATTCAACATCATCTTCTACATAGGTTAAGGGCCGGTTGTTGACGGCCACCTCCACGTCAAGGAACACTTCCTCTAGCTCACTGAAAGTAAGGTTCGCCCGTCCAATAACCTTGTAGAAAGCCTGCTTTACTATTCCAATTAACCGTTCAAATTGTCCGCCCCACCACGGGGCCCTGGCAAGATTAAACTGCCACAGCATGTTGTGATGGGCAAGATAATCTTGGGTCATCTCGTCTCTCATGATACTCTTTAGCCACTTGCTGGCAGCTACAAAGCTCCTACCATTGTCAGAATAGATCTTCCTAGGTCTCCCCCGTCTCGCAATAAACCGCTTTAAGCACTTTATAAAGCTTTCAGTAGTCTGGTCTGTCAGCACCTCTAAATGGACTGCTCTAGTTAGACTACATGCAAACAGGAGTAGGTGTGCTTTGCCTTGTTTCTTCTTGGAGGCCTTGTACGCTATAGGACCAGCGAAATCCACTCCTATTACTTGGAAGGGATATGATCCATCTGTGCGATCAACTGGTAGATCTGCTGGTTTTGGCTTGGGGAACCTTGTGACATGGAATTTCTTGCACCCAAAGCAGTGATTAATGACATTCTTCGTCAGCTGCCGAAGACGGGGTATCCAATACTTTTGTCGTACAAGCACCATAGTCTGTCCAACTCCCCCATGCAGGGTCATGATGTGGGCATCTTGCACAATTTTTTCTGATAAGGTCACCCTGGGTGGCAGATACACCGGATAAACTCCCTGGATTCTTCCCTTGCATACATAAATCCCTTCATCATTCTTTTGAAGATTTAATCTTTGTTGGTCCTCCTGGAACTTCTCTGTCACACTGTATCTCCCTTGTTCACGTCTTATCCACCACTTCACTGCTCTATCGGTTTCAGCTGTCGTCAAGGGACCTCTGATTCGATACAGTTTCTTGCTTCGGCAGTTCTGAGAAAACCGTCCGACCCATCCCGTAACTCTGACCATCTGCCAAAAAACATGCTTCTCCAGTAACTCATCAAGATCATCCTTTGGTTCGACTGCAACTGCAAAGATCTCCTTAGTGAGCTTAGCTTCTGCTTCTGTTTCTTTGCTAGGGTTCGTCACTATCTCTTCTGGCCACTCTTCCCGATTGGGAAGCCACTCTGGACCTGGTAACCACAAACTGGATAGATGACCTGCCTTACAACCTCTGCTTCCTACGTCTGCCGGGTTCCGTTTGGTGTCCACGTGCCTCCACTCAATGAAATCCTTGGCATTGATCTTGCGGACTCTAATAGCCACGAATTGCTTGTAAGAACCGCCCCCCTTGATCCAGTGGAGGGCAACCTTGCTGTCACTCCAGCCATAAACTGACTTGATTGGTTGGTCAGATAATGCCTTTCGCACATTCTCTGCAAGGTTTGCGGCCATATGTGCTGCTACAAGTTCCAGTCTCGGAATGGTAAGATTCTTCTTTGCCAATCTTGACTTAGCCGCAATTAAACCCTGGCTCAACCCTGAGGCTTGTTGGATTACTGCATATGCAACTGCGGATATCCCAGATCCACTTGTGTCGCCAAAGACATGTAGCTCAACTCCCTCAGTTGGCTCTTTAAACCTTGGTAGGCTTCGTGGCACTTCAATCATGCTTGGGAGACTCCTCACAAACTTGAACCATTCTTGCCCAATTTTGTCTGATACCTTCTCATCCCATGGCAGACGCAAGTCACATACTTCACGATACAGAAACTTTCCCACAAGTGTTGCAGGTGATGCTAAACCTAGTGGGTCGTATACAGCGGCTAGGAAACGTAGGATCCCTCTTTTCGTAACATCAATAGGTTCCTCAGGAAATTTCACAGCAATTGAGTCATCTGATTTGTTCCATGGGAGTCCTAACAGCTTTGATTCCCCTTCCTTGACCCCCAACTGTTGCTTTGCAAAGGTTGGCTGCTCTTCGACACTAATAATTTCACTCTCCAGCTGAGACACATTAGAGTTCCACTTGTGCATAGTAAACTTTGCCTCTCCAAACACTGACACTATGGTCTTCTTCAGTTCTTGGACTTCTGCCGTGGTACTGCCACCAGTGATAACATCATCGACGTATAGACTCCTTAGGATCTCTTCAATTTCTTCTGGGTACTTCTCCCTTAGGCTCTCTAGATGCAATTTTAGTGTCGCTGCCAATAGGAATGGCGACTGAACCAAGCCGAATAATGCTCGCGTGAACCTCAAGACTTCAATAGCTGATGGGTCCTTGTCCTTGATCCAATGAAAGCGCAGTGCATCTCTGTCTTCTGCCCTTATTCGTACTTGTAGAAACGCCTGCTTGATGTCACCTGCCAGCGCGACTGGCTTAAAACGATTACGCACTAACACGTCCCACAACAGATTCTGAAGGGGCGGTCCGCTTTCTAGGCACTCATTTAGTGATGGCTTCTCCTCTCCTGGCTTTGCCGACGCATCAAATACAATCCTCAGTTTGGTTGTCTCTGCTGATTCCCTCTTTACTCCTTTGTGTGGAATGTAAAATTCCCTACTGGTCGCCACATCTGTAACTCTTTCAACTATCCCATCAGCCAACTGCTCTTGTATGATTTCATCGTACTTGTCTAACATCCCCGGTTCTCTCTGTAACTTCTTTAGCAAACCTTCAAGTCTTCTTTTGCTCCCACGTTCATTCTTGAGCAGGGGAGCGTGTCCCACCTTCCACAGTAATCCTGTTTGATACCATCCTTCCTCACTCCGTTGTAACTGTTGGCTGAACTCATCAAAGACGTCCTGTTGGTCTTCTTCCGCCCTATCCTCAAGCCCCAACACATCTAAACTGCAGAGTTGCTGGTAGTCTGCTGTGGATGTCCTTGTAAAGTAAACATTTGAGAGTACGCTTTCCTCTCCTGTAGACATCATGGTCCACCCTAGCTTGGTGAGCTCGGCAATTGGTTCGGATGGTTGTCCAATCTTTGGCTTGGTCTCCGTCTTTATTCTTGAGTACTCACTAGCTCCAAGGATTACATGGATGGGCAACTCACTCTTCTTGTCGTCATCGTTCATGACCACTCCTTGTAGATGACAATATTTTCTGATCAGATCTTCATAATTCGGATTGGGGACAGTGAGCAAAAGACCTTTGTCAACCTTGCTGACCCTCGTTGTCATCTCAAACTTCCCATCAACACTGCCAACCTTAACAGAATAGCTCTGGACCTTCTGGACTGTTGAGCAAAGCATCATTTCAATCTGTCTATGTTCGACGTGGAAAGGGCGTTTATTCAAACGAGCAACAAGGGCTGCTGATGCATAGGAACTTCCAGAACCTGTATCTAGTAAAGCCCTGCATTTGATACCATCAACCACTACAACCACCACTGGGTAAATGACAGATCCTTCACCAGTTGCTAACATCATTTGATTGTTGCTATGCTGTTTATCACAAATGGATGTGTGATGCCTGTGACCACAAACCTGGCAGTTGGTTTTGCTGCGGCAATCTTGCGCTTGGTGTTTTGCACCTGTGCAGTTGAAACACAACCTCTTGTCACTTAAGATCTTTTTGCGCTGGTTCAAGTTAGGGACCTTTTTACACTCCGTGGCCTTGTGGTCCTCACTGTTACAATAGATGCAGCCACGTCCCATTCTTCCAACCTCATCCTTTGTTTGGTAAACAGTGTTCTTCTTGGGCAGGGAATGACTTGATGGGCTTCGAAATGGCGGTTTCCGGTTTGATAAATCACGATTCGACAAGTCACGCCTTGGGAGGTCTTGCTTTGGGTTGTCACTGGGAACAGGGTTACGGTCACACCACCTCCTTAAGGACTCAATCAATTCAGAAAAACCCCACTCTTGCCAATTGTCATCTAGTCTTACTAAGTCTGCTCTGATCCCAGGTAGTTTGTCAAGGGTTGTGCGGGCAAATCCATGAATCTCCTTGATCTTGCCCATAGTCTCAAGAACCTGAACGTGGCTTGTTAGCTTCTCGTAAAACTCCTGGATTGGAGCTGGACGTGTGCCAGTAATGGTGGACAAGCCAATAATTTCTTGCATGTGGGCATTTGCTACTTCACTTGACTTACCGTATTTGCTACTCAGAATAAATTTCGCTCGTTCATATCCCTCAGAATTATAGGGCAGACCATCAACAAAGACTCGCACTGTTGATATTAATAGCTCCTTGAGGTACGAAAACTTAGCAACCTGAGAGATACTTGCCTTGTCTATCTCTGTTTCAAACTGACTCCAGAATCTCAACCAGTCCAAATGCGTTCCCTGAAACTGCGTGATTGTTAGCTTGGGTAACTTGGCACCGCTTTCCTTGATAGATTTGTTTCGATCCTCCTCGAATTTCCTTTCATATTCCCGCTTCATTTTCATTCGCGCTTCCTCGAGCTTCAACTCCTCTTCGTAATGGCGTCTCCTTTTCTCCTCTTCTCTCATTTCCTCTTCGTCTCGCTGTCTCCGTAATGCCTCCTCTTGCTTGTTTCTCGCCATTTCTCTCACATCGTCGGCAGTTTCCTGAAACTCTTCCAGTTGTCTTTCTATTTCAAGAGACCATTCCCTCACCTCAACTGGATCATCTCCATTCTCTATTCTGAGAGCTTGTATTTGGAACATCTGTTCGTGAACGCCATCGATCTGACCTTCCATAGCTTTTTGTAATCGTTCCAGCGCCTTCAGCTCGTTTTTTCCTCTGATCCTAGGTACATCTTCCCGTGTAAACTTCAACATTCGCAATTTCGCGTCGATCCTTTTTATCGCGGCGTCAAGATCAAGATCGGTGGCCATGTTTACTTTAGATTTTACTCACACGTTCCAGGTTTGTTTTTTCGCTAAGTAACTGTAACTCACAAACTCCTTCCTGTTCTTGTCCTGGCAGGGTCGCCACTTTGTGTCGTAGTGTTTTTACGAACAATTTATTCACCAGTGTGCAAGTAAATGTCAACGTTACAAGAATCACTTCATCCGAAGAAAAAACTATCACACACTGTCCCCTCGTGCTCATCCAACTGGTTCAAACCGGTTGGATGACGTAATGTTCGACCCGACAATCGTATTCAATTGTCCATATACGAGACACTGTTAGGTGAGTAGTAGTAACTTGTTTGTTTTTCTGGGAATACTTGTGTTTTTACACAGTTCCACAGGGGACAACAGATAAGTTCACCGACCTCGTGGGTTTCATCATGAGTTATCGTGGGTTATGTGGGTTTCTTGATTCCCCTTTTAGCCTTTTGGCCAGCTTCTGTGTACTAGCTAGAACTGGAAATTCAACAATAGCTACGTTATGACATCCTAGAACAAAATAATTGTTTTTTTTTTCTGGCGCCAAAATGACGTTGCGGTAAGTTTTGCAGCTTTTTGTAGAACTCAGACAGTTTAGGAGAAGTTAGGAATAACGTTTTCTCGGAAATTGAAAGTTGCTTTAATGAAATTCAACATCAAATGACAAGAAGACGTCATTTTAAAACGAATTGGGATTTCGAGACCCTTAGCCTTGCAAAAAAGAGACTCCGAGACTCTTTCTTATAAAAATCGAGACTGCGAGACGCACATAACCGCTAAAAGACGAGACTGCGAGACCCGTCAAATTCGACTAAAATTTTGCGAGACCCAGAGTTTTTGAAGGACCGTTCGCCACCCCTTATATTGGGCATGGATGAGTGCACCGAGGTTGAATATCAAAAAGGTTAGAGATTCCTTGATCGTGTTTTTACTGGCAAATCTGGCAAATAACCCGCCCATTGTAAATTGAACTCGAAATTCTTCATACTGTACTCGGGTATGCGTTGTGTGTAGCAGAATTGATATTTCATTTCACAGTGCGTCAGTTTTTTATTTTAATTTATTCTTGTTTTGGCTTATAAAGCACTCACATGTTCTCTAACCTTTTCTAAGCAAAAGTGTCTCAATTTTGAGGTGCTACAAAAGAACGTTTGTAAGTAAACTACCGCCAAATTGATGTCAACTGAAATTTCCAAGAACACTCGCATGATGAGCGAGAAGCACTCCTCTTGCTATCTTGGAAAACCCCATGCGTGTTTATATGAGTCAATGTGAATTTAGTGCGTTTTTTATCATCAGTTTTAAAGTACACATTTCATGTAAACGCGGCTTAAAACGGTGGCATCTAGGTACGTGTATCATGAACAAAGTACAAATCGTGGAAACTACCATCTGGGATCTTTTGTTCTATTATACTATAGGTTTTGGAAATAATCTTAATGATCTTCTAGGACACCCAGTTCATTACTGAGAACGGTTTTGGTTTTAAAAGTGCACCGTTCCATTCAAAATTAAGTCGTTTGGGATTTGGCTTCAAGACTGCAAAGTGGTTACACTGATTTATTATATAGCCAAGCTCATTCTATTGAGGTATCATCTGATTATTATATAATATCAAGTCTGAAATTAATTAATAAGCTTTAGCTTCAAATGGCGCTTTTTCTATCGCTTGCGTTTTCATCAAGAATCAATGTCCTCCTCTAAATTACTGAAGTCCTGTTTATGCATGACCTACAAATTTTGTGTTTCTTCGTTTAATGAAGTGTGTTGATTCTGTGAAGGTGGTAACAATGAAAGGAAAACTTCCTGGAAGTTAAGTGACAAATTTGAGTACCACTGGGAAAAAATATCTTTCTACTTATGGTTCTTAACGGGGCTGTCATTACTCCCATCTTTGTTGTTAAAGAGCGCTTCAAATTTCGACAAATAGACTGGGCTTCGTGCCCTGCATTAATCGCTTCCGATGGCTTCAATGTTGAACCTATCGAGGAACTTTGCACCTCCTATTTGATTTATTACTCCAATGAATTTATCATTGGCTGAGAAAATGCGCATCACTGTCTAAAAGATTAGTTGCAAGCTGCGACATTTAATTTTCTTTTCTCTCTACCGGATGCAAAACATGCTTGATTCCATAATCAAAGCGTTTCTAGCATTTTTTTTTTCTAACCAAGCACAACAAACGGATGTAAAGCTACCAAAGCTTTTTTTTTTCAAAAGCAAGTTCCACTAGATTGTTCTGTATTTTAATTCAGTGTAAAAACTGGTAAATTTTACCGAGATGAAACTAATTTTGCACTGATGTGTGGTTAAAGAATAAGGCATCGGTTGAGAAAAAAATCTAGGAACGCTTTTGGAATAAACTACGTTTTGCACCTGATAGGGAGAAAAGAAATATCCCACAGTCTGCAACCAATCATAAACTGCGATGCGATTGCAATTCACTGAAATAAGGAATCAAATAGGATCGCGAGGTGCAGAGTTCCTGGATAGATTAAACATTGAAGCCCTCTGAAGCGATTCATGCAGGACATATAGTGAGGAACCCATCACAAAGTGCAATATTTTCGCCGAAATTCATCGATGTTTTGATATCGCTTCCGCAAATTAAAGAAAAAATAAAGAAGAAAAATCAAAGATCAAAGTGCGAGCCATGTTTAATAATCCACCGATGCTTGATTTTCTTTCTCTTTCGCTTATACATTATTAAATAAATTAGTTTGGGATTTAGAGCTCAAAAGTTCTGAGGTTTGCTAATTCCTGTCAAATTTGACAAGATCTCAGTAGCCTTTTATTTATGATGGACAAAACCAGGACTTCTCAACCGCTTATAGCCTTCATTATCAATGGTTCTCTACGTCGCTGTGTGATAAAGACAAGGTAGCAAAACGTTTAAGTTCATTACATTGTCATTCCCTCTCGCGGTGTAGATCAATGATGATAAGCGATGCTTTACTGCCTGCTTGATAGCTTTGCTAATTGCGGACATTATGTTAGAATCGATCGATGGATGTCTTTTGTGAATTATTAACTGAGTACCCTTTGGAAAATCGCCAGAGGTGAGCCACGAAGAGTCAATCTTAGCCCAGCAGTTAGTGGCAAGTAACTGTAGTCGCACTCGGACCACACACTGATAGCGGTTCTCTCACAACTTCTCCTTGCAAACTATTTGAAGCTTTTACGTAATAACTTCCCGTGGAAGGGGATACATTTCGTGCAAACACAACATAATTACTACAATAAACTGGATTTTTTAAAACGACTTGCATATTGTTGATATTTTTTCGTCAAAAATTAAAACCCTCTTCGCCGATCATATCAGTGTCAATGAAAACTCTGTCTTGATAAACACGTTCAGAAAATTTTATTAACGTCCAAGTTCTATAGAAATAGTCATGCATGCAGAAACCTTATGATGCACCTGTCGCCGGTCTCCCAGCTACGGCTTTCTACATACAACTTCTCAGTTGCAATTTTCGTGTTTTCGTTTTATCTACCTCAAGCGTCTGAATCATTTCAGATTTCAAACTTTTGAGTCCGCGATCGTCTTCACGGCAGTATCACGGAGGTTTTTGCGATCCTCGCTCAAAATTCACTAAATTCTAGCTTCAAACACTTTGTTAATATTCGAATCCTTTCTACATCGCTAATTCGATGAGATAAAGTGAATTTAGAATGAAACGACGTACCGAATTATGTTAAAATCCATTTTTAGAGAATTGCAACACGAAAATCCCATTCAAACTTGAAAACGTTGGACCGACGTTTTCAAGTGTGAACTGATCCCTGCCTCCAAATTCGTACGTGTATAATTACCGACAATTAGTTGTTGTGAAGTGTACTGTGGTGCTTAACTTTAGTGAACGATGCCGTTAAAAAAATAGGAAAAAGTGGATGAAAACGTCCTTGAATTGCACCCAATAGTTGATTGATAGATCAAATATCAGATTTACAGCATTTAGCAGCATTTTAGAGCATCAAATGCAGCTAAAAAACTGAAAATGGAGCATGTTAATGATTAGCAAATCAGACCATCCAAACAAAAAACACATTCCCTTTATTTACCGGTAATTTCAGGTATTCAGGCATGGGGCTTTTAATCGGAAAAGCACGATTATCTCGTAGCTACTCTTATCTCAAAAAAAGCGTCCGCTAATGTTCTAGTTGTGCACTTGTTACTTTTCCCGACCCAGTGCTACTTGCCATTGATCTTTTCACTGTCGAATCAATAGTTTTTGGATTACCACAGCTCACTTTCGTTTAGGTTGTTGTCATTACATATTATTAGTTTTCCATTTAAGAATAACGATTTTGACGAGCCAGTTGGTTGCCTTCAAGACAACACCAATTTCAATTTTGATTTCTAATGGACTCCCGGAGCTACATGTTATGTTCGTTACGGCCTTAAATAAACTTAATCCATTAAACATTAACAATGCCTTCACCTAGGAAGTGAAAGATGAATGCTATAAGCAGGTGTTGCATGCTCCAATAAGAACATTTTTGGTAATAAAGTATTGCTGTTGATTAGATACTCCCCATTTTTTGACTTGCCCATCGAACGCAGAGGAACGTCATGGAAAGGTGACTGGCATACTTCACGGACGCTTTATAAAGTAAGTTAGTAAATTTAAACGAATGATTTTGTAGCAGCATTTACGGACAACGCCCAGCGATTTGGTTGCAGATCGAAAATCAAACTTCAATTCGATTATTCTGACGCAATTGACTGCCGTATTTGTCAAACGAAAATTATATCCTAGGCTTAAAAAGTTCATTATTTTGCATGATCACTCTTTTAGCTGTTTAGCCAATTATTTATGTTTCATGGGTTGGAAGCATTTTCTTAACTCGTTTGATTTCTTTACGGTGATCTTTCTAACTCACTGAATTTACTCTTCACCTTTTTTAGAGTCTCTTCTAGCTGATAACCGAATGTAGGGCTTTGTTCACAATGGAATTCAGTCTTGTTTGTATGAGCTCGGACTACTGAGGTTTAAATTAAAATAATTGCTCTTTTAGAAACTTTTAGGGAAAACAACTGTGACCGAAAGTATAAATAACTGCGGTTTTTGCTATTAGTTTTTGTAAATAAAAAAATTAATAAGATTTCTTTTAGAACAAGCCATATGTACTGATGTTTTGATTTTTTTTTTCGACTGATATAAGTCGAATTGATTGCTTATGAAAGTACATATTAAGTTTAAATTTCTTGATACTGCTCTTTGTTCCTGCTTTTATGCAACATTATGAAAAGAGACATAACTTCCAATGAGCTGATGGTCATAAGAACTCACTAAACACATGTCAGTCGAAAGAAGATGGCCCAACTGGCCGTCAGCAATTCGGACTGATTGAGCCAGCCATTAAAACCAGTAAAGCAAGAACCATCGAAACGGCAGTTTTTCCATAGCTTGTAGAGAAATACAAGTCTTATTCAGTGCCTTTCGACTTTCAAAGGTTTTTGGAATCTCAATTTCCGGCTTCCGATCGGATGCTTTGAATTTTCAATGATTTTTCTTTGCACCACATCGTTGGGAATATTGAAAGTTTCGCTTGTGATTTCATCAGCAGCCGAGTGCAAGCCAAAATTAGAAAAGGCGAAAGCTTATTCAATGCACAGAATATCAACAGACACTAACAGAAGAAGGTCCATGTTAATAACCGTCAAAAACGTTAGATTTAAGTTTCCTCTCCTTGGGAGATTTTTAGGAAATATATTCTATCAGAAGTCAGACTTATGTTTAAGTACTCTTTTCTATAAATGACTTAATTCTCTCTGTCAATCGGTCCGCCATGTTTGAACAATTTTTAGAAAATGTCTAATCGCGAATCCCTGCTCTTTACGTCATAATATGAGTTAAATTGATTCCACAGTAACGCTTGAAATGAAAACGGTAAAAATTTCATTTCCTCCTGACAGCGGCGGATCAGAATCAAAATCCCGTACTTATTGGATTAACCGCTCTGGGCGCTTACTTATTGTTTCGACCTTGAAAGTGGGCGCTTATTCAAGGCTGGGTGCCTATCAAATTCTTTTTTTCCTTTTTCGCGGCAGAAAGAGCTTTGCACTCACGTGGACAATGCAGTTGAAACTCTACGGAAAACTCCAGCATTCAGACACTGATGAATTAAGAGATTAGTTGTAACCCAGTGAAGAAACTTGTGTACTTATTGATTTATTTCTGATTTTGTTTTTCTCTGTTATGGAGGAAGGGTGTGGGTGCTGAATCCAGGCAGGGCGCTTATTCGAATATATACTGTAATAAGCATATAAAAAAAAAATTTAGAAAATGTGAAATATCGCATCCGCTAGCTCCTTTCTCGGATATATTACGGTCAGTGATCATAAGAGATTTCAGACAACACTCGAAAGCAAACAAGATTTATTTCAATCTGACAAAAGGGAACGTTCACGTTTTGGTATTATGTAAGAGAAGGGTTGAAATAAAAAGGATCTAGAAGACTAACATTGATTCGCTCAACATAACCGCTTCCCGCCTGCTAGTTTTTCTCACCATGATGACCATGGATTCCACATAACGATATTTCTTATGGAAACGTTCCCTCATTCCTTTCTGTAAATATCGAGAATCCGAAGTCAGTCGCAAACACTGTCATTTGGGCAGATTATTGCGCATGTCTTGTTCTTTCAAAAACACAAAATAATAATGCGACGGTTCTTGCCATTTCGAATTTCTTAGCTGTTCCAACTACCCCAATTATACCTCCTAAGCAGAAGAGCGAATTTTAGGTAATTTTAGCAGCAATAAAACCCAACTGGAACATGAATTATGAACTTGAAACTATTATTCCCTTGAAGTTAAACCTTAGTTTTATGTAGCCTGAAAATTTCTCAGCTGGCCCGACAACCGCCCTGTCAGGAGGGTGGTAAAAGGGGGTCTCACTCTGGATCACGTTTCACGGAAAATGAAACGGTCCTTTCACAATTCACGAAAACTGAAATAAGCATTTCACGTTTCACGAAAAAAAAGGAGAACGTTTTTCTTTAAACAAAAGTTACAAAAAAACTTAAAAAAAAAACTTATTAAAATAGTCACATTTGATAAAACCCTGCAAGCTTGTTGTCCTTGTTGACAGTCTTGGTCATCACGGACATCGCGGTGATGCGCTTCCGCCATTATGGCCGAAATAGACGAAACTGATGGCGGGACAAAGGTCATCAAAAACCCTAGACCAACCACGTTGTCGCAACAGGGATCGACCGTCCTGTCACGGTCACGCAGTATTATTTATTACGTAATAACGGTTGTCGAAAAAAACAAAGTCAGTAAAAATCACGGTTCACGGCAAATTAAACATTTATTTCTCGTTTCACGGAAAATAATTTTGCAAAATCACACTTCACGGCTACTATGGAAATCACGATTCACGAGGAAAAAATTAGCCATTTCACATTTCACGGGAAAAAAAGGGCCGATCACGAGTCACGAAAATACCCTTTACCATCCTCTACCAAAAGCTAGAAACGCAAAGCATATTTTGACGATTGACCTTTCCTGACCTAATCACGTAATCCGCGTGACTGATAATACACTTCTCGTCAAGCATTAAAAATTCGCCAATGACATCCTTTCCAACATTAATAATAGTTTAAATCTAATACAAAAGCGTTTTGAAAATGGATAGACGAAAAAAAAAGAGAAATTAGATGTATCTATCCTTTGACATATTGAGTACCTTATGCAATTTTCAAAGGTGATCATGTTCATACTTTAAACGCTTATTTATAGATTCGCCCAGTTTTGTAAAATCTTGACAGGGCGGTTGTCGGGCCACCTGTGAAATTTTCAGGCAACATAAAACTAAGGTTTAACTTCAATAGAATAATACTTTCAAGTTTCACTCTTCCACTCATGCGGTATAATTGGGATAGTTGGAACTGCTAAGAAATTCGAAATGGCAAGATCTGTAGCATTATTATTTTGTGTTTTTGAAAGAACAAGACATGTGCAAAAATCTGCCCAAATAAGAGTATTAGCACAGAGCCCCATACTCATGGAAGATGGTCAACCTCTTTTCGTTTGGTTGTCACGTGACTGACCGAGCGTACGTACGTACGTACGTACGCGTCTACAGATTGTACGGGTAGAGTAGGGGAGACTATCAAACGGAAGAGAGGGGTATCTCAGGCGTGTCTTGGCAAATCCACATCTTTTATATTGGACATTCACAATATGGTCAATTGACAGCTGTCAAAACGGGATAGCCACTGACCAGCATCACATGACCATATTGTGGGCTCATGTGTCAACTCATCGAGGTGACGTGATTTATTTAGAAGCTGACCAGTAATTGATTTACTAGATCGTGGGCTCAAGTCTCGAGTTCTGGTAGCCCGCGTATTTTTGGCGGGAAATTGCGTTGACGACTGAAAAAGAAATTTTCAGTTCATTGTCTTTTTGAGACACAATATTATTACTCTACACTGTTAAAGTTTTACTAAAGGATAAACGAAACAATTTCTATTGCTATGTCAACAAACAATAGCAGAGAAAATATAATTTGCAGAACACAGGGTTCCGGTGAAGAGCAACGGGAAAGAGAGCGGAAGAGAGCAAGAATTAACTAGGGAAGAATGAGCGAAGAAGATCGCCAAAGAAGGCGCGCTTGGGAAAGAGAAAGGAGACGAAATTATAGCGAAGAACGCCGACAAGCAGAAAGAGTCCGGGCTCGAGAAAACAGACAAAATGTTAACGAAGAACGCCGAGAAGCGGAAAGACTTCGTGCTGTGGAAAACAGACAAAATTTAGCGAAGAACGCCGAGAAGCGGAAAGACTCCGTGCTGTGGAAAACAGACAAAATTGTAGCGAAGAACGCCGAGATACCCTGCTAAAAGCCATGCAAGAGAGAAACCTCGGCTCGTAGGATAAAGCAGAGGTTTTTTGCCCATGATTATGATTTATAGGATTGAAGGAAACCCTGAAGTTCAGTAATAGATTCTTGAGTGCTTAATAATTTTACGATTTCATTTAATAATTCAATTTAAGTGGCACCATAACTCAATTTAATTATAACATAACAAAAAAGAAAAACATTTACATTTATTTTGCTTCCATGCAGGCTATATACTGGAACCTCGATATCAAGCTAAATTAGGGACGGACCATTAAAAAAGTGATGGGGGGAGGGTGGGGAATTTTCAGCTTGCACGAATTTTTTTTTTCGCTCGCTGCTTGGGCAGGAATTTTTTTTTCAGGTGAACCCCTCTGCACGAATTTTTTTTACTATGTGTGAAAAAGTCACAATTGGACCTTCCTTCTACATGAATTTTTTTTTTTACCTTCTTCTTCTTCTTAATGTGTTTTTATATACATAGTTATATCTAAGCCCTTTTGCATACATTTTGCCATACCTTGGAGTAAACATTTATTTTACCGAGGTGTTCGTTTTAACACGAAAATGACAAGAGTTGTGTCCTGCATTTCCCAGTAGAGTGTACAAATCTTTTACATACATTTACGCAAATAGAATGGTTAATTTCATCAGGAATAGAATACAGTACATTGATGATTTGTGTTTTTTTCGTAGAATATACTCCATGACTTTGTAGGTAGAAAGACCGTACTAATGGCAGACGAAAGTTTCGACAAAAATCATAGCGAGTTAACCGGGCCGACCTCGACACTAAACTATAGTTAAAAACGTTTGTGAATTCCTTTGCAATATTTTAGAATGCTTTTACAGTTTAAAGTGAAATGAAAGTACTAAACGGGAGCTCCGCTTTTAGGCTTGGCTAAATCTATATATTAGATGTAAGCGCGCTGTCAGTTCAGTGCGAGCGAAAAGAAAATGTAGCAAATTTCCATTCTGTCGCCCGCGGCGGGAAGCGAAAATGGCGTTTTTCAAACTTTCCCGGCTTTTGAAAAAAATAAGACGCCCCAGGATTTTTGAATATTATATTCGAAAATAACTCACCATAGGGATTATCTGGGCAAAATATCGGGAAATCGAAATTTTTGCGACTGACTTCGGATTCTCGATATTTACAGTCGACATCGGCTTTTAACAGAAGTAGTGAGTAGGAGGAATTTCACCCACACATGTTGTTGTTGTTGTTGTTGTTGTTGTTATTGTTGAAATTTTTGAAAATTTTCGAAAAACTTTTCATAAAAATTATTCAAGGATTTAACAGAAAATTAAACAGGCCTTTTGCTAATAGTTTGTGAAAGAGCCGGCGTGGATAGGGTTTACACTTTCCATGTGAAGATTTATTAAAATAAAAAAATGATTTAAAAAAAGAATTAATTTACAAAAAAATAGAAAATGGATGAACTAACTGTTGATCAATTGAAGCAACTTGCTAAAGAATATGAAATTGAAGGCCGGTCAAAATTAAGGCGAAAAAGCGCTCTTTTAGAAGAGTTGAGAAAAATTCCTGAACTTGTTGAAATGTATGATAATAATAGACAAGAAGCAGAAACACTTACCACACCAAATCGATTTAATCCAGAAACACCCCCGCCAGGGCCACCACCACCAAGAAGAAAAACAACGCCGCCAAAACCACAAATAAAAAGGCCAGATACACCACCTACACCAGCACCCAGAAAAAATATTCCTAATCAGAAGGAAAAACCTACACCAGAACCCAGAAAAAATATTCCTAATCAGAAGGAAAAACCTACACCAGAACCCCGAAAAAATATTCCTAATCAGAAGGAAAAATCTACACCAGCTCCCAGAATAAATATTAAAGATAAAAAATCAAAAGTGGCAGAAAGAATAAAGTTTTTTGAATCGATTAAGGATACTAAAAATGATAAAAAACCAACCACAAAAACATTTTTCAAAAAATACAAAGTGGAAGATAGAAAAAAGTTTTATGATTCGATTACAGTTACAACTAATGAAAAATTACCTAATAAACAGAAAATTAATATAATTAAAAATTATAAAGTGGAAGATAGAAAAAAGTTTTATGAATCTTTAAAAAATCTAACAAATAAAAAAATAATAAAAACAATTAAAGAGCCTAGAAAAAAGCCTAATAATAAAAAACAAAATAAAACTGAAAAAGTAGAAAATAAAGATGAGAAAATTAAACTAAGACCCCCAACAAATTTTAAATTTATTCCTTTTGAAAGTGAGCCAGAAGAAATAATAGGGCAAAACAACATTGTAATAAATGCGGATATTAATAATGATATATCTCAAATAATTATGGATAGAATAAGACCAGAGATAAAGATGAGAACAAAAGTTGTATATGGTTTCAAATCCAGAATTCATCGAGGAAAAGGAGAAATAGTTGGGTATTACAAAACGATTCCTGGAAAACTACTAGGAGCTTTAAAAACAGTAAAAGAAAATGAGAAGTATATTGAACAATGTGAAATAAAAAGACTAGATTTGCAGGACGAAGAAGTGTGGGGGAGCGCGTATCTTCCAGCAACGGAAGTTGTAAAAAATCCTGGTGTATATCAAGGTAAAGTTTTGTTTATAGAAGTTAATGTAAAATTAATTCATACAAATGAAACTTTAATGGGTTGTGGACCTTTACCAGATTGGCTTCGCAAAAAGAAATCTATTCATGCTCTTGATACTTATGATAATAAAATGTGTTTTTGGAACACCCTGGCGGTTTTTAATAACTATTCTAAAGAGAAAAATAGACCAGCCGAAAGAATAAAACAATTATCTTTAGAACTAGCCCAAGAATTTTATGATAAACCAAATCTGAAAGAAGAAGATATAAAGGGAACGGATCTTGTTGAACTTGAAGATATCTCAAATTTTTTTAAGATTAACATTAGGATGTTTGAGCCAAAAGAAGATCAAGAAACTTGGGTTTTGGTTTACGGTAAAGGTAAAATCAAAAAACAATTG
Source organism: Ricordea florida (assembly GCA_949710005.1). Classification (NCBI taxonomy): domain Eukaryota; kingdom Metazoa; phylum Cnidaria; class Anthozoa; order Corallimorpharia; family Ricordeidae; genus Ricordea; species Ricordea florida. The sequence continues at coordinate 7,195,331 of OX453273.1, read as the reverse complement.
CCAACTTTGGATGCAGGGCTTCATAAAGACCACTGTTTTTTCATAAAAGATTTGCCACTGTTGACTAATAGTTGGGAATGTAATGGATGTGGACAAAGATTTAACAGGCATGATAATTATAATAGACATTTGAATGATAATACATGTACAGGAGGAAAAACACAAGTAATTTGTATGGGAAAAAAATGTGTTCCAACAATGAGCTGGTCAGAAAAAATATTTTATGGTGGAAATACCCAATTTAGTTATGTAGGATGTAGGTGGATAGAAAAACAGTCTGAACTTATAGGTAAACATATTCATCATGCTCTATGTGGACATGGAGGTGAAAGATGCGTTAAGGCTGGGAAGAAGGAGATTTTGGTGGATGGTTATGAGCCTACGACTAATACAGTTTATGAATACTATGGGTGTAAATGGCATGAATGCCCCTGTTCTAGTAATGAGACAATTAAATACAAAGAAACTATGAAAAAAGAAAAATTAATCAAATCTTTGGGGTATAATTTAGTATCTGTCTGGGAGTGTGAAAAACCTGAATTAAAATATGTAAAATTTAAAAAGAAATTTTTTCACTACCCATATTTTATTGTTTGGGATTCTGAAGCAATGCAAACAAAACAAAATGAAAAGGTTACTGAAGATCTAACTTTTATAAATAAACATATTCCGATTAGTATAGCTATATCTGATAATTTATCTAAAAAAGCAACTTGTGTTGTGAATAATAATCCAGAAGAGCTTATAAAAGATTTTGTTAAAGATTTGGATAGAAGACAAAAAGATATTGTTAAAAAAGTGCAAGAGGATTATACTCTTCCGGATGAAGATAGTATTCCAAAAAATGTAAAAGAGATGTATAAAGTGTGGTGTAATCAAGTTCCTGTTTTAGGTTTTAATTCAGGGAAGTATGATATTAATATGATTAAGAAACATTTTGTAAATAGTTTTACCGAGTTAGAGAATACACTAAATGTGGCAAAGAAAGAAAATAAATATATGTATCTGAAAACACCTCGTTTTAATTTTTTGGATATGATTAATTACTTAGCCCCAGGGGTTTCTTTTGATAATTGGTGTAAAGCAAACAACTGCAAACAACAAAAACTTTTTTTCCCCTATCAATTTTTAGATAGTTATGATAAACTTTCTCACATAGGTACTGTAAAATATGAAGATTTTTACTCAGATCTAAAAAAGAAAATAGCAATATCACACCAAGAATATGAAGAATATAAGAATGAAATGAAAAAAAGAAATTGTATAACCTTGAAGGATTGGTTGATAGAGTATAACAAAGGTGATGTTATTCCTTTTATAGAAGCTGTTGAAAAAACACGAGAAAAATATTCCTGTGATGATATAGACATGCTAAAAGACGCGGTATCAATACCAGGGATATCAATGAGATATGTTTTGAATAAAGCTATAAAAAATAGTAAGGGGAAGTATACTTTGTATTCTCCAGGCGATCCTTGTTATTGTAAATGTGATGTTAATTGTAAAAAACCAAAAAGCGGCAAGAATAAATGTGAAAAATGTTTTACTATAAGAAAAGAATGTACTATATGTAAAAAAAATAAAGCTTATGATCTGTTAAAAACAGGTATGGTGGGCGGTCAGGCACAAGTATTTGTTCGTTGGGCTGAGGTTAATAAGTCATTTATTCGTTCTAATAAATATAAAAATCCAAAAATATGCAAAATTATACAGGGTTATGATGCAAATAGTTTATATTTATATGTGTCGGGGTTGGAAATGCCTTGTGGTAAAGAGAGATATTATGAAGTAAAAAATCAAAAAGATCTTGAATATATTAAAAATTTTTGTAATAATATTCTTACAGATAAATTGTTCGGGTTCTGTCAAGTGGATATTCACACACCAGATAATCTTTTTGAAAAATTTGAGGAGTTACCACCTTTATATGTTGTAGATATTGTACCAGAAAATTTAATACCCGATCATATGAAAGAATATAAAAAAGACACAGGCAGAAAAACTATAAAAGGATCACTAAAATTGTTAAGCGTAACAAGATCAGATAAAATTTTACTATATACACCTCTAATAAAATGGTATCTTAATCATGGTTTGGTAATAACAGCTGTTCATAAAATTATAGAATATAAACCCAGCAAGCCATTTGGGTTTTTTCCAATTGAAGTAAGCAATGCGAGAAGAGATGGTGATATTGAGGTTATTCTAAAAATGATAAGTAAAGCTTTTGATGCAAATAAAATAGATGATGTAATAAACCTTACTAATGAATTAAATCAATTCCCTGATATACTCCCTTTTATTGAAGAGCATACCGAGAATGGAGGCATAATCCCCGATAACCGTCTTAAAGTATTTATTGAAAAACTAAAAAAAATGTATAGAGGTTGTAAAGAATTGGCTGATACACACAAACTAAAAGGAAACTCATTTTATGGAAAAATGATTGAAAATAAACAAAAACATAAGAATACAAGTTATACTCAAAATGTTGATGTTGTTAATAGTGATATTAGAAGCCCGTTTTTTGAAGATATGGATAAGATAAATGAAACATATGAAATAACAAAAAATAAACGCAGTGTAGAAATAAAAACACCTTACCAGTGTGGTATAGCTGTATATCAACTATCCAAACTTCAAATGTTAGTATTTTACTACGATTTTCTTGATTATTATTTTGACAGAAGTGATTTTGAGTTAATTTATTCAGATACAGATAGCTACTATATAGCATTTTCGGATGAAAATTTTGATAATCTTGTAAAACCAGAACTCAGAGATGAATATTTTAGAGAAGGTAAACAAAAATTTCTATCAACCTCAAAATATCACGACAGAACGCCTGGGCTGTTTAAGAAAGAGTTTGAAGGAATAAGAATGATTGCCCTTTCGCCAAAATGTTATTACGCAGATGATGGAAAGGGGAAAACAAAGTTTAGTGCTAAAGGAACAATACAGCGCCAAAACGATATGACGTGGAATAGATACTATGAAGCTTTAAACGGAAAAATAGATAAAGTAAAAAACACAGGGTTTAGAGTTAATAAAAACGAAATTGTAACATATACTCAAGATAAATTAGGGCTTAACGCATATTATGATAAAAGAAGAGTTGAAGAAGATGGAATTCACACAAAACCTTTATATTAAATAGGTTGAAAATCATTTCAAAACAGAATCTGGCGGTAATTCTGTATCATAAGGTACAACTTGAAGTTCTTCCCTTACAAAACCCCGTCTTGGACCATCCAATAAATAATATAAAACAGGTTGTTTGGGTGAAACTGTGCTTCTAGAAATATCATAAACTTTGATACTCCAGATAGGATCTGTAGCTCTCCTTTTTTCACCACCCTCAAGTTCGCCGGGAGATAATAAATATCTAACCCTTTCACCAAAAGGTAATCTAACCTCATCAAGACCCACAACTCTTTGATAATTTTTTGGTTCAATATTAACCTCTTTCATTTTTATAGCATCATCAGGTTCTTTACCAGTTAATCTTGTTGGTGTATTATTCAAAGTTTTCAAAATATTAGGTAATCTTTTCACCCATACTCTGGATCTTTGATCACTTATCATTTCTTGTGCATATTGATGACTAAATAATCTTTCACCTAATATTTTGTTTGCGTTTTCTACAAATGCCTGTGCTCTATGATTTCCAGCTTCACTTCTTTGAATGATTACATTATGGTAATTCATAAGTTTTGTAACTTCACCCATAAATTCTTTTCCCGGATCAACCATTAATGTTTTAGGATATTTCATTCTTCTAGAATATATTTTTTCAAAAGCTTTAGATATCTCATGACTTTCTTTTGATGTTAATGGTTCAGCATCTTTATATCTTGAAGCAACATCAACCACAACTAATGCATATTTATATTTTTTTTTTCCAACTCTATCATGTGGCAAAAATAATAAATCCGCTTGGTGAATCTGATTAGGTTTATCTATAGTCCAGTGCGGTCTAGGAATATATTTTGGAGCTGGAAGATATATTTGCCATATTGCTTGTTTTTGTAACCATTGTTTTGCTAAATCTTCACTTACTTTCACTTTTTCAGCTAATTTATTAATCGCAGAATATCCTTTCCAATAACCCTCAGTTGAATAATATATCCTACTGAAATTTTTTAATAACCTTTGGGATATATTTTCGTTACTCATTTAAAGATTACTCCACCCTTCCTTAAAATAAAAATGACAACCGTATCTGAAAAAATTAACCCAAACAGGATTCCAAGAGATCCACTAGGGTTGAAAGCGGAATCAATATTGAACAGAATTACTCTCAACCCCTCATCGGCTAATCCTGGAGAAACTCTATATATAAATATTCCTAAACTTTCTGAAAATTTAGTTATTGTACCTGGAAGTGTATATCTAGTATTTAACTTAGATGTTGAGGGGCATGAAGATAACACACTAGTGAATAATGTGGGTAGTAATCTTGTATCCAGACTAAGGGTTCTTTTTGGTGGTGAAACACTACAGGATACTCAAAGATATGATCTATTTCAAACATACCATGACTTATTTTTAACAGATGAAGAACGAGAGGATAGATTAAGGCAAGGTATTTCCTCTGAAAACATGAGAAAGCTACGGTCAAATGCGGGTGATAAGGTAGACACAGATGCTAAGGAAGTAGCTCTTGCAGAAGTACACAATAACAAGTATCATATCCTACTAAACCATCCTATTCTCAAAGATCATGGAGTTTTCTACCCAAAGGCGTTAGCTCATCAACTAATCTTTGAGATTACACTGGCTCCAGTTAACGATATTGTTGTTTATTCTGACGATACCAAAGCTCCAAATTACAAAATCACAAACCTTGAGTTGGAATATTCTTGTATATCAAGTGAAAAATTAGCCAGTGAGGCTCAGGCAGTTTATCAGGTTGGTAAAGGATTCTATTATGAAAATGTCACTCTACACAAAACTTTCACAATATTAAGAAATACAGACAGCGTTATAAACCAGCATATTAATCTACCTAGAAGATCAATTACAGGGATATTATGTTTATTCACATTACCATATGGAAAAGGGGCAAGAGATTCCGAGAATTTTTTCAATCCAGGTATAACCTCAATCAATATCGATGTTAATGGCGTGCCAAATCGTTTCTACTCTAAGGGGATGGTACCTTCAGACCTATGGGAGTCGGTAAAGAAACGTTTCAGTGGTTATTCACAATGGTCTGTAAAGGAAAAGGATTTTTATAGTAAAAAGTTTGCTCTGTGGATAGATTTTAGAACTCACCCAGATAATGATATTCATGGAGGAGGACTAGCCTTAACAAATGCACAAGATGGTATAAAAATAGAAATGAAACGAAAACTTAGCGGTTCTAGTACGATGACCTGTTATATGTTTGTTGTAGCTGATGCATTAATGGAAGTTATGAATTCAAACTTAAGATCAATATTGTACTAACTTAAAAAACCTTATGTTATGATAAAAAAAAGATGGAAGAATTAAGAGATAAAATACCATTTCATTGTATTATAACCGGTCCAACAAATTGTGGAAAGACAAAGTACATAATTGATCAGCTAAGAGGTCCATTTCGAAAATTGTTTGAATTCATTGTTCTAATATGTCCAACTTATTATAAAAATAAAACCTATCATAATTTTGCTATAGGAGATAAACGTTTCTTTGTAGTATCACCGGATGCTAGTAACATTGATGAGATTAATGAGTTATTAACTGATTGTCAAACGTTATTTTCAGGAACAAATACACTAATAATTTTAGACGATTGCGCTGTATCCACTGATCTGAAGAAACGATCAAATAAGTTTATAGATTTAGCATTTTCTGGAAGACATCATGGATTATCAATGTGGGTTCTCACTCAGCAATTAACATCGATAGCAAAACCATTCCGTGAAAATGTAGCTTGTGTGGTCTCATTCCATAATCCATCACAAAAAGGTATGAAGATGTTTTTTGAAGATTATGGCGGTGATTTAGACCTTGAAACTAGTAAAAAATTTGTAGAACTACTGAAAAAAGAAAAATATTCTAGACTTTGTTTATCTTTACGTTATCCATTTCAATGTTATTTGGAGATTCCTGAAGTGATTTAAAAATAATCCATGTATTATCACAAAAGATGACAGAAGTTGAAGATTATATTGAAGAAGAAAAGAAAGATGTAAAAGATTATAATGATAATGAACTTGAGAAAAAACAAGAATCACTAGCTATTCTAGCAGTTCTTGGAGCCACAAAGGAATATTTAGGAGTCGATATGAGTTTAGGTGATATAAAAAAATTATCGGTAAAAGACATTGAAAAATATTTTAATAGATATCAGGCAGTATTGGGCAAGAAAATTAATGGAGGGTTGGTAGATTCATCTCTACAATTAATTTCAAAAGTTATTTCTTACATTGTTCCTGTGGATGATATAGAATCTCTTTGTGTTGATTTGAAGAAAGATGATTTGGTTAATCGTGAACTAAAAAACATTGTAGGTCTCTTAGCATTGAAAGCAGGAAGATTGACAGCACTTGCTAGTGGGTTATTCCAGGTTGCTAAACATGTAAAATTCAACAAAAATCAACATTTTTCAAGAGAAGAACCAGCAAATTCTAACACAACTGATCAGGAAACTAAGCAATCTGCTGAAGGTATTGATACTGTGTATTAAACAGATCTAAAAACTTATTTTTAGCATCTAAATAACAATGTCCGAACAAAATGAACAAGTTGAGCAAATTACGGCGGATCCTGCACCCGAAAATAAAGATACTAAAAAGAGGGAGAAAGATCCAAAAAAAGTAGCGGCTGGTAAAAAATTAGCTGAATATAATAAAAAAGCAAAAGAAGCTTTAGCCAGGGAGACCCTACGGGCCGCGGAGCAGATGAAACGTGAAAAGGAACAAGAGGATATTAAAAATGAAGAGAGTGAAGAAAAAGAAAATGGGAAAGCATGGCTTCCAGAACTATCTTTTACAACCGTTTTATCTATTGTAGGAATAGGGTTTACAGCATTTGATATTTTTATGAGATATTACAAAAATAGAATACCTGATTTATCCCAAGTTCCTACTAAAGTTCCACAATCAAATATTACTAACCAACAATCACAAACACCGCAACCACAAAAAATTAGAATGATATGATTTCAGCGTAGGGCCGATGGCCGGCAAAGCCGATTTAAAGGTTTCTTACTGATACAGTAAAAATTATGTCAACTGAAAACAAACTTGTGAAAACTGTTACTGATTCTGCAGTACTTATTGGGTTAGCAGCTGGAGTTGGATATGTAGCTAAAAAAGCAATGAGAGAATCATTTATGAATGACCCATCCTCAAGTATTACAAATTATGCAAAATGGGTGGTTGTATTGTCGGGTAGTATGTACCTGAAAACATATTTAGAGGATCAAAATATTTTACCAAAATAATTATGGCAACAATAGCAATGATGTTTGGTGGAGCTGTACTAAATGCAACCGCCTTTGTTGGTGGATCATATCTTGCAAAATATATATCTGGAGATAAAACAGATACAGAAAAAATACGACACGATAAAGCATTAGAAAAATATCAAAAAGATTACGCTGAATATCAAGAAAATAGACAGAAACTAATTGATTGGAAAATGAAACAAAAAGATGAAAAATATCAAGCATCAAAAAATCTTTCAAAAACTGATGAATCATTAGAATTGTATAGTCAAATGCACGAACCAAAATTTAGTGATTATTATAGACCTAGTAACAATCAAAAGATGGGCGAAATGGCATATGTTGGTGGAGGAATGTTGGCATTAGGTTATGCAGCTAGTAAATTCTTTTAAAAAATTATTTTTGTTATGTAACCAGTAATTAGGTTATATAACATAATTTTATTTCTTATTTAAATTTTTACATAAGGCTTCCAGTATCTGAATCTTCGTCATTTTCCATAAAATTAGCAGCTGATTCTCTGTTAGAAATAATTACTTCTGTTTTACATTTACTTGGAATTAATCTTTTCATTTCAATTTTTGGTTCTACATTCGCTTCATAAAGTTTTACCTGAAGTGAAATACAAGAACCAATAAATATTGATTCAATTTTTATTGCGCATTCGGCGTGACATCCTTTATTCATTAAATCTAAAGGTTGTATTTCTTTATCATCCTTCATATTAAAAAATTTAGTTAGAAATTTATCTTTATAACAAATTAATTTTGCATATAGCGTTGGTCCTCGGTCAGGAACTCTACGCATAGAACTTTTACCATTTTCATCTGTAATTTTTTCCATTTGCCAATATAAAGGATTTAAACCACCCCTGGTTTTAGTAAGATCTTTTCTTTCCAATTCAAATCTGTCAATTTTTTCTCTATTATCTACCAAATGATCAATACAACAATCTACTATTTCGTTAAAAGTATCAATCCATTTTTTCTCTTCGGGTGTGGGTTTATCTCCACTCCATAAACATAAAGGAAAGGTATGTCCTGTAATTTTTTTTGTTTCTTGACTTAGATTTTCAGAAACTCCAAATGAATACAAACGTCCAGTTGGAATAACAAGTTCTCCTTCAGTTCCGTCTTTGTTTTTTGTAAAAATTTTAATTCTTTTAAATTCAATCTTTGGTTTGCTATTGGGGATTTGGCCTGAAATTGGTTTAGAAAAGATCATACGTTCTTTAGGAATATAATTGTTAATATTTATTAATTGTGTGTTTTCATTAGTCATTTTATTTTATTTTATTTATTTATTTTTTTTATTTTTTAAATCAATTTTATATTTTCAAAATAACTTTAGGTCTAAAGATTTCTTACTGATGAGTAAAATCATGGCAGAAGGAGGAGAAACAATACCATTATTAGAATTAACAAAAGGAGAAGATGATAAAGGTGAATCGGAGCCAAGACCATCAACATCAACCTCCATCGATCAGGGTTATCTTGGTTATTCAGAATATATGGCTGAAAGAAAACGACTTCAATGGGAAATAAAAGATAAAGAGAAAAAACCGATAGATATTAGAGAAAGAGATGAGAAATATGATTATAGGATGGTGGCGGGGGAAATACTTACAAATTATTTTCCAGATTACAACCCAAAAGACAGTTTATTTAATCCAACAATAGAAGAGGATGGGAGTATATGGGGGCAATTAACTGGTAGAAGAGATAATAAACCACATTTAATTATTAAAGCCGATGGTGAATATTCAGATGATTTAGATTCTCTTCCACAAGGAATAAAAACATCACTAGGTATTGCTTATGAATCTATTATTTTAAAAAATTATGATCTTTTATCGAAATTGGATGAAAAAAATAAAGAAATTAAGGTTTTAAATGATGGATTAGAACGTTTAAAACCAGTTTTGGAAGCATATGAAAATTATATAGAAAAATATACCAAATTTGAAAAAAAAGAGATGACAGCTTTAATTGAAAAACAACAAACTAGAATCGCAGAAAGTGAAAGTTATTTAGATGCGGCCGTTAAACAGAAAATTGTTGCAAAAAAAGAGGTTGAAGAACTTAAAAGTGAATTAAATCTATACAAAGATGAAATAGATAAGTATAAGAAGGGACAGTCAAATTTAACAATGTTAGAACGAGGTAATGAAAGATTAAAAGCTGAAGTTGATAAATTTATAGAACTAACAAGAAAGAGTATTATTTACAACCAAGAACAAATAGCTGAGATTGAAAGTAAAAATGAAGAAATACTTAAAAATCTACCATTACGAGAAAGGGTAAAGTATATCTTCAAAAAGTATGGTTTTACAGTATTTGCCGTTGTAAGTGCTGTAGGTGTGGTTATTGGTGTTATAGTTTCTAATCTTTCTAGAGGCTTATCCACATTAGGAAAAGGTGTTGGTAATGGGTTGAAAGCTCTTGGTAAGAAACTCGGTGAAATATTACCAGGGATGGTTGGAGCAATTGTAAGCTTTTTATTCAAAACAGCTGGTGAGGTTATTGGATTTTTAGGTAAGAATGCTTGGCTTTTGATAATGGCTGTGGTTCTATATTTTGTGGACCGACTAAAAGGAGGAACAAGTGTAAAAAATAGAAAGTAACAAATTTAAAGATATCATGTCGATCAGTAAAATACAATATGGATGACTACAAGGGAATTTATCCGCAATTACCTATTGATGGTGATCCAAATAATTTCAGACTACAAAAGTCCTGTGAAGTACTAAATAATCTTCAAAAGGAAATTAAACATTATGAGGATGTTAGGAAAAAGTATAATCGAGCTAGAGGAATATTTACAAAAATAAGTGTTTGTAGTGGTATATTTTCAGTTATTCTATCTGCAAGTGGACTCGGAACATCTCTTACTGGTTTTGGCGCTGTTGTTGGTATACCATTAGGTGTTGTTGGTGGATTTTGTGGGGCGATATCGGTTGGATTCGGTTCTGCTTCTAAAAGACTTTCCCATAAAGTTAGTAAACATGAACAGACCGTTTCTCTAGCAAAAGCAAAAGTAAACACTATTCACGATTTGGTTTCAAAGGCTCTGAAAGATAACACAATCTCTGACCAAGAATTTTCGTTAATTTTATCAGAAGTGGATAAGTTTGAAAAACTAAAAATGGAAATCCGCCAAAAAGCAAGGGAAAATACAGAAAAAAACTTAAATATGAATCAGATAAGAACAGAGGTTCGAGAGGAAATATTAAAGGAATTGGTAAGTCGAGATCGCTGAAAATTTCATATGAGAGAACTGATGTAGGATTTAATTGTTTTGCCGGTGTTAGGAAAGAGTTTATTTCAGCGTAGCTGGCCGGCGAAGCCGATTTAAAAGCAACATGTTATGAACAAAAAATGTCATTATTCAATGATTTCAAAAATAGGTACCAAAGTGCTAATCTTGATAAATTTACATTTGTGTCTGATTCGTATGGAGGATATATTAAGTGGAAATATAATGGTATAACTGTAATGTCAAATGATGACCCTACTGGAAAAACATGGACTGATGACATATCGCCTAATATGAAAAGACTTTTGTGGGAAGATTTGGGGCTAAATGGCGAAGAATTTAGTTCATTTCCTGAAAGTTTAACATTAACAAATAGATCTTATCCAATACCAGCTGTTAATTTTGACAATTTTACAAGCGATATAACAAAAATTCTAACCTTACTTGATATATACGTTTCAAATACGAAGAAATTTACAGCAAAGATGCGTAATGTTTTTACCAATCAAGTTGTTACTTTCAAATTTGGAAAGCAGAGTAGAAAATGGTTGAATGCTCCTGATATGAATTATTGGCCTCAACAACTTAACTTTGCAGTTTGGTGTGCAACATCTGGTTGTGGGATAAGTCCTTTTGAAAGTTTAAATTATCCCAAAGTAGTAAATAGCTTTATTAAGTTTCATATATATTTCACAATAAGGAGGATATTATATGAATTGAAACTACCTTTGCCTGATGAGCAGCCTTTTGTGATAAATAATAATCCTTTTAGTAAAGTTGCATATCAACGGTTGTGCGCTGAATTTGGGATTGCTAATAATTCCGATTTTAGATGGAAAGGAGGAAGAAATTGGGGATTGGGTGATATATTTCTTGATTATGGTGCAGGATATCATGGAAGAGGTGGTGGATACCAAAATGTACATATTGTAAGGAATTATGATGTTGAAGCAGATCAATGGCCTGGTGAAGGAAATAAATTCGCTGATGAAGGTGGAAATAAAGAAAAGGGTAATCTAATTTCATTTATACGCAATGACGACTTTGCTGATTTCAAATATGCTTGGTTTATCCCTACAAGAGGACATGGGCTCACTAAAGCTGGACTTGGTAGATTAAATCGATCCGCTGAAGCTTTTGTCTATTGTATATTGGGAGCACAAGTTAACACTAGAAATTCAATTTATGGTAATGGCGGTGACGCTATTGAGACACAACAAGAATTCTTGGCTTTATTTGAAAGTAGTGTGATTGAGAATGACATTTCTAGTTCTATCCAAAGGTATCAATTAGCTGTGGAAGAAGCGAAATTACGGCTTGATGTTGCTATTGCTCCTGGTGTGTGGTTGATGCCGAGTAATATGATAATCAATACTGAAAGCGTGACAGGTTTTAACAACAAACTTATGAAAGCGAGTAATGATATGAATTTTGGTGTGAATAATTCCCTAAACACTGAAACAAAAAAAGTTGGAATAAGTCATAACTTAGGATCTTCAAAGATAAAGTTACCTCATATTCTCCTGAAAGGTGTAAATGAAACGAATAAAACCCCGCAGGAACCAAAAATCTCAACGAAAACAGACTCAATGAAACAGGAAAATAATATTGACTCAACGCAACATGAAAAGAATATATTAGCATTTATAATTTTAGCTGGTGGATTAGCGTGGTATCTATTTCGGTAGTTCATGAGTATTTCACGTGATTATGATTGTTTACAAATTAGTTTTCACGTGTAGAACAATAGATTGCATACTTTTGCTACATAGCAACAAGCAAAACGTAAAGTGGTTTTGAAATTGAAAAGTAGATTTTATGTTTACTTTTAAAAGGCTCGTTTCTAACGTCGCTCAGGAATGTGATTACGTCAATGCAAATTACGGCGCAGCCGGTTTAAAGATGAATATAAAGTAACCAAACAAAAAAATGTTTAGCATTACCATGTATGAGCCTGAAACAAGGATTTATTTAGAACCTCCGCTTAAAAATATTAGTGAGATGCAACTACTAGATTGTAATATAAAAACTAAAAGATTGATTAATTTCAAGGATCGGCAGATAATAGAAAATGATAATAAGATTGGCTTCATAATAATTGAACCGGGTACATATTCTCTTCGTAATATTAATTCGATCTTTTTTAATGATCCTATTAGGGAAAAGATAACAATAATTGAGACTGATACTATTGACTATCTATATTCAAATAAGAACTTTAACGTTAAACTTACTAGAGCTTTGTCTATTGGTTTAGGTGTGCCTGAAATTATAAATCCTGGTAAATTATACCCTATAAATATCCAAATTAAGGAACCGCTTAGACTTATGTGCAGTATAGTTGATAATAAGTCTTCATATATGAATAAAACAAAATATGGAGAACCTGTGAAACTCTCACCATCAACCCTACTTGCAAACATACCCTCAAAAGATTATCCAACAATTCCACTTCGAACATATGAGAGTGTCATAAACCACTTTGATTTAACCATATTAGACAATGAATGGGAAAAACTTGATCTCAAGGGTTCTCCCATAACTTTTAGTTTAAGATTTAGGTAAATTTTGTTATGTAACTATTATTTGAGTTATATAACATAATTAGTAGTAATAGAAATATAAGATTATTCATCCGGCAAAGAATTAAAAATTTCTTGCTCCTCAATATCATAACACCAATCCACAACTCTTTTTGGATTCCATGCTGCTTTTATTATTTCATCGTGTAAACTTCTGAAAAATTTCTCTTTTTGATTTATTTTATATTTATTTAAAGATACACTTACACTTAATTTTTTAATAAAAAAATTTTTATCAAAGACATCAATACTACATTCCTCGTCGTGGTAAGCAAGATAAACACCATTTTTATAAAAATGATTAATTTCATTCGAGTTTACAATAATTAAACCATAGCATGGGCAAAAATCGTATTCATATTTATCCTCAAAAAAACAATAATTAGCAGCTTTTAAAATTTTTTTTACAAATTTATTAACACATATTCCACCAACTCCAAAATCTATGTACTTTTCAAATCCAATATAATGTGTAAAATCATAATTTTTATTATAATATTCTACATTAAAATTTATGCGATTATTTAAAACATGGTTATATGTCAGCTTATCAAGAAAAAATTGCCTATTTTTTGATAAATTTTTTAGTAAATCTTCTTTTATTTCCTCAATAAAATCACAAATGATAAGTTTTTTATCATTAATATATTTAAGCTCAATGTTTCTATTTATATCCATTTTTATATTTTATTTTATATATTTAAATCATAATTCATTTTTTTAAATTTACAACCCTTACAAGAAGCTTTTTGCTTACCATGTTCACATATTTGAGATCCCCCACACTCTTTACATTGTTGTTTTTGTTTATTATGTTCACATATTTGAGATCCTCCGCACTCTTTACATCTATATTTACTTTTATTATGCTCACATATTTGAGATCCCCCACACTCTTTACAACAATATTTAATCTTTCCATGAATACAATAATATTTATTATTTATAGTATTTTTTGGTATTAACTTATTAATATCCTCATCTTTATATTTTTTCAGCTCTTTAATTAAATCTGGTTTATTCATTTTAGATCCTCCTTTAATTTTTAACTCTTTAGCAATATGTTTAAGTTGCCAAATATATAACCCTTTTAGTTCATCCATTTTCTATTTTTTTGTAAATTAATTCTTTTTTTAAATCATTTTTTTATTTTAATAAATCTTCACATGGAAAGTGTAAACCCTATCCACGCCGGCTCTTTCACAAACTATTAGCAAAAGGCCTGTTTAATTTTCTGTTAAATCCTTGAATAATTTTTATGAAAAGTTTTTCGAAAATTTTCAAAAATTTCAACAATAACAACAACAACAACAACAACAACAACATGTGTGGGTGAAATTCCTCCTACTCACTACTACAGAACCTGCAATTCATGGCACTATCACGATCAGTATGTAAAAGAAGGGCTATTAGAATTTTTAGACTAACCGTGAAGTGATTGTCTGATGCCGGCCAACTCGCTAATTTTTCTCAATATATTTTCGAGATAGCCTTTCCCTTGAAACGTTAACCGTTTGACCGTTATTATGGTATAGATGACATCGTTTGAGACTCAAAGAAGTGATTGGCTCTCACAGTGATCCCAATTTTCCTACACAGACCGCTAAGCCAGTCGGGTGTTTTTGTATTGTGTTTATTGTGAGATTTCAAGTAAGCCATTGCTATTCTTACTCCCATGGCATGCTTTCTCCTGTTCCTTTTGATACGACATTTTCCTGTCAATTCAACCTGTTTACGTACGTTGATCGTACTGAAAGAATAGTTGCTTTTCCTTACTGGAAATGCCTCTCCGCGGCAATAATCTTCTTCGGTATAGTATGTCCCAACTCATCAACCTTGACATTTTGATAGGTTCTCTACCTCGGGGTATTCAATATTAGTGTATACCACACAAGTGAATAGTACTTTTCACGCACGCAGATTGGGTAGCTCGGAGGTGATCAACCAAGTACTATTCACCTCAGAGCAGCCAAAGAAAAAGCAAAATGGCTTCCCGTTTCGTTTCGGTTTCCGAAGAGGAAATTCTTTCAATGAACGAGGAGGCTGTACCAAAAAACACAAAAATGGCAACAAAATTTGGTGTAACAGTATTTAATGGTAAGTTATTTAATCTCTCCAACCTCATATTCTAAGGCGAAAAATCAAAATTCTTTGCCTTGTCAGTTACGAAAACTGTCGAGCACTAAAATTACAATGTAAACAATGAAACATCTGATGTTTTACAGCTTGGTTTTAGCAACAAGAGGAATTTAACTCGACCATTGAGAAAATGACACCTCAACAACTTAACAAGTGCCTGCAAAAGATTTATTTGTTGGCAAGAAGGCTAGACGGAAATTTTTACAATAAAAAATCGCTTACCGCTATTCGGGCATTTCTTGTCTGACCATTTGTCGGTATATTGTCACAAATCAAGTTACTCTTTGGTCCGCTAGATATTTAGCTTGTGTGGTATATGCTAAAACAATTATTCACCTCAGTGTCGGTGAAAGAGGTAGATATTTACCGGTAAATATCCACCATTGTTTTAAAAAAACCTAGACTTTCACTCAACAAAACGAGCACTGTGATTGGTTGATTCTTGGTCATCTGCCCCGGGATTACGCAGTTGTTGCCCGCGCGCCAGTTGTGCCGTCTTTGTTTGTTCGTTTTTGCTATATTTTGTTTAAGGGAAAGTCTAAATATAAAACAAAGCACTTAACGTATGGTCCCTCGGGAAACTAGTTAGTTTTTTTTTTCCCTCGAGGACTCTCAGGAAAACAAAACTAACTGTTTCCCTCGGGACCATACATTAAATGTACACTATTCACTTCTACTTCGGTGAATAATTGTTAACTATTCACCTCCTCCATGGTGAATAGTGCCAAAGATTATGAAAAAACTTTGCGTAAGTAAGTTCTTGGTCAAATAACGTAAAATGACCTGGGTCATTTCTCGCCTTGCAGCTGTCTCCGAGTCCGTAACTGAGGCTGATTCATTGGTATATACTAAGACAATTCTTCTCTTCAATCTCGGTGCTTTAGAAATTTGTATTTTATATCCTGATCACTATCCACCTCCATTTTAGAGAATAATTTTTATATTTTAATGTTCAAAGACAAAAATGTGCTTCGAATGCTGCACGTGTTTATAATAGGACAATAAAATGACTTTTTGAGGGAATATTGTTTATTTGCGCCCGCGTAGTGTCATTTGCGGCCCGAGCGCGAAGCGCAAGGGCCGCAAATGTCACTACAAGGGATCAAATAAACAATATTCCCGAAAAAAGTCATTTTATTATCATTATTATCAATATACAAGGCCAAATAACATCCAGATATAAACTAACACATTTATGAGTTTTACATGTTTAGTAATACAAGTACTTCGCGTTGAAAATTTTGTGCTATGCTACACTGTATAGGTGTAGTTAAAAAGAGCTGCTATGTCTCTGAAAATAAATGGATAATAATAATTAACGAACTTACATTTTCCAATTGAGCCTCGGCGTAAAGTCCGTGCAATGCTTCTGTTAATTTAGCTCGACCCGAGAAACACAAAATGAAGTGAACCGATGTTTTGCCGTGCTTCGTTTCTCGTAAGAAAACAAAAAGTTGCTCTCTTTGTATATTCGCCTTGTGCCTTTGCTTCTAAATCCGATTTTTTGAGCTACATTTTGTCCCATTCATAACAAACAGACTTTGATTTTTCTTTTCGAACACTATTTGCTCAGCGAGAAACTGTTCGAGACTTTTTTTCTACTTCAAAACTTGCTGTACGCTATAGCTGCTGTACGCTAGCTGTTCGCACCTGAATGGTTTTCCCGCGTCAATAAACGTAACCTGATTGGTTAATATTCATCGGATGATGAACCGAGAACCAATCAGCTGCAGGGCCGTTAATGCATTAACGGCCCGCTAGGAGTCATTTGCGGCCCGCAAAGCGCGTGTTTTCAAGAGGGCGGTTTTCAATTTGGCCGCATATCTTGATAATAATGCGGGTTTTGTGTAGGCTTCTCGCACGCAGAAGCGGCTAAGCTATTAAACAATTCAATCAGAACGCGCTTTCTAACACTTTTCTTTTCAAATATAAAATCAAAATGTTAAGCCTTTCCAGCAAACAAGGGTTTTTTTTATATGCGCCAAAGTTGTCTGGACAAATTATAAGGGGTTCGAAAGGACAGCTTAAGTAAGCAACACATGGCAATGATGAAAACCGCTGGCTAGGCTGCAGAATACCCTGGCACTCCCACTTTTGATTCTTTGTTTATCTGCAAATTGGCGCGCACGCGTAGCCGCGAACCATTGATAGTGACTGATAATGATATATTTTTCCCACCCTCGCTTCGAGTCCTGGAGTATTCTGCAGTTGCATGTTAAAATCTAAAAACCCTGCATGCATATATAGTTAGGATATTATTATTATTATTATTATTAGGATCTTAAGATTCAAAAGATTAATGGCTTGTTCTTCATTCGCAGCTACACGCTCTGAATGACAATGGACTCTTAAAGTTCGCCGGCAAGCTGCCATCTGTAGGGATGGGGGAGTACAATTTCGTCCCATTTACAGTTTTTGCATCCATCTTTGGAATTTTAGGGGTTACTCTTAACTTTCTCGTATGCCTCGTTTATATAATAAACAAAGTCCTCCTTGATGCTACAAACATCTTCATCTTCAATATATCGTGTGGACAATTTTTATACTCGATCGTGGCACTACCAATGCTTGTTACTTCAAATGTATACGGAAGGTGGTCATTTGGAGACGCGGGATGCGCCGCCTACGGCTTTCTTACCACATTCTTTGGTTTGGGCACAATGATGCTCTTGGCTGGTGCTGCTTACGAGAGGTATTTCCGTTTTGCCAAGCTGTTCAGCGACGGGGAAAGAGTGTTAAGCAACAGAAAAGCGACGCGTTTATGCTTGATGCTTTGGTGTTACTCGTTCTTCTGGAGTGCGGTGCCGTTAGTTGGCTGGTCCAGTTACGCGCAGGAAGGAATAGGAACCAGCTGTTCCTTGAAATGGAAATCAGACCAGCCAATAGACGTTTCTTACGAGCTGGCATTGATCACGGCTTGCTTTCTGTTGCCCGTCGCTGTCATAATCGTCTGCTATTATAAATCACACAAAGCAATACTCCATTGGGGTGAGATCGCCAAGCAAAGATGGGGTGAGAATTCCCGAGCAGTGAAAGCTACGGTTCAGGTAGAGAGCAAGTTGACTCGTCTCACCCTAATAATCACCATTGCCTTTCTTGTTGCGTGGTTACCTTACACCACTGTGTCACTGGTGGCCATGTTCGGGCCCGATCTTATCTCCGATATCGGAGCGTCAGTACCAGCCTATATCGCCAAATCATCCTCCTGCTACAATCCCATCATTTACGCAATTTTTCGAAAGGATCTCCGCCGGAAGATGGCTACCCTGCTATGCGGCAAAAAGGCCAGGATTGGTCAAGACGGAAACCCTGGTACCCCAACCTTATATGCCAGTGGCCAATTAGGGGCGCAAACCAACATCGCCATAGGTCAGGATACCATGCAGATAGATAGCATAAACATACCAGCACGAGAACGAGTTCACCTTAACAGTTTGACTCACTTTAACAGTTTGACTCACTTTAAAAAGACCCAAGCTATCCCAGAAGGAAATGCCGAACAATTAAATACACAGACAATACAAAGCACTAGTGAAGGAAAAAGGCAACATGACACAGTACAGAAAGTGGAAGTGAACGAGCAGACCACTAGTTCTCTTTATTACTTTTAACACTTTTAGTGATAAAATGATGAATGGACAGGACCGAGAAGTAAGCGACGAGGGTCACCTCCGCAATGATTGAGGAGTGGGAGCTGAAATCCAGCACGTGACCAGTGGCTAATGACAGGCGATGAGTAGCGACGAGTTTCAAGTTCAAGTGAAAAGTGCCAAACGACATTCAGCAAGCGTCAATTGATACGTACTGAGTCACTAGTGACGAGAGGGAAATAACCAGTGATATGCCATGAGTCAGTAGCATATGGCTAGTGACAAGCGATGAGTTGTGACGAGTTATAAGACATTCAACGAGCGTTAAATGACATGTACTAAAAATATCCAGTGACATAAAATGAATGATATATGACGAGTCAAAGTGACGAGATCCGTATATAATATGACCGGCGAGAAGTGAGAAAACCACTATCGTATAACGAGTGCCAGGTGTCATCTGATAAGTGATGAGTGTCAACGAGTGAGATGTGAAAACAGACATTCAGCTAGTGAGTGACAGACCGGTAATAATCGATTAATATCGACAAATGAGAAATGTAAATTTCTTAACGTCGCGCGTGGTTGACTGAGGCGGCAAACGGAAACTTATGGAATATGCGGTTGATTGCCTCCAGTTATGTGTTATTTCCAGTCCTGCTTATGATAACTTATAGTTGTTGAGCTAAATAAAAAGACTAGATAAAAATAACAGTTAATTTGTGTAGAACAGTTGAAAGAGCGACGGTTCTTGGTTCTAAGCTGGGTCAGGCTATCGTGGAGTCCTGAACTACAACATGGCAGACAATGGATCTGTTTCATAACTTAACTGATATACCCCCTCCTCCCTTAACCTTTTCACTCCCAAGATCTGAATAACAATTCTGTCAAGCGACTGCCATACATTTGGTTTTAAGTCACTTTGGAGAATTTGGTGTCAGAACAATTCACAATGTCTGAGTTAATCATTTCTGCGATTCTCATTAACTGTTAGCCAATTCATTGCATTTTTCTTGTGTGGAGAAGTGCCACACTGATCAGTGATTGTTGGTTTCAGGTTCAAGACACGGTAGTATAGCGGTTGGCGTGCCGGACGTCCGAGCAGAATGTTTGGAGTTCGAGCCCTGGTAGTGGTACTTAGACTAGAAACTTAACTCCACACTGTCTCTCTCCACCCAGGTGTATAAATGGGTATCAGCGGAGTAATGCTGGGGGTAACCCCGCGTTGAACTAGCATCCCATCCAGGGTGGAGTAGTAATACTCCCAGGTGCTTCGTGCTATTGAAATCGGGATAAGCTACGGCCGTGTAGGTATTATGGCCCGTGTGTGCCTTTACTTTTACCTTTCAGGAATATTCTCAGAGTCCGAAAATAAGGGACGGACCATTAGAAAAGTGATGGGGGGGGGGGGGGGTGGGGAAAAAAACAAAAAAAATTCATGCAAGGGAAAATGCCAAGAAAAAAAATTCATGCAAGGAAGAAGGTAAAAAAAAAATTCATGCAGAAGGAAGGTCCAATTGTGACTTTTTCCCAGGTAGTAAAAAAAATTCGAGCAGAGGGGTTCACCTGAAAAAAAAATTCCTGCACAAGCAGTGAGCGAAAACAAAAATTCGTGCAAGCTGAAAATTCCCCACCCCCCCCCCCCCCTTCACTTTTCTAATGGTCCGTCCCTAATGCACAAGTGAAAGCGAGTGAGTTCAGAGATTTGTTCGCATTGTATCTTTTTGAATTGTTGAATACTGAAACGGATTTTCTCTGCTGTGTCAAGTGCTATCCACCAGTACTGAAGCACTCATCAGCTTTCGAACAACCTGGACCCTGCTTCGTTAGCGAAATAAATTCACACTAGTTCTATTAGCAGACAAAAGTTTTGACATGTTTTTCGTTAACACGCATTTTCCACACTGTCAGTGAACATATCTTGACATATTTATTGTATTTTCGTTTTTTGCTACTTTGCAATGCGGTTTTATTTCCATGGAAATAAGTAACGGTCTCAGCAGAGCAACTTTTAATAATACCTTGAACTCTTCCATCACCCAGCTCTTATCCAAATTAAAGTACTTTCCTACAGAATAGTTTTGACCTGAATTTATAATTGTAGAGTGGTTTTCACTGAGTTCTCTGTCGAAAGTAATTTCATGATGCTTTGGATTAAAAAAAACCCGTAAATTGATTTTTATCAATATAATAAATAAAAGTCGAGTTGGCCACAAGGTATTTTTTAACTTACGATCCATCAAATGTAATTAAAGGGTAACCACTGAATTGCAGTTTAGCACCACACCAAGGGTGTACTCGATTGGAAAATCCAGATTTAGATTTTCGTAATCCAAACCCAGATATTACAATAGAACACAAAATCCGAAATTGGATTTATCAGATTAGCACTTTTGCATTCGTTTGGGAAAATCCGAAAACGAATTCGCGAAACTGTCGTAAGTATAGCTAGTGATCAGCGGTTTCATCCGGGCGCACTTTCAGTGCATACCACACCGATGCTCTCAACAACTATTTTGCGAATCCGTTTTCGGATTTTCCCAAACGAAGGAAAATGTGGCAAATCCAAGAAAGGAGTTAATCCGTTTTCGGATTTTGCGTTCGATTGTAAAATCTGGATTTACATTTTCAGGAAAATCTAAATCCGGATTTCCCAATCGAATAAACCCAACAGAACATAAGGGACAGAGGGGGACACTCAGCTGGGATATGAAAACTTCAGAAAAGTTATTTGTAGAAGCGGAAGTACGTTTTCCGAGAGGTCCGCATTACCCCACTGTAACCAAATCCTTCGCTCGCGACTTCTTGAATATGTATGGTTTCTATAATTGTGGATTATTGAGGCCGAATTTACAAACAAAAGTCCTACTCAGCACGCCATGAGCATCGCAATGAGGCAAACGGAGCTCTCGGAAAACAGATTTCCGTGTCCAAAATAAACTTTTCTGAAGTTTTCATATCCCAAGGGCTGGACTGGGAGCGTGCCTCTCAGTGTCCCTTATGCTCTCTTGATAAGCCCTAATATGCGAGTCATATCGTACTCAAGGGGCTTGTTCGTTTGCTATGCTGGCCCAGAGGTAACTTACAGCTGCTAACTCAGCTGTTAATCAGTTCCATTAACCTTTCGCAGAGGCCGATTACCCTCTTTACATCATTATTTACAATTATTCCTGAAGCGAAGTGAATTTTTGTTGAATATTCACTTGAACGTTATTTTAATAGCCTGAGGGGAATTATTGTTTTTGGAGCATTGCTCAGATGATGAGAGCTAAAAAGAGAAATTTCGCCAGTGTTTTCAGTCCTTGTTTTTCCAACTTGTTCCTTGTCAAACAAAAGGAACACGGAGTCTGACGCTTGTTGAGTTTGAGCCACTCGCAAAGTATCGAGATATATAAACAAGCAGGCTCCAATAGAATTTAACGGGTTAACTTGATTTTATCAGCATATTTATTAGCACATTGATATCTTACTCTGAACAATATTTTATGCCAAGCTCAGGAGTATGTTCTGGAACGGAATTTTCGGTTTACGTTCGGTGAAAAACGCACCAGCGATGTAACAAAAGATTACAAAGAAAATTCAGACAATGCAGACCACGACAACATTGGCCTAAAACAGGATCCCATTATCCGGATAATGGCCTCCTACTTAAAACAAAGAAAATCTTCACACCGTTTTACACCGAACATATGCCGAATTTTATTTCATAACATCGACAAAATGGGAGGTAGCCATTTTTAAATTTTAGCGCGTCACCTCGAGTATGGTATTCATAGCGGCAAATGACGTAAGCGTTGACCAATCAGAAAGCGAGAATCTCTTGACGCACCTCAGCAATTTTATTTAGATCATTGCAATCACGCTTATTGAATGAGATTTACATTATACTATTGTTCTAAGGACATATATATATATTTACGTCTTAATTACTTTAGTCGGTATTTAAGTATCATAATTAAATACGTCTTTTCATTATTTTCCAACAAATTATATTATCTTGTTTTACAAGATGTGTTTTGATGTCGTAAGGGCAAAGAATTAAACGAATGGTTAATTTTAAAAAAGGGTTTGTAGAAGGAAAAGCCCTAACGCATGCATTGATAGGGAGCTTAAGCAAACAATATAAACGCGGAGGACGGCATCTGTAACTTTATTTTGCTGTTGTACTGTTTGCGGCAGTCTTGTTCCATTTTGTCTTCATCATTTGTTTTTTTTTCCTCAAATTGTTAAAGTAGAATTTTCCAATTTTACTGTTCGTATTTCATTTCAAAACATCAAAGTAATCTCAACAGTTGAATGTATATATAGAATTAGAACTACTTAGTTATTACCCTGTTTATTATGTAACTTAACTAACTACTACGTGGAGTGTAGAATTATAAATTAAATAAATTAATTAACTTTTGAAAAATAGAATAGAATTTAAGTAATCTTTGCCGCCACTTAGGTCTAAATTGTGATGTCTCATGAATTTGAACTATTTGTTACTGCTTAGTATTTGAATGTCTGTTTCGCTTTTGTTGTTATTAAAGTTCTTTTTCCTTTCTTTTTTTTAAGAAATTGCTTGCATGCATATGAGATGTTCGTTACCAATACGCTCACCGCTGAGTCCCTCCCACCTGGCGAGAAGCAGTTACATGTTTCCATGTTCCCTTAATCTTACTGCATTTTCTCCTTTGTTCCTCATGCAAAATATTACTTGTTCCCTAATTTTAATTCCCTTGTCCCCATCAATTTGATCAGAATTGAAATTCCAAATTCCCTAGCCTGAAGATAATTCGACAATTCCCTGAAAATTAAGAAATATTTCTGTTCCTTTGTTACTTGAAACCCCCAGGAAGGGTTAGACCCGGCATTATCATACATTGCATGTGAGATGCATGATAATAAACTTATGGCGAACCCTTTATTTGCATTTGGGACTAAGAACGAAAAACAGATAGCAGATTTATTGAGTAAACTTTCTTATATTTTATACATGCCCAGTATCCAAGTACTCACCGACATGAGACCTTTCTGGCTGTATTCTTCACTTTTCATTACGCGTGACTGGGGCACTGCCGTAAACGCTCTATAATAAGCCCTCTATTTAACAAGGCTGTCACATGGAGCTTTAGGGAAGCCCTCAAGCCCTGTCCATCTCCCCCACGAGCCTTTCTGTGTTAGGCTTTTTTTAAATTCCAAGATCACCTCTTCTGCATTTGAAGGCATTCCATGGGCTTATTAGAGCGCCGGATTGGGACCAAATCCCTGTCTCAGTGCTTAAAGCACGGGATATTCGTGCAAGTAGCGTCTCAGAACCCAAAATTTCGACCGGCCACAATCAGTTAGGCCAGTCACGGTTGATTTCTTAAAGCAGGTTTCCATTTTGGGCTAAGCCTCCATATTAAAGAATACATGCTTTCTCTTGGCTTAATGTTGCTTCTGCATGTTACCATCCATACCGGCCAATTGTCACAACCGTGAGGTCTTCGACGTCTCTTAGAATATTAAACTCCTTGTTCTCTGGGGTTAGGCTGGGTTGTGTTTCCAGAGATACCCACTGTTGGTCTGCTCGAGCCACTCTCGGGATAAACTTGTACTTTCTTCCAGCACAGTAAGGTGGATAGCTTTCTGCGGAGTTTCCTGTAGGTAAAAACGTATATGACTGGATTGTAGCACGCAGAAGACTTAGCAAGGTATGCTGGAATCGTAGCCCCTATATCACTGATAAGATGAGGTCCAAATATTGAGACCATAGAGGCGATGGCGTATGGAATCCAAGCCACAACGAATGCGATGGTGATCGCAATGATTATATAATTCATTTTGCGCTCGGCCTGAATAGTTTCTCGGGTTGCCACCGAGTTCACTCCCCAGTTCTGCAGTGAGACTGCACTCAACTTTCGAAGACATTTTTGTGATTTGTAGTTGCAAAAAACGATTACAGACAGCGGCACCAGAAAACAAAATACACAGAGGCAAACGGCATACGCGTTGTCCCCTGTCAGTCCCGATCTCCAAGATATGGAGCAGCTTGTCCCAATCCCTTCTGTGGTGTAGCTCGACCATCCCAAAACAGGCATTGTGGACCAGACAAAAGCGTAACTCCACATCAAGACGGAAATGTATATTGCTTTCTTCCTGTCGAAGGAGGTTTCTCCATCTTCAAATAATTTTACAAGGGTAACGTAACGTTCGTACGACGCACCGCTTAAATGCATCATGGAACTCAAACCAAACACCGTTGTCGTAAAACCGTACGTAATGCAGCCCGACTCACCGAACCACCACTCGCCCTGAGCGTTTGATATGACCAACATTGGAAACGCAAACACTGAGTACAATAAATCGCAAACTGATATATTTAAGACAAAGATGTTGGCAGAGTCTAAGAGTTTAGGGTTCTTTGCATACAGGAGACAAACAATGAAATTCACGATCATTCCGAAAGCTCCTATAATGACAGAGATTACTGTGAAGAGGACGAATAAAGCACTTGCCATTTCTAAAGCTTTCAAGCAGGAAAATCTAATGAGAAAGCAGAAAACAGACAGTTTTATCAGTGCCTTTGTACTACTACCCAAGGGAAAAAACTTGAGAAGACAGTGCTCTTCTTTCTCAGTCCCGCTAAAACCGCTAAAACCCCTACCCTATTTGTGACCAAAATCTGCGACTTTCCCTACCCTGTTTATGACCTGACCAAAAATTTGATAATATTTATGACCAGACCCTGTTTCAGATCTGCTTTATTATTTCCCTAGTTCAGACCAATGTTAAAGTCAATGATTATCTGCTTTTATTAGTTAGGTGACAAGACTGCAAAACGAGATCGTCCAAAATCCACATAATGTACGTTTTTCAAGTGGTTCGCATTTGTTTTCTATGGCCCGCTCGCGGCTCAAGAATATGTAATTCAAGTTATGGATTATTCAGACGGAATTTACAAATAAGAGTCGTACTCGATACGCCATGAGCATCATAATGGGGTGTGCGGACCTCTCAGAAAACAGACTTCCGTGTTCACATATAATTTTTCTGAAGTTCCCATATATATCCCAATGGCTGGACTAGGATCGTTCCTCTGTGTCCCTTATGCTTTCTTGGTAATATTAGCATTATACTAACGTTCTCTACAATTTCCAAAACAAGTCAGTTACTAACAGCTTTTCATTAAAACGAAAGGTGCTTCTTCATTCTGTCTTTTCAGTCACGCCGTACATCCTAATGTTTGGTCGTTCTGTGCGTCCTGTGGCAATTTATTACTGCTGACCGCGCCACACATGTAACGCATGCCCATCAATAGTTCGTTGCTAAGTATACGATTGGAAGGGAAGGCTTAACTTCCGAGCATTCGATGAGCAATTTCTTTAACAGAAGTGTTTTGTATGTACGGCATGCAATAATCTCCTGATACAACACAATGGAGATAATTTAGGATTTTTCCTGAATGGGGATTTATCGTTGAATGGACGCATTTGGCATATCACAGCGTCTTAAACAGATACGCCAGATAGGCCATCAATTTGCCGGTCAAGGAAGAACGAAAACAGAAAGGAAGCTTATGGAAAATTCTCGAAATCCATTCAAATACGCTTTTTGTTACAAAAAAAAATGTCTGACTTCTAAACTCATTGCGTTGGTAAAAAGAAAAAGAAAGAAACTAAGCCCACAGCTTCACTAGCGTAGTTAAGCTCGTTACATGTGAAGCTCAGGCTTAGAAATCTATCCAGAGACTGAGTTTCAGACCCACCAATCTCCGTTTCTTATGTCTGGTCAGTGAAGATCATTTACTGTTTACCTTTGTAAACGCCAGAGGCCAAAACAGTTGACATCAGTGAAACGAGCTAAACTAAGCCAATGAATGTTCTCGTTTAGTTCAACGTTTGGTCCCCGCAGTTGCGTTTGCCATCGGTTGGATTTGAAATCGTTAAACGTGCTAATATCCTTTCGGTTTGTTTACTGTAAGGAGTTGGTAAACGCGAGAAAGTGGTGTCCTCCGAGACAGCCGTGTAACGTTTTTGTATTCGTTGGTTTGAAGCTTACCTTAAGATTCCGAATTTCCGCTTTATAAAATTTTCAATGAAGACTCCCAAGGAAAGCCGAAATCACAGTGCGCTCAGCGTTTCACCGGATTTCTTCGTGGTTTTTAACTGCAGTCTACAGTCTGATTTTACCATATAATAGGTAGCTCTTAATAAACGTTTGCGGTGAAAGTTTGCTTTGGACACCAAATTGTTAAGGGCGAGATTGCGATTGGGTAAGAGAAAGATAATTGAATTAATTCATCAAACTTTCCGCAACGTTTGCGGTGGTCATTAAGTCAGGCAATGTGTGGTCCCTGCTTTCAGAAGAGGAAAAGATTGCAAGGTAACCTTCGTTCACTAAAATATTCCTGCAGCTAAGTTTACTCACCCTAAATACGGTGGACACAACTAGAAATAAAACTCAGGTTCGAAGAAAATTTTCTAGGAGCTTTCTAGATCAGCAAAGGGGTATTGTAGTTTTTGCTTTAATTTTTACTCTTCTACTTAGTACTGCAACAGCTATTGACAGTAAGAAATCTCAGTTCCGGAACGGCACGCAAATAAAGACAAAATATATTTGCGACCACACCACCAGGTGAAATTTTTTAGAAACCGTTTTTGGTTTCGTTCAGAAAGGTTTTACTTAAATTCTTCGTCTCTATAAAATAGAAACATCTCTACGCTGTTTTCAGTGAATAACAGAAGCTTTTAAAGTGGATCGGCTTAAAAGCAGATACATTTTCATGCAAGATATGTTTTGTCTAATTGAGGTGTACTTCACTACAGAATGACGTATGATTTAACACTAAAATTTTCCTCTTAAGAAGCTGTAGCAAAAAAATGGAAATTAATACCTTCTAGCATTCAAACATAGATAAATAATGGTACGCTTTTGCTTTTTATAATTCATGTGGATTAATTAAGACGCTGTAGGGGTAAATTCATTTTTTGGCAGGTGGTAGTGTTTAAGGTGGAGATTTACGACTTGCTCGACGATTTTGAAAGCGCAGCTAACCAAGAAGAGAAAAGTGGAACAAATGGCGTCAAATTAACAGTGCAAGAACCAAACGCTTCAATCGCACACTTTTATCCATTTTTTCGAGAGGCACGGTAATTGAGTCGTCAGCTGTTTGAACGTCGCATGAGGAGGCCTGGATTTGAGCCCTGGTTATGTCATTGTGTTGATTCCCAAACCAAGAAATAACTGTACTATACTTCACCCAGGGGTAAAAATGGTTTCCGTTGTTACTGCGCAAGCGGTAATTCTGCAATGGACCGTACATTTCATCCCGAGGGGTGTGGAGCGGGGTTGACTGACAACACCCCGGAGCATGAGCATCATAGATGCAATTATGCCGACCTATATATCAGTGCATATACAAGAACAGGCATAGAATCATTGATCATTTTATGGAACTTCTTACCGACAGTAATATTCGTAAAAACAAAGATCTGTTAAGGCTAACCCGTGTCACAGTGAACTGGAGTAAACAGTAAGTGTGCTTTCACATTCTGGAAGAATGGGACAAGTAGCAATACAACGAACGTTTGGATCAATTTCGCATAGAAATGGAACATTTTTTATATTCATCATTTTTTTCTTTTCTTTCTGTAATAAGTTCTTACTTCAATTAATTTTTAGTCTTGTAGTAGCTTTCTGAAAACCACGTTTTTGAGAAGGTTTCCCTAAAATATGGAAAATGGAAGGAGAAAAGCACGTTTGAGAAAATAAAAATCTCGGCTATCTGTTCTTCGCCCCCTTTTTGTTTCTTTCATTACTGTCCTAACTTCCGCAGAATTTCATCTCAATTCGCTCATCCAACGAACCCGGTGTTGTCTGAGAAGACGGTACAACTCGCAAATTGTTCTAAGCCAATCAAATTCAACACTTGTTTGCATGTGTGCTTTTTATGCCAAATTTTCTTTAAGAAGAAATATTATTAAATATCAGGATAATAGATTTGGGGGTGGGGGATGGGAAGATTTCTATTCAAAATAAAGTCTTCAGTGATTATTTTCTCTCTCAGCTTTGCGTGATTTTCCGAATTAAAAGGACAAGCGCACAGTTTCTTCCCTTCATTTTCGTCGTGTTGTCCCCAAATCTGCCCGGGTGGCTGAGCCATCGGGAAACATATCTTGTATACATTTATTTCAAAGCGAGGAAGAAAAAAATAAGACTAAAAAATATATAATTATAAAAAAGGTAACAAACCGAAAAAAAAAAAAAACACCAAAATCCGAACTTTTACACATACCGAATCTGGAATCCATTCTACGATTTTCAGTTGATTTGTGATCCACATTGTTTTCGAAATCTGCTATTCCTCTCAGTGTATCCTTGAAACCGGCGAAAAGACAAATCTATCGATTCTTAAATCGATTTACTTCCTTCCCCCAACCCACCCCCTCTACATTTTCTGAACGTTTAAAGAATTGAGTTTGTATCTTGCAGTGGGTACTAGCTATTAAAACAAAAATTTCTTATAATATTACTATAGTGACTGAGTGGTACCATTAGCTGGCTTATAAATCGTTGAACGAATGTTCGACTGCTTAAAATCTGGAAAAAAGGATTATGTATGATTGAGTCCGCCTAAGGTGATGCGATACATTCGACTCGGCACTGGTATACTTTTTATTAGTAAACATCTGGTCCAAATATCAACCTTAAAGTGGAGAATTGAAAGGTCTCTCGGGTCGAGCTAGCTAAACGTAACAAAATGCCAAAAAAGGAAGCTATTGGCAAAACTATATTAATTACTTTATATTGGCTTATCGTGTACTGGCTTGATATCGTAGCAGGGGCCATTTCCATGGCAGATTTGAAAACCTTTAGTTTTATTTTTTCAAAAGTGCATAAATTATATACATATATATATCTATATATATATTTATATATAAATATAACTTTGTTCTTTTACAGTGTAGCGTTACTTAAATTGACGAAGCGCAAAATGCCACTTTCATTGATCCTGCTTTAGAAGCAAAGCTGCTAGAATTGCCTGAAGTTGGTCTACTCAACTCTATTCCCCAAGGACTTGAACGGGAGTTGTTATTTCTAAATTTACCTCTTCCTATTCGTAAACTGAACAATTCTACTCCAGCAAACACCATAATCTGAAATCATTGAACGAAAACTAAGAATTACTTACTGTTATCTCCTTATCTTTTCCAAGAAGTGAAGGTCTTCTGATTGTTTTGGTTCAAACGTTCAACGTTCTCAGTTCCAACAAAGCGGAGAAAAGAAGCAAATTTTCGTTGCTTTATTAATGCAAGAAGATGAACTGAAAATTTATCAAAGTCGCAGCGCAATACGGAGTCTAGGCTTCGGCGAGCGAAGTGCGGCAAATAACAACAACCATACTAATGCTGTATATATTCGTGTCCAGTGTTGGCGTATTTAGCGGCCACTCGCTGTTCTGGCTTGAAATGCGCTAGACACAATCAATAACTTTCAGTGCTGACCGGTAATTAAGAATGAATTATCTTCGTTATCCTTTCCTCTGTAAGCAGTTCCGAATTTTCGGCGCAGGTGACTGCGCTTTTAGGCTTTTATTTTTCCGAAAAAAGCTTACTATCAAATTTATAAAAGTGAATAAAATCTGTTTTGCTGTTTTCCCTTAAGCTTTCTTGGGCGTCTTCATCGAACAATCTAGTGTGCACCTACGTTAAAGTACTCGTTTCTACTGTAATTCTACTAGTAGAATGCTTACCTGGTGCCTTCCAATTGATATGATGCTGAGTGAATCGAGTTAACGTTTTCACAATTTCGACTTGAACTTCAACCTCAGTTAAATTATGTTATAAGCGACCTCTTGATTGTGTTGTTAGGGATTAATTTCCAGGTACTCAAAATTAAACGGAATATCTTGAGAGGAAGTGGTTAATATAATCCTTTTGTAGTCCTTATTTCTAACTTTGTCACAGGCGCCTGTATTGCATGTGCTCGAGAATGCATCTGTTATAAGTTTTAGCCGTACGCTTTTCATTTCTTACAATTGTTTTTGGTAATGACATGCATGTAAATTATGCTGTGTACAAGTAAAGTTGTTGTTTTTGCTGCAATTTTCAGTTGAATTCTTGCCACACAATAAAATCATCCTTTTTAAAGGATTAAGGAGGATTTCAATATGAATGCTATTAAGAAATTCTTAACGGTGCTTTTCAGAGATTTGTATTTTTCAAGGAGGGTCTAATTGCAATGGTCAAGTTTATTTATTTATTTAATTCATTTTTGGAGGGTCAATGTCAAGTGAAGTTTTCCGATCAGCTTAAAGATTCGCGCAGTTCTGCATTCAGTTCACGTACGGCACGCCTCTTGTATAACAAAGAATCTCAATAGTGTTAAGCTTTGTTATAACAGTCAAATAGCCCGCTTGAAATTTTACTAGCAATCGTCAAAAAGGAAGTAATCTCCCGTGTAGAAAAAAAAAACAGTTTTTATAAGCTGTTAAACGCCTTCACGGTCTTGCAGTTCCTCAGCTACTCAGGCCATCGCTTCAATTTGAAAAACATCATGATTTGCGGCGTGAAAAAGTTTTATTAACTGAATTGTCTTCAGCAATTTTAAATTGCTTTTTCGACAGTTTTTCGATTTTTGATAGCAACGGAAAAACTCTCCATCGGGATCTTTGGTTTGAAAGGCCCAGTAGAACGATTCTTTTTTTAAGTGAGCTAGAAATGAAATTACAAGATTTGAATGTTACTTTTATTAGTGTTGCAACGTAGAAAAGCAGCCCGTTTAAATATTTAATGTTGTTGATTTCTCTTTATAGTTTCTAGGCATAACCGTCTAATCAAATCGCTCCGGATTCCAGTTTTGCAGAACGTTCATATTCTCGACATGCAAAGGAATCGAAGTATTAGTAAACGTTGCAACTGCAACATTAATCAGAAAATAGAGGGTTCAATAAACAGCCTAAGAATTCTCCAAAAGAGTAAATAGTACGTATCAAGAATCCTTTGTTGCATGTATTTCCTTGCTATATCTAATTTCACATTCTTTCGGTAAATGGCGGCAATTCAGACACTTATTTCAACAATTGTACATTGTAAAGTGAGACACATAGTACTGCGCAAATTAGAGGACTCATGCTCTCTTGTACCTCAACAGTGAACTGTTCAGTAGTTTTGCAGAGAATGGTCACACTGCATGGTTTGATTCACAGATGAAAATGTTAGAACCACACTGTATAGTAAAACAAACAGTACCACGGTACAGTATTGTTCAGTAGCTTTACAAAGAATGGTCACACTGCATGCTTTGATTCACAGATGAAAAGATTTGACTGACCATACTGTATAGTAAAACAAACAGTACCACAGTACAGTACTGTTCGGTAGCTTTACAAAGAATGGTCAAACTGCATGGTTTGACACACAGTTGAAAAATCCATACTGTACTTTCAAACAACGACTACGAATTACCAGTACCTTTTAAAACGAGTCGCTCAAGGAAGAATGGCCATACTGCATGGACATATGAATTACTTTTAGAAAGTGGAAACTTCGAAATAAGCTGCAAGGCTCCGTTGGTTTTGTTATAACGAACTGAGTGTAGTATATTAGGCGGCCAAGTGCATGTTTTCGACTTGCCGGTCATGGTGTGGCGAGGTGTAATTTTTACAGAGGGATACAGACGAACCTTGCTACTTTTAATTCGGTTATCTCGAATTCCCCGTTATCTCGAGCTCAAACTCATTTCCCTTGGATTGTTTTTTTAGTCATTCACTATCGGTTATCTGAGACGCTATCTCAAAGTATTTTTCGTTCCCTTAAGAATTCGAGATATTTAATTTTGCATGTACACTTGGGATTTGAATCTGATAATGAAACTAAAAAACGTTTGCAAGTTTTTTTTTTTTGAGTTCCTTTATGCAGGATAATTTTGTGAAATTGTATCGATATTTTTCTTTCCTAGTATTGTTTGGCAGTGATGGTGATTTAGCATAACTATAACTGCAAATTTGGGGTCAATAAAGAAACTGAAACTCATTGCTCGACGTCGGCTAAAAAACTCATAATCTTAAGACGATTTATAGGCTCATTAATGTATTTGCCAGCTAAGAATTGCCATGATTACACCCTAACAGTTGGAAATGTTCACTAATTACTAAGTATGCAAATTCTCGAAACGCTTTAAGTCGGACTGTATAGAGCTTAACAACTTCAGTAGGAGACTGAAGCCCGGTTCAAACTGACGTCGAATTTGGCATTTGTCGAATCTAATGCAAATGAACAAATCTATTGTTTTCCCTAATTTGCTTTAGATTCGGCGCATGTAAAGTTCGACGTTTGAACCGGACCTGAATCTCGCTGCACGCAAGTCAAATGAGGCAGCCATGAAACTTAGATCCGTCGTATCAAAAATAGCTTTTTCACTGAGCCACCGTCTAAATCTAGTCGGTCTACTTCACGGCGCACTCAGTTTCTACATCAAAACATCTATGATGATATTTTGCCAAAGCGTTAATTATTTGAGAGATTTGCATTTTTTTGCATTCATAAGAAAACCTGACTACCAGTCTTGACTGAGTAAATTGAAATATGAGTATTGGCTATTTCTTATGATTCTACTTCTCGTGATACACAGACGGGCACGTCGCCCAGCAAGGTTCGCTTATCTTTTTCCACAGTCGCAAATAAAAGCGCTTACAACAAGATTAATTTTCTAATTAAAGAAAAGCATTTATACTTAGGTCTCCAGCTTAATTTGAAAAAAAAAAACAAATTTCGCATATAGTAAATTCAACGAATTTCATTGCCAACCCGAGAGTAATTTTTTAGCAATTACTGACGCTATCGTTACTCGCGTAGACTGCTTGTTCCCCAACTGTTGTTTTCATTTTCTTCATGGGAAAGCATTGAATCTGCGGCTACCCCATACTTAAACTTTAATTTTTTTTAATTTGGCCACGTTAACAGTTTATTTCAAGAATCATTTGTTGTTTTTAATGTTAGGCTCACCACCAGAACAACTTGACCTACTGCGATCTACCGCCATTGATTAAGTAAATATTTTTCGAAATATCTTGCTTTTCACCAGCGTGGAAGCGCGATTCTTGCTCGTACAACTGTTATTCGTTTGTGATGTTAAACTCTTGGAGCAGATTGCCTTTTATCGCTTGTTCCAGCTTCATTTTAAATTCACTAGTTTCTCAACAGTTGAACTCATCTGAATTAGCATGAGGCAAAGTTTTGTTGCCCTTACCGGAAATATTTTAATTTCTCGTACATTTGTCTCAATTGAATCACTTCTTCTGATGGTTGACTCTTTCAACTTAAACTCGCTAATGCAATCTTTTAAAAAGAGCTTGGCCGTCTCCTGCGATAATATGGTATCCACGATATCAAGGGTTGTCCAAGCACGTTTTACTGATTTCATGAATGTTAACATTACCTGATACATAGCCTTTTGGCCAAGAAGAAATCGTATATCATATATGCACCTTGAAGAAGCGAGTGTCATGACTGCACTCAGTTTGAGAAAAGTTAAGTCCGCGCGTTCTTGTCCCCTAAACAATGATAAGTCCCTAAGTCTTGTGCCCCTCTCCGACTTAGCATTATCTCATTTTCTGTAATGAATGCTAAGTGGAGGAAAAGTAAAATACAAAAAAAGTAAAACACAAGTCCGCTTACCGTTATACTCACACTGCCGTCAAGCCTTATCTTTACTCAAAACAGCGATCTTTAGCCTACTCGTATATAACAGCAAGAGTGGATTATAAGATGAAAATCACTCGGTATGTGGTATCTAGATAAAAACAAACACCTACTACTAATCAAACAAAATAGGTTTTCGCATGCATGATTGTATGCTGGGGTCTTTAGACTTAAAAGCCGGCTTTCCCGCTCTTAATATTCCCCCACGTCAGCGCAGGGTGCAATTAGTGAGGACCGGCAGTAGGAATGAAAAAGTAGCAGACAGAATTAATTATTACATGGAAGCGGTCACAAAAAGTGCAAGAAACATCAGTGAAGCCGTTAAAAAAGACTGTATTTCAATTTCCGACCTATAAGAAGAAACTTGAAAACTTACAAAAACCTTGGTTTACTCTTTATAACTTGGCTGACACGGTTCGAAATGCTATGTTCCAGAAAACCTGCGTACCTTTCGACAATACATCGTTTCAAATTTCACAAAGAAATTTACACAAGCTACCAAATTTACTGTCGTGGGATGTTTACATTGTCAAGCATACTAGTAAGAGTCCTCATTGCTCCTGCAGCCACTGAATTCGTATTTTCCAAACTAAAGTGTTGTTCTTAACCCTTCCAGGCTTGCAAGTTCTGAGCAGTAAATTGTCCTTCGTGACTGTCATACTCTTACTTATATGTTAGTGTGGCGAGTTTAGGGTAAGGTCTGAGTGCTTCGAATACCGGCGTCTTTGTTTGCATAAAACAAATAATTGGTGGCATATGTTTGTTGAGAGTTGTCCCAGTACACACGAGCCGAGATTCCAAAGTGAAAAGTGCTATTTAGCTATTTAACCAGAGAACACTGTACACATGTTTAGCTCTATGCTCTGACCTTATTACAAGATGCATGCAAATGATCTGCCTGTATTCGGGCATGTCCTTAAGCTTAGTTTACATTGACTTAGACTAAATATACACAACGAATATGCATTTTGTTGAAAACAGTCAGAAGTGAGCACGTATGAACCTTAAAGATTCCTGAGTTTTTGTGAACATTTTCTTGTCACAACCATGAAAAAGTACTTCATGTTTATGATAAAAAAAGAAAATTGTTCATTACAGTGAATAGGGAGTGATTTGATTTAAGGATATGATTATTTGTCGCACTAAATTGAAAGTAACTCTCAAAGTTAATCCCCTGCTTTGCCAGCTATTTACCTTGTGTGTATAGTGCCACGGGGCACACATTTAATGTACCCATAAACTTTCTCCTGAATCAAATGGAAATTACAAATAACGATCAACTCTTGTAGCTGGCAAATTGTAACTTTGCTTTGGTGATGGCACCGCCAACAGAATAATGCCGGAAGCAGTTACGCATTGAATTTTAAAAGGAAGTAGGCGATTTGCGAAGGGAGAAAAAAAAAACATAGGGATATAGGGAATAGGGATTTCCGATGGAAGCAGGAGTAAATACCTCTTATTAATCGAGTTCGAGGTCCGTACTGTAAAATACGGACCGAGTTTTTTCCCGTCGATTTATGGCCCGCGCGCTTCGCGCTTGGGCCATAAATCGACGGGAAAAAACGAGGATCCGTATTTTACAGTACGGACCGAGAAAACGAGGTTAATAAGATATTTATTATATCTCTGGAGTCATTTTGGCGACCAAAACAAACTTTAGCGGGCCGTACAGTGAAGTACGGCCCGCTAAATCGACCAATCACAGCGCGCGTACTAACTGAGAGATATAATAATTACAGTTATTGGACCAGGCCTGACAGGTCGTGGACCTGGAGCAGTCTGTCTTTCTGTCCCAGATCTTCTGCCCGGACAATGGAGCAATGATTACAATCTCGTTCCCAGTGCCCGCATCCCCTTGACCAGTGGTAGGAGAAGGCGACCAGGTAGTTACTTCATAAATCGTACGACATAATGTACGATATATGAAGTAATTTCCAGTTAGGGATATGATGTGCTCTATATGAAGTAACTTTAGACGGCACCGTTACCAACCGCTGGTCAAAGGGACGCGGGCTCTGGGAACGAGATTGCAATAATTATGGAACTGATGATAATACAAATTCTTCTCTTTTCACACGACTCGGAAGGCTCGGATCGTTGTTTAGTCTTTGTAACGCGACTTGCACTGCACCTTGTAGGGGGACGTTGGTAAACAGCGACTCTAATCGAAGGATACCATGACCTCGTCTTTTTTTATATTTTCTCTGCTGATGACGGAAGCGAATTCCCGTTTTTCAACAACAAAAGTCCACAAGATCAATGCACCTCTAAGAACCATAGTGTCCAGAATTAGTTAACACCTTTGCTTACGACTTATCACGATTCTTAGCTAAAATCTTGTCTCCTGTTACAGCATGTACCTCCGACCTCACATACGGTGAAAAACCCAGGGGAATTCGCGTCCGTACAGACCATATAGCGCTCGCGCCCAACAAGATGGCAGATCTCCTGAATTTCGTCCAGTGATCCACGTATTTCAAGTATAATGGATCGCTCTACAAACAACAGGAAGGTGCACCGATGGCAAGTCTTGTTTCCGCCGTTGTCATTGCTGATCTTTATATGGGGGTGTTTGAAAAACAAGCCATAGCAACCGTTCCCGAAAAATCGAGGATCTAGAAACGCTATGTAGATGACACCTTCACCATCATAAAACGTAACGACATGGACAATTTTTAATTCCTGGATCACCTCAACCAACAGCACCCATCTAACCGCTTCACCATGGAGACCGAGAACCACAACAAGATCGCTTTCTTTGATGACTAGGGAACCAGACGGCAGACCACACCACCGTCTACAGGACTGAAGCCCACGCACACCGACCAGTACCTAGGGTATGATTCACATCATCCACAATCAATAAAACACGGTATTGTTAAGTGCGTACTGTGACCGGGCCAAACATATCATCACTAAACCATCGGGAACAGCACAGGAAAAGAAACATCTATCGACAGCAGTCCTCATCGCTAACGGTAATCTCCCTTCCAGCAAACAAGATGGCGTAGTCTACAAGATACCACGAGAATGCTATAAAATCTACATCGGGAAAACGGGACGACCTATGCATGAAAGAATAAAAGAATACGACAAAGCAATCCGCCTAACTCGAACTCAGAACTCAGTCGTTTCATAACACGCCAACAAAACCGGGCACAAGCCACTTTGGAAAGAAGTCAAGTTTATTGATCGTGATAACCACTGGTACACGAGGAAGGTGAAAGAGGCAATTCACATCAGACTGTACCCTAATAACATCAACAGGGATAGAGGAATTGAATTCCAGAAGCGTGGATGCCGACAATCAAGAAACACCACAACAAACATGCGACGAACCAGCGGACCCATGAGGAAAACACAGCGGACAGGAACAAGATCAGGATCGAAACGCACCAATCAGAGCAGACCACACAGCCACATTATATGGTGGGCCGGAAACAGTCAACCCCATCGCCTGAAGAAGACTAGCAGTATAAAGCAGTCGAAACGTCACGATCAACACCCAGTGATGACATCGGGTGACAAAAGAAGAATTTATATTATCATCACATTTTTCGCGATGAACGAGTGTAGCTAAATGTCGTGGGTAGTGGGTTGTGGGTAAATGTCATGGGAAAAAAATTAGAAAACATAAAATATAGGGAAAACTAAAAACTATAGAAAAACGAAACAAACGGATTATGGCACATCAAAGGAACCGATGAATCCACTCTGGAGAAGGATTCATCGGTCCTTTTGATGCGCCATGATACATGTGATCTCTGATCACAAATCCAAATCCGAATCATACCAAAAATAACGCAACATAAGTTTTTGGAACAGGCACGCATTACCTGGTAGAAGGGCATCGGGAATTCAGATTGCGACTGTTCTAATAAACGTACTAGAAATCGCCCGAGTACTTATACGCCTCACAAATTGGCAGAAGACAATTCATTGTCGAATGATTATGTACTTGCAATGAAACTGAGGGGATCGAAACTTTGGAAGTTTTTCTTCACGCTTTACAGAAAGCACGAAGTAATTTCTAGCCTGCATTCAACACGTAATCAACGTTTTTGTACGATTGCTTCAACAACAATGGTTATATTTCTAATTTATATTAACCAGCTAATTGATCTATATTTTCCTGGGTCGCGTTCCGTTAAACTGAGTGTCGTACCGTTTTCAACTTTACTACACGTGGCAGGAACTCTTCACTGAATGCCTTCAAGTAATAGCAGAGGCGACCCAGTATGTTAATTACACGGAAAAATATTTGTGCTGATTTCGTTGCGTATTTGAAAAAATAAAACTGTAGTTGTGTTGGTATACAAAGACGGTGATTTGCGGATGAAGAGAAGTAGGAAAATGGCGTGAAAAGAAAAGGAATAAATAGTTCCTTTTTCATATAATTCAGATAGACTTGACAAGCTGTTTTTTTGGTTACGTTAAATTCATCTACTACTTTAATTAAACAGCAAGATTTGGATTGGTGTCTTTTTTATACCAGTTCCTTAACCAACTTATTGCTCAGGCTTGTAGGGATAAACCTGTAGTTTGTTTGTGTGTTTTTTTCTCCCGCAACAACTACTTCGCTCTACGTTCACGTATTGAGCACTGTTTTACGGTTAATCAACTTTTACAATTTATATATATATATAGCTTTTCCATATCGATCTTGAATGTTTTCAGGCTCCACTATCCACGACTCGCGACACTTACCTACACTCATAAACAACAACCAAACAAGGATGAGGAAATCCCTTACCTTGGTCCACTTTGCCCTACTTTGCCCTTTTAACTTCCTGGCTATTCGTATATTTCCATATAGGCATCACCGGTCATCAATATTGACATCTTAAAACCAATATCAGGGATCATTCAAGTCAAACATGAAACTTAATATTCACAAAACAGCGTCTTTGTCTTATTCTTAACATTCAAGACATGAAGCGCGCCCTATGGATTATTGAGAATGGACTGAATTTATTCCGGGTGGGTGGCATAAATTTTTCTATACATTAATGCCAGAATTAAGCTGATTAGTCTCACCTTCGCCTTGGAGTTGTTTTATAAACAAAAGATATCGATGGGTTTCGAGATGTTTTGCGAGTGACTCCTTCTTAGTCAAAGCGCATCATCGCTTTTATCTTTTATCTCTTTCATCTCACGATGCTACAGCTTCCTTAAAAGACCCTTTTTATAAACCTATATTTTTAGTTTCAATTTCCCATCGATGCAACACACGTTTCTTTAATTTGGAAACTAACTCCTTTCTGTGTTATAAACAAACTAATTCTTCTTTGAAAGATGGAGTTGAGTTAGTGACTCGGCGTTAACGTTAGAAATATACCCACCAGAGTTTAACGTCTTTTTCGGCTGAAGTACTTGTAAAAGAAAGGCGACGTCAATCAATAGACGAGGATTAATTACTGAAGAGAATCTATATCCATATAAACATAGCATAAAGGAGAAATATCTAACTGTTTTTATGAAAATAAAATTGTCATAGCCCAGTTGCGCTGAAAATTCAAGATCAGGGCAGGACATCTGCAATGCAAGGAGCCTCAGTGGCCGGCGCTAAGTGCTGGCAAAAATTAATGTCCGTAATATGCACGCGATAAGTTGAAGTAGCTTCGAAGGTTCTTGAAATGTTTGAGTTACCGAGTTAAGCATTCACACGGCTGAGATATTCAAAAGTCCATCATTTTGAGGGTATCTGCTTGGATGTCAAACCGCACTACGCTTTGTATATATCAACGCTTGGGTAAACTGAACCACACTTTAGTGGTTATAACATTCGATGCCTGAATGTAAGCAATGGGCTGCCGGGTGCTGCGTAGTCTGATAGTAACAGCCCAGGACAACCATTTGTACAACGTTTGGGGTGACAATAAGAGCTTTGATTTCCTTGATATTAAACATTTTCTAGAAATGTCGAAAATTTTGGAATAAACTAATGGTAGGTCGCGGACATCATACTAGAATATTTCCCAAGG
Organism: Ricordea florida; assembly: GCA_949710005.1. Lineage (NCBI taxonomy): Eukaryota > Metazoa > Cnidaria > Anthozoa > Corallimorpharia > Ricordeidae > Ricordea > Ricordea florida. Next base: position 7,154,675 of record OX453273.1, on the reverse strand, counting down.
GTTATTGAGAGCTGTCTATAATTGATTGCGAAGTAGCCGGAAGATACAGCCAAACAACGAATAGGAAGCTAGAAGAAACGTATGGAAAGATTTAGGAATTGGAAACTCAACCGAGACGTACCTGATTGAAAGTCGAAGTTTGATAGAAATTCAGCCGAGTTAAAATGTAATGAGAAAAACGAGGCCAAATGCTCAATCTTTAACTTCAAAGCCACACATCAGGGTTCGCTTATCGCTATGGAAATGGCGACGCTCCAAACACAAGTAAAGGCCAGGTATTTGTCTTATTCCTTTGTTAAAATAATATGGAGAAACGTAATCCATTACTGTCAAACCATCTGGCATCAATTGACTTCCTCCCGTACTCAACTGAGCGGAATCAAATCCTGTGCCAACTCAAGTGTTTTATATGAATAAGTTAAAAGTAGTTGGTGGTTAAGGCATGTAGTGTAGTCTAACAGCACTTTACATCCAGTAAGAATCTCAATTTAACTGATATTCTGCTCATTTTTGGTCATAATTCGGTGTGCATCTGTAAATTTAGCCCTTCAGGCGATCATAAATTGTTCCTCTAACGCCAACTGAAGGAGCATATCAGATGGGTTAAGTGAAAAGACGAATGTAGCCAGTTATTTCATTCGGAGTTTTCCTAGGACACTGCAGCAAAAATTGAAAACGTTAGCCAACGTTTTCAAATTGCAAACCATTTTTATTCTTCAAAACGTTATTTACCAAACAAGTGGGCCTCCTGTGGCAAGAGTAGGTCCCCCGTAGCACCTGCTATGTTGTGCACCGGCGAGTCTGTGATGGACAAGCATCCCATCCAAGGGGGGTGGGGGGATGTAACAATACTCCCAGGTGTTAATGCTACTGACTGAAACAGGTATAAGCTCTAGCCATGTACTGAGATTTAAGGTTCGTATGCAGATTCCACGACTGCAGGAGCCCATCAAGACTGTCATTATCAAGAATTGTTTTCATCAAATTTTTAGTGGTGATTCTGCAAGGTTCTTGATGCTTTGAAGCTGTGTTTCTATAAGCGCTACACTATACATATTGTCATGGGTCATTATTTCGCTGGGGGTAGGGGTACTATTTCTTGGGGGTTAAGGCCACATTTTCTAGCCGCGTCACTGGGGAGGGCCATTTTAAAATAACAATCTTCGAGGGATGTTTATGATAGTTTTGGATTATAATTTTTTACTTCGACTTTGAACTCCGATTTCTCTTGATTTGAGTCCTGAACACCTGAACTCCCAGGGTACCACCTAAGCGGTAAGATATAGCGTATTGCGATATAAAAAGTCGGCATGTATACCCATTTTCTAAAATACTTCATATCTGTGTCTGTTTCGAAATACAAAGCTCATACAAAGTAAAAAAATAAAATGCAGCACGAGAGGAAGTCACGAGAAACAACACTGATAAATCTTGTTGAAAACACTGGATGTCATTCGTTAACAACTGTTTTATTATTTTGGTTTACTATTTTGGGAAGGGTCACAATTTTTTAATGGAGTAAGGCAGCGTCAGAATTTTTAGACCCTTCAAGGGGGAAACATTTTTTTCTAAACTTCTTGCTCAGTTAAGCAGCTCTGCTCCCTTCTTTTCTACCTCCCTCAACACCCCCACCCCCCCCCCCCCCGCCAAATGGTCCCTAATCGATCTACGGATTTAACTGATACTTGGCAAAACAGGAAATCACAATGAATCACAGCCAATAGCAGATAGCAGTTACCTGTAGTTGCTGGCTCTCAATCAAACGTTAGAAATATCTTACCGACTCACCTTAACTGATGACGAAATTCTTTCTACTTTCCGAGTGTTGTAACAAATGTTCTGGAACAAAAATCATATAAAAGCTATAAGTACTGAAATGTTCGAGATGTGAATTGGACTAATGTACCTGCAGAAATATATACGGTGTCTTAAGTTCCAAAGTAGATAAAGTGTATGAAAACGTAATAAACATTCAAGGTATTCTATAATTCAAAATAGAAATTGTTTCAAGGCGCGTTCCGGCTTAAACCTCTTAGTCCGGAAGATTAGCAGCAAAAAATAGCGGAATTGTTCAAATAAGTGATACAAGTGTGAAATTTTCAGAATAAGTGCCTTTTAGCTTGTAGATTCGAATATCATGAAGCTCCCATCTGGATCCTAATCATAAGTATATGTTTTAAGACGGTTTTGCGTGCGGTCAGCGGTTTGGTACAGCAGGCTCATAGCTAGTCTTGTTTATGCACTAAACGTAATGATATTATGCACAAAATGCCCTGTGATAATTGTGACAATCATATTTAGCTTAATAAAATTTAAACAGTGGCCTTTTAGCAAAGTTTAAGTGTTTTATTTGAAAACAAAAATCGCTGTGAGCGCGGAACGCCTGACACATCGGTTCCTGGGTTTGAGTAAGGAACGCCTGATTGATTTTTCCCGCGTACAAACAAGCTGTTTTAAGTTGGAATAACTCATGAGGAGATGGATCGTACACGGCATTGTATCAACTGGAATTTGTGTGCTTTATGCCAACTTGAGAATACAAGTGAAAAGCTAGTTTCTCCGGTTAATGATAAAAGAAAAGATCGTGGATCAGGATACAAACGTTTAGCCGATAATCTACCAAAGTTCGAAGAGTTTGGCCAGCTGCCTATTCAAGTGCCCTTGTCCCTCCTGGACGAAGGAGGGGGAATTGAAGAAACACTCCGATCTCACCAAGAATCGTGGCACAAATCATGTTTCAATAAATGCAGCAGTGCAAAGCTGACCAGAGCTCAGAAGAGGAAGCATGCTGAGGTCAGTGAGGACGACTCTGATGAGGAGACTTCTACACAACCGAGTCCGATCAAAACTAGACGTACCTCTCTTGGAACAGCAGCCAAGTCTTCGACCAGGAACAGAAGAACGAGATAATTCAAGGGGACGGTGGAGCAGTAGGGCTAACAGAAAGTCCCACGGCCCTTGGACGGTGGATGATAGCAGGACCCGAAATAGCAAGAGCAGTCAGAGAATTTGAGAACACATATGACGGAGGGAAACCTGGTGACACTCGTCACCATGAACAAGTCCCATCTGTTCAGAAGGCTTTTGCTAAAGACGTTAAAAGCCTGATCAGTGTAATTGAACAAATAGGGAACCCATTCTGCGAAGACAGTGCCGATCTTCCTGTATTGGACACTATGGAAATCCTGCCTAAATGTGTAGAAGCTGTTTCAGGAGCCAAGATGATAGGACAGTCAATGTGTGACAAATATGTAAAGGAGCGGCTTAATATGCACATCACAGATACTATACAACGATGCAACCTACCCTTGTTTGGCACCCCTGAGAAACGCCAATCACGTAAGACAGGTTATGAAGTTGCTGATCTCAAGAGTGACTGCCGACTCTTTTTCAGGTTGTATATTGCTTGCCAAGCAAGAGAGGGAAACCTCGAAGAATTTTTCAAACACGAAAATAGTTCAAGTCCGTCTGCACTTTCATGTCATGGCAAGATGCGTACAGGGCAGAAATCGGAGCTTATCACATGTGTTGAGGGCAGCACAACGGTTGAACGTCCTTCGGTTAATGCAGTTGTCTTAGACGGTGCAGCCATTGTGAACATGCTTCCACCTGGTAAGTGCAAGACCTTTAAGGAGTACGCAGAAACTGTCTTCCTCCCATACATCGTCAACTTTCGCGCACAGAACGTAAAGAGAATCGATTTGGTGCGGGATCGTTACCTGGAGAATAGCCTCAAGCAAGGCACTGGTGAAGCCAGAGGCACAGGAACTCGCAGACGTGTGTGCGACAATGCAGCAATTCCTTTAAACTGGAAGTCATTTCTGAGGCTGGATGACAACAAGAAGGAATTATTCCAGTATCTCGCAGCAGGCGTTCAATCCCTCCGAATTTCCGATGTGGACGTAATAAGTACGGCTGATGTGGACGTAATCAGTTCCACTACGATAGACAAGGCGGGCCTGGCACCTTGTAACCACGAGGAAGCAGATACCCGTATCTTCGTCCATGCAAGGGATGCCTCTGTGAATGGTATGAAGAAGATCCTCATACGAACTGTTGATACAGACGTAGTTATCTTGGCAATCGCATTTGCAAAGAAGTTGGAAGTAGAGGAGCTGTGGGTTGCCTTTGGCGTTGGCAAGCATTTGCGCTACTTCCCAATCCACAAGATAGCCGGCTCTCTTACCATACAACAATGTGAAGGGCTACCGTTCTTCCATGCACTTACCGGATGGGACACGGTGTCATATTTCTCTGGAAAGGGTAAGAAAACCGCATTTCAAGCATGGAAGTGCTATCCTGAGGCGACTGAAGTTTTTCGTGCTCTATCATTGCCACAGAAAATGCTCTCCGAGCAGCAATTACGAGTGCTAGAACGCTTCGTGGTTATAATGTATATTCGAACGAGCCCCCATCAGGATGTCAACCTTTCACGGCAGTCCATGTTTTCTCAAGGCACCAGAAGCATAGAAAGTATTCCGCCAACCCAAGCGGCCCTGGAACAACATGTGAAGAGGGCCGCATTTCAAGCGGGTCATGTCTGGGGGCGAACACTAGATCCTATCCTAGAACTTCCAAGTGCGGCAGACTGGGGATGGCATTTATCTTCGGATGGTTGGATGCCGACCTGGTCTACCCCACCTGAAGCATCAAAAGCTTATAACGAGCTCATCAAATGTGGTTGCAAGAGTGCATGTCGGGGCCTCTGCAAGTGCACCAAGGCAAACTTGCCCTGCATTGCACTGTGCACCTGCAATGGCAATTGCTATCAAGAGTGAAAATGGTAAGACACAGCTAGCTACCTCCAAAATGCCACAGGACACTTACTTTCATTTCTTTTTTCAAAGAAGTAACATTTTGAAAATTCAAAACTTTTAGTTAGATAGAGCTTTTTGTGTGGTTATGCTGTAAAGATGTCACCTCCAAAATACCATAGCACACTATCACTAAAATGGCTTTTTTGACGAATTGGGTACCCTGTGGCTTATATAAAATATATGGGAACTTTTCAACGGCCAATAAAAAGTGAACAGGTTAGGTTCCTTCGTGGATCCTTATCTTATATCATTACCCACCTGAAGAGGATCAAGTGTATGAAATTTAGTACTTGTATCACCAATTTGAACAATTTTTCGCTTATCTTCCGGACTATCTAAAGTTCTCAGTAGAAAGAATCAAAAAAAATCTTTTTAAAGTCAGATGTCTTAAGGTTAACCACAGTTTGTAATTTACAAATTGTTAATAGTTTTGAGGTTTCTACTAGCATTATTTTCGTCGCGTTTTCTAAATCTATCACGAGTCATGTTTCAACAGTACACTAGCAAACCATAGTCTCCCAGTGGTAAAAATACACCTGTTAATTTTTGTGCCGCCGTGAGAACTTAAAGCAGTTGAAAGAATCGCGCGACCTCTTAACAAGTAAAAGTTACGTTAAAAAAAAATAATAATAAGTGGGACGTTTTACACTCTTGAGAAGATTAAAGAATTCGCAGTTGCGTGGATCATGGCAGAATTGGTTGATTATTCATGGTTGTTCTAATTAATATTGATTAATAATGATAGAATTCAAAAGAATGGACCAGCTTTTCAAGTTGTCAGTTATATATCACTGTGTCTTGCCGATAAATGATAGTTGCATAGACAGAGAAAAAGTGATATGTGAATTTGCATATGAAATACCTACTGAGAATGGAGATTCTTCAAAGCTACGCAGTTTTTCTCGGCTACTTCATTGACGTTTACCACATATTCTTTCACTCTCGATCATGTGTTTACTTTATTCCTTATTTCTGTTGTTTTGTCTCCTGTTCGTGGCAAAGAACCAATTGCAAGTGAAAAAAATCTGTTCCTTCTTTTATTATCTGACCGACGATACCTATTGGCGGGCCTTTAATTACGAAATTACGAGCGAACAACGACCGTGACGGAAATGCTGCAAGACCTACAGTGGAACACACTTGAAACAATGAGAAGTCACGCAAGGCTCTTCACTACATACAAGATGTGCAATGATCTCCTAGATGGCGACTGGGGGGGATTATTTGATACGCTGTGGCTAAATGCCCGGCAGCCGGGCAAGGTCTTAAATAGACTAAATGCCCGGCAGCCGAAAAATTTTACGGAATTTCCACTGTAAGGTTCCTTTAAACTTCTTGAGAGTATTAGATGTGTTCTTGGAATTGTTGAGCGATTCCAAAAACCATGTTGATTTTCTAGTTGACGAAATATCTGAACTTGGGCATACCGTAAAATCGCTGTGTTGTCGACACTTAAAAAATTTTGGCTCAGCCCGGCATTCAGAAATAGTCACCAAATTCCGGCAGAAAGTCTCATTCAAACCTAACGAGAGTATTCGATGTTTGTTAAGATATGCCAAGCGATTGTAAAAATTATTTTGGTTTTGTAGTGGACGAATTTTCCGAGCTTGTGCATACCATGAAATCGCTTGTTTCTCCACACTTAAAAGATTTGTGATCCGACTGCCGGGCACGGTCTCAAATGCGCTAAATGCCCGGCAGTCAGAAATACTCACCAAATTCCCGCAGAAAGTCTCATTCAATGTCTACTATATTTCGTTTCAGCGTAAACCAACCATTAGATTTGAGATCTATAGAACGTTTCAGGATCGCTTAGCACTTCTTAATCGACATATGATAGTTTGGAGGTGACAAGCTTAAATAAGAAAAACAATAAATCTGCACGTAAAAAATATGATATCGTAAAACGTAGTTTTCTTTGCAGCCCTCTGCAAAACAACAACGTGAAGTGGGCATTTTTCACGTTTTTTAGGGAACGTGACCAAAAGAGGTTGAATTTGCTTTTACGAATTCCGGGATAAATAAAAGCAGTAGGCATTCTACTACTTTGCAGGAGGGAGCGATAACGCAATTTCTTTTGATCAAAACAGGCGCGGACGATATATCAGCAACAGAAATTTATTTTCGAAGCAGACTGCCATTCAAGACGTTGCCGTCTTGTTCCATTAAGGTCCCTATTGATAACCTGGGTAGACGGAGGGTTGTAATGTGTTAATGACTAAATTACGAACTTATTTATAAGGGGCATCTTGCTCGAGTGGTCATTAGGGCGCCGGACTTGAACTCTGGTCGTCCCTGGTTCGATTCCTGCCCTGACCATTGGCTGGATTTGAGATACGGTCATTTAGAGTTCAAATCCGCGAACACGCCAGGAGCCTATCACTAGCGCCTGGAACTCAGCCAACTGGTCCGCCTCCCACCAGTTGTGATTCTTAATGAAGTTAAAGTTCTTTTTGCAATATTAAATTATGTTTGTCTATTGACAATGTCCCTAATTAGCACAGCAGTGCTAAACTGACATACATCTATATATAAATTGATTAAAAGTGATTTTACTTCTTAACCCCTTTTGCAATATTAAATTATGGTTCTCTATTGACAATGTCCGTAATTAGCACAGCAGTGCCAAAGACATACATCTATATATAAATTGAGACCCTTCAAGCACCCTCGACTCACTTTGAAATTTGTAAACGCTAGAAGGTTATTCCTCTTATAATAGTTTAAAGTCCTTTGGGAACGGGGGTTATCCAAAGAGCTTGAGCATTTATTAAGTCCAAGTACGCTTAGTGATCGTAAGGATCAAACCCGAAGCGGACCTAATGGGCTCCGCTCAAAGAATTCTGTACGCTCCTCAGGCCTATGATTTGGAAAACCCGTGAAGAACTGGTGATTAGCGCCCAATGTTTTCTCTCTTTTGCTCTGTTTATAGAATGCCCTTCGATACCGTTGGATTACTGTAATGCCTTCATAGAAACCGCTCGAGGATAACACATTTTGTAAATATTATTCCTCAGAAATCTCGATTTTAGAAGTCATGAGCACTGGTAGTCAAACACGCCAAAGGTAAGGAATGAAAGAGACGTTCTTGGTTTTTAGGAGAGGTAATCGTGGAGAGTTTTCTTTCAGAGTATTATAATGTGCTCAGAGATCGTGGTGTTGTCTTCGAGAACACAATATTGCTTCATGTATTGACCTTAATACATAGTATGGGTAGTAAATACTCAACGCGTGAACATAGAAGAACCTTAAATGGCAAGTGACTATACAAGTAGTTGAATGGCATATTATCTAGGAAGAACATTGCATATATCTAAAAGAAACTTCATACTAAGTGTTAGATACAGTACAAAACGTTGGAAGTATTCATGTATAATGTAGTTGCAGTGGTTGAAGGTCACTTGAGGTCCTAGAGCTTTTTTAAATTCCACTTCGGTTCTCAGTTAAAACTTTCTTCCAGACTTTGTTTTACTAAAAAGTTATCTCAGGAATTTAACTTTGGTTTATATTTACAGATAGCTTTAAGGCTTCCTTATTTTTTTGGATTATTTCAGCATTCCTGTGTGGTCTCGCCACCATCCTCAAATTCCGCGGCTTTATGTTCCTCCATGGACAGTTGACATGAAAAACAGAGAGCTGATCCTTGAGGTACAGTTTGCTTTTATAAATACCAATGATTAATTTTTTGCATTCACATTTTAGATGTACGGTATTTGTAGAGTAGCCTTAAAGGTCATCTGATGCATAATAATATTTGCCTGGAAAAGTGCTGCACAGACATTAACCTACATATTATAGGGCTAATATAATGAGTTTTTCAAACTATCTAAGCCGCACAATCTCAGTCTTGGAAGAAGCCAAATCTGATTTAAATCTAAACATTTTAGAGACTGCCCAGCCTCAATATAATTTGGCTGAAAAGGTGTATATAGTTTTTTTCTCAAAAATATTCTTTGGGACACACATATAACTGTACCATACTGAATACTGTGGAAATTAATTCAAACCATCACTGTATATTGCAAACTTGTTGATTGATATGAGCTTTCTTTTCTTCAGAATTGTAAGCTGGCCAACTACCCTTATGGTCCTCACGATACAAGTGTATATTTAGTTCGTAGAGGTAAGGCTGCTGTTATTGTGTAGTTTGCAAAAGTTAAGAAGAAAAAGTGGATAATATAAATTTGTTCTTTTGTCTCAAAATGGATTCGCTCAGATATTGATCCCAATGTATTGACTGCTTACTGCTAGTCTTTTTCAAGTGATTCTGTTGTGAGGCAAAAGAACAAATTTACTGTAAGGGACTGGTCATTATTTATTGGGAGGTGAGCTGGTGTAACTAGGGGGTAGACCACCATTTTTTATGCATGGCTTAAAAGGGGGATCATTTAAAATATGCAAACATTTTGCCAGCAAAAATGTTAAAAGCTGCATCTGGATGCCATCAACAAATACAGCCTATTAAAATAACTTTATCAAAACAACTTTTATTAACACTTACAAATCAGTTTCATGGAGGCCGGAGGACAAGGGGGGATGTGGGGGGGATCAGCAAAAATCATGTTCAAGTAAATGGGAGGGGGGTCAGCATAAATCCAGCATGGCATATTATACATTGCACCAGCACCCCTCCCCCCCCCTCCCCCAATAAATAATGACCAGTCCCTAATATTATCATCAAGCTAGCCATGCTGAATAACAACCTATTTCATAACAAGAAAAGTGGAATTTTCAAAGAGGCAACATATATGTATTTTAAACCAGAGCCCCTAACATGATGTGATCAAAGGGCATGCAGGGGTTAATAACAATATGCACTGGGGCAAAGTATTTCGTTACTTGTCTATAATAAACACAATTTGAAGACATGAAAGAGAAACCACCTTATGGGACAATTTGGACACATCAGAATCAGCAAAATGTTTCAGAATGGAGGACCAATTTTAATAGGAGAACAATGCGGCAGCCTTAAATCTATTTCTTCATGAGAGTAAATATATTAATTTTTTATTCTATTGTGCTAAAAATACTGAATTCATTGCTTGATCTGCAAAAAATATCTAATGCATTTCATTTATTTAGTTTATCAACAATTTAGTTTGACATTAATGAAAAGGATAAATAAATTTCTATATGCAACTTTTTACAGAGCGTTTAAACAATGTGGAACCACAAGCGATGGTCGACAGCAAGTCAATCAAAGTACCGCGTGAACGGCTACTAAGGCCCTGGTTTCATTCACCTTTGTCTCGATACCAGAGCAGTCTAATGTTTCGCAAAACATGATAAGAGCAGATCATTGACAACTTCACAGTGAATAACAACCATTTAAGGCCGTGCATGACAATTATTTGAATAGATATGGTTTGCATGAATTTTTAACTCCTCCATCGGCAACCTCAGGCACAGTACCTCCCATGTCCCTGTGTTCTGTTCCCAGTTTTCTCTCAGCTAGTTTGACACTACAGGAACCCAGAGTATGTTTGCAGGGGAAAGGCTTTAAGTCTATTTCTAGTAACAGGGATGCACTATACTGTTAGTTCCTTCACTGAGTAAATGCTTTGTTCTTCTGAAAGAGTGGTAGGGGATACGGTGTGCCAAGATACCCTCCCCCTCCCCTAGCTTTCTTTGCCCGGGAATGAGAGACTTAAAGAAACATTTTATGCAATGAAATTTAACTTTTAAATAGTTTTCTTAGTTTACTCCAGACAGCTTATTTCACATCATTATTCAAATGAAGAGGTACCTGGTAGAGCTCACATGTTTTCTTTATCAAGTTCACTTAATCAAAAATGTTTTTGATTAGTGTCATGGTATGTACAATTCTGTGTTGAAATGACTTATTGTAAGTTATAACATTGTATCTTTTGTAACTTTGGATTGGTCTTTGCCTATACAGTGTAGCCATCACAATTTTTTTTTATACCAATGATTGTTAAAACCTTTGTACAAAATCATTTGTAGGCATATGATTTTCCGCTTGTAATGTAGTGTGCTGGGAAATGAGTTGTAGCAGTAGTGTGTTTCTTGAAAAATGGAATGTTTGAATAGAATCATTTGTCATTGATTGATTTTAGCACCCTTTGCCACATACAGTTTTAATTTCTGATGCTGAAAACTGTATAACATAATTATCACATTTAAAGTTGTTGATGAGCCTGCAGAATGTTAGTGCATTGAATAGGACCAATAGGCCTATGAATATCCAAAGATCCTTTTAAGTTTTAAAATCTCTGGATACAACAATCCTGTAAAAAAAAAAAAAAGATAATATAAAAACTCAACTGTGAATCCACAAATAAAAGTAAAAGTTGATTTTGATTCTGAATGAAATACTTCTGACTTGAGTTCTTGGGATTTCCTTGAGGGTCCTTATGGGATATTTTTTTGTTTCTAGTAAATGTGTCAGGGGAGTGAATCAACGGGGTTAATAGATGTTTGCACATGACGTCACGGCAGCCATGTTGGTGTCCACAAACATAGAAAAGGCGGCCATGTTGGTGTCCCAAACTGATCCGTCAGGAATTAAATTCTATTCTTTAATGCAAACATCTTTTTTTGTTTCCGTTAAAAACATGGCCACTGATATAGTCAGTGAAAACGCTCTATGTTCTTTCTGTGAAGAATTATCGACGGAACACGGATTTGAAAACACTGACCAAGGTTGACCGAAAATTAATGATCCAATCCACAATCAAAACTTCTGGCTATAAAGAGTTCAGAAAGAAGGAAAAATGTCCAACTTCGGGATTCACTGCAATTTTCAAATCTGCAAATGTGCGTTACTTATTGCCCAAATCCAATTCCTTTCGTTTCATTCCATGCATCTGAAGTTTTTTGCAAGCTCGTTTTGTTTTTGAAACCATTTTGTAGATGCAGAAAGCATTCAATTTCGCAAATTTTGTAAGCAACCGTTTTCCATAAAAATTTTAACAGGTTTGCTTGATTTTCACAGTAAAAAAATGATGCTTACCTTGAAAAGTGGTAAGCCAAACTCGGGGACATCTTTTGCGCAAAACTGAAGGTAACTATTTTTAAATTGGGGCCTACTCTCTCAGTCAACCTGTGCCGAGTGATTATGGCGGCATTTAAGGTAAGCCTTGACCAATGGTAACACGTGAATCTCTATAACCACCTGTGCAGTTTATCTCACTAAAAATGGCGGTCACCATTTAAAGGGGTCAATTTAATTTGATAAGGCTTTTACAAGTGTAACTATTGTTTTCAAACTCTAAAACAATAACTAAACTTACACTTGTCAAAGCCTTCTTGAATAGACCCTAGACTTCACCGAAAGCAAACCTATGTATGGGTGGCGTTAACGTACCCTTACTACATTTTGACGTTGTCATTTCTAGCCACAACCCTAACATTTTTCATTACTATGCATGACCAGACTTTATCCAGTTAGGCATGAGCATATGTAATAGAAGAACGAACAATTGCTATAACCGAGGCTTAATCAAACAAAAGAGGACAGTTGATTTAAGAATAAACTTATAATGCGAAATTTAATTTGAACATGCAATTGTCATCTATGACTATTTGCAAGTCATTTACTTTTATCTTTCATATAAACCCATCCACCTCGGAAAGTAATACTAATTCTTCTTCCATACAATATCAAGCAAAGATGATGAGAAAAGAGACAGAAATATGCCAAATGATAGTACGTTGATTCAACACCATGTTCTCTTTACTAACATACCGTAACTCCGCTATTAAGGCACCCCCCCCCCCTCTAGAAGAAATTCATTCAGTCGCCACTCCCCTCCCCTGAAAAAACAAAGAAACAGTTGATATCACTCAATCAGATCGACCAACTGACAATTAATCAGAGATTAAGTACTCTTGAGCCGTTGTAGAGGGACTTTTATTGCCATCGGGTATAAACATCTAACATTACAGTTTCGATCCTGAGATTTGCGTTCTTTGGATAATGTCATCCGAAGGCATATCCCTCTAGCGCATCAATCTAAATTTGGGTAAATCAATAGCCCACCCCTCTTCTTCATCTCTCCTCTTCTTAGCCACGCCGGCGAAGGTACCGCAGTCTAGGATTTTAAAAGGATACACGCATAACTAAGTCATATTGTTGCGAGGAATGGACATCTCTAAGATCCTGAATGGGTGGCCATATATATGTATAAAAAAGTCCAGCCTCACCTCCAAAATCATATATATAATATATATACATATATATATTTATAATTACTTGAAGTGCTCGATGCTATTAAGCAGAGCTACGGTGTAGTGAAGTCAAAAAGGAGGCATTGGTTTGCTATGACTCTGCATGAGATTCACGCCTTGTGGCGATCTATCTATATATATATATATATATATATATATATATATATATATATATAGATGTTGCGGGAGAAAAAAACACACAAACAAACTACACGTTTATCCCTACAAGTCTGTTTCGTGTTTGCCCACTCGTCAAATCCCCACGAAACAGGCTTCTATCACCTGATGACTTTGATGGTGGGGAAATTATTAATTTTGGAACAGTTATAAATAAGAACAGACAAACCGAGATTTGTGCACCATTCCGTTAAGTATTTTGGTTAATACATATTGGTTAATACATACAGAATAGCAAAATAAAAACGTTCTTAATCGACTCTCAGCCTGAGGTTATGTTCTTAATTCGTTCTTAAAATTTTGGTTAACCTCAGCCTAGATGTTATTATAAAGTGACACTGCAAGCGGTAAATCATTTGTCTGATTCTATGAGCACGAAGCGCCAGCGACTAGGAACGCAGGGTCCTTTTTTCCACATCAGTTCCATCCGATTCTTCTTGAACTCATTAATTTGCATAATTATTGCACTGACGCCAGCGCCGACGCAAAGAACAGATTACTCGCAGCCTATAAAGTATGAGACAAACTTTGAGGTAAAACTATCTTCAGTGGTTCTCATGTCCTCTCAAGCCCCAATTGGTTCTGCGTAATTTTCCTTTACAGCATTTTAAATAAGAAGAAAACGCGATCCTTATGTGTCTGCTGGATAACGCATACACTATTGGATTCAAAATACACGATATGTACACAAGCCAAATGGCTAATCGGTACACCCAAAGAGGGATCTCCGACGAGTGCTTGCAGTTATGGACCAGCATATACGGGCCCCAAGACAGAAAGAACACAAGCACAAGAAGGAACCCGGTCTTAGCAATCTTGTACTCTCTCGGTATTGAGTTGACACGAAGCCTGCGTTTAAGATGCGTGATGGCGCGCAGGCGTAAAAGCGGAGAGCTAGACACGTGGAATGCCTGTGGGGTAGGCAGGGGCGCAGTTCCGGCGGAATCCGAAAATGTTTGAGGAAGAGCTCCGAAGCTGTACGACCGAGATCGGGATTTGGACCTTTGGTAAGGCTCCGATCCGTTGACGTTCTCAAGTTGAAGAGTCTTAGAAATAGGCGGTAACTGAAGATGTTGAGACTTGGATGTTGATGTTTGCGACGGGGGACAAAGAATGGAAGAGCACACGTGTGTCGGTTGCTCCGAAGTCCATTCATCTTGCAAGACTTTCACTGAAAAAGTTGTTGGGATGTTTGAACTTTGCGTCACATCACACTGAGCAGTTGACACTGTGAAGCTGATAGAATGCGATCGTATCTTCTGCCGAGGTAACTCGCTTGGGTGTGGTAACGACTCGTGTTCTCTGTGAAAATAATTCAACTGGGGTGATACGCGTTCTTTTGCGTTGCTGTCCTCCAGGGTGTCTAAGTCGCAAAGGCTTAAACACAAAGATCGCGATCTCATGGCCATCAATGGATTTTGCGTTTGATCCAGTTGATCTAAAGGGTAAAAAGGCATAATGGTGCCAGGTATTACTCCATCAACAGAGCATTCCATCCGTACACAGCATGATCGGGGCCTTTGACGCTCTAATTTCCCTTCAGTTGTAGTGACTGCGGCTTGGAGTTGCGAAAAATTAAATGGCGGAATATTGCTGTCGGCTGTGCGATTATAGCCTGCAGAGCGCGACCTTATCTTGACGCTAGGATAGTCTTCAACGACTTCCTCGTTAACTGATTTCTTGTCTTTCGCTCTTAAATTATCAGTTGAAATTGCCGTGAGTTCGTTTGTGGCATATGACATTGCTCTCGCTTTCGGGAAATTGCTTTGCTCTTCCTCGACAGCTGATTGGCTAATAAACGAGTCCGGGTCGTTTCCCGTGACGTCGGTAGGAAAACTAATGTTTTCTCTTTTGCGTGAACTGTTTTGAGAAATTCTCCAATGCGAAACTCTTTTCGCATGCCGCCGAATTGACGAAAAGATCATACCGTATGTAAACAATAGGATAACCACAGGGACCCCAAACGCTGCAATGGTCATGAACGAGTACAAGCCGCAGTTTTGGTACCAGACCGGTGAGCAGTTGTTTGTGCCAGGGTGGTACTGGTAACCAGCAAACAAGGGGAGGCAGGAGAACGACAAGGAACCGAACCAAACAAGGATCAGCATGTACGCGGCTCTTTTGGGTGTTAGCACTTGTTTGTATCGCATCGGTTTAACCACGGCGAAGTATCTATCAGCACTGATGCAACACAGCGTTGAGATGGATGCCAGGCAGAGCATGGTATTGGACATGCCGTTTAACTACAACAAAACAACAGAATATAAGTAAAAACATAGACACTGTTACTCTTGATCCTATACTTCTATCTGCTAATTTAAACATCAAATCTTCCTTCACTTTTCCACTTTACCACGACCTACCGAATTTTCTATAATAGCTTGTTTTATATTTGTTGTTTTTCTTTGTTTAGATGTTTCTGTTTAATTCACCTCTTGTATCTATTTAGGCATTATTTTTTTTGTTTGTCTACTTTAAATTTTGTTTGCCGGTTAGCACATCTTGGTTTGTAATTCTAGCACCATTGACCTTTGCCATATAGGCCCCTGGCTTTGACTTATCTTTGTGTTCTCAGTCTGTTTAAATTTGTGCTACTGGTTCTTTTTTATGAAGTGTGCTGTTTACAAACTGTTTTGATTCCAAAGTGCACTGAAGTACCCAATTGGCGTGATTGTTACAACTTTGTTCGGTAAAATTATTATATAATTTTTTTTTTGTAATGGCAGTGGAGATGTAGGGAAAAAGACAGCCTGAAACCGTTTCCGAAATGTAACTTCTTCCCACAGTTCGATGTTCTGATGGGAAAGCAGATAGACGAGGCAAGAATAAAGTCAAAAAACGGGACTAAGACGTAAAGGTCGGAGTTTATTAGGATGAAGGGAAAGAAGCCGTTGCAAAATAGTCCTGTTAATCATGGCTTTTGGTTGGGTAGAACTGAAACAACTGTATTATTCTGTCTATTCGGCGAACGGCGCTAAAAAAGAAAAGATACATCTTGTGTCTTCTTACAAGAGTATGTTTCGGAATTTCCTGCCCAGCTCGCTTCCCTTTCCAAAGTCAGATCAAAAACCGCGGAAAAGTACATTAATACAGACGCGCCAAAGTTTAGGAATGGATGACCACAAATCCGCGATGGCTGCGACTCAACCGGAACAACGCTTAATTCACTGACAAAACCAAGGGAAAATACACGTGCCGACTTTAAGACCAATCACAGTACATGGCATAAAGCATACCAGCATGTACACGCACACGGGAAACATTCCCACGTGAGTGGGCTTAGGAATAAGTACACTAAAGAAATGAGAGCAGTACAGTTTAAGACAAGCAGCTGTACACATATGCTGGCGACGTGAAAAAAATATTCGGGAAAATCTTGTAGAATAACGTAAAACGTCGATTCAACATCTTCTCCTAAACGTAAGATTTCTGTACAGCTTCATGATCATTATGCATGCAGTCGTTTATCTTTAAAAAAAATTGCCAAGAATAGTAGACTGTATCAGAAAATAGCCCATTGGTTACGAATACAAGGCTAATTTAAACAAGGACTTATATGGTAATCATTTCAGAATTTGACCTCCATGGATGTTGAATCGGGGTTTTCTCTTCCCTTATATAAAGAATATATCGACGAGAAAAAAGCATATATTTTTACCACGGTTGAGAACTAAATTTATTTATTTAGCCATGCATTTAACTTCACATAAAATTGAAGATTTTACCCTTTGGCTAGTGTCATTTTGAGCAACTGCGACTTAACCTGAAAGAAGAACAGGATATGGAACAGGATTAGAGCTGGCGACCTCGCGAACACGGTAGCGCCTCGCAGCTGTATTCGTATAATCCTTGGCCCAAATCCCGTTCCAGACTGATGCAGTTGCAAAAAATTGCGTCAATAATGCGATAGTAAAATCTTCGATAACGTTTCTTGACGTCTGTATCAATTATATTGTACTTCCCCCAGTTTTAATCAAAACGTGGTGAGCAGGGCAGGCCGGTAATGCTCGAATCATCTTCGTCCGAGGATGCATTCTTTGTTTGCTAGTGTGGTAGCTTATTGGACAGAATAATACGAAGGTTTTATTTTTCAGTCCAATCAAGAGCTATGATTGCAAAGGCCAGTGTTGGGAAATGGTTCGATAACAGTCGGTGCCCAGGGGCTGTTTCCCAGTTCTAGTAAGCACGAACGCTTCCGTTTCAGTGTTTTCTTTGGCAGGAGGATGGTTCAAGCTCAATCTTAGAATAAATGACTGAGCAATCTACTCAACAAAAATGCTTTTCATAATCTAATACAAGTTTTATACATTCAAGGTTTAAGTACAATTATTTCAATGACGTCAAGGCTTTCTATCAATCGCTAGACGGCCAAAGAAAAGGCAATTAATAAGATTACGATTTTAAGCAACAGTCGGCTAAGTAGGTTATACAAAGCAGGTAGTTCTCTAATGTAAGAACTACTCGCTGTAGAGCCTGACGAAGTCCTCTTAAATCAAGAAGCTGTTTCTTTGAGAATTGCGCCCTTGTCGAGAGGCGACACTGCAAAGGAAACAAGTTTGGAATGTGTAATTCAAAATACATTACTTGTACATAAAATCATTCATTTTTGTTTTTCGTCGATAATAAAATCCTTTCATAAGACCGACGTGGTTTTCCTGGGCTTCCGGCGGTTAACGGACTTTTTGTTTTCGTGAGTTTCGTGAGATTATCAAAATCAACTTGAGATCCGCCGGCGCATAATACATGCATGTAATGTCCTTATAATCTATTAGCATGAAAAAGATCCGACAGAGAATCACCCTAACTTTAACCTTTCGCAGTATGCTTTCTAGTGAAAAACGCAATTACTTAACTTAAAAGCTACTGTGTTAACGCATGCTACGACGCTTGAATATTTACGAGGTAAACAGTGCACAATGGAAAAAATATTTTGATTTACTGTTCAGAGTTGACCCTAACGTCAATTAATTTCCATAAATGCATCAGACGCCTCGAGTCGGCTGCAGTAATATACATTCTATTTAAGTCGTGATTTCAATACTGTTCAGCTTAAGTTGAAATATTTCAAACAGCTTTCGTAAAATATTTTCTCCCTTTTGACAAAACGGAATTTTTTTCTTGAACAAAATAATAACAATTACAGTAATTTATTTTCTTTTAAAGTAGCGATACAAGATTCTTGGCACTCAGTGTATGAGGCAATCATTTGTTTTGCCAGCCAAACGAGCCGTAAATCTCTTAACTATCTGCTAGAAAAATATAATTTTCTTCGTCAAATGAAACATTATCCATTTTGCGATCAAAACACTGAGTTATCAATTAGGTGGTTCCCAAAAATTAGAATATATATCAAACAATGCATTTAACTTTAAGTTGTGAATGGAGGGAGTATTCATTTGACGCCTTTGCATATTGTTAATGATCGGTGGTAATCTATGGGTTGTAGCCTCGCTGTTACAGTATTGTTTTCTCTCGCCACGACAATCAAATATACCATTAGTCATTAATTTCTTTAACTGCGATTCCTTTTCAAAATCGCCGCTTGGCGTCGCCAATCCTTTTAATTAAACTGGGAAGTGATTTTTTTTAAGAAAATTTTTCATTGACATTGTTAGGCTGAGGTAATCGAAATACAAATATTTCTTTATTTTCGAAACTATCTAGAGAGGAAATATCGAAAACTACATTGAAGTGCAAAAACCTTTTTTTATGCTTTGTCAGTTGTTTCGTGGTTATGTTTGCGCGTATTCAAATAAAATATTTATGAACTGGAAGTTTTTACTAACACAAGAATCTTGTTGGACAATATGCGGCTTTTTTCTTTTGGATGCCTTCTTTGAAAGTCCTTGTTCGAAGTCGGAAATAGGTTATGTTAGAAAATAAAAGAACAGATTTATTTTATGAACAAAGAAGGCAAACAAACAGTTGTGAAAACCGCTTTTTATCTATTCCTTTTAGAACTGCTCGTTGCTCGAAAACGTGCGAGCGACGCTGAAGATTACGAGAAGAGGAAGTAAAAGCTGTGAACGGCTGAACGCGTTGTTTCATTCCCTAGCCAGCCGAGGAGGAAGGACACAGATTCGACTTTCCCTGTCGAGTAAATTTAACGTACATATCAGTAACCGTGATTTAGACAGGCTTTGGCTTTGTAAAAAAAATTGTAGACCATGAATGAGCCTTAAACGTTAACGTAGCTAGTTGAGCAGCGCTCAACTTCTTAAGTTTCAAGTACGCAAAAGCCCCACACATCGTCTGCAGTTTTGTTTATGCACGTTGAGTCACTCAAATTCACGTACGTTAAATTTACGCGACAGTGAAAATACACCCTAACGAACGTTGGTACGATACGGTCATCCATTGTGTCGACCATATTTATTGAGATGTATCAACTTTCAATTGGAAACGCTTGCGTTTTTCGATGAGCATCACACAGTTGACTCAAGTCTATATCAGTTCCAGAATAGAAGTTACTTGTTATGTCTTACCTTACAAAGCGTGCCATCGAACTTCCAGCCCAATCTCACAAACGAAGCCACGCTTAATGGCATTACAAGCATCGCCATCAGAGCATTCGAAAACACCAGATTCAAAATGAAAATATTTGTGGTTCGCTTCCTCAAATGTTTGTTCCGGAAAATAACAAACACGATGGAAAAGTTTAACATGATGGACGCTAAAATCACCAAAACAAGACCAACTTCTTGAGCAACTAGAGCCACCGGCGATAAAAGAAGCTCGTTGCTTTGTCCTTCTTCCGAGACCATCCTGACGCCAAATGCAATAAATTCAATTTCCGCGACTACGAAGTTTATTGGAATAAGGTCACGCTTTGGCGCGCCATAGCCTTGAATTAATGCGTAGAGTGTTGTCCATTGCGAAAGGACACTGAAAAATAGTCTTATCCGAAGAAGCCAAATTTTAAGCTTTTGTTGGGATGTTAAGCCATGTTCCACACACTGTGAATCCTTATCATGTTTTTTACGAATTAAACTGACCCCATAGCGTTAATTACCAATAGCTTTCAAGTGTTGTCTTATTCAGAACTTGTAAACTTCCCGTAACAGCGAGAAAGTGCGATAAATATTTTACTTCCCAGTTAGTCTTCCAAATACAACAAAATTTCCTCAATTTTCAACTCAAGGAAGTCACCTGTTTTCTTCCGTGACTTATTTTTTCGATCTCAAGAAATGTATGCAGCGCACCATTCCAAAAGTGAATTTTCGTGATTAAATTGGCGTTGAAGTCTTTTTCCTTCCAGCACCCGATAGGCTATCTCTTAAATTCATTGTTTTTATTATTATTTTTTTTTTTTTAAGAAAAGCACCACTCCCCCGACATATCTGTTTTAGTTAAAGAAACAATTCATAGTTTAATTAATTCAAGTTTTTGTCTTAAATTGTGAGAACTAACAAAAAGTTTCTCAACTAACGGTATTACATTATCAACTATAAAGACAGTCGCCTTGCCCTTAGTTGTTGTACCGCCCTATAAAAATCTGCTAAACTGTCTTGTAAGTTACTAAATATCTCGAGGCTGCTTCCATTTGGAGTTAAAGCGTTTTCATGGCCAAAATTAATATTAAATTCCAGCATGGTGTTTTCAACGTTTAGTTTCGTAATAGAAGCAACTTTCGAAAATCAACTGTTTCTCAGAAGGCGACTGAAGTAGATCTCTCTCAGATGTTACTATTTTGAGCCAAAGGCTTTTAATGTGCTCGGCCATACTGAGAATTTGGGAGCGATTGCAAGATACCCGGTCAACTCATTTACATGTGTAGGAGGCTTTTGAAGAACGAGGCATAACACTGGACACTATTCTTATTCATCAGTGTGTACGTGAGTGGGCCGTGTGTTCTGCAATCTAGCCAGAATTCACACCGAAGAAAACGCCGCTATAAGAGATATCAAATAAAGTATTTCTATCGCTTAAATGAGAATTCTTACACACAACTGATGAGATGATGAGGTGGTCAGTACAGAACAATGTTACGCAAAACAACGCTAATCGGCTTTCCAGGAAACGGACATCATGGGGGCTCTTTTCTCGAAAGGCGGAAAGCTATTTTAAGATTGTTATGTTACAGCGGGAATTAAAAGTTCTAAGTTAACTTGCACGTTGAAAGTCGAATACTATATAGACATTCGGTAAACTCTGATCTAAAAATGGAGCTACGAACCAGTATAGTTATCGAGACTTTAATTCGGGTCCCTCTGGTCTGTGGTTTTCCAAAGAATGACCGCGTGCCTGCATAGTTTGATTTACATATAAAAATGTTAGAAAAACAATGTATAGTAAAACAAACAGTAAAACAGTAAAACAGTACAGGACTGTGCAGTAGCTTTCCAAAGAATGGTCACACTGCATGGCTTGATTCACAGATGAAAAAGTTAGAACCACACTGTATAGTAAAACAAAAAGTATCACAGTACAGTACTGTTCAGTAGCTTTACAAAGAATGGTCCCACTGCCTGGTTTGATTCACAGATGAAAAAGTTAGAACCACACTCCAGAGTAAAGCAAACATTCCGATTTTACAGTGCATTGCAAACAAACAAACAAACATTACCACAGTACAGTACTGTTCAATATGAACTCTAGGAGTATATATATAGGGTTTAGGATTTACTACCAGTCGCATTAGTTACTTTAAATAAATTAATTATTGTATAAGATATTCACGGGTCTTCGCCATCACGATCTAACTGGACGCATTTCTGATTCATATATTTTTTTCAGTTATGTTTTGAGTATAAACGCGTCGGGTGTTAACGACGAAAATCGACCATTTTGTGAAATTTAGTATTAGTTTATTGTTAAGTTTTAATTCAGCGGGGATCCGTAAAATTTTCTTAGAAATTTTAAATGCGGCATTTTTTTATACGTGGGCAATGAACTGTAGAGTGAAATAATTGTGGCATGAACATTTTAACTGTTTAAATGTGCTACATTTACACGTATCGTTTACGTCTGCAGATTTGAAATAATTCTGAAAAGTTCTGATCGTTTATATTAATTTATGTTTCATTTTTTGTTGATGGACTCGGCAAGCTACAGTTATTCAATATTTCGATCAACTATACACTGAAATGAAGATGTGTGTAGCTCTGGACGTTGCAAATGAAAGGTTTTATCGATTTCGTCTATTCAATCCCCGCTACCGCTACCTACTCTCAATGTGGTTTCAAACTGAATAAACTGGATAAGTCACAAGACTGAAGCTATCCATGAAATTGAAATTAAGTGTATTTGCAGCACACTGCATTTTTTAAGTCCCCTGAGGCTTTTTTTTTCTTGAAAGCGTAATTTTCAATTTCGCATTTTGTATCAGTTGCTACCCAAATGGAAACTGCGTGGGTGAGGGGACGATACGCACAGATATATCAGAGACGCGTGGTAAAATAGTTTTGATCTTGCAAAGATAAAACTGCTTCCCTCCGGTAAATTAAGAAGTAGAATCGTGGCGGCTTTTACAGTGACTGTAATCGTTCCATGGCGGTCGATTTTATCCTCAAAAAAACAGCAGCTTCATAACTTTAACCTTTGATATGAACGTAATTCGAAAACGGTTCGGAAACTACGACAATAATTTTTTGTCATTGCCTCGGCTTATCAGATTTATACTGCGAGCGATAGAAGAGCACGTTCGTATCATTGTAGTGCACTTGTCTCAAAAGACTGGAAACACCAATTGCAACCTCCTTCCTAGGGTTGTCTTGGTGTTGCTTTTTCAGAATGGCGGCAGGTTTGGAGAAGACACTAGTGGAGGTTAGTCACGTGGTATTTTTCGAGTTTGGAACGAGGTTGTGAAGATCATTGAGAACTTTTGGTCCTTCACTTTTTAGGACAACCGCTGACCTATCACGTTTCCGAGTGAAATAGCGCAAGTTTATTTAAGAGCGACGGTCAGGAAATATCGACCAAAATCTTAATTTCGAGGCAAGAGTTGAGAAATCGATTTCTTTCATTTTTTGTCCATAGATAGCTTTTAGGTAGATAAGATACCTGATGTGGATTGTTCCCGCCAAAAGCTTTTTATTTTTTAGAAAAATTAGAACATCGGTTTTTGTGGTCGGAGTCACAAAATTGGCTAATTATTTGCGTGAAATTTGCATACATCAACTTGCCTCTCGTTCGCAAACAAAGTCGCAGGGAGAAATTTGGACACTTTCTTTCAACAGAACCACTGTTCTTCTTTTACTAGAAGATTCTTTTAGAGCAAAAGCGACACTCACCGAGCAGAAATAATTCAAAAATGAGGAATAGGTTTTATGGATAACAAAAACTCCGTTTTGTTATTGATTTTCGACGGCAATATTGCACATGTGGTATACCTCCAAATCGACTTCATTCTAGTTAAATCCCACATTTAGACATACATCTAAAACATACCTGGGAATTAGCTTGGGTTATTGAAGGAAGTCTCTGTAAGGCGGTATCGAAGTTGTGGAATTTTCATGGTGGGTCGGCGGTTATTGTGTAAACACTTCCAGTTTCGAAATCCATGAAAGTGGATATTTGATCTCCAGATACTCATTTTTCTTAACCCTTGTAGGTTTTATAGTTGCAAAGTTGCGTTTCTACTTAAAGAGTGAGATAGAAAAGCCAAACTGGGTGAATTTTAGCCATTTTGAAACGCTAAACTCTATCGACCGGAGACTCCGCGTGACGGATTGTTTCGTGACTAAACGTGATATTGGGGAGTCGATCAGTCACGGAATCACAATATTAACAATGCATTTCTTGACGGCGAATGAGAACAGTGTTTTGAGAAAGAAAAAATCGATCGTCCTAGACAAGTAAACAGAAAGGTAAAAGATTCAAACCAGAAGGGGCTCCTGATTCAAGCTTATGTCTTGGCATCTGTTGCGTGAAGGCGAATATGGAAATTATATGCGCAAAGCGCAAGCTGTTGGGTGGGTGACGGGGAGGGGATCAAGGCAGCCAGAAAAATAGTCTTTCATGGAATACATTGACGGCATAACAATCGCTAAAAAGACTGTAAAAAGGTCGTGCTTCGAGATTGGCGGAGGAACTCGGCACAGATTCGATCCTCGACGCCACCCAATACCAAGAGATGAGCGGTGCCGGGGACAAATCGTTAATTCCGAAAGGTTTAACTCCGAAGAAAAGGATGTAGATACCTCTTCCCAAAATAAGTTCGATTTCGATTTCTACGTCTACGTCAGTATTGACAACGAAGACTTATGACCCGCGATGTCTCTTTTGTAGTTCAGAAATGGAATAAACTCAGTTGATCTGCTCCTATCTCTGGGGTCATAAGAGCAAGTGATGTTATAAATGGGGGATGCTGGCACATTTTCATTACGATTTCATTACGATTTCATTACGATTTCATTACTGGTGAGGTGTTGGCACATTTTTGGTTGTCTGGATACAAAGCCTATATGAAATTAGCACAAAGCCGATACCAAGTCGATACAAAGCCTATATGAAATTAGCACAAAGCCGATACCAAGTCGATACAAAGCCTATATGAAATTAGCACAAAGCCGATACCAAGTCGATACAAAGCCTATATGAAATTAGCACAAAGCCGATACCAAGTCGATACAAAGCCTATATGAAATTGGTGAAAGGCCTATAAAATCTGATGAAGGGATCTGACACATTTTCATTACGATTTCATTACTGGTGAGGTGTTGGCACATTTTTGGTTGTCTGGATACAAAGCCTATATGAAATTAGCACAAAGCCGATACCAAGTCGATACAAAGCCTATATGAAATTAGCACAAAGCCGTTACCAAGTCGATACAAAGCCTATATGAAATTGGCGAAGGCTAGGATTCTAGAACATTTTGGCATGTTTTGTGAAACTGATACTAAGCCTATGTGAAACCTATAAAATTTGATGATGAGGATCTGGCACATTTTGAAAAAATGATTTTTCAAAAGAAATAAAATACTTATTTAAAAAGAAGAATCAATATACAAAATGGAACAACAATTACGAAGATTAAATGTGCCGCAACTAAAATGTATTGCTAAAGAGTTGGGAATTAAAGGAAGGTCTAGAATGTTTAAAACAAATTTAATTAATGAGTTGGAAAAATTTACAGATGTGGATATTGATAAGTTAATTACAAAAGCTATTACAAAGTATA
This sequence comes from Ricordea florida, assembly GCA_949710005.1. Classification (NCBI taxonomy): domain Eukaryota; kingdom Metazoa; phylum Cnidaria; class Anthozoa; order Corallimorpharia; family Ricordeidae; genus Ricordea; species Ricordea florida. The sequence goes on along the minus strand of OX453273.1, from coordinate 7,129,367 downwards.
ATTATCCTTGTGTACATGGAATTAAAAAATATTTTTGTAAAGAATGTGAGGGATCACAAATATGCATTCATGAAAAAATAAAGTATCAATGTAAAGAGTGTGTTGGAACACAAATATGTATTCATAGAAAAAGAAAATCTTACTGTATATTATGTGATGGTTCACAAATATGTGTACACAACAAACAAAAAAGTTTTTGTAAAGAATGCGGAGGATCACAAATATGTAAACATAATAAACAAAAGTATCATTGTAAAGAGTGTTGAAAATTATGTTATGAAACCCTTATTTAGGTTTCATAACAAAATAAAATGAATTATAATTTAAAAAGAAAAAATATAAAATAAAAAAAGATGGATAACACAACAATTATTTTTAATTATTCAAATAAAAAAAGTCTGGCTATTAATGATTTTATAGAGTCAATTAAAAAAGATTTGTTACAAAACATCTCAAAAAATCGCGGGTTTATTAATAAAGATCGTGAAGTAATTGATTTTGAGGTTTTTTGTAGCTATAAAAAAAACAATATATTTTCTTTTGGTTTTTTAATGGATATGGATAAGGATGAAATATTTACTGACGAGTTCACAAGAAATTTATTATATACTGCATATGAATTTGATGATTATGGGTTTATTTATTATAATGAAAATGGAGATATTGATTATGATGAAGATTTGAATATTAAAGACTTTTTTATTTTTTCAATTAAAGTAAAATTATACACAGATGAATATAAGATATTACATAAAAATAAATTTTATAAAAGCTTGTATGATGATTTAATGGTTGTAACATGGCACCCATCTAGATATTTAGATTGGTGTATTGATGTTGAGGAATTAAAGTTTTTGGAAGAAGAGGTATTTGGTGAAGAAGATTGATAAAAGTTATGTTATATAACCCAATAAATGGTTACATAACAAAAATTTATTTAAATCTTAAACTAAAAGTTACAGATTCTCCTTTTAGATAAAACCTTTTCCAATCAGAGTCTAAAATGGTTAAATCAAAGTGATTAATCAAGTTATCATATTTTCTAATTGGAATAGATGGATAATCTTTTGATGGAATGTTTGCTAGCAATTGGGATGGTTGTATTTTTACAATTTCATTTTTACCTTTATTCGTGTATGACATTCTATTATCAACTATGCTGCATAAAAGTCTCAAAGGTTCTTTTATAGTTATATCTATTTGAAATATTTTAAATAAAACCTCAGGCAACCCTAAAGAATTTTGCAAACCTTGACTAAATTTAATGTTAAATGGTTTATCGTTGATTATGTAAGCAAAATTATCTCCGATAATCATTGTTATATCTTTAGCCTTTTCGTTGAGTCCAAGTAATATTTTTATATCATTTATGGAATATATTCCCGGATTAAATATTACTAAGGGCTTATCTTGTTCATCAGTTATTTTTTCTTGATTTCTTAAAGTTATTGATCTTTTTGTTTTAATATTACAATATAAAAGTTGTAATTCACTAACGTGTTTCAGCGGTGGATCTAAATAAACCCGAGTTTCTGAATCATACATTGTAATGCTAAACATTTTTTATTTAGAAGGTATATGTTTAGATTAATTTTTATCGAAATAAAAACCAAGATAATAATCCTCCAGCAAATATTAAAACAATAAGATTATTTTGATGAGAAGATGTTTCTATATTACTAACTTCATCGACATTTTTTGATTCATCAATATTTTTTAATTTAGGTTTCCTTGGTTGAGGATTGGTATTTAATAAAACCTTTGATGTTCCTAAACTATGAGTTATTCCAACATTTTTTGTACTAACATTTATTGAATTATTTACCCCAAATTTCATATCTTCTGTTGCTATTTTTAGATTATTATTGTATCCAATAACGCTTTCTGTATTTATAATTAAATTGCTTGGCATCAACAAAACATTAGGAGCTATAGCCAAATCAAGCCGTACTTTTGATTCTTGAACCACCATTTGATATCTTTGATTTGAATTTGCGATATCATTTTCAATCACAGAGCTTTCAAATAAATCTATAAATTCTTGCTGGGTTTCAAATGCTCTTCCTCCTTTACCAATAATTGAATTCCTGGTATTAACTTGTGCGCCCAAAACGCAATAAACAAAAGCTTCAACCGATCTATTTATTCTTCCTAATCCAGCATTTGTTAATCCATATCCAGATTCTGGTATAAACCATGCATATTGAAAATCAACAAAGTAATCATTTCGAAGCATAGATATTAAATTTCCATCTATTTTTTTACCTCCATCATCGGAAAATCTATTTGAACTGCTTGGCCAAATATTTGCTTCTGTATCATAACCCCTTACAATTCTGACATCTTGATTTCCGCCACCTATTGTTTGTGCACTAGCGCTTCCGGGGACACTTCCGGGTGGTACATATCCTTTTCCATAATTAATGAATATATCTCCAACTCCATGGTTTGCACCCCCTTTCCATCTAAAATCAGCCAAGGGTTTATTTAATCCCTTATAATCTTGATTATTGCTTAAGCCAAATTCTGCACATAAACGATTATAAGCATTTTTGTTGTATGGATTATTTTTTAAAGAAAAAGTTTGTTCACCGGGTAATGGTACAGATAATTCATATAATATTCTTCTTATTGTAAAGTAAATGTGAAATATAAAAAAACTTCTAATAACTTTTGGGTAATTTAAACTATCATTTAAACTTACACCGCATCCAGATGTTGCACACCAAACTGCCATGTTTAACTGTTGTGGCCAGTGATTAATATTTGGTTTATTCAACCAAGCTCTAGCTTCTTTACCGCTAGTAAGCCCTACAGTCTGATTTTTAAATACATTTTTCATGGGGGAAATGAAGTTGTCTTTATCTGAAACATATATATTTAACATAGTTAACATTTTTGTTACATTTTTTGCAGATTCATCGAATTTAATACCGGGTATTGGATATGTGTTTTTTGTAGATGATAAACTTTTTGGAAATGAACTATTTTGTAATCCCAAATCGCGCCATAATAATGTTTTCAAATTAGTAGGAAGATCATCGGTCCATGTTTTTCCAGTAGGATCATCATAAGACATTACAGTCATTCCATTAACTTTCCATTTAATATATCCACCATACGAATCATTCACAAATGTAAATTTATTGAGGTTCGCGTTTGGGTAACGATTTTTGAAATCATCCAATAACATCTTATTCTTTGTGTTTCAAATAAACCGGTCTTTAGATTAAGAATAAGATGTCAATTAATCTCTCTTTTAATACCCGCAAAACAATTACAACCAACATCAGTTCTCTCATATGAAATTTTTAATGTCCTTTCCCTTCGGTAAGTTCTTTTAATAGATATTCGCGCGCTTCCCTCCTTATCACAGACATATCGAAGTTTTTTTCTGTTTTCCTAAATTTTTGTCGTATTTCTAGTTTTAGTTTTTGAAACTTTTCCAATTCCGCTAAAATTATAGAAAATTCTTGATCGGATATAACATTATCTTTCAAAGCTTTTGAAACCAAATCATTAATGGTGTTTAATTTTGATTTTGCAATTGCGGCTGTTTGTTCATGTTTACTAACTTTATGGGAAAGTTTTTTAGAAGCAATACCAAATCCAACCGATAATCCACCAAAAACTCCGCCTACAACACCCAAAGGTATACCAACAATAGCACCAAATCCAGTAAGAGATGTACTCAAACCGCTTGCCGATAGAATAACTGAAATCAAACCACCAGAAACACTTATTTTTGTACATATGGTTCTCGCCCTATTATATTTTTTTCTTACTTCTTCGTAATGTTTAATTTCTTTCTCAAGATTTTGTAATACTTCACTTGATTTTTGTAGTCTGAAATTAATAGGATCTGGATTATTAGGCAATACAGGGTAAATTCTATTGTATTCATCCATATTGTATTTTACTACTCAACATGATATCTTTAGATCTACTTTCTCTTCTTTTTTATACTTTCCACAAAATATAAAACTACAGCCATTATTAATAACCATGCATTCTTACCCAAAAAGCCAATTACCTCGCCCGCTGTTTTGAATAGAAAGCTAACAATTGCACCAACCATTCCTGGTAATATTTCACCTAATTTTTTACCAAGAGTTTTTAAACCATTTCCAACTCCCCTACCTAATGTTGATAAACCTTTAGAAAGATTAGAAACTATAACCCCAATGATGACACCTACCGCACTTAGAACAGCAAAAACTGTAAAACCATACTTTTTGAATATATACTTTATCCGTTCTCGCAATGGTAAATTTTTAAGTATTTCATCTTTTCGACCCTCAATATCTGATAATTGTTCTTTGTCTGAAATTACTTTATTTCTAAGTTGTTCTTTTAATTTATCATTCTCAGCTTTTAATCTTTCTTTGCTTTGTTCTAACTTTGTTAAATTTGATTTTCCCTTCTTATTTTTGTCTATTTCCTCTTTGCATAATTTTAGTTCTTCAAAAAGTCTCTCTGCTTGTATTTTTAATTCTATATTCTGTTCAGCGGTTTGATCAAAAAGACTTTTATTTTCTGCTTTTTGTACCTGTTGTCTCTCAATGAATTCCCTAAGTTCTTTTTCTCTTTCTTCATATCGTTCAATCTCCAGCGGATATACTTCTAAGGTTGATTCCAATCCTTTCAATGTTTTATCTAATTCCTTATTTGCTTCAATGGATTTTTTCAATTCTGACGCGGTATTATTATATTTTTCCAGCATTGTTTCATAATCAACACCTAGTTCTTTTCTCATTGTTTTTGGCAAATCTTCAAGCTTAAGATTTCCATCTTTATCAACTATTGTATGCCACACATTATTACCAGCAATACTTAATTTTCCTTCTATACTACCATCTCCCCCAAATCTTACATTAAATGACGCATCATTGAGATTGAAGTCTGGTAAATAACGTTTTAGTTCTTGACTCGCCTCTCGCCTTCTGTCATATTCCTCATCTCTTTCTCCCAGGTTCCTTCGTTCTGGTGGTATATCCCATTGAGCCCTATCTCTTGATTGGTTATAATCATCATAACCGGGATAATCTCTATCAATAGATGTAGATGTATTTGGGCTTTGATAAATTGTATCATCATCAGATCCTTTTGATAAATCTTCTAATGGTATATCTTCTTCCATGATTTTTTTACTCATCAGTAAGAAATCTTTAGATTGAAAAACAAAAGTAAAACTTGATTTAAAAGATTAAAAAAAATATATAAAAAAATAAAATGATGAACGAAACTACACAATTAATAGATATTAATACTTATAAACCTAGAGTAAGCATGATCTTTTCTAAACCAATTGTTGGTGAAATTCCTGGAAGTAAACCAAAGGTTGAATTTAAAAGAATTAAAATTTTTACAAAAAATGATGATGGAACAGAAGGAGAACTTGTTATTCCAACCGGTAATTTATATTCTTTTGGTGTTTCTACAAACACAAACCAAACAGGTGTAATTACAGAATATACATTTCCCTTATGTTTATGGAGCGGAAGTAAACCAACGCCTGAAGAGGAAAAATGGATTGATTTATTCAATGATATAGTTGACAATTGCATTGATTATTTGTTTATTAATAGAGTAAAAATTGGTAAATTTGAGTTGGAAAGAAATGAGCTTGAAAAACAAAAAGGAGGTTTAAATCCTATATATTGGAAGTTGGAACAATCTTCAATGGCTAGAGTTCCAGATAGAGGTCCAACTTTATATGCAAAATTAATTTGGGATAAAAAACAAGACCAAATTTTAACCAAATTTTATAACTCTAAAAATGATAAGTTAATTGATCCATTAAAATTATTAAATAAAGGTTGTCGCGTTGAAGAAGGTGTAATAAAAATCGAATCAATATTTATTGGGGCTCGTATTTCGCTCCAAGTAAAACTTTATGAAGCAGTTATAGAACCAAACAGAGAAATGAAAAGATTAACTAAATTTAGAGGTTTAACTATTTCAGATAGTAAATCTGCGTCTGAAGAAATGGATGAAGATTCTGATGATGGGTGTATTTTGTAAACTATAATAAATATGCTTGTGTTATATAACCAAATTAGTGGTTACATAACAAATAATAATTTTATAAGAATTTACTTACCGCGTAACCCAAACCTAACATTCCGGCTCCAACGTATACCATTTCTCCTGTTTTTTGTTCATCGCTTGGTTTGTAATAATCAGAGAATTTTGGCTCTTGCATTTGGGCATACAATTCAAAAGCCTGATTTGTAGTCGAAATATTTTTTAATGCTTGATATTTTTCATCTTTTTTCTTCATTTTCCAATCAAGCATTTTTTGTCTTTTTTCCTGATATTCAGCGTAATCTTTTTGATATTTTTCCAATGCTTTATTGTGTCGTATTTTTTCTGTATCCACATTATGCCCCGAAAGACTTTTTGCAAGATAATTTCCCCCAACAAATGCTGTTGCATTCAATATAGCCCCACCAATCATCATCGCTATTGCTGCCATTTTATTTTGGTAAAATCTTTTGATCCTCTAAATAAGTTTTTAGATAAATACTTCCTGATAATACAGCAACCCATTTTGCATAATTTGTAATATTTGAGGATGGGTCATTCAAAAATGATTCTTTCATCATTTTTTTAGCTACATATCCAACTCCGGCCCCCAATCCGATAAGTACCGCTGAATCAGTTACAGTTTTCACAAGTTTATTTTCGCTTGACATTTTTTACTACATCATTAAGAAACCTTTAGATGACTTTAGAGATTATTCCATTCCTAAAGATTTGGGAGTTAAATGCAATGGAATTTTTGACGGTTGGGGTATTTGCGGGACTTGTGATAAATCAGGTATCCTATTAAAATATTCAACCCTAGCTTTTTCCTTATATCTCATAAAAAGATCAAATGCTGTAAACCCCAATCCAACAACGGATAAAACAGTAGTAAAAGATAACTCTGGCAGCCATGATTTCGCTTCACTATATGTATTTTCATTTTGCTCTTCTTCCTGTTTTATTTTTTCTTCTCGTTTCATCTCCCTAGCTAATGCTTCTTTTGCTTTTTTATTATACTCAGCTAATTTTTTACCAGCCGCTACTTTTTTAGGATCTTTCTCCCTCTTTTTCGAATCTTTATTTTCAGGCGTGGGATCAGCTGTAATTTGTTCAACTTCTACTTCAGATTGTTCAGTCATTGTTATTTAGATGCTGCAAATAAGTTTTTAGATCTGTTTAATATACTGTATCAATACCTTCAGTAGATTGCTTAGTTTCCTGATCAGTTTTGTTAGAATTTACTGTTTCTTCTCTTGAAAATTGTTGATTTTTGTTGAATTTAACGTGCTTAACAATCTGGAATAATCCGCTAGCAAGTGCTACCAATCTTCCACCTTTTAATGCTAATAGTCCAACAATGTTTGTTAGTTCGCGATTAACCAAATCATCGTTCTTCAAATCATTACAAAGCGATTCTATATCATCAACCGGAACTAAATATGAAATAAGTTTGGAAACTAATTGTAGGGTTGAATCTACCAACCCCCCGTTAATTTTCTTACCCATTACCGCTTGGTAACGATTAAAATATTTTTCTACATCACGTTCTGATAATTTTTTTACATCGCCCAGGCTCATATCAACCCCCAAATATTCTTTTGTTGTCCCAAGCACTGCGAGAATGGCTAGTGATTCTTGTTTTATTTCAAGTTCATCATTATCTTTTACCGTTTCTCCATTAGGTTGGTTGGTATTTTCTTTAATATAATCTTCAACGTTTGTCATCTTTGTTAAATCACTTCGGGTATCTCTAAATAGCAATTAAATGGGTATCGCAAAGATAAACAAAGTCTAGAATATTTTTCAGTTTTCAAGAGTTGAACAAACTTTTTACCCAATTCATAATCCAAATCACCACCATAATCTTCGAAAAACATTTTCATACCTTTCTGGGAAGGATTATGAAAAGTAACAACGCAGGCTACATTTTCCCTGAATGGTTTTGCTATTGATGTTAATTGCTGGGTTAAAACCCACATTGATAATCCGTGATGCCTTCCAGAAAATGCTAAATCTATAAATTTATTTGATCTTTTCTTCAGATCAGTGGATACAGCGCAATCATCTAAAATTATTAATGTATTTGTACCAGAGAATAAAGTTTGGCAATCATTTAACAATTCATTAATCTCATCTACATTACTTGCATCGGGTGATAATACAAAGAATCTCTTATCCCCACGAGCAAAATTATGATATGTTTTATTTTTAGAATAAGTTGGACAAATTAAAACAATATATTCAAAAACTTTTCGGAAAGGACCGCGGAGCTGTTCAATTAGGTACTTTGTTTTTCCACAATTTGTTGGCCCAGTTATTATACAATGAAAAGGAATTTTATCTCGTAAATCTTCCATGATTTTTGTATCATAACATTATGTTTTTAGTACTTAATTGATCTCAAACTTGAATTCATTATTTCCATCATTGCATCGGCCACAACAAACATATAACAAGTTACTGTTTCTGCGGTATTTTTTACCTTCCTTTTAATTTCTATTTTTACACCATCATGTGTATTATTTAGAGCTAGTCCTCCGCCATGAATACCATTATCTGGGTGAGTTCTAGTATCAACCCAAAGAGCAAACTTATCCGCGTAAAAATCTTCTTCTTTTAATGAAATTTGTAAACCATCATCTCTATGAAAGCGTTTTTTCACGGATTCCCAAAGATCAGATGGAATCATCCCCCTAGAGTATATTCGATTTGGTACGCCATCAACATCTATATTAACAGAAGTTATATTTGGATTATAAAATTTTTCAGAATCTCTTAATCCTCCGACATGTGGTAGAGTAAACAAAAATAATATTCCAGTCATTGATCTTCTTGGTAAATTAATATGTTGATTAATAACCCCATCAGCGGCTACTTTAAATGTAAAAGTTTTGTGTAAAGTAACATTTTCATAAAAGAATCCTTTACCAACTTGATATGCGGCTTGTGCTTCACGCGCCAAGTATTCGCTTGAAATTGAAGAATATTCTAACTCTAAGTTTTTGATTGAATATGATGGTGCTTTTGTTACATCTGAATATTTAATAATATCATGAAGTGAGGCTAATGTAATCTCAAATATTAAGTGATTTTCTAATGCTTTTGGATAAAAAACCCCATGATCTTTTAAAACTGGGTGATCTATTGGTATTCTATACTTGGTATTATGAATTACTGCAAGAGCTACTTCCTTTGCATTTGTATCTACCTTGTCGCCCGCATTTGTTCTAAGTTTTCTCATGTTTTCTTCTGAAATACCTTGTTTTAATCTATCTTCTCGCTCTTCCGCGGTTAAAAATAAATCGCGATATGTTTGAAATAAATCATATCTTTGGGTATCCTGTAATGTTTCACCTCCAAAAAGAACTTTTAATCTAGATACAAGATTCCTTCCCACATTATTAACAACCGTATTATTTTTATGACCCTCAACATCTAAATCAAATAGAAGAGATACACTTCCAGGTACAATCACTAAATTCTCAGAAAGTTTTGGAATGTTTATATATAATGTTTCACCTGGGCTGGCTGATGATGGATTTAGAGTAATTCTATTTAATGTTGATTCTGCCTTCAAACCAAAAGGTTCTCGTGGAATTCTGTTTGGATTAATTTTTTCTGACGTCATTGTAATTTATAAGATACTTTGTCTAACCTTTAAACCCCTTCACACTATTATTCTTTAATTTTTCAATATGTTTTGATAAACATTCTCTCGCCTCGGGAATTAAAATCATAATATTAAAAATTTTATCGCCATCTTCCATATATAGAATTTTTTTCATAAGATTAATTTGATATTCACTAAATTTTGTTTCCTCCACCATTTTAATTTATAAGATACTTTGTTAATTTTTAAATGATGTCAAAAATATATTATTCAGCTAAGGGGTATTGGAAAGGATATGCTGCCATTCCTAAATTAGCTGAGAAGGCGAAAGTAAGTGAAAATGCGGCAAAACAATGGCTGCAAAAACAGGCAATATGGCAAATCTATCTTCCAGCTCCAAAGTATATACCTAGACCACACTGGACTGAGAATAAACCAAATCAGATTCACCAAGCAGATTTATTATTTTTACCGCATGATAGAGTTGGAAGAAAAACATATAAATATGCGTTAGTTGTGGTTGATATCGCCTCGAGATATAAAGATGCGGAGCCATTAACCTCAAAAGAAAGTCGAGAGATATCAGAAGCTTTTAAAAAAATATATTCTAGAAGATTGAAATACCCTAAAACATTAATGGTTGATCCTGGAAAAGAATTTATGGGCGAGGTTAGTAAACTCATGAATTACCATAATGTGGGGATACAAATAAGTGAAGCTGGTAATCATAGAGCCCAAGCCTTTGTGGAAAACGCAAACAGAATATTGGGGGAAAGATTATTTAGTTATCAATATGCGCAGGAAATGGTTAGTGATGGGCGATCAAGGGTATGGGTGAAAAGATTACCAGCTATTCTAAAAACTTTGAATAATACAAAAACGAGAATAACCGGTAAAGAGCCTGATGAGGCTATAAAACTGAAAGAGGTGAATATTGAAACTAAAAATTATCAACGAGTTGTTGGGCTTGATGAGGTTAGATTGCCTCCAGAGGTTAAAGTTAGATATCTATTATTTCCCGGTGAACTTGAAGGTGGTGAAAAAAGGCGGGCCACAGATCCTATTTGGAGTCTCAAAGTTTATGATATTTCTAAAAGTATGATTACACCTAATCAGCCGGTTTTATATTATTTAGTGAATGGGCCTCGACGAGGATTTGTTAGAGAAGAATTGCAGGTTATTCCTTATGATACAGAACTTCCGCCAGATTCTGTTTTGGTAAGATAATGGCCATATGGGAGAGTATGTTTTCCATCTTTACAAATTATTCTCTTATCATCATCAGCTGATAGTGCAACTTTATTAACAGTTTCAGTATAAACAAAATGTTTATAACTTCTTATTACTTGCATCTCCCTCATCTGATTTACTTTATTTTCTAAACATTCCTTGTAATCATCAAATCTTATATTATTTTCTACAACTGATTTTTTAATTCCTTTATCCTTTTTTATCTCTTTACCATCATCTGTTTTGAAAGAGTAAAGCTTAGCTCGTAGACCGACAAATTCGGTTATTATTTTACCGCCGGTTTCATCTTTAAACTTACCAATTACTTTTTTGTTTACTCCCGCTTTAATTCCTAATCGGTTATTTTTTGGATAATTGCTAGTGTCAAACATTTCTTTAACATCGGGGCTTATATCCTTATAGAAATCATCAGTTTCTATATCATATACAAGACTATCTGTATCTGTCATAAGTAATTTAGCTTTTTCACCATATTTTGGTTTAATATAATTATAATGAAAATTATACATCATTGCTTTACTTATATCTAAAATACACATTCCTAAGTAAATAGGTTTATTGTATTTTATATGCGTTTTATTCATATGAATAGCCATAAGATTTTCAGAAAAAATAGTTCTTCGATTATAGTTTGCTTTTGATATTAATTTTTTTGCTTCTTTCTCATTAGTAACCAATCTTATATCAACCCTTTTTCTAAGATTTTCCATTGTTTTACCAAATACAGAGTTGTTCATAAGTTTGAAGAAATCTTTTTCAAAATCATTCTTTGCTTCAGCCCTGAGTTTGGTATTCAAATCTATGTAAGGTTTTAACCATTTTGACTCTTCAAATTTAATTCCTCTATGAATCTTTGTTACTTCTAATCCTAGACTTTCATATTTTTTTAGTGTTTCATGATGAACAACATAATTATTCTTATTGTTAAGGTTTGGTATTAATTTCTCAACCCTATTAACCTTAATTCTTTCCGGGGCAAGCGGGTAGTCACTATGTAAATCATGAAGATGTCGTGGATATTTTAAATCAACCTCTACTATACATGGCATATTTCTCCAATTTGTTAATTCTTTTTCACTCATCCATTTTAAATCATGAGTTGGTAGCGATTCACTCATTGCCCCACCATATAAGTTGTTTGCGTCAAGATATTCTATATAATTTGTTTGTATGTTAGGATCATATTTACCCATGTATGGGTTGTTAGCTTTAGCATATCTGTTTGATATCTGAGATATACCCCCTCTAACACCTTTCTCAATCATAATTAGCATATCAATGTCATTTACCATCTCCAATTCAATTTTGGTTAACTTTAACATTGCATCCCAAGCAAGACCGGGTGCTGTATAATACCAAGCAGGATCCAAACCATAATTACTTTGACAAACATCTCTAAAGTTTTCAAATACATCAGCTAATAGGAGTACATCTGACATGAGATATAGATTAAGATAATCCCGCATTGTTTTCATATCAAAGTTTTTCCATACCTTTTTTGCATGTTCATAATCTTCATCTGAAATATCTTTATCTCTAAGTTTTGAGTAAAACGCTTCCTTTGATGGAAGTTGAGTTTCGTTTAATTTATCAAAATCATCAAGATAATCATATGGGAATACCCCCTTTCTCAATAATAACTTTAATTCTTCACCTTCAAAATACTTTGTAGTTTCATTTAGGTTTTTATATGTTGGATTAAGACACCTTCCTTTTATTACACCTTTACAAACATCACACTTCCCACATTTAGTAAGATTACTAGATAAATTATCAAGGCTGGATTGCATAAATTTTAATGAATCTATGAACCTTATATCTCTATTAACATCTTTCATCTCACCACCTTTTTTATCTTTGTAGGTATCAACCACAATCTCTTTTGAGAAAGAAATATACTTTTCCTCGTTATTAGGTATAAGTTTTATTTTACCTTCTGTTTTTGCAAGATTATTAATAAATAAATGAGAATCATATCCTGATAAATTGTGAATTATAACAGGAAAGAATTTTGGAATCTTATAATTTAAATTGCATTCCTTATGTGCCGCGCCTCTATACTTTCCTGTAAGATGGCAATGATCTATTACCTTATCTTCACCCAATTCTTTCTCACATATATGGCAGTTAGTAGCATTTTCATAATTTATTTCGTCAACTTCTGTCATCATTTTCTTATTAAATTTTTTGAATCTTTTTTTATTATAACTTATGCAATCCTTATAAATTTTCTTAAATTCTTCTTCTATATATTCTACAAATTTCTGCGCTACATCATCTTCTGGCGATTCAGCAGTATATCTATAAAATCTGGATTTACATATTTTTTCATTAAAACTCTTAATATAACAACCAAACGCAACCGGTTTGTGCAACTGATATTTATTAGTATAACTTTTATTTTTGTCAAGCTGGCCTGTTTGTTTTATTTTATTCAAAGTACACTCAAAGTCGGCATATGCTACAAAAGGTATCTTCATTTTTTTAACAAAATTTCTAAAAGAAAGAAAACATGGACTACCATCTTCATTTTTTAGCATATCAATTCTTGCTTCATTGTACAAAAAACAATATGATTCATGTTTTTCTAATGAGCTTTTTAAGTGAAAATGATGCAAACAATTATCACAAAAGTACAACTTACATTTTCGTTTAGTAACTTGCCTTCGTATAAGTGCACTAATATTCTTTATTAAAACAAAGTGTTTATTTGGTTCTTCATCTTTATTTTCTTCTGTTAATAAAAGTAATCTAATCAATTTAAATCCTCTTTTACTACTTCTTTTTATAGGATATACCCCTATTTTCTCATCATATCCATATATAGCAATATCATAATCATTTTGGTTTTCAAAATTAACAACATCTTGAATTGTACTTGGGAAATTAATTCCATTCCAATTAAAATTCTTAGATTGTTCTATCAATTCTTTAGTTATTCTTTGTGGATTTTTATCGGTTGGATAAACTGCTCGTGATACACACCACTTGAAACATTCTTCATCATAATTCTTAAGGTTAATAATAGCATTCCTGTTTAACAATTCTTTTGGTAGCGGAATATAAGATCCGCCTAAAAGTGGAACAAAACGATCTATGAAAATGTCAAAAAATAGTACGCGTTCGAATATCCAACCAGATTCATTATTTAAAAAATTTTCAAATAATATAAGTTGTTCATTTGTTAATCTATCAAATAATTCTGATAAATCTGTTGACTCAAGAACAATTTCTGATTTTTCAGAAGGAAAATTCGAATCACAGTATTTATATATATTATCTATATTATCAAATAATTTCTTTTTGAATCTGCATGTAAATATAAATTTAACCTTTAATGATTTTTTTGATTTAACTCTCTGTTTAATTAGTTCAATAACTTTTGATTTTATTTTATGTAAGAATGTCTTTTCATCATTCTTTTCATTTCCTTCAATCCTATAGCTTATATAATTACCATTAATAGCTGATTCATATTCTCTTGGTGTAAAATCTTCCACATTCTCATTTCTTTTTGTTTTTGGTCTTGCCCCCTCCTTCTCATAATCTCTTTTAGGCGGTTTTATTTCTTTGGGCTTATTTACTTTTTTATATCTTTCTATAAATTTTTTAGCTAATTCTTCTGTTTTATTTTTTACCTTTTTTGGAATATATGGTTTTACAAAATTCCAAAACTTGTTTAATACATTTCCTAAAAAAGGAGTTTGTTTTGTTTTTGTATTTTTCGGTTTGGATTTATTAATATTTTGTGGGGGTGTTCTCGGTCTAAATCTATCTGGCGAGCCGGGTGGTGTTCCGGGTATTGGTTGAGGAATAGTTAAAGGTGGTAAATTTGGCCGGTTTGCTGGTCTTATTTGTGGGGGTACAATATTCGGAATTGGAAGAGGTAAATTTGGTTGGTTTATTGGCCTCATTGGTGTATTACGTAGCTCCCCAACAATTCCTGCAATATTATCAACTATTTGTTGTACATTATTAATTATTTCGGGTATATTAATCAACGCATTAATAAGTTCTGCTTTATTAAACGCAGATCGTCCTCGAATATTATACCATCTAACTAAAGATTTTAGTTGCGGCACATTTAATCTTCGTAATTGTTGTTCCATTTTGTATATTGATTCTTCTTTTTAAATAAGTATTTTATTTCTTTTGAAAAATCATTTTTTCAAAATGTGCCAGATCCTCATCATCAAATTTTCAAACATCAAATCACAAAACATGCCAAAATGTTCTAGAATCCCAGCCTTCGCCAATTTCATATAGGCTTTGTATCGACTTGGTAACGGCTTTGTGCTAATTTCATATAGGCTTTGTATCGACTTGGTATCGGCTTTGTGCTAATTTCATATAGGCTTTGTATCCAGACAACCAAAAATGTGCCAACACCTCACCAGTAATGAAATCGTAATGAAAATGTGTCAGATCCCTTCATCAGATTTTATAGGCCTTTCACCAATTTCATATAGGCTTTGTATCGACTTGGTATCGGCTTTGTGCTAATTTCATATAGGCTTTGTATCGACTTGGTATCGGCTTTGTGCTAATTTCATATAGGCTTTGTATCGACTTGGTATCGGCTTTGTGCTAATTTCATATAGGCTTTGTATCGACTTGGTATCGGCTTTGTGCTAATTTCATATAGGCTTTGTATCCAGACAACCAAAAATGTGCCAACACCTCACCAGTAATGAAATCGTAATGAAATCGTAATGAAATCGTAATGAAAATGTGCCAGCATCCCCCATTTATAACATCAGCAAGAACCGCCGACTAAGGAGCTAAAAGAGCACTTAACGTCCATGATGACACAAAACTGGCAAAGCAAATTCACTCCAACTTCGCTAATTAAATTTTTTTGCATTTAATTGACTAATTCAATTTACTAATACGCTAGAGCTAGTAAACTGCTTCGAGTTTTTGCCAACTCTGTCATTTCTTCAACAAATAATAAAAATAAATCCTCACAATTGAAGTAAATATCAATTTAAAAAGCATCTATCATTTTTGTCTCTCTGTTCCGATTCTTCTGAAACCAAAGGAAGCGAAAAAAACAAGTATAAAAGTTAAACAGGTTAACCGAGAGCTAATCAAATTACATCCTGATATTTATCAGTGAAAACATCTTATAGTGAAAAAGAAAACTTCTACCTTAACAATGAGAACAAATAACCTCTCTTTGACCGCTTACCTTTTTTTCAATAAAAAAAGGACGAAAAGCGCACACCAGAATCGTTTTCAGTACGCTTTCGTGTATATTCCGGTCAGCTGTGTAAAAACTCCGCTTGACGTTACGGTCACGCAACAAGAATTGTTTACTCAGCCGTTGTAGAAATTTGAATGAATTACGGTCATTTCAAAACCTTAGTGTGAGGCGCTGTAAGAAAAACCCATGCTGATTCTAACGTATTATCAAGAACAACCTTAAATCCCTCTAATGACATAGTTAAAAGGAAAATCTGAATTATACCACATAGTTAAAAAAAAAAACATTTGAATTAAGGAGGTATTTGCGGGATTTTTCACGTTTGAAAATAGAGCACTTTCCTGCGCGTTGTTTCTATTTATGAACAACAATAAAGATAAGTCATATAATTTCTATGAAAGTACGGCACTCACTCTATCAAAATTCGGTGTTATGATTCTTTGAATCGTTTTTCCTTGAAGACCAAAAGTCAGTTTAAAATATCAAATTCACACTTGCTTGCGGGACCTTTCGGGATCGTCGCGGGTCAAATTCGTTCTTCTCAGTTTTCTCAGAATTAAAGAGCTCCGGAAGAAAAAGAAATACATTAAATTTCTTCTATTCTTAGTGGCTTCTTATAGTCAGAAAATAAGCGAAATTAATTTTTCAACTCTTGCCACTCAATGGTCGATATTTCCTGACCGTCGCTCTTAAATGGTCAAATGATTTCGCATGCAATTTGTTTTAAATCAAAGAACAAATTAAAACAATTGCAGGAGAACGTGAAGCGTGTGCAATTTCTTACACTTTTCTATGCATGCGCTTTCATCTTTTTTGCACTGAACTTTCTGCACTGTTTAGGACTGATTGGTGAACTTTCAGCCAATCAGCATGCTGAAATTGCTGCACATACATTGTTACTTTAAAATCCAATTACGTCGTCTTCAGCATTTAGTGGTAATGAATTAGTTAAATGTATTTCGGCAATGAATAGAGAGTCTTACCTGCAAATCAAGCTGTGACAAAAAACAAGTAAGTTAGTTTTAAGTGTGAAGTGTTCCAAGATAATGCATTGAAGGTTGAGGACTTCAACACAAAACCACCAAATGAAAAACCATCAAAGTAAATAAGGCCATGTCGTTTCATAAGAAAAAATATCTCTCCTGGTATGCAGTTGCCATTTAGATAGATTTTCTATGTTTGTTCAATTCCTAAGAATTGCATGTGTGTGCGTTCCACGTCAGGAGAATGCAACCGATATCTAGGTGTCCTATGGCTCTAAGATGCAATTCCAGCTAAGACAAGGAACCACGCCATCGTTGCATAAAGCAGATAAAGCAGATCTATGTAAACGAAAAGGAGATTACGATCCGAAATGACTATCATCAAGACTGGCACCACTTGAATCCATATTCAGCGCAAGGGTACGGTGATTCAATGTCATCTCCATGGTAACATAAATGTTATCCACCAAATAGAAGCATCATTTGCCAAGACTCTTTCTACTGCTGGCAATACGGTAAAATGTACATATATATGCTAGTTCTAGTTGCAACTTCTCTTGCACTTGTACGCACTTGACGTTGTTTCTTTGTTCTGTTAGTTCTGCTGTACGTTGGAGACAAAAAAAATGTTTCTTTGTCCTTGAAACTTTTACGATGCCATCTTGAATTACGTCAGATTTGCGATTCATCAGCCTTCCAAAAATACAAACATTTAAGACTTTTCCTTATTTCTATAAATATCTTGATCAGCTTAGCTCTAAGTATATTCAATTAGCTTCAATTATGCATTTGTACCAGATAACTGGGGAATGGTGCGCTTTTCTTTTCGTCGGCACTCGCAGCAAAAAGTACAGAATTTAGAAGCCATCTGCTTAAACTTCACTTTAACGGTCGAGTTGCATAAGGCGTAAAGGATAGGATTAGCCACGCCATTCATGAACACCAGCCACATTGACAAACGAAACACCACAGCAGGTGCGAGTTCCTTTGCGGAACATACGTGCACAACCATATATGGCAGCCATAAAACAAGGAAGGTAACCAATAGGAGGACGCCGGTTTTGGCCACTTTGTATTCCCTTGGGAGTTGCCCTTGCTGACGTTTCCGTGTATAGATGTTCCAGTGGATTCTTCTGAGCACGTTTCCAAGGCGCACTGTCCTGCGCTTCGACCTTTGACTGTTAGAGTTCGAGTCGCTGTTGATGGATTCAGATGACTGTTCGAAGGAGTTTCCAGATTGCTTATCCATACATGCTTGGTCCTGTTTGTTTTCCAGATTGCAGGAGACTAAATCACCCGACTTGTATTGCTTTGAACAATCTTCATAAGAGGTAAGCTCGAGATTTGAGCTCACCAGTTTATTTAAGTCTCTGTTTGTTGCGTTTGTATCTGCTGTCAAATTAACGTCATAGGTTGCCTTCCAGTTTTTCGATAACCTTCGATCAGAACCCCTCTGAGTCAGCGGTAACAAGTTGCTCTTGCGAGAGTGACATTTTAATTTTTCCGTCCGCCTGATAGTGGACACTTTCCTGGCGTGTTTGCGAATTACAAAGAAAATGCGAATATAGGTAAAAACCATCACAGTTATGGGAAACCCGAATCCTACAACAGCCAAGTAAATATACAATGAACAGTTGTCTGTCCAAGTGGGAGAACAGTGCAACGTACCGGGATGATATTCATACTTTGACCAGCCAAACAGAGGAAACGAAGCGTACAGCAGACCTTGGCCCCAGACTCCGATCAGAGAGTAGCAGGCACGTTTGACCGTCACAATGCCCTTATACCGAGTGGATCTGGTGACAGCAATGTATCGATCCACGCTGATGCAACAAAGGGTCATGACCATTGCCACTGCTGATACCACACCAACGAAACCGTTTACCTGAGAAAGAAAACAGAAGTTGGTCGTCGCAGTGTTATATCTATCGATCTATCTAGCTAGCTAGCTAGCTATCTATCTGTCTTAAGTATAAATCTACTAGTGTTCTATCACAAATGCCGCGCTCTGATTGGCTACGCTACCCACTATCTATTCTGTGATAGATAGTGAGTAGCGTAATGGCGGCACCTTCTTCACGTTTTCGAAGTGTCCGTGAAGAAGATTTAGACAGTTTACTGGTCGAGGCTGTTCCAGAAAAGACAAAGTTTTGAACGACTAGTACATTTATACTAAAACAATTAGATTATTCGCTCTCGATTTCTATGCGTGATAGAAATCTCGAGCTCATAATCTAATTGTTTAATATATATATAAATATATTTAGGAATATATAAAAATAGTTTAAAAAGGCTGATGGACGGAGAACTTCTGATGACTTATTAAAAAATAAAAATTTGATGTAATATATATGAAAATATATAGGAATATATGTAATGTAGGGAATGTATCTTTATATAGGAAAGCTTCTACTGCTAGAATCCCAATCTTATGAAAAAATTGCTAATTTAATCCACGTCATCAATGCTAGTTCTGATTCTCCTGACGTGGTGACACCTTTGTTGGCCTGAGAGCTCTCGTAACAATTTGTGATAGTATATAGGTGCGGAGGACGACCCGGAACCATGCATTGAAAAAATTAATTTGCTTTCCTTTTTATGTTTTCTTTTCTTTCTTTCTTTCAAACCGTAGAATTTTCCAGTTCTTACCGTTAGCATTTCATTCCGAATTTCTTTTTGCAATTTCCCCCTTGTACACTCACGTTTTCAAGAAGACTTAAATTGCATTTGATCATTTCACGTCGTTGTTTTGCAGAAGGCGGCAAAGACATCTGCCAGTCTGTATATAGAATTTATTATATGACTAGCTCCGTGAGCGGGCAAGATGAACCGAATCTCGCGCTGTGATTGGCTACCCGAGCGGGCAATATGGAGCCATCTTGCCCGCTCGGGATAAGGGCTTTGTCCCGCAAGGAAAATTCATCCGAGGCGAAAGCCCGTTTACCAAAATTTTCTTTCTTAGTTTTCCCTGAAAAATCTTTTCCGTGACAGTTAAAGATTTCCTGTGGTTTGTGTATCGATGGAGCTGGAAAACGAGAAAACTTGATTTTTGCATGTAACGGGCTTCCTTTTCAGTCCTTGAAAATAAACACGTACACGGATCATTTTTTGGTGTTTTATCCCATATAATAAATCCTTTATTGACCAAGCTTGTTCGGTCAAGATGGCTGGATATTGGCCTCGTTCTTTTTTTGCGTGTTTATGGACCTCGACTTCGTGTCGGTCCATAAAAACGCAAAAAAAAGAACTTAGCCAATATCCAGCCATCTTGACCGAACAAGCTTGGTCAATAACCCATATATCACGTGCAGTCTCATTTCGTTCATTAACACTATACACTTAATGTATGGTCCCGAGGGAAACAGTTAGTTTTGTTTTCCAAAGAGTTCATAACTCAAGGGAAAATAAGACTAACTAGACCATACGTTAAGTGCTTTGTTATATATTTCGACTTCCCCTTAAACAAAATATAGCAAAAACAAACAAACAAAGACGGCACAATTGGCGCGCGGGCAACAACTGCGCAATTATATCCCGGTCGGGATGCATTTAAATTTGATCGGGGACACGTCACTAAGAATCAACCAATCACAGTGCTCGTTTTGTTGAGTGAAAGTCTAGGTATATAACAATAACGTTTCGTGCTGTCCTGGTTAACGCTGTCGTCGTATTTTGCTCACGCTGCGTATTAAGTAGATCACGATTACCAGGCCTGATAGGACAGCACTAAACAATGGCGTTTATGAACACAATAAAACTGCACGTGCAAAGCACAGTCTGGTCACGGGCGGCCCACGTTCTAGTCACGTGCACTCCACCATTAAAAACCAACGTGGTTGTTCGAAAGGGTTTGTATGAAAGTCCCGAATGGTGTTTCCCACGACTAGAAAGAAAAAAAACCGGTGTACTTTCATACAAACCCTTTGAAACAACCACGTTGGATTTTTAATGGTGGAGTGCACGTGACGAGAACGTGGGCCGCTCACAGCCTGATTGGTTTCTTTGCCATCCCGGGCCTCTGCAAAATAACAACTTGAGATGACCATTTTTAAGTTTTCTTCTAAAAAGACGCAAGTTAGTGTACAAAAACAAGTTTTGCTTGAAGACTTCGACTGAAGGGTGCGATTTCATGGTTATTTGAAAGTGCGGTATTGAGGTATTTGAAATTTTAGGGAGCATTTTAGTTTAGTTTTATTGTATGATTGCGGTGTTTTCACTTTTATTTTGTCCGTGGATTTTTGCGGTATTTCAGTGGATCCCTCCTTGTGACGCTGCCCACTACTTGGCAAAGAACGCATTCCCTGACCCTAACCGCCTGAAAATTTTCCCTATATTCTACCTTTTTGAACTGACAGTGTACATGGAGTAGGGGGTCGTTTTGTCTTCACCAGAAACTTTCATAAGACTTAACGCGCGTTCACAGCTTTTCCAGATTCAATGTTTCCCAAGTACCGTATTTGGCAACTGCTTGCCCGAGTCTTTCAGCTTGTTGGCACTGATTGGTTCATTTGATTTCTCCTGCTTTCCAAATATGGTACTTGGTAGATTAAATGTGGACAAGCTGTGGTTGATGAAGATGTTCAAAGGCAGTCACACGTTTCACGTCTTGTGGGTTTCTGTTTTCACTTAGCCATGGATTCATCATCTTTCAGTGACATTTACTTACTAAGCCATGGATTCATCATCTTTCAGTGACATTTGTGTTTGCACCAAACGTGAGATTTATTGATTAGCAGTACCTTTCCGGTCTCTATCGCAGACTTATTGTACACTTATTTTACAAGTCATTTATGAAACTTAACGTCTTCAAACCCAGAGTTGATTCGCGCAATGATTAAAGGTGATAAATGGTAAAAATCCTGTTTTCATAATACGATCAGCGTAACACACAGCAAAAATGAAATCCTTTGAAGAGATGATAAGAAAGCTATAAAACTCGCCGTTCATTGTACTTGTTTCCAGCTAGTTCTTGAAACTTTTTGTTGCAACCAGTCTACAATTTTACCAGCTTTGAGAGAAATGCAATATAAAAGGTCTGAACCTTTTTTAAGCGTCTATACCTGGTCACAATAACAATGAATTAAAAAGACATAAAAAAGCAATTATATTACCTGGCACGCTGCTTCTGAATAGGCGCCATGTTCACCGTGAACAATCGTCGCTAAACTAAACGGAATAACACAAGCTGTCATCAATAAGTTAGCGATACATAGATTCGCTACGAAGGTGTTTGCTGGTTTCTTCCGAAGAATTTTGGTCTTCCAAATTATGATACACACTGCGCCGTTAAGAATCAACGACACCACCGAGACAACCGTCAGTGCTAGGCCCTCGAGGATGCGAACTTCGGATCTGAGAACAGAAGTGGAATTTTCATGCATTGTGGATAAAAAATTCTTGTCGTTGGCAAAGTTTCATCAGATCAATCAAAAGAGCCAGAGATTTTCCGTTATGAAATGTCAGGAAATGTCTTTTTTGGACGAAGTGTTAGGTGCTGTATTGAGCAATACGGTTATTATTAACTTTCCGTCACCCAGAGATCAAAAACCTGACAAGGCACCAATGTGTAAATCAGGTGTTGAAAACTACTCCCCAGCCACGGCGAAACGTCCGACTACATCTTACTTCCGGGAGAAATCCCGCGTATCGAGATAAAACCCGGACACAATCAAAGCAAAGAAAGGTAAAGGCAATCCCAAAAGACCGTGAGATGACGAAAAGCAAAATTTAAGTTATCTTCTGTTTATGAACAGAACGCAAGAAAAACATAATTGTTGACTGAGTAACATCTGTTAAGTTGTTTTTTTTTCTACAATCAGCAATTGTATTTCCTTTCATCGGTCTTTTGCTCTTGCTTTCTGTCATTACAAAGTGTCAAATTTCAGGTACACAAGCCATTACAATTCCGTCGCCCTAAAGGCGGATGTTTTCACAATCGAGGAGTCTTGAAGTTGAACCCCTCTGGTTCTCAAAAAGCAAAAGCCGTCATAATTTTGCATGTTGTGGCGAAAAAAGCAAATTGAAATAAAGACCATTCGTGACCAATTCTCTTTGGAAAAATAATGTCTGTCAATTTAAATGGACCTCTTGAAATGTATTTCCGCGTTGATTTGTTTTTCAGTGTCTATGTTTTTAGACATACAGTAAGGAATGCTCTTCTATTGGTCACAATTCTTAGTGATATAATTTCAGCTTGTTGGTATGCTAACACGGGAAATTGAAAAATATAAAGCATAAGCCGAAAAGCCTCTATTCACAAACACGACAATGATTACAATTTTATTCAAGGCAGGACATTGTAAAGAGTTGCTCCCTAATAACAAAAAAAAAAACAACAAATAAAAAAAATGCACTGGTGTGGAGAAATCTCATTTTTTCTTTTTATTTTGTTTTTTTTTTTTTGTTTTTTTTTGCAAGCTTATGAAAACTATGATATTGGCTATGCATTTCAAATTTCACTCCGGAAGATAAAGTTAAAATTCATCTCTTAATAGAAGATTCAATATTCCAAATTTTCAAAACATGATTGATTTCCTTTAGATGATAATTAGGGGGATTATTGTTTGCAAGAAAAGAAAATAACCTGCTTCCCAGACTCGTCGTGACAGAAAAATTACACGACGGAACTTCCACCAGAATTAACTGATTCGGCTTTCGCTTTGTCTCAATTCTCCGTTTTGTTCATCAATATGTCTAAATGTTTAGGCAGTTCAGAAAATTCTTGAGTGCATAATGATATTTTCCTAATCAAATGTCTTTCTGACCAATCAGATAAAAGCCGCTTTCAGTTCCCTTTACATGGGAAAGGAATAAGTCACGTTATGTGATCAGCGGAGGAAGATACCTTCGCAGCATTCGTTTGGTAACCTACAATCAGGCATCTGTGTTAATAACGGCTCATCGCCACAGGTAATTCCATTGATGGCTCTATTTATATATATAACAGGACTCCATGCTGTCCAATTAAGAAAATATTGGATGAGAAAATTCAGAGGAACACCAAAACTGACAAGGCCGCAGGCCGAGTCCAATTTGGTGTTCCAAGGAATTTTCGAATCCAACATTTTCTTAATTGGACAAGCATGGAGTCCTGTTATTTGTTAATTATATAGCTACCTCTAAATCCAATATTGGCAACTGTCCAATTTTTTTTAAATTGGATAGGTGTCCAATTAAAGAAAAATTGGACAGTTGCTTATATTGGATTTAGAGGTAGTTGTATAATTAATATGTATAACTGAAACCCGGAGAGAATATTACTGACTTAAACTCAAATACTATGATGTAGAGATTGTAAACAAGTAGGGTTTTTAAAAGAGAGAGATACATTCAGGGGCCTATTACCGAGCGTGACTGACAGTGGATATATAAATATGAAAAATAGCCAGCCAACAAAGAAATAACACAAACAATAGTTAAACAGGGTGCAAAGTTGGTTGTTGCATACCACTGTGAAATAAAAGGGTTGTTACTTGCATACCACTGGGAAATAAAAGGGTTGTTACTTGCATACCACTGTAAAATAAAAGGGTTGCCGATGTTTCCAGCGTTGGCCCCTCTGTCGATAGGCCACCAAAGCTAGAACAGTGCCCTGGGATCGAAATTGTACCGGATAGCAACTTTAGTACCTCCGTTTTAATTCTTTTACACTTCAGAGACTATGGATACGTTTAACCCCCGACCGGTTAACTCAGTTGGTTGAGCACCGGACTATTGTGCGGGAGGTCGCGGGTTCGAACCTCGGCCAGACCATCACTCAGGGTCTTGAAAGTAGTGTTGAAAGTGCTGCTTTTGCAATGACATCTGTAACTGGTTACTTTCTAGTCTTCCCGGATAACGACGATAAACCGTAGGTCCCGTCTCACAACCCTTTTTTGTAATAACTTCGTGGACGTTAAAGAACCCACAAACCGTTCGCGAAGAGTAGGGGGCGTAGAACCCCGGTGTTTTGGTCTGGCCCTTGTTAAATTTAATTTCATGTCTTCAGTAATGACTATGCTATGGTGCACTTGAATATATATGTTGTAGTTCAATTTTTTCCTTGGTTCAAATTTTATTTTCCTTTGTTTTCTGGTATGGTGATATAATGTATGATAATGAGTTTGAAACAAACGAAAATAAAATTTGAACCAAGGATAAAATTGAACAACACCATGTACATTTAGTATGTACCAACTCAGCAAGCGCGGCATTTTGAGCAATCTGATTGGCACTTTCTAGGAGGTGAATATAGCCGGGGCTTCTGGGTAATCCATGTGCCAGTGTGTTTTTGTTTGGAGAATAAAAAAGGCGCCCAAGCTGCCGATATATGGGCCCTGTCGATTCTCACGTTACATCTTTTCCGAAGAGGTTTTACTAGGAAGTTGAAGCAAAATACTACCACGTGACGATGAAACATTGACCAGGGCAGGATCGAACGACAGTGCAAATGAACGACACAATAAAACTGCACGTGAAAAATAAAGTCGCTTCAATAATTAAATTATTTGACCGCTTGTGTTATCCTCGGCATTATCGTCACGTTTGCTTAAGCTCCCTACTGAGGTTGCTTCATTGGTATATAATAAAACAATTATTCTCTTATATCTCGGTGAATAGTGGCTTAAGAAATATTTACCTTGCTGCTTCACAGCGAGGTAAATATTCTGCCACTATTCACCTCGATTTCTGAGAATAATTGTTGAATAGAATTTGCGCTTTATAAATTAGTAAATAATAAACAAATGCTGCTTCTCTGAGGACTTTGCAAACGTTTCATACTGCTTCTTTGAAGCCAGCCAATTACTTCCATTCCTATTTAATTACTTCCGTAGTTGACGTCTAATTATAAACAACTTGAGTTTCTTACATTAATTTTGTTGTGATTAGCCACAGTACTGCCTTGCGTCACACTATTAAATCTACTAAAGGTGCTGGTACATTTTCAAGCAATGTCTCTCATGTTCACACAAAGATTAATTATCAAGCAGATGGTGCAGCCATTTTTAACTCCTGTTTCCGGCAATAAAACAAAAGGACCATCACAGCGACCAATCACACTGCGCCACGTAACAACCTTACTAAGCATATCATTATTTTTATCATTGTCTCGAAGTCTTCTTAAGTTGTCTGGAAGAGGGTTTCCCGGGAAATGTAACTTCTTAAAATAGCCTCATTTATTATTGTAATGACATTAATTGATCATCGCAGTTATGCACGCAACTAAAGCAGCTGTGAAATTAAAGCCTGAAAAAAAAAACTCAGGCCTGAATGGGATTCGAACCCGAGACCTCTGCGATACCGGATCAGGCCTGAGTTTTTTTTTAAGACTTTAATTTCACAGCTGCTTAAGTTGTGTGCATAACTGCGATGATCAATTAATGTCATTACATATTAATCCGCAGTTCAAATATATGGTCTTTCATATATTCATTTCCATCATTTATTATTGTGCTGAGGATACCACCCAACAAATACGTAGATGTAAGACATCCTCAAGGACAGGTTTTCCACGACTTTCTACTTCAAGATTCTTGAAGCTTTATCTCACCGAACTCTTCACATGTTTCGCTTGCTTGTTCATCTTTCACATTGTCGTCCTCTTTGTGTTCTTCACTGTCACTGTCGTCCTCTTTCTGTTCTTCACTGTCACTGTCTTCCTCTTCGCTTTCACTCGCATCCTCCCTATCGTCATCTTCAGCATGGCGGGATTCCCCGTAGGCGAAACCACTAGACCCATAACTAAACCCACTCGACCCGTAATAACCGGTGCTGCAGTCGTCATCGTCATAATCATCTACTTCATTTCGCTGGCGAGCATAGGAGTGATTGCGAGCTGAAATACAGAAAAAGAAACGTCAGCGACAGAGTCTTTTATCAAAAACCATGAACTTCCTAGTCAGTCTTTCCCCAAACAATGGTAATAAAAATATAATTGTAGGTTGGCAAAAATGCAAAAGTGTAAAAATCTCCAAACCGACCAATGAAATACTGCTTACAGAAATGCACTGTAAAATCGGAATGTTTGCTCTGGAGTGTTTTTCTAACTTTTTCATCTGTGGATCAAACCATGCAGTGTGACCATTCTTTGTCAAGCTACTGAACAGTACTGTACTGTGGTACTGTTTGTTTTACTATACAGTGTGGTTCTAACTTTTTCATCTGTGTTTCAAACCATGCAGTGTGACCAATCTTTGTAAAGCTACTGAACAGTATTGTACTGTGGCACTGTTTGTTTTACTATACAGTGTGGTTCTAACTTTTTCATCTGCGGATCAAACCATGCAGTGTGACCATTCTTTGTCAAGCTACTGAACAGTACTGTACTGTGGCACTGTTTGTGTCAGTATGGAGTGTGATCATTCTTTTGAAATTCCCTGAGAATTGTAACATAAACACCTATACTATGATAGGAAGTTCACTGAAACTAAATCCAACATGAGAGCGACCTGGAGACTACTGAACGAGGTTGTAACTCGGAAGAGCTAGACCGAACTCAGTTTTCAAAATTGATGATCACAAAATTTTCGATCCCGCCAAGACTGCGAATCGATTTTGTCTTACTTTTCTAATATTGGGCCACATTTGGCGAAACGTATACAGTCCGACATATCTCATAAAACCTTTATCTCTGGCAATCTTTCGCAATTAATGTTCATAGTGTTAAAGACCGAAGAAGAAATTAGTAATATTGCCAACACGTTTCCATCTGGTAAGGCTGCAGGCTATGACAACATCCCGATGCGTATTATAGAACGATCTATTAATATTATTGCCCAACCTTTAACACACATTATTAATATGTCGATTACTAATGACATTGTCCCGAAGGATATGAAAATAGCTCGTGTGGTATCTTTATTTAAATCCGGTGATAACGCTCTTTTTTGCAACTTCAGACCTGTTTCGCTTTAACCTTGCTTTTCGAATTTCCTAGAGCGTATTATCTACAACCGCATGCTAGTTTACGTTGATGACTGTGGTGTTCTATATATCTGATAATCAGTATGGCTTTAGGAAAAAAATTTCTACGAGTCTTGCATTGGTCAATGAGTGTGACAAAATATCGTCTGCTACTGACCGCAAAGAACATGCGATCGGAATATTTCTGGATCTCTGTAAAGCTTTAACCACAGCATTCTTTTTGAAAAACTAGAATATTATGGAATTCATGGTCTGGCTCTATATTGGGTTAAAAGTTATTTTTCCGAGGTCGCAGTTTGTAGAGTGTAATAACCATAAATCTTCTTTCCATCATATAACATGTGGAGTGCCACAAGGCTCAATTCTTGGTCTTTTGTTTTTTATATTATATATTTATGACTTAAACAATGCCTCAGAACTTGAAGCAATCTTATTTGCTGACGACACTAATATTCATTTCTTATAGTGACCCTGTCTATTTAGTTAATAAATTAAATGGTGCATTAGACAAACTGTCAACCTGGTTTTCAGCAAATAAGCTCTCTCTAAATACATCTAAGACTAATTTTATGGCTTTTAAGTCAAGACAGAAAAGGCAAAACACAGATGATTATCAAATGATTATTAATGAGTAGCCGATCACTAGTGTTTCTACAACTATGTTCCAAACTTTTAGATGACAATCTTACTTGGAAACCTCATCTCTCTCTTTTGGCTGGTAAAATGTCCAAATCCATAGGATTAATGCATAAATCAAGCTTTTACTTGTCTGGAGACTCCCTGCGCATGTTGTATAATTCACTTATACTTCCGTATTTGTTTTACTGTAACCTAGTTTGGGGGGCCACTTATCAATCAAACCTTCAATGATAAGTTATTTTACAGAAGCATGCACTAAGAATAATTAATAAGTCTAGGTATGATACTCATACTGATCCTATTTTTAAGAAACACAAGCTTTTGAAATGTTACGACATCTACTCCATTCAACTTGGTGTATTTATGTTCTTGTTCATTAACTCTGCACTACCGACTAAATTTCATAACTTTTTAAGTAACAATCAGATCCATAGTTATAACACCAGAAAATTAATGCTTCGATTTTTCATTTATCTCTATGTTGAACCAATATCAGGAAATTTTCTGTTTTCTATCAAGGCCCAAAGTATTTTTAACTCACTCCTGAGATTGCTTGCTCTTCTTCTCTCTCGCATTTTAAAACTTAAATAATTCTTTATTAGTAAGTACTAATTTCATTGTCATCTCATCTTATTGCTAAACTTGTCCACATTGCTGTCGTAGTTTAATCTATCTTACGGTTATTGTTTTGAGGAATCGTGATTCTGCATAAGCCTCGTGGTTTCACTCAGGTTTCCTCGCCATTAACTATTCCAAAATTCCTGTAATTATTGTTTCATAAGTTATGTAATTTGTCGAATTATAAATAAATAAAATAAATAAATACCATGGTACTGTTTCCTTTATGTGGAGGCACAGTAGTGTAGTGGTTAGGGTGTCGGACGTCCGAGCAGGAGGTTTGGAGTTCGAGCCCTGTCACTGTGTTGTTTCCTTAGACAAGAAACTTTACTCCACACTGTCTCTCTCCACCCAGGTGTATAAATGGGTACCAGCGATACAATGCTAGGGGTTACCCAGCGATGGACTAGCATCCCATCCGGGGGGAGTTATAATACTCCCAGGTGCTTCATGCTATTGAAACCGGGATAAGCTCCGGCCGTGTGGACCTTTGGCTCGTGTGCGCCTTATTTACTGTTTACTTTACTAGCTAGACATGTATTTGCCTTCACTTTTGATTGGTCCATTGCAATGGACTGTTTGTATGCCCGGTGAATAACTAGCGTAATGACTTTGGTTTTATGACAGTCATATGACAGTCTCCTTGACTGACTTACTTGACATGCTGAGATCTTTGGTTTCCTTGGTCTCGTGGCTGCATTTCGGACAAGGAATTGCCTGTCCCCTGGTATATTTTACTCCCTTCCTTCTCACATGGTCGTCACAAAAACACAACTATGACAAATAAAATAAGTTATCAAAGAATAGCTACAAAAATCACACAAATTTCACAAGATGTACAAATGCGCATAACAAACACCATAAGCATACTTAAGCAGCTGTGAGATTAAAGCCTGCAAATATTCCAGGCCTGAACGGAATTCGAACCCATGACCTCTGCGATACCAGTGCAGTGCTCTACCAACTGAGCTATCAAGCCACCTGGGAGCTGGTCATGTTGTGAGTTAGTAATATACCCGGGTTCATTAATTTCTTTGGGCTTTAATTTCACAGCTGCTAAAGTTGTGTGCATAACTGCGATGATCAATCGATGTCATTATATGTTACTCCGCAGTTCAGTAACAATGAAAATGAAATGACAATGATAACGATAACGATAATGGTAATGTCACAAATGTCACAAATGTGGTTTTTAAACTGAATAGTGAAAGCTATGAAATTAAAAATGGTAAAATGAAGAAAATGGATAGGAATGGACATAAAATATAAATTTAAGACATATCGTATTCTTAACATGTCCTTCAAAAACTAGAATGTCAGAAATACCTTTCGCTTTATCAGATAAGACATTCCAGTCATGTATGGCATCGCAAATAGAACGGTTTTAGCCAAAAAAGAGATGTGAATCTACATCAATCCACAGGGCGCGACGAAAGTGCCGTCCGATAGCCCGGGGCTAGCGTTTTCTTATCGTAGCTTGCCCGACGGGCAAGCACCGTTGGTTCCTCTTTTCTGACGATAAATTGAGCTTTTATACCAAAAAGTGTGTAGCAGAAAGCTCCTGAGAGAAAATGATAACGTTTTGAGGCCAAATTATAGTAGCGTGACAACGTTTTGCGCCGCATTTTAGTTGCGTACGTAAATAGCTTCACGGGTGTCGTTTTTTGCCTTCCATACACACGTTACTAATTATATAGATGACAATAAGAATTTCCTAATCCGTATGACTCCGAAAAAAAAATACAAATTTTTTCTTGGGTGAAATGGGAAAGAAAATACCCACTTGTCATGACTTTTTCTGCTTACATAAGCGACCGAAATATATTTTTTGAAATGACAATATTTGCCGACTGACGGCGTGCAGTGCGAGACAATCATTTTCTCGGAAATGTAGGTACGTTTCTTTGAGAAAATCCAAATCCGGATTCTTTTTTCTATTTTAAAGCTGCCAATTCATCATTAAAACAAAAAAGGTCCACTTCGTGTAAAATTAAAAAACAAGAAAAAAATCTCTTGAAGAAAAGCAAGCAGACCTGGGGCCGTTATCATCCGATAAAAAAAAAAATGAAAAAAAGAAACACGCAATTCGAGTAAAATTTAAAACATGATGTTTTCTCACTTCTGGAAGAGTTTGTCAGTTTAACGATCTTTGAAGAGAATTTGTTTCATCGAATGTCGACAGACTTCAGATTACAGTGCTAGTTTAATTGACTGATCGCAACGTTCATGGCATTCACAAAAATAACTGTTGTGATTTCCGTAAATTTATAATATTTTTGACCGTCAGCGGGGTTGAAATGTAAAATACTACGAAGAATTAGTTTCTATCTATGCTTGGCATCATTACTTTTATTTTGCGTAATTAAATCTGATTAATATTCTTTATAAACAATTTAATTTCGGGCTAGCTCCTCAGAGCTTCAGGCTAGTAACCCCAAGTAACAGCTTAACCTCGTCTTTTCATTTTCGTCTCAATCTGCAACCCATGTAGTAGGCATTTTATGATAAAGTACAGCATAGTATCCTAAAGTCAAGAAAAAAATAGGGACACTATAGGTAGAACACAAACCTTGCACCTAAGGCAGGAATATTGTCCAAGTTTGTTACACGAACCACCTGAGAGAAAGACAAAAAGTAGATATGATTCCACTGATAATCCGAGATAGCGAACCAATCAGAGCGCGCGATTTTGTAAAATCACCTGAGTATTTAACAATTATTCGCCGAAGGCGAAGTGATTATCGGTGAATATTCACCGAGACGAAGTCGAGGTGAATATTCACCGATAATCACTGAGCCTGAGGCGAATAATTGTTTTAGTATAAATACACAGATGACTATTTCAAAAAAAGAAAAGAAAAAGCATTGTACAACACGAAAAAATTTTACCTCATCAAAAGCCCGCGAACGACTGGCAGCCATTTTGTTCGTCTAGGTGATTATCGGCTGATAATCCGAGATAGCGAACCAATCAGAGCGCGCGATTTTGTATAATCACCTGAGTATTTATACTAATTATACTTATCTCGGATACTCTGCCCACTGTCCTGTCAAAGGGCGCATATAGATCTAACAATCAAATTAGTTGCTGGCAAATTCATGGAAAGTGAGCATTCTGCAACCAATAGACTGGCCTGTGTTGCTGGCTCTTTGTTTTACTATACTGACATGGTTCGTATAACTTTCAACAAATAAAATTTAAGTACTTACAAGGACTTTTTAAGGACAAGAACTAGTTTTCAAGAAAATTGTTTTACTGAAGAAATTGGAACTCTTTGTCCATTTTTCATACTTAATGCCAGATATTTCAACCTTGGCTGGTGAAAAAGCCCAACGTCAGAGCTCTGGTGCATAAAATTGAGGCAAAGGTTTTAATTTTGCCTTATGTAAGTGTTCAAGTTGTTTAACGGTATTTTTAGCTTGTTGTTTTCGTATTTTTAATTTTACCAGAGAAGTGATAGAACATATAAAACTAAACTTCAAGGACTTTTCAAGATCAGGCAGAGAAATCAAGTACTTTCCAAGGACCTAAAGCAAATTTATTCAAGGACCTTCCAATACACCTACTAAAATTCATGACCTTTTCAAAACTGTACGAACCATGTACATGTATACAGTGTAGTTCTAACTTTTCCATCTGTTGATCAAACCATGCAGCGTGATCATTTTCTGGAAAGCTACTGAACAGTACTTCACCGTGGTACTATTTGTTTTACTTTTCAGTGTGGCTTTAACTTTGTCATCTGTGGATCAAACCATACAGGGTGACCATGCATTATTTGGGAAGCTACTGAACAGTGCTGTACTGTGGTACTGTTTGTCTTACTATACAGTGTGATTCTAACTTTTTCATCTGTGGATCAAACCATGCAGCGTGATCATTTTCTGAAAAGCTACACGTACTGAACAGTACTGTGCTGTGGTACTGTTTGTTTTTTACATAGTGTGGTTTTAACTTTTTCATCTGTTGATCAAACCATGCAGTGTGACCATTAATTCTTTAGAATGCTAATGAACAACACAGTACTGTTGTACAGATGTTCTTTCTATTCACTTTTGTTCTAGTTTTTTCACTTCTAAATCAAACCAAGCAGTGTGGCTAAGCTTTAGAATGCTACTAAACAGTATTTTAACTACCGTATGGTGTAAATTTTCCAACCTGTAGATAAATCCATGAAAACGGTGAAGATTTGTCGGAAAGCTACTGAAAATTCCATATGCTTTTAACTTCTTGCTTACTGGGACTCTCTGGAAGGAATTATCTCTTTACAGTTTGGTACTTTTTGGAGAGTGCTTACATTTGAACGTCTCTGACTCCAACACCTGACATTTGGCTTGATGTTCAAACTGATCATCTTCACACAAATAAGACGCACAATAAGAGCACACAAACAAACGTCCACCTACAATACAAACATCACATAAATACACTGTATGAGAGCCATATCAAAAAACTTCCCTGAATCATCAAATCCCTCAAGTGTGAGGACTTCAATGAAGATCCCCACAGTTGTCTCAAGGAACAAAGAAATTGTTTTACTGATTAGTAAGTATGTACAGTAATATGAATATGTGCTGTCCAATTTGAAAATAATAGAGAAAAAAAAATATTGAGGACTGCTAAAATTGAATGTGGCCATAAACCACAACCAATTTGTCTGAAAGAGGCACTGATTATGGATGAACATTGCAAATTTTTAACCCTCCAAATCAGATAACCAATGGAATTAATACAATATAAAGTTTTTCTTTCCATATCTAACATGACTGTCTGTTTGTGGAATTAGATCACCAGGGTGTAGGTACATGTATTTCTGAGAACTGTTGAATTAGATGACACTGACTAAAGATTCTGCAACCTGAAATTTGATTGGTTAATGGTAAGTATCCAGATTTTTTCCAAATTGTATAATTGTTTGCATGTAAAACGGAGACAAATTGATCAAGCAAAAAAGTACCCAATTTATTTTAAGTTGATAGAATTAGTAAAAATTAACATAAAATGCAATCTTGATAATATTGGATTAACTGATAGCTGATAAATAATTAGCAAACTAAACGCCCAGTAATGTACACACTGTAGGACTAAAAATAAGATAAGTCTTTTGTTGAATCCATCACCAGGGATGCATTTCTCAAAAATCCTAATTAAAACTTTTCTGGCCAAATTGGGCTCAAATGCTAATGTTGCAGTTTTGAATCAAAGACAATTCTGTTCGACAAACTTCACCAAAAGAAAAGGTTTTTCTCGCTTCAAGGCATGTTAAAAGAACAGGTTAGTGAGGCAGCTTGATAATATTATTTTCAGGCCCAAAACATTTTTGGGCTTTTTGAGAAACACATGCCAGGATTCCTATACACATTCCTATTGTATTTTGCAGACATGTTGAACAGCTAAGATTGTCACGGCTTTAGCTGGATTGTTATCATAATGGTAAACAAATTAATGATTGCAATGCTTGAATATTATCATCTGATAATAATCTATCAGATTATTAAAGATGAAGACAAAAATTTCGTGCTTATACAAACCGTGGTCCCAGACTCCTCGCTCGCATTCAATGCACTCTCTATCTCTAAGGGCACATTCACAGGCATGCGTTGTTAAGCACTTTTTGCTATGGCAGACAAATGCTTCACAGAAGTCACAAATCGCCCCCTGCAAACAGACCATACATACTGTATATCCTCTATCAAATCACTCAGGTGACTTACATGTAGTTATATTTAAGATACCCTTGGGGGTGGTTCAATCAGTGAGTGTTAAATGCAGCATTATAGGTTTGGCACTTTCAAACATTTTCATTTTTGAAGATTCAAGAGTTTTCTTACAGGTACCCTTGCTTGCACTATAAGAATCCAGAAACTCTGAAAATACAATTTACCATACACACTGTACATATAAAGCTAAAGGAGAGAGAGCTTGCAGCCTACATCCTACAGTGCCCACAGTCATGCACAGTGTAGCTTACAGTATGATTTCAATTTAATCATTCCCCGAATCAGTGGTGCAATAATGTCCCAAGCTAAACTGCTTAGATGCGAAAAAGTCATAGTACCGGTACTTAATTAATCCAATGCATAATTGATATTTTTCCTTCTGAGGAGGGGGTAGCTCACTAAGTCTCTTCTACTAGAGATGGGTGTCTTTTAAAAGGGGTGAGGCTTAATAGAGTTTAGTATAAATACTCAGGTGATTATACAAAATCGCACGCTCTGATTGGTCTGCTATCTCGGATTATCAGCCGATAATCACATTGACGAACAAAATGGCTACCAGTCGTTCACGCGCTTTTAATGAAATAAAATTTTTTCGTGTTGTAGAATGCTTTTTTCTTTTCTTTTTTTGAAATAATCACCTGTGTATTATACTAAAACAATTATTCACCTCAGGCTCAGTGCTTAGCAGTGAATATTCACCTCGACTTTGTGTCAGTGAATATTCACCGATAATCACTTCGCCTTATGATGATTTTCTCAGTACACCTCAAGTTCAAGGGTTACAGTACAACTATATCTATTAATTGCTAATTAAATAACTAATCTAAAGTATACTCACAACCATGGCCAGCCCAGTTGTAAAATTTGCACCATGTTTAACTACACAGTCTCCACTCTTGGACATACATTTTGTTTTCCCTGAAACCATAAACAAATAAAAATTAACAATGATGGGCCACAATACCTGTGTTTATTTTACGTTTTCATAAACATTTGTACTAAAGTTCTGAGCGTTGATAAAAACACTTTAAGTAAATTCTGTAAGCTGGGAAGCGGAGGGGCTTTCAGCTAGAAAATGTACATTATATAAACCACTTACCCCCAAGAAAAGGTCATCTTTCACACACAATACCAACATAAGTTCAACGAAACAGTTGAGGTGAATAAACTAATTAAAGGTAAAACTAACTTCAAAATATGGGATTGATTAAGCACCAAATTCTCTTAACTAACATGTAAGGATTGTATGAGGCTCACTAAGAAGAATTGATAAATGGATCTTTGAAGTGAAAGGGATACAGTAAGTAATTGACCTTTCAGAACGTAAAGAAGTCTTCTTGAAGATACATGTTTACTTTAATGAACGTTCATGTTTATGCAATAGTCAAGCCAAGCTAAAAAGAAATCTGTTGTATTATAATTATGGTTGGTTGACCTGCAAGCATGCAAGATGAGATTAATCCTGAGTTCTGATTGGCTACCTAAGTGGTCAAGATGAGCCTATCTTGTCTGCTTGGGATTTCCCATTTTGTTTCGCAAAACAAGAAATGGCCATATAATTAACAACTATTCACCGAAGTGGAGGTGGCTAGTGGTGGATATTTACCGAGCGGCGAAGCGGCGAGGTAAATATCCACCACTAGCCACCGACACTGAGGTGAATAGTTGTTTTAGTATATACTAAAACAGTGAGATAAGTGTACACAAAAAAGAGAAAAGGGCTTGGAAAATAGGGGACTTCTCAAATGACAATCCAACGCAGCGCCGACCGCCATTAGGGATTTCTTGTTGTAATTACTGCTGTACGTCTCGTTTTCTCGCCGAGAGAAAAAAATTTGTTTAGTTCTAGTGGCGACATTTCATCAAATGGAGTTGCAAACCCTTTCTGTATTTCAAACCATTCAGTATAAAATATAATTCAACTTTGGTTCTGAAGTGAACAAGCGACATCAAATTTGGTTATGCAAGATTACTTTGCATTTGTAAACAAAACCTTTCTCGTTGCTTTTTATCGCTAAACTCCGGGTTAAAAACAGAAGCCATTACCTCTGAACACGGCCAAGCCAAATTTAGTCGCTTTGTTGGAGTTTTCAGGGACTGCTTTGTTGTCAATTTGGATGATTTCTTCGCTTGTCATGGATACAAACAGATAGAAACCGAGCCGCCATATTTGCATGGCGGAGCGAAAAATTTGC
The DNA here is from genome assembly GCA_949710005.1 of Ricordea florida. Taxonomy (NCBI): domain Eukaryota; kingdom Metazoa; phylum Cnidaria; class Anthozoa; order Corallimorpharia; family Ricordeidae; genus Ricordea; species Ricordea florida. The sequence goes on along the minus strand of OX453273.1, from coordinate 7,092,212 downwards.
AAGTTGCTCGGAGGTAAATAGCACAGGATATTCGGAGTTTGACTAGCCAATCAGAGCGCACCTTTAACGCTATCCACTGTTTTAGTATATACTAAAAAAGACTATTTAAGCCAAGTTTGTTTGTTCAAGATGGCTGGATGTTGGCCTTTTTTATGTTTTTACCGACTTCAACAGTGCCTCCATTGATAAAAGTACACATTGAAGGAATTAATAACCAATATCCAGTCACCTTGATGTCATATATACTTGGTCAATAATTCATATTTATTATATCTCTCAGTTAGTACCCGCGCTGTGATTGGTCAATTTTACAGTACGGACCTCGAACTCGATTAATAAGAGGTATACATGTATCTTATTGTCAATCACATTGATTTTGGGAACATCAACCTGTGACAAATGAGTAAATGCTTGTGTCAGGTGACCAGTAATCTTAAGTTAACAAATGTAGCAAAAAGACTTACCACAAGCAGCACAAATCGGCAGCTTTTGTAGGGATGAACAGAAGTAACAAAAGGCTCTGTTCTTTTGCCGTCTATAAACAGAAAAATCAGGCAAGTGCCAAAGGAAAGATTTGTATTTGATTCTTTCACAGATCAACTTTTACCATAAAAGGAAAGAAGTCTTAGCCTGTTCCAGGAATTCAGTTGGTACATGGTGTGTGATAGTACAACCAGACTGAGGTGAAAATAAAGCAATGAAAAATGGAGGGAGCTCAGGACAGCCCAAGGAGGGAATCCCTCTAACGCTTTTTATAGAAAGGTCTTTCTGTTAACCAGAATCTGGTATACCTTCTCAGTGGTCAATTTTTGATAGTAACTGTTATTAGTAATATCCTATTTATCCTATTTATTAACCGAGAGTGAGGTCATTAGAGGGAAATTATTGACCAAGCAACAGTGAGGTCAGTACAAGGAAATCAGGACATTACAAGGAAATCTTGCCCGCTCAGCAGCCCATCAGGGTGCGCTTACAATTGTTCCCATATAATAAAAACAAATAATAGCATGACCCTTATGTGGTATTTGGATAGTAAACGGATTGTTCCGTTAAACGGTAAAGCGTCAGTGTACGAAATCTCGTGCCCGGTCGCAATCACTTGTGATATTATTGCCAAATACCACTACAAGTTGTGCTATTACCAATGTTAAGCTAATGTGTTATACTGTCTTTATAAATGTCTACATATAATTATAACACTACTAGAAGTAATGAATCATTAAAAGTATGTTCAATATAAATTTTAGACTTAGTATGACAGTGAAGAGAGTGCAAATAATTGTACATTATGCAGTGATGTTTTTGTGGTCATATGTAACCTTGAGGGTGGGGGGAGAGGGCTGGTCATTTGTCACAATGGTAGATGATTTTCAAATCGACTTTCCATTTCATCCTAGGTTTATAGATTTGACCCCCAATAAAATTCCTATATTGTGAAAGTTACATATCCATCACTTCTGGGAGTGAGAGATTTAATATCCGATACTCCATTAGCTGTCTAACTTGTCCACTGCTCAAAATTCATATATGTTATTTACCGGACGGGAGGTCCGTATGGGAAAAAACTGTGCCCGAGTACGGCCCGGCCCGAGTACGGCCCATGGCCGAAGGCCGTGGGCCGTACTCAAGACCAAGGGCACAGTTTTTTCCCATACGGACCGACCTAGACCGGTAAATAACTTATTTATTTTTTCTGTTTGTTTGCTTTTTTTTCGCAACAATTTCAATTTGCCGCGAATAGCGCAGATAAAAATCCGGACTGTGGTCCGTATCGTAAAAAGCTGGACCGGTTACAAAGCGCGCGATTAGCCAATCAGATTCGAGGATTTGGGATTCCGGCCCGCTGAGATGCTTGAGAAAAAAATAATAGCCTGATATTTTAAATTTTCCATGGGCCGAATACAACATAGTCTCCTCCTGAGCCATTCTTAGTCTTGTCACACAACGCTCCTCCCCTAAGAATGGAGACAAAAATGGAACAGTACCTTCAGGATACCTACACTTGCAGTGATTTTGTGTAGATTTTAATCTCGATCTCCTGCTCCATTCCTTCGTGGTCTATGAAACCATCCAAGTTAATATGATCAAATGTCAACTATACTAACCTATACAATCCGCAATGTTTTTGATTCATATGTATTTCACATTATGCCGGTCACTTATGATTAAATCATGTACTCAATTTTGAAAAGATATTCTCATTGTTGCATGATGTTGGTGCCGAGTAACATTTACAGTAGTTGCATAAGTTCATTTGTTTGAAAATCTTCACAGCCAATTTCTGTTGTTATTTTCTTTTTTTAACTTCTACAATGTTACAGGAGCGTTTGTATGAGAAAGCTGAAATAAAAATATGTTTGTACATTTTGAGCTCTTCTTCTTCTTGTTATCTAATCGGCCAAGTTGCCAACAATATATTCTTACAGAAGTTATCAAAGTCCACAGATAAAGGTTGCATTCTACAGCCTTCCTCAAAACAGATACTTGCACTAGCCTCTGATTACTTCTAGTACTAAACATATAAATCTGCATCATTTTTGGATCACATGTGTTCGATAATCAAAGTCAAAAGGAGAGAGTTAAACTGTGGGGCGATGTTGGCAAGTCCAGTCAATTCATCAGGCAAATTGGTCGTGACCAAGTTGAAGGGATGGGTGAGTGCATTCCCTCTTTGATCTTCAAGCTGGCGTATGATTTGCTCCCCTTGGGATGAACAACAACACGAACAACCAGTCCTAGGAACCAGTCCTCCCCCAGATTTGTAGGGGGCAAAAAGTGTGTTTATACATACATACACACACACATACATACACAGGGTGTTCATTAGGCATCGGAGATCAGAGAATTCTCTGGCTACTACAAAGAATTCTTCAGCTACTACAAAGAATTATCTGGTCAAATTTAGATGGCCTCAGCTAGTTTTAAATTTAGACGTGGGGTGCTTTCAGAGTATTCTCCTGTTAATTACACAGTTCTCCTGCTACTAAAATTGTTATTGAAAACCCTGCATACATACATACATGTAAATATACACAATCACAAATATTTCAAATTCGGCTGGATTAATTAGGGTGCGTTTTCCTTCGTCGAACGCAATAATAGGGTCGCGACCTTCAAAACAGTTTCAATTACAATTGTCTGTTCACCCCTAGGAATAGCCAAAACATGCATATAAAAAAAGCAACTGTCTTGGTGTAAAGCAATGATCCAAGTTAACTACTATTTCCACATGTTTAGATCAGCCACAGATAAGTTTTTTACATTTACACCGTATGCCTTCGACATCAGCCAAGGCATGTCGTTACGTGAGCCGCTGACGATTAATTACTGAATGTACACTGAACCTGACAACACAAAATAATTAATAAAAACGAAACTAATTCAGGACACAAACCTCTTACACTTGTCACACTCCTACGAAAGAACAATAAAAATATTGAAGTTACTTTAATAGCACGTGTATATTCAGTTCAGTACAATACTTTATCATAGAGATGCTATAAAACAATATGTTAAAAAGATATCTCCGCTGAGGTGAAGTTGCTATACGTACCATAATAACATTGCAAAAATATTCAGTAATCGGTCTTAGGCGACCTTCCCTAATACCCCGCTGCCGTTCCTTCTGTTTTTCGGCTTTCTTTCGAGCACCTGTTTTCTTCTTTGGCATTTTGTATCTTGTTTGACCGACAGGATAAGAAAAACGCAAGGCCTCGCCAAGGACGCGTTTCGAGAAAGACTGGCTCGACAAAACCGCTGACCGAGAGAGGACTCTTCTCTATCTGGGTACCGTAAACATTCCCCCTATGACTAATTGGGGGAGGGGGGTACTGCCACAGATGGACTATATTAGGAATGTGCCGCTGTGAAGGGTATGGTTTTCAAGCAGTTTAGTCTGGGATAGGGTATAGAAATCACAGAGTTTACGTCTTAAATAGAGTATCATTTCCTGAGAAACTGATCAATCGGTTGACGATTTTCGTCTAGCCAAGAAAAACCCGGCATTTCCAAAAAAAAAAAAAATCGTAACTCAGTCTAATAATATTAAAGAATTTTTTTTACTACGTGTGAAAAAGTCACAATTGGACCTTCCTTCTGCATGAATTTTTTTTTTACCTTCTTCTTTGCATGAATTTTTTTTTTTGGCATTTTCCCTTGCATGAATTTTTTTTCGGTTTTTTCCCCTCCCCCCCCCATCACTTTTCTAATGGTCCGTCCCTCAGGGCCCGACTATGCTAGACCGGTTAGCTCAATTGGTAGAGCACCGGACTGCTGTGCAGGAAGTCGTGGGTTCAAATCCTCGACCGGACCAACACTCAGGGTCTTTAAATAACTGAGGAGAAAGTGTTGCCTCTGTAATGACATCTGTAAATCGTTAGACTTTCTAGTCTCCTTGGATAAGGACGATAAACCGCAGGTCCCGTCTCACAGTACTGGTGTGGGACGTTAAAGAACCGACACTTTGTTCGGAAAGAGTAGGGGACGTAGTCCCCGGTGTGATGGTCTATCACTTATCCTGTTATGGGGGCACCTGTGTATCCTACTATTCACTCTAATAAGAGTGTCAACTGCGTGGCTACAATTTGCGCCTTAATAAGCAGTCTGCCAAAGTCCCCCACAAAAGTGCTTTGAGCCTTGGGATAAAAGGCTATATAAATCCCGTTATTATTATTATTATTATGACCATTATTATATTATTATTATTATTATTATTATTATTATTGATAATATAAATGCTTCTTTTGTCACACGATGTAGTCACTGGATGTTGATCGCGTCGTTTCGCGACGTTCAAGTCTGACAGACTGACACGACACTAAGATCCCGACTAGTCAAACCAAAAGATCCCGCTGAACCCAGCAAACAAGACGGCGTAGTCTACAAGATACCACGCGAATGCGGTAAAGTCTACATCGGAGAAACGGGACGACCTATGCACGAAAGAGTAAAAGAACATGACAGAGATATCCGCATTGATCGAACTCAAATACTCCGCCGTTTCAGAACACGCCAATGAAACCGGACACAAGCCGCTTTGGAAAGAAGTTAAGTTTATTGATCGTGATAACTACTGGTACACGAGGAAGGCGAAAGAGGCAATTCACATAAGACTGCACCCTAATAACAACAACAGGGATAACGGAATTGAAATTCCAGAAGCGTGGATGCCGACGATCAAGAAACACAACAACAAACACGCGGCGAGCCAGCGGACCCCTGAGGAAAACACAGCAAACAGGAACAATAGCAGGATCGAAATGCACCAATCAGAGCAGACCACAAAGCTACATAATGGTGAGCTGGAATCAGTCGACCCCATCGCCTGAAGAAGACTAGCAGTAAGCAGTCGAAACGTCGCGATCAACATCCAGTGACTACATCGTCTGACAAAAGAAGAATTTATATTATCACATTTTCCGCAATGATCAACAAAGCCATTCCTTAACATTGACCTTACATATGGGCGCCCAGCCCTAAGGTTGATTCGTCGACAAGAACGTTGCCAGCAAAAGCTCGCACGTTATGCTAACCACCTTACTTTTCTCACCAGGTGAATTAAGAACCGCATTGTGCCAAAAGATCGACGAGTTCGCCCTCCGGTACCCACCAGAGGAGCTCTTACTAATACGCATAATATCAGAGTAAAAATTAACTAATGAGAGTCCCAGGCACTCCCATAAATATGAGTATAGATATAGAGGATATTACACGGTGGCGCGAATATATGAATTTTATTTTCGAGTGGTGAAAACAATATTAAAATGTTGTTTTAACGCGAGAAAATAAAATTCATATCTTCAAACCACCGTGTAATGTTCTTTCTATTATATGGACATGAAACTAGCGAGAAAATGTTGTTAGGAAGCGGGCGTACATCCGGGACATTTGGTACATAACTTTTTCACATCTTCGCTGAGTAAAAATATGAAAAATACGAGTGTTTTAGTTTGCGGTACAACACTATTATCCATACAATAAAATTTGATCTTACACTGAAAGACCTACACCATGACGTTACAACTCAACAAACAAACGCAAAGGTAGCTGAGTTGGTGTATAATAAAGTGCAATGTTCTCAATTCTCATCACCCGTTAGTTTGACAATATATTGAAAAAGTAAAGAGAAGTTGCACATTGGTCACGTCAGCGACGGATCGGTGGGGTTAATCACTGAAACTCCTGAGTTCAAACCAGTTGAATGTAGTCAATAGAAAATGAGGTAAGAGAACGCATCATCCATACTGGGTTATCTTACTATGATAAGAGGACATAATCTATTTTAGATCCGGGAACTATTTTAACTGGCCAATGGCTGATGTCCTTGTCATCACGTGATTGTAATTTCAATGCGCGATGTGGAAACCGCGCAGCAATGGAACGAGATATAAATAGATTCCGGGCTAAAAATAGATTCTGTCCCTTATCATATCAGACGGGGTTATGTTCTCTCTCCTCATTTTCTCTTGATGTAGTATTGTACTGCTCGATCGATGTTCTTTCACTTTATTCCTTAGTGAGTTCCTCGTCTTTTTTTAAGCTCCTGGTTTTGGCAATTTCGCCATCTTTTACCGCGTTGTACTGGCGCGGTATAGCATCGAGATTGATTTTGCGTCACCCTACTCCCCTTAAGTAGCGCGGGGCATTCTTCGTACCTTCTCCCACTCAATGATTTATGCAAAAATATTTTCCCCAGATCTTAATTGACGAAAGTCAAAGAGTGCTTTTTGAATGAATCCGTTTATCCAACAATTATTCTCTTAAATCGAGGTAAATAATTCTAAAGCCACTATATATTATCCGGGATTGAAGAGAATAATCGTTTAAGTATAAACCAATAAACAACCCTCAGTCACACAAATTGGAGGAGAAACCTTATTTAAAAGAATAGGATGTTACAATCTACCAAAACTCACTTGCATAAGGCTCTCACAGATCTCCCGGTACTATATTCACGTCGTATGAGGCATATACCAAGAAAGTTAGGCAATCAGATTACTCAAAGGTTGCCGAGTTGGTGTAAACTAAAGTACAATGGTCTCAATTCCCATCACCCGTTAGTTTGAAAATATATTGAGAACGTAAGGAAAAGTTGCACATTGGTCACTTCAGCGAGGGATCAGTGGGCTTAATTACATCATGGCGTGGCTGTCACGGAAATCCGTGGACGCGATCGTCTTCGCCATGATGTGCGTCGTCTGCGGTTTGGACGAGCAACACTTGCAACAAAAAGCAGCCAAATCCTTTCTAAAGTTTGGTATGAAACAGGCAAAAATTAGAGGATTAAAAAGAGAGTTTAAAAACTTCAACAATTCCACAGCTATGGCCAGGACCAGGACGACATCGGGAGAAAGGCTGGCGAGGGCGTCATACGACCGTAACATAGAAATGACGACGTTAGGACCCCAGCACAACACCACACCCAATGAAAGAAGGCTAAGCATTCGCGTCACTCTCACCTTCGCTGCCGTGGCCGATGCACTTAGGACCCCATGCTTAAGACTCCTTCTGAGTATGATGACTGTTAACAAAAACATGACTGCCATGACAACCAAGGGTGCCAGGAAGGCTAGCACAAAGTACACGGTGGTACTCAGTTGGCCGCTCCAGTTCCTGTACAAGTCACACAGCTTTGGTACAGCGCAGTTCCGTAGCTCGTCTGTGACGTTGGGCGCCGCTTCTGGGATCTCTGTATACAGCAGACTTTGGGCGCTGTAAATGAGGGGGGCGGAGCAGGTGGCTGCGTAAAACCATACGGCAATCAGAACAAGAAATGGTGTGCCGCGAGACATGATGCCTTTCAGAGGATGAGAAGCTTGGCGATACACATCCACCGAGATTACCACGAGACTCACGAAGAAAGCCGCTGCACAAGCGGACGAAAAAAAATGAATGAGCTTGCAAGGCGTTCCGGATTCCAGCGTCGTGTACACTGTACTCAGATATATCAAGGGTCCCACAGTTAAGACTCTGAAGACAATATCAGTTACGGAAAGATGGAATATGAAGAAGTTTGAAATGTTCTTCAAGACACACTTGTTTCGGAGCATGACGCCACAGACTGCGGCATTTATAATGAGACCCAAGGCAATCAGCGAAAACACAGCTACCTCTGAGGTAAAAGCAATCTTTTTGGCTGTTTCACATGACATATAGATTATATCAGATGCTTTGGTGGAGGCCATCGTCATAATAGAGTAACAGTCAGAATCTCCAAAATCTGCAAATCAAAGTAAACAATGAAGACTTATCTATAAAACGCAAAAAGAATCAACATAATTTCCCATCCAAACAAAAATTGTTAGTTGATAGTTGTCGGTGGTTTACGCGTTTTCCCGCCTTTTATGGCTGACCGCTGTTTTACAGCGGGCGTTTTAGTGCCCTTGGACTTGATGGTAGAGAAGGGATTGTTTCGCTCCTTCTGAATTTCAATTCATGTCCAATTTTCCGGACTTAACGACGAACGAACTATTCTACTACCGGAACACCACTCACACATCAACTTTCACACTCGCACTCCATTCGATAAGCTATCTTGTTATATACCTAGACTTTCATTCAACATAACGAGCACTGTGATTGCCTGATTCTAGGTCATGTGCCCCTCATCAAATTCAATTGTATCTCGGTCAGGATATATTGGCGCAGTTGTTGCCCTCGCGCCAGTTGTGCCGTCTTTGTGCCGGTTTAGTTTTGCTATAGGATTGTTGGGAAAGTCTCAATATTATAACAAAGCACTTAATGTATGGTCCCTCGGGAAAATAGTAAGTTTTCTTTTCCCTCGAGTCCTGATGTTTCCCGAGATGAAGTCGAGGGAAACATCAGGACTCTCGGGAAAACAAAACTAACTGTTTCCATCGGGACCATACATTACGTGTACATTATTATATAGCTGGTTCCGCGAGCGGGCAACCCGATCGCGAGTTGCCCTGGGAAACGAAGCTCAGGCATAATGGCCACGTAATATATCCTTTATTGACCAAGCTTGTCCGGTCAGGATGGCTAAATTTAGGCCTCGTTCCTTTTCTCGTTTTTATTGACCTGGACTACATCTCGGTCAATAAAAGCGAAAAAGAACTCGGCCAATATGCAGCCATATTGTCCTCACGCTCAGTCAGTAACGCATATTTTCCACCATACACTGGTACATTACAGGCCAAGGGTACCAGGGTCCCCGTGACACATATCCACCAAAAAATCCCTAGGGTACCCCACAGAGGAGGGCTTGTACAGGCATACTTTTTGTTCGCTCGCAAAGTAATTATCCCTCGCGCTCAGATAGGAATTATTTTCGCAGTGGCTATTCGTACGGGACCCTATTCATACGGGAATCTTCTGAGTATGCGCAACCTGCGAGTACGGGAGCTGCCATGAATAAATAGCTGTTTTGCACATACTCAGAAGATTCCCGTATGAATAGCAAATACAAGTCGGTGTACGGGTCCCGTAAGAATAGCCACTGCGATTATTTAGCTTTGGCAAATTGTGCAGGTACTTTTAAAATTACACTAAGCAGGGTATTTTAGCCCCTATCAACCGAATGTATATTTAGTTTCTCACAACCAAAGTGACAGCCCGCAATATTACCACTTTACATGAGGCTATTGTCCCCCCGGGTGGGGGGGGGTACTCCCTTATAAGGGCTAAATGGGGACGTGCGGCCAGCCAGGGTATGTTTTTCGGGATTTTTGTCTTAAACAGGGTATCGAATTTATCATTTTTTGTCTTAATCAGGGTATCGATTTATCAATTTTTGTCTTGAACAGGATATTATTGTCTTACACAGGGTATGGTTTCGGGTCTTAAACAGGGATTCTGTCTTAAACAGGGTAGGAAAATCAGCGATATTTGCCTTAAACAGGGTCTGGGTATGAGCAGGCGCGCCGCACCTCCCCACCCAGGGATATATCGAGTACCCCCCGGGCTATTGTCACGTCGCTGAATTCGGAAGAGAAATCCATTCTTTGATATTGTTATCATGAGTTTCTAAGTTTCCTTTGCCTGATTGTCATAGATATCGCTTCCTTCGGTAGGAGGTATTACAGATGGAAAAGCTAGATGAATTTTCCATAAGCTAGATGAATACTCTCAGTTTTGCGAGGCCCTGTTAGGGGAGTTCTTTATGTCGCCTGTCTGAGTTTCAAACCTTTTCACGTCGCAATTTCGGAAGGTTCGCAGGTCGCTGTCGTAATTTCGCGGGAATCCAGAAACATCGCGTTTGGATTCGAGTTCGAGTTCGAGTTCGAGTTGGACTTCGAGTTGGACTTCGAGTTGGACTTCGAGTTAGACTTCGAGTTAAAAAAAAATAAAAAATAAATAAAAATTAAAAATCGAAATTAAAAAATTAAAAGAAAAACAGAAACAACACACACAAGAACCGAAACAACAACAAACAAGTGCAAGACTCCTTGTCAAAAGCAAAGGGGAAAGAGGGGCATCCCCAACACCGGGGATAGCTCAAACGAAGTAAGGCATGTGAAGGATTACTTTTCCACAGATCTTGTATATGCTAACCACAATCCAACAATGATTCATGAAAAAGGGTGCACAACTAACGTAAACAGTTACCGTTGAGAAAGTGCCGAAACGACAGTGAGAGTTAACAGTGAGAGTGGCGTGACGCGTGACGCAGACGTAGTCGGGTCGTCCTGTATCACAATATCGGGTAACACATTTCCTGGACCGGTTTGTTCTGCCGGAGGTCCAAAAATGGACAGATACGTTTAATTTACTTTACAAAGATTTGAAGTTGACAGATTAATTTTGAATTGCAAATAAGCGCTGAAATGTGCCTCTCTTTTTAACGAAGAAACAGAGGTTACAGAGGTGTTTTCATCGCCGGAGAAGGATGCACACGGTGATACAATGTAAGTGTGATCTTTTCATCATAGATCAAAATGATATTTCTGAGCTGCTGTTAGCAATAGAAAGCTTGGTTTAATTTACTTTATGGAGACTTCCAAATGAAAGACTGGAAAGATTTACTTTGTAATGCAAAGTAGCGCAGAAACATGCCTCTTTTTGTTTAGTGAGGAAACAATCATAGAGATATCTTCATCGCCGGATAAATATACACGTGTTGCCAAGTTGCCGGAGAAAGAAGATGCACGTGGCACAATGTAAGTGTTCACTACAAGATTTGGCCCGGCGGCTAACTGTGCATTATCCAAGGAAACAAATATATAATTTTGACTTCTCTAATCCTACTTGGCTAGTAGCCACGGCTTTGTTTTCTCATCCATTCACTTTCAATAGCTTTGATTGATTTGACTCCCGGGATTTGACTCAATTTAATTAATATGTAACTGGTGTTTTGATAAAAAAAAAAAAAAGCTCAAACAACAACAGCGTGTTGTGAGAGAAACAGATGGAACCTAGGTGACGTTTCAACTTCCGTTTCCATAGGATTATTATGTTACTTTCTAAAACGTAAAAATAAAACTCTAACTCGAACTTTAACTCGAAGTCCAACTCGAACTCGAACTCGAATCCAAACTCGAGGGTTAACTACTCCCTAATTTCGCGTGAGCAGCTCGTCGTTCGTCGTCATTTCAGCTCTTTCGTGTCGCCGTTTCAAGGCCATGTCGCCTGTCGGAATTTAGCCCTAACAGGGCCTTTGTGTATCGTGTGCCTCGAGTCTCGACTCAAACGTAATATAATCCAGTGTTCTGAAATGACTACATTTCAAAAGAGAATGGCTGTGAACTGCTTTCAAAAATATAATTCGATCAAAATAACTGTAAAGTTAAAGTGGTATCTTGTGATGTCCGCAGTAAAATTACAGCGTCACGTACTAAAAACTATTTTTCTAGCGGATATATATATAGGTTCAATTAATTAAGCCTTGTTGTTTTACTGAATCGACGGACGAAAACTCACCTTAGTTTGTTCATAAAACCTGTCGAGATGTAGACTTTATACTCTGCTTATGAACTGGAGAAAAAACAGATCCACTGCTCGTTAAACAGCATGATGCAGTCGCTGTCGAAACGTCTGTGGTCGAACTTGATAAATGTGCTGAAACGAGATTGCCACATGGTTCGTAACGCACTCCATCTCCACATTAGGAGATACTGTAAAAAGTGTTGCGGAGTTGCGTGACAAATAACAGGCAGTGAGCTCGAGGCGACAACTGAGACTGGCCCTCAGAAAGAACGTAACGTGGACTTTGGAGGCGTGCGCACGAAACTGAAACCTGCCTCAGAGCCCCAAATAACGCTTGCTCACAACGCTGCACTTGCGTATTACCAGACGTAATAAAGCGATTATGAATAACATAAACGAGTAATAGTAGTTGCAGACGGCCGATTCTGGGCCAATCGATTTTTTGGGCGTGGTCGATTTTTGATGTTACGATTTTTTTTGCGAAATCGATGTTTTGGGTGTGGCCGAATTGAGGTTTGCTTATCGAGTTGTTTGATTTTTTGATCGATGATTTTCTTTAAGGTGTCAATTTTTTCGGTTGGATCGTCCATGTCCTTTGGGGGGTGGGGTGGTGGTCGATTTGTTAAAGTGGGATTTTGGGTCGATGTTTTTACCATCGGGTACAGCTTTGCGAAATGGCAACAAACATGAACGATCTGAGTGATATGAGTCAATTGATCGATATTGAAAAGGATTTTATACAATGGATGGTTATGGGACCAGATTGTAGATTGGTTGATTCTTTTGATAGTGGAATTGATTTGGATCCTGACTATCCTGGAAAGGGGGATGATTTTGAAATTACGCTGCCATACCGTTATGGTAATTGCAGATTCTTGATGTCATTAGCATTACGGAGGTCATCGCTTAAATATTGGTGTGATGTTACTAGAGCAAACAAGTTGATTATTACGTCATCATCTTCAAAAGGTTGGGACATCAATGTACTTACTGTTTATCTGGATCGAGGAAATGTTATGTTTGAAAATTTAACGAAGTTAGGATTTGCTGAAGGCGTGTTTTTTTCAGCTCTTACTGAATTTACAGGGTCACTTGATTTGGTAAGTAGTGAAGAAGAAAGACACATTAAAATTTGTTTAATTAATGAGTACAAGGTCAATCACAAAGAGTCTTTCAACTACAAGGATTTCTAGGAAGAGTTGATGAAGCGTGCATATTATCTAGACAGGTTTATTGATTGGTGTTATGACGAAGACCAGAAGAAGTCTTTGTATGAGTTTGTTGAGTAGTTATGTTAAGGGCACACACATTTGTGACATGTATCGTGTCACAAAAGTTAAATATGATGGTTTAAGAGTTACAATGTCAGTATACAATTCATGCTATGGAGAATTTGACAGTGAAAGACTTGAGGTCAATAGCCAAAAGAGCTGGTGTGAGTGTTCGTGGATTCAGAAAGGCTGAAATGCTCCCAGCGTTATCTGACATACAACCTGAGAACTTGACAGTGAAGATACTACGAACCATGGCCAAGAGGTCTGGTATTCGAGGTTCTGGCAGCATGCGTAAAGAGGCTCTCATTAATGCTGTTGGAGCTCCACGAGTGGTTGAAGCCAACGTTCCAGTTCCCGGTCCGGTTAGACCCATAAGAACAAGACCCGCCAGGGCTTCGTATGGAAGGGCTGTTGCTGCTGCCAGGCGTGAAATCATTCAGACCACGGAGTGGATAAGATCCAATGTTAGAGACCCAAATAGGAGGGCCATCACCAGGAGATTAAGAAGGGCAGCTGCCGCGGTTAGGAGGGAACCTGAGTTTTTCGTCCCTGAAAGACATGAAACGGCTATGAGAGGCTTTTTGAGGACTTATATAGTAAATGGCAGAGCTGGCTACGATCCAATTACATTTCTTGGCAAGGTTAGAACACCATTTCGTAGTTTGTTGGACGGAATCAGGAAGCCATTCAAGTTGAAGTGTATTCTTTCGTGTGGATTCGCGAGGAGGAACAACCAGGATAATCGTGTTATTGAGCGTAGCCAAGGTCATTTCCATTCATTGATGGAGACAGTGACAGCTTCAACAGACACACTCGCTTTGTTTGATGGTATCAAAGCTAAACTTGTTGAATTGGTGCAGAAATACGAGAATGAGCACTCTGGATGGGTGTTTGAAAGTGTGATTGACTTTCGTATCCATTTGAACCCGTTTCAACCTTTTTCTGGAAGTTCGTATATTAAATTACCACCCAAATTGGCTGCTAAGAAGGCAATAATCAATGTCAAGAATGAAGACCAGGAGTGTTTCAAATGGGCAGTGACATCTGCTGTGTTCCCAAACAAGGACCACTCCTATAGATTAAACAAAGAGATGAGAGAAAACTCAGAGAAGCTCGATTGGTCGGGGATAGAGTTCCCAGTGGCAGCACTCAGTACAACCCAGATAGATAGGTTTGAAAGGCAGAACCCATATGGGATCAACATCCTTGGTTATGAGAATGGCGAGCCAACCCTAATCAGGCGCAGTAAAAAGTCAGAGGTTACAAAGATAAACCTACTCTTGATATCAAACGAAGAGACAAATCATTACTGTTGGATCAAAAGCATGTCAAGACTTATCGAGTATAATAAGAACGAGCATGCACGTTTCTATTGTGACAATTGCCTAAACTCGTTCAATTCTAAAAAGTCGTTGGACGACCATATGGAGTACTGCCTAAACAACGAATCAGTCAAAGTCCAGATGCCCATGGAAGAGGATGGCAGCCCAAAGTACATTACTTTCAAGAACCACAGACGAAAGATGCAAGTGCCATTTGTGATCTATGCGGATTTCGAGTGTTTCACGGAGAAGTTGGACACTTGTTTACCGGATGACAGGGATAGCTTCACGAATCAATATCAGAAGCACAAGCCATCAGGTTTCTGTTACCTTATCAAGTGTTTCGATGATAGTATCTTTGAGCCCAAGTTGGTGATGAGAACAGCCAACTCCCCCGAGGATGACATACCACAAATGTTTCAGGAAAGTTTGGAGGAGGATGTCAAGAAGATCTATGATCAATTCAAGTCTGAAAGGAAGCTTGTAATGAAGAATAGCGATCATAGGAAGCATGGAAAGGCTACTCATTGCCATATTTGTGAGGGTGAATTGGGGAATGATAAGGTGGTCGACCACTGTCATTTTACAGGCAGGTACAGAGGAGCAGCCCACAAGAAATGTAACCTGGAATTTAGCACACCCAAGTTCTTTCCAGTCATCTTCCACAACTTGTCTGGATACGATAGCCATTTGTTTATCAAGAAGATGGGAGTGTCAGAGGGTAAGATTGATTGTATCCCACTCAACGATGAAAAGTACATCTCATTCACCAAAGAGATTGTGGTTGAAAAGTTCATGAAGAAGGAGGATGATGGTAAGGAGAAGGAGGTTCAGATTAAACGTACCATTAGATTTGTGGACAGTTTTAGGTTCATGGCAAGTGGTTTGGCTAGTTTGGCTGGCAATTTGCCGAGAGAGTCTTTGACAAACCTTTCGAGATATTATGAAGGGGCAAACTTTAATCTTTTGGCTAGGAAGGGAGTGTTCCCCTATGATTGGTTTGATGGCTTTGACAAGTTACAAGTGTCAAGCCTACCACCCAAGGATGAGTTCTATTCGATATTATACGACACTGACATAACAGATGACGATTATCAACATGCTGAAAACGTGTGGGAGACCTTTGGTATGAGAAGTTTTAGGGATTACCATGACTTGTATCTCAAAACAGATGTGATTCTGTTGGCTGATGTCTTTGAGAACTTCAGAGGGGTTTGTATGAAGAATTACGGGTTGGATCCAGCATGGCATTATACCGCGCCTGGACTGGCTTGGGATGCTACGTTGAAGATCACCAAGGTTGAGTTGGAGCTTTTGAGGGATCCCGATATGCTGATTATGGTGGAGAATGGTATCAGAGGTGGAATCTCAACGATCTCGACTAGGCACGGGAAGGCCAATAATCGATACATGAAGAACTATAATCCCAGGTTGCCTACAAAGTACATCACATATTTGGATGCGAATGGGCTCTATGGCTATGCAATGACCAAGGCTCTACCAACCCATGGTTTTGAGTGGATGAGTGATCAAGAGATGGTAGACTGGAGGAACCATCCATGCATATTAGAGGTGGACTTGGAGTACCCATTGGAGTTACACGATCTTCACAATGATTACCCATTGGCTCCAGAGAGGGTGGATGTTAATGGGGTTGTTAAGTTGGTTCCCAATTTGAGAGCCAAGAAGAAGTACATTCTACACCACGAAGCTCTGAAACAGTATTTGTCATTGGGTTTGAAGTTAACCAAGGTATACAGAGGGATCAAGTTCGAGGAGTCGGAATGGCTGAGGTCCTACATTGACTTGAACAATAGCCTGAGAGCCAGGGCTGAGAATGATTTCGAAAAGGACTTCTTCAAGTTGATGAACAACTCAGTGTTTGGCAAGACCATGGAGAACATTAGGAAGAGGGTGGATATCCAGTTGGTCACTGAGGAGAAGAAAGCGCGTAAGTTGATTGTGAAGCCAAACTTCCATCATAGGAACATCTTTTGCGAGGATCTGACCGCCTTCCACATGAAGAGAACGAAATTGGTCTTTGATAAGCCCATTTACTTGGGGTTGTCCATTCTGGATTTGAGTAAGACTGTCATGTACGATTTTCATTACAGGTACATAAAGCCCAAGTATGGGGAGAAGGCTAAGTTGCTGTTCACAGATACGGATTTTTTAGCCTATTTGATAGAGACTGAGGACTTTTACAGGGACATCAGTCCAGATGTGAGGGCTAAATTTGACACCAGCAATTACCCCAGGGAGCACCAATCCGGGATTGAGACCGGAGTGAACAAAAAGGTCGGAGGGATGTTCAAAGACGAGGCTGGTGGTTAACAGATCACGGAATTTGTGGGTTTGAGGGCCAAACTGTATGCTTTCAAGACGGACAAGGAGAAGGAAGTCAAGAAGTGTAAAGGTGTTAACAAGGCAGTGGTCAGCAAAAGCATAAGTTTCCAAGATTACAAGACTTGTCTTTTCAGTGGCCAATCCCAGAGACGGAAGATGAACACCATAAGGAGTCATAGCCATGACATCTACACTGAAACCATCAACAAGATAGCATTATCACGCGAGGACGATAAACGTGTGATAATGGATGACGGGATAAATACTTATGCACATGGTCATTTCAGAACGCTGGACGGTGGTGATTCAGTGTCTTGAGGTACAAATTGAAGCTCTTCGCGAACGAATCCTCGTTTTGGACCTCCACTCAAATAATACAAGACTGGTTGACCCGGTTCGATTATGGTTCGAGCCAAATCATAGACTTCAAGACTCCATATGGGATCAGTAGCCCGCCGTTTGTCCCCACCTTCATCTTCACCAGGGGCATAAAGATACCTGACTTGAACATCTGGAGGTAATCTCTTCTCATTCAATCCCACAGGTCGTTTGTAGTCTGGAGTTTTTGTGCCAATCGAGTCTATTTTTAAAGCTTCGTCAGGCTCTTTTCCAGTAATACGGGTGGGTTCACTATTGAGGGTCTTCATGATGGCGGGCAATCTTTTCACCCAAACTGTGGATCGGGTATCACTAATCATCTCTTGAGCGTATTGATGGCTGAATAGTTTCTCACCGAGAGTCCTGTTGGCTCTCTCCACAAAAGCTTGAGCTCTATGATTCCCAGCTTCACTACGCTGGATTGTGACTTGATGCTTCTTCATAAGAGTTGTTACATCACCCTTGAATTCTGTTCCTGGATCCACCATTAATGTTTGTGGCCACTTCAACTTACGGGAATAAATCTGTTGAAAGGCATTGGCAACTTCACCACTCTCCTTTGAGGTCAATGGCTCGGCATCCTTGTATCTTGACGCGATATCAATCACGACTAAGGCATAGCGGTATGTTTTTCTTCTCACTGTATCGTGAGGAAGAAACAACAAGTCCGCCTGATTAATTTGATTAGGCTTGTTCACACTCCAATGCGGCCTGGGTATATACTTGGGGGCTGGGAGGTAAATTTGCCACAAGGCTTGCTTTTCCAACCACTGTTTGGCGACCTTTTCACTAACTTTGGCTGCTTTGGCCAATTTGGGTATGGCTGAGTATCCTTTCCAGTATCCGTCAGTGGAGTAATATAATCGATTTAAAACGTTGGAATCAGTCATTTACAAAAAGAATATAAGCATTTTAAATGGCTTCTATACCAAGCATTCTTGATACCAATCGCGTTCCAAGGACTCGCGAAGGGTTGAAGGCTATGACGTCATTAAATAGGGTCACACTAAACCCATCGTCAGCCGAACCTGGTGAGACAATATACATTGAAATACCAAGATTGAGTGAAAATCTTGTGATTGTGCCCGGTAGCGTCTACATAACCTTTGACATGGTTGTAACCGGGCACAAAGACAACACTCTTGTCAATAATTTGGGAAGGAATCTGATTTCACAGTATAAGGTTCTATTTGGTGGTGAAATCGTAGAGGATCTTGGTAGATTTGATTTGTTCAAGACTTATCACGATTTGTTTTTGACAACTGAAGATCGTGAGAATAGGTTGAGACAGGGCATATCCAATGTTAACATAAGGAAGATCAGGACCAATGCGGGGAACAAAGACACAACAAAAGCAAGGGACAATACTTTAGCTACGATTCATAACACTAGATATGCCATTCCATTGGATCACACAATCCTCAAAGATCATGGCGTATTTTATCCAATAGGATTACCCCATCCACTTAGATTTGAATTGACTTTGGCCAAAGTTTCTGATGTTGTGGTTTATTCAAACCGTGAAGCACCACCTGATTATAAACTAATAAACATGGAGATGGAGTATCAGTGCATATCAAACGATTTTTTGGCAAGACAGGCTGTTGCGTCCTACAGAAATGGGAAAGGGTTCACGTATGAAAAGGTACTTCTTCACAAAACCTTTACAATCTCTGAGGCTAATGATGTTGTGATAAATCAGCATGTTAATGTGCCGAGGAGATCTATGACTGGTATACTATGTCTTTTCACTGCCCCCCATGCAGAAGGCCTCAGGGACTCTGAGATTTTTGCAAACCCAAAGATCACGTCAGTCAAGATTGACATAGATGGTGTGCCTAACCAAGTTTATTTGAAAGGTATGATGGCGACTGATTTGTGGCAATCCATAATCAAGCGAGTTGGCCTTAGTGATTCAATCGATGAAGCTGATTTCTATACAGATAAGTTCGCTTTGTGGATTGACTTGAGGACTTATCCAGATAACGACATCCATGGAAGTGGTTTGTACATTCACGCTACTCGTGATGGGGTGACTTTGGAAATTAAGAGAGAAAAGGTAGGAACTAGAGTTCTTACATGTCACATGTTTGTTATTGCTGACGCTGTCATGGCCATTGTTAATGGGGGTCTAAAGGAGATTAGATATTAGGCCGCTGTACGGTTTTCTTCTCACGGTGTCATGAGAAGAAACATCAATCTAAAGGTGTTAATGTAGTGAGTAATGATGAACGAACTCAAAGATTTAATTCCATTCAATTGCATCATCACTGGTCCCACGAATTGCGGAAAGACCCAATACATAGTGGAACAGCTTCGAGGTCACTATAGGCAAGTGTTTGATTATATTGTGTTGATTTGCCCAACATATGCCCATAACAAGACTTATAGAGGCTTTGCCAAGGGGGACAAACGATTCTTTGTACTGTCGCCAGATGCGAGTGATCATGACGAAATCAACAATTTGTTGATGGACTGTGAATCGTTCTTCTCGGGTACCAATACGCTCCTAATATTGGACGACTGTGCCGTTTCCAAGGATCTGAAGAATAGGTCCAACAAATTCATTGGTTTGGCCTTCTCTGGGAGACATGTAGGGATATCGGTCTGGGTTCTCACTCAGCAACTGACATCTATAGCCAAACCATTCCGTAAAAATGTAGCTTGTGTGGTCTCATTTCACAATCCATCTCAAACGGCGATGAAGATGCTTTTCGAGGAGTATGGCGGGGACCTGAATGCTGAAACGTGTAAGAAACTCAAGAAGCATCTTATGAATGAAAAGTATGCCAGGCTATGCTTCTCCCTTAGACATCCATTCCAAAATTATTTAGAGATACCAGCTTTAACGGCACAACCATGACAACTCCCGAAGAAATCATGAATGGTGAAACTGTAGTGGTGGAACAATCAACACCAACCATTAGCGATGACGATGTGAAAGCTAAAAGAGAAGAGCTGGCAATACTAGCTTCCCTAGGCTTGTCCAAGGAGTACCTTGGCGTTCAAATGGCTCTAGGTGATGTCCACAGATTGACGGATAAGGATGTAGAGAAGTACTACAATAGGTACAAGACGGTGTCGGGTAAGAATGTGGCTGAAGGACTAATTGATCCTCCTTTACATCTATTGGCCAGACTAGTCAACTGGTGTCTTAGTAGTTACGGCGGAATAGATGAACCAGATGCTTTGGTAAAGGATTGGAAGAACAACCAGTTGATCAAGCAGTCGCTGTCAGAATATTCTGGTTCAATAGTGGTACATGGTGGCGCGATTGTTACGTTATTGATAATAGCCATTACCGCTATCAAGCATTTCAGACTAAAAGAGCCTAGTCCCCCAGCTACATTGTACGACATGGCTAACACGGATGAAATAGGGGTTGACACTGTTCGGGGAAAAAATTGAAAATAGGGTTGGAAGGTGTAGGTGCAAAGGCATACTCGAAAGAGATCGAAAACATGTCACAAACCTCAAATGCTTCTTCAACTTCATCATTGAAAACTCGTTTTGTACCCATTGATGAGACTGACTTCGATTGGGACGATATTGAGATAGAAGCTCCAGTGAAGAAAGGCAACTACTCATATTCGAAACTTGTTGTTCGGGATGATGATGATAGCGACCCACAGAATCTGGCTTTTCAATTGGCTGACCAAAACATATTTGGTCTCAAATGGAACAATGGTCCTGAGAACAAAAAGCCCCAGTCTGGTATTAAATTCACCTATTTGCTGCGTGACGATGAAACTCGTTCCAGGTTTGACACCATCATAGACAAAGTAGCTCGTGCCATTGAGGAATTCTACGCTGATGAGACCATTTGTAAGAATATGCCCAAATTGAGTAAAATACAGCTCGACACTATGAAGAGAGGGGCTACAATTGATTTGATTAAACCATCGTATACCACAAATGAAAACGGTAATACGTGTGTATACCCTGAATTCAACACAAGTGGACGTGGCAATAACCTAAAAAACTACACAGCATTCAGAGGCCGAAAGAAGTCTGACAGATGGATTAATTACATACAGATGGCCGCAGATGATGACAGTAACAAGGCATGCGCAACAGTTTCATTGAGAATCAAAGGAATAACATTTGGTGCTTGTGGAACTGGGATGAGTTGCATTGCCAATGTAAAGTATGTGGTTCAAGCAATTAAACTAAGCAAGCCCATGGAAGAAGAAAAGGTTGAAGAGGAGGATGTTTTTGCACACATGAGTGATGAAGTAGAAGAAGACTCTGAGGAAGAGGAGGAAGAAAAGCTACCCACCCCACCCCCCTCACCCAGAAAATTGTTGCCAGCAAAAGCTACAAAGGGTAAGAATAAATAAGCAGCTATTCAAATAGGGTAATTGGGCGGGGTCTGAAAGTTTCCTAGTATGCAACTTACTAGGAGACTTAAAGATAGTGGTAGTTTACATCACAACAACATGAATTTACTAATTCGAACCAATGAAGATTTTGCCAAAGTGTTAATGGCAGCCATTGAAATCCTGTCAATTGCAACTCTCACATCCATCGTTGGATTAGAGGCAGTAGCAGCTTCTACCATAAGTTTGGTAACAGTTACAGCTGTGATAGGGTTTAATTTACTGACTAGATACTAATGCGGAAAATATTTTACTCTCTTAGTATAACACTTACTAGGAGACTTAAAGCTTACAGTAGATTAACTTACAACGACAATATGTCTGAAGAAACAAGTCAGGTTGAGCAAATCACTAGAGAGCCTTCTGTCAAAACCAAGGTCAAAGACCCCAAGAGAGTTCAGGCTGGTAAAACGTTATCGGAAAAGAACAAGAGGGCCAGAGAGGCTTTGAAACGTGAAGAGGAAAGGGAGAAGAAAGAGAGTGAAAAGGAAGAGGATAAGGGTAGTTCTGTTGGTGGAGGAGGTGATTGGATACCATCCCAAACGTTTTTTCTAGCCATAGGTGCAATTGGCCTCGCCGCCTATAGCCTATGGACCAACTATGGGGACAGGATAGCTGACTTGCATTTTCCACCCATTACATTAAAATCGAAACCATCACAGCCCAAAGTCACAGAAAGTCAGCCCGCCACAGAGGAAACCGATTTAAAAGATGATCTGTTGTGATTCAAAATGGCTGAGAATAAGCTCGTAAAGACAGTTGCTGGCTCTGGAGTGCTCATTGGATTGTCAGCTGGGATGGGCTGGGTTGGCAAAAAGGCTCTTCGGGAGTCGTTCATCGGCGACCCATCGACTAGTTTCCCAATGAATTATCTCAAATGGGTGTTTGTGCTGACTATAGCTATGTATGTCAAAACCTATTTAGAGGATCAGAAGATACTACCCACAAGTCTTTGAACATGGCTCACGGTGAAAAATTAAACCAAACATTGTATTTTGCGGATAGGGATTATAAACAAGCTTTAATGCATCACGTTAGATCAACATTGGTTGAATCCTTGGACAGGAATGATTACTGGTGGAACAAAGACAAAGATCAGGATGGCCTTTATGAAGTAACAGATATGATTAAGGATCCAAAAGATCTTATGAAATGGTATGCATATGAAAGGTTGGACGATGTTTATGGTGATAGATTTCGTAAGAATGAGCCTAAGTATTTTGATTTCTTTTTGGCAGAATTGAAATGTCGTGATGGAGAATTCGAAAAGGAATATGAAGATTATGTTAAGCGTATAAATGAGGAAAGGAAGAAGCGTGAAAACAGCAAAAACCAATCAAAGTCGTCAAAATCACCACAACAACCACGACGACGAGGCCCACACCCATTGGTGTCGTTTTCGCTTGGAGTGTTTACAGGGTTTGTATCGCTATTTGGAACTGTAGTAGCGTATTCTATATATGACTCTAAAAAGAGAGGATTGTAAGGAGCTGAAATTGTTTAAGAATAGTACAGAAAATGATTAAATGGCGACTATAGCAATCATGCTTGGAGGAGCAGTCCTCAACGCAACAGCCTTCATCGGTGGAAATTATTTAGCAAAGGTCATTAGCGGCTCGTCTTCGACCGATCTCCAACTTGAAAGGGAGAGGCATGACAAAGCCATGGAGAAGTACCAGAAAGACTATGCTGCTTATCAAGAGAAACGAATGGCTTATATTGACTTTGAAAATCGTAGGAAGGGTGATGAGAATCAAGCCTCTGAGAACATATCAAAGACGGATGAAGCGCTGAGATTATACAATCAAATGGGCAATCCCCCCAAATTCTCAGACTATTACCGACCCAATTCAGATCAAAAGACTGGGGAAATGGTCTACGTTTCTGGTGGGATGTTAGCCTTGGGATACATTGCCAGCAAGTGGATATAAAATAATTTAGAAGTTTCCATATTCAACTTCAAATATGGCAACTGCTTATGATCCTGATTTGGATCCGACTACACTAAATGAGCCAGGTGATGGTGATGATGGGGATGATACACTTTACTTGAGCCCAATCACAAAGACATCAACCACTCGTCCATTTGACCCTGATTATGAAGAGGAAACCTCATTTGGTGGTGTTGATGAAACTCGACCCTTATTGATGGAGGAGATGGAAATGGAACAAGATGAAGCCTGGGCCAAGATTAGATCAAGATTCCCCAAAGTTGATACGTCCAAGTTTACAGCTAGGCTGAATCAATTCAAACAAGTAGTCGTCAAATTGCTTAGGAAAGGATCAAAACCTTATGTGTTATTCAAAGGTGATGATGAATTGAATGATGGATTGCCGGACACCATCAAAAATAGTCTAGGCCCAATGGCAGAAGAAGTTGTGGAAGCCAATGATGGTGAGATAGCCAAGAGAAAGACTATGATATCCAAACTCAAGGAGAAGCTAAAATTCCAAAGAGATAAGCCGCTGAAGACCCCAGAGGAAAGTAGTCAAATAGAGACTCTAGAGAGGGAAATCGGTGAGCAGGAAAAGGAGATAGCCAACCTGGAGGGTGAGAACGAAGAGATACAGGAACGAATGTCATTGCGGGATGGTGTGAAGGCCATCTTCAAGAAATACGGATTCACAGTCTTTGCTGTCATGAGTGCCGTTGGAGTGGTCATTGGTGTCATAGTCTCCAACCTATCCAAAGGGCTATCGAAATTGGGCAAAGGGGTTGGTGATGGGCTGAAAACCCTTGGGAAGAAACTTGGCGAATTGCTGCCTGGGATGGTGGGCGCTATTGTAAGCTTTCTGTTCAAGACTGCTGGAGAAGTCGTTTCCTTCCTGGGTAAACATGCTTGGCTGTTAATAATGGCGGTTGTGCTTTACTTCATAGAAGAGTTAAAAAGGAAACGTAAATGAATCAAATGAAGAGCTATTGTGTCAAAGAGAAAAAGCTGACTGATTGTGTGCCTGGTAGTGAAACCTTTGCCAAAACATCCAAAGGAAGGCCGATGATGAAGTGTAAATGTTCCAGCTGTGGCATCATCAAAACTCGATTCCTCTCAGATTCTGACTATAGAAATTTAAAGATGACCAAAAAGTAATCAAACAACATGTTGAGCATTACCATGTACGAGTCTGAAGCCAGGGTGTATTTGGATCCCCCACTGGAAAAGATTCGGGAGATCCAACTTCTCGACTGTATTATACCCAAACGATTAGTCAACTTCAAGAATCGAGAGGGTTTTCTCAAGGAGGATGATCGAGCCATCATAATAGTTCAACCTGGTACATACTCTCTACGTGATATACACGCAATCTTTCTGAAAGATACAGATAATGCCAAGCTATCGATCATTGAGACTGACACTGTTGATTACCTGTATTCCAACAAGAGTTTCAACATTAAACTCACAAGAGGTCTCCAAGTTGCTCTTGGGGTGCTTGAAACCGTAACCCCTGGAAAGCTGTACCCCATAAACATACAGATTAAGGAGCCGCTGAGACTTATGTGTAGTATAGTGGACAATAAGTCGTCATATATGAACAAGACTCAATCTGGAGAACCCGTGAAACTCTCGCCCTCCCACCTCCTTGCCAACATACCATCACAAGATTACCCAGCCATGCCAGTTCAAAAACATAAGAGCCCCATAAACCACTTCGACTTAAGCATCCTCGACATTGGATGGAAGAAACTTGGTTTGACGGGTTCTCCCATCACATTCAGTTTACGATTCAGATAACATCTTAAAAGTAAGCGAACTTCAGTCCAAAATGGATGCATATAAGACGATTTATCCCAACTTAGAAGCTACTGCACCTCCTCTCACTGATGGACCATCATTCAGGCTTCAACAATGTTGTGATGCTTTGAACAAGCTAAAGTCTGAATTAAACCACTATGAGACAGTACTCAAAAAATACAACCGATCCAAGGGAGTACTCATGAATGCAAGCTCGACCTGTGGTATAATGTCCTGCATTTTGGCAGCTGGTGGATTGGGCACATCTCTTAGTGGAGTCGGAATCGTTGCATCTGTACCATTGGGCGTAGTGAGTGGTGTATTTGTGTGCGCATCCATAACGTTTCAACAAATATCCAAGAGACTGTCCCAGAAAGCTGTGAAGCATCAAAACACCATCACACTGGCCAGATCCAAGATAAACACCATTGAAGACCTGGTTTCCAAAGCCCTCCGTGACAATACGATCTCTGACTCAGAATTCTCGTTGATCATTGAAGAACTCAAGAAATTCGAAAAGCTCAAGGCTGAGATACGAGCTAAGGCTAAAAAAAATGTGAGTGGAGAAGACCCATTGGTATTGAGGCAGAGAGTGCGCAACGAAATCCTCAAAGAACTAAAAGGAGGACCATAACTTTCGTATATGAGCAACACATCTACTAGACCAAATAGAGTTAAAGGGTTGATATACTAGTAACACAACCATGGCTAATAGTCAATCCTGTGAAGAGAAATACAAATCCTTGGCGGGTGTTATTACAGATCTCATTTACAACCAACCTATAGAATATACAACTAAAGAGAGAGCCAAGGCTTTAGAACTTGTTGTAATGTGTGAGTTGATGAACGTGATGAATGAAGAAGAAGTAGGTCAAAAAATCACTGAAGAACGGTTCAAGTCTGTGTGGGATTCTCTCAAAAATAACAAAGAAATCAATGAAATTGTGAAACTTTGCCTTGAAAAAGAACGTAAAAATTTTGGATGTAATTGATGGTATTACGTTTAACTAATGGCTTAAAAGTTTGAACTCTTCTACCCAAATTCTGGATAGAAGATGGGCTTACTCGATGATTTCAGAAACAAGTATCCAAAGGCTGACCTTGACCAATTCAAATTTGTGACCGATCAATATGGGGGTTACATTAGATGGAAACATAACGGTATGACAATCATGTCCTATAATGACCCTTCTGGACAAACATGGACTGCCGGACTACGACCAGGTTTGAAATTACTACTCTGGATTGATCTTGGGCTGGCCAATGATGACACACTGAGCTCATTCCCGCCAAGCCTAACCATGACCAAACGATACTACCCGATACCTGCTGTTGATTTTGACGCCCCCACCAGTAACACCACAAGCATGCTGACCTCGCTGGACATATACGTGTCCAACACGAAAAAATTCACTGCCAAGATGCGTAATGTTTTCACCACCCAAGTTGTAACTTTCAAGTTTGGTAAACAAAGTCGAAAGTGGTTGAACGCCCCCGACATGAACTACTGGCCACAACAGCTAAACTTTGCAGTGTGGTGTGCGACCTCTGGCTGTGGGATAAGCCCCTTTGAGAGCCTCAACTACCCCAAAGTCGTGAGTAGCTTCATCAAGTTTCATGTGTATTTCACCATAAGACGTATTTTGTATGAACTGAGTCTTCCACTGCCTGATGAGCAACCCTTTGTAATCAACAACAACCCTTACAGTAAGGTCGCATACCAACGATTGTGCGCTGAATTCGGCATCTCGAACAACTCTGACTTCAGATGGAAAGGTGGACGAAACGGAGGTTTGGGTGACATATTCATCGATTATGGGGCTGGATACCATGGAGTAGGTGGAGGATACCAAAACGTCCATATGGTAAGAAACTATGACGATGGAGCTGATCAATGGCCTGGTGAAGGTGGTAAATTTGCTGATGATGGGGGTAAGAAGGAAAAGGGCGACCTCATCTCATTCATCCGTAACGATGACTTTGCTGATTACAAGTATGCTTGGTTCATACCAACCAGTGGCTATGGACTCACTAAAGCTGGACTTGGTAGATTGAATCGATCTGCTGAAGCTTTTGTTTACTGTGTGCTGGGAGCTCAAGTCAACACCAGAAACTCGATTGTGGGCACGGGTGGTGGAGCGATTGAGACTCAACAAGAATTCTTGGCCCTGTTTGAGAGTAGTGTGATCGAGAACGACATTTCGAGTTCAATCCAAAGGTATCAACTGGCCACTCAAGAGGCTAAATTAAGACTTGATTTGGCCATTGCTCCTGGAGTGTGGTTGATGCCCAGTAACATGATCATAAACACAGAGAGTGTGATCGGGTATAACAACAACCTCATGAAGGCCACTGATGAGATGAAATTTGGTGTCAACACAAACATAAACTTGGAGACTAAGACTGTGGGGATCAACCATAATCTGGGATCCTCAAAAATCAAGTTGCCACATGCAATTGTAGAGACTAAACGATCAACACCAACGATTGATCCTCAACCTGAAATCAAAGAAGAAACAACTTCTCATCATGAAACCAACCTGATACTATTAATCATTGGAGGTGGAGTTTTAGCTTGGCTGCTCTTCAGATAAAAATTGAGATACCCAACCCATAGATCATGGCCTCGTAAATCATGACATCATTGGCAATCGTTGGCAGTAGATACTTCGATGACTATATAGCCTTGAAAGAACAAATAGGCAAAGCTCTCAAGAAATGGAAGCTGGATCTCTCAGACATTGAATTGATTGTGTCTGGGGGTGCAGAAGGGGTTGATGAACTGGCCAGAGATTTTGCCACTGAGAAAGAAATCCCATTCAAAGCGTTTGAACCTCAATGGGACTATTATGGCAAGGCGGCTGGGCCAATTCGCAATAGAGCGATTATGGAGTGTGCAACGCATGTATTGGCTTTACCTTCTCGTTATTACTCACCAGGTACCAAATCCGCTATTAAGATGGCTAGGAAATACAAGAGAGAGGTTATAGTCGTTTATGTCTAATGATTAAGTGAACTTTTGTAACACGATACATGTTACAAAAATATCATGCATGATGTTCAAGCGCTCCTTCACATCTTGGAACTAAAGTGAACGTCATACATATAACGTTGGAACTTGCCATAATCATCACTAGCAACCAAGTCATCACTAACATTCAAACGAATAATAACCTTGATGATTTTATACTCGTCATAATCAAATGGTTTGTCAATAAAATGATCATACAAATCGTTGAATCGGGTTTCAGAGTCATAGAAACTTTGTGCATAATCATAATTAGCCACACAATGTTCACGAAAATCGTTACAAAGACCTTCAATGTTCAAAACATCTTCCAACCTCCTTTCAATCGACATTCTAAAAATATCACCTCCGTAATCAAACGAAACAACCTCTCCAAAAATTTCACACACGTCAACAAAACGTTGGAAGAAATCAATCATTTCATTCCTCATCCTGGTAATAAAAGCATCATTAGGTAATCTGTCGCAATTGTGGAGAGTCAACTCCACGTAATTGAAAGCCCAGTTGAAACCAAGTCGCATCTTGTTCACCATTTCGTTTGCGTATGCCAATCGGTACCAACATCGACCCAAAATCCCACTTTAACAAATCGACCACCACCCCACCCCCCAAAGGACATCGACGATCCGCCTGAAAAAATTGAGACCTTAAAGAAAATCATCGATCAAAAAATCAACCAAGTCAAACTCAATTCGACCACACCCAAAACATCGAATTCGCAAAAAAATCGTACCATCAAAAAATCGACCACGCCCAAAAAATCAAATTGGCCCAGAATCGGCCGTCTGCAACTACTGTAATCGATCGGCAGTCAATCAGCGATAGTCAATCAGCAATCGATGCCAAAACCTTCTGTGGCCTATCGATTACTCATCGATGATATCGATTTCTCATCACACATCTTATACAATTTCCTAACTATTTTTTTTTCATAACTTTAGGTTAAAAAAAAATTTACATTAATAGCTCCAGGAGCCCAGATAGCTCGTGACCCTTCGTGACGGTAATAATCGACAAAGACCGGGAATTAAACAGGCAAGTTATGTTTCTGGCCTATCAATTATGCATCGATTATTCATTGATTATTGGATAAAATCAATGACTAATCAACTGATTAACCATCGATTACCTATCGTATGATGTTATCGATTTAATTTATTGAGTCTTTAATGTTCTGTTACGGTCTCTTGTTTAAAAAAATCTACCTCTTTACAACATTCCGTTTCTTGGAAAATCACGCTTTATTCCATAGAAATATAATTAACATCACCGCCAACGAATGACAATACCCGTTTTTCACACTTGGCGTCATAAGGCCTACTACCGCTGATCTTTCAAACTCATACAAACACTGTGAATGAAAAATATGACTTAAACATTATTGTAGTAAGGTTAATCTGAGTAACAGCCCATCCTGGGGGGTAGGGGATTGGGGAAGGAGGGAAAGGACGGCCTCTCTTTCCCTCTCCTTCCCTATCTCGCCTCCCCTTCTAAGAAAAGCCTGAAGAAGAAGAGTCTTAGGGACCGGTCATTATTTAGTGAGGAGGGTAAGGGGGAGCGCGGGGCAGAGAGAGATTGAGAGAGAGAGAGAGTGAGTGAGTGAGTGAGTGACACTTTATTTAAACTCGGAATTCCATCAATTAATATTGGTTTTCATGAAAGCCGAGTAAGATTAAAAATTTAAACAGAGATTAAAAAGTGGGACAAACTATCAATAACAAGATAATAACATATCAAAGTCAAAAATATTATTATCTTCCAGTCCTCTCTTGAAGGCTGCAAGAGTTTTAGCCGACTTAATTGAATTAGGCAAGGAATTCCACAATTTAGGACCAGCGTAAAGAAAACTCCTTTTCATAAAATCGGTTTTCGGTAATGGTAAATTAATATTTAATTCACTGTTCCTAATATTGTAAGGATTTCTTGCCTCGACTTTGAAAAATCTGTCAATTAAATAGTTTGGGGCTGCACCAGTAGAAATTTTAAACATTTGGGTGGCCTTATGCTGAGCTCTTCGGGTTTTTAAATCAGACCATCCAAGTTCCCTTAACACATCCTCTGAGCTTACATCATAGGCAGCCCTTAAAATAACCCTACCAGCCCTATTCTGTAATTTTTGTAATCTGGTTGCTAGACCTTTAGATAAATTATCCCATACCAAATCACAATAGTCAAAAGATGGCTGGATAAGGGAATTATAAATAGTTATAAGAGTATCATCATTAACAAATTGCCTTATTTGTCTCAAGCCCCCGATTGCAGATGAGACCTTTTTTGCCACATGGTTAATATGAGTGGACCATGATAAACGATCATCAATATAAACACCAAGAGATTTAGCAGAGTAGACTCGTTTTATACTTGTATCACCTAATCTGATCTCAGGAGAATAGCCAAGATTGGCGAGATTGTAATTAGAGCCAATAATCAAAAATTCTGTTTTAGTGGTGTTTAAACTCAATTTGTTTGCTAAGAGCCACTGTCTAATATTTTCCAGGTCATGATTTGTACCATTCTGTAATTCAAAATAATTTTTACCAGAAACGGTTAAATTAGTGTCATCTGCAAACATTCTTGGGGTTGAGAAATTTAAGCAATTGGGTAAATCATTGATATATATTAAAAATAACAGAGGGCCGAGAATAGATCCTTGAGGAACACCACAAGGGATATCTGAGAACTCCGAGAGACAGCCATTTAAGTAGCATTTTTGCTTGCGATTAGAGAGATACGAATAAAACCATTTGTGTGCTGTTCCAGAAATACCATACATCTCCAATTTAGCAAGCAAAATGCTATGGTCAACTGTGTCAAAGGCCTTGGCTAAATCAAGAAAGACAACAGAGTTAAGGAAACCATTGTCAATATTGAAGAACCATTCATTAGTAGCATCTAATAACGAAGTAAGAGTAGAATGCAGGGAACGAAACCCAGACTGGCAATTTGATAAAAGGGAATTTACCTTAAGGTAGTCATATAGCTGATTATAAATGATTCTTTCAAAAAGCTTAGCAATAACAGAAATGACCGATATAGGTCTGTAATTGTTAAGATCATCAGTGTTATCTTTCTTATGTATTGGGGAGACTTTAGCATACTTCCACTGATCAGGGAAGATACCACTCGTTATAGAAGCATTGAAAATTAAGCTTAAAGAATGCGATATTACAGGAGCAGCCTCCTTTAATAATTTACTTGTTATACCATCTAATCCAGTTGCCTTGGCAACATCTAATTTGTTTATTAAGTCGAAAACGCTCTTAGCTGTAATGGACTGTAATTTAAAATCACAGTCAACTGACTTAAGATAATCAACAAAGCTATAATCAGAGTTGGACAACGATGAAGCAAGCTTAGTTCCAACGGAAGTGAAATGAGAGTTCATTAGCTCACAAATTTGTTGAGAGTCGGTCACTGCAACATCATCAATCTTAATGCTATTAATACCTCTGCTTTTGGCATTACGACCCATTAATTCATTTAATGTCTTCCAGATTGCACGAGGGTTGCCAGAGTTTGAGTCAATATTGGATTTATAATAATTAGCTTTAGTCTCCTTTATAATGCAATTTGTCTTATTTTTGACTTTCTTAAACTTAATCCAGTCATCTTGATTGCTAGTCTTTATTGCTTGTTTCTTAAGGCAATCCCTCTCTATAATCAGTTTACGAATTTCAGAATTTATCCAAGGTGAATTCTTATTACGCACTCTTCCAGACTTAATGGGTGCATGTTTATTAGCTACTGTAAGGAATAGTTCTTTCCATTTGGCCCACATAAGGTTGGGATCTGAATAATCAGCTAATATTTCCCAAGGCAGTTGACTCAGGTCCTCTTTAAAACTACTAGAGTTAAATTTCCTGAAGCTTCTGTAAGTAATATACCTATGCTTAAATTTAGTAGGAACTGAGATTTTTCTAATTACATAAACAAGGCTGTGATCACTAATTCCCAAGTGGATAATGCCACTGTCAACTATATGCTTGATATTATTAGTATATATAACATCGATTAACGTCCTAGAAGACTCAGTAATGCGTGTGGGTTCTTTTAACAGCTGGTGCAGCTGGAAAAGCTCCGCAATATAGTTGAGATTTCTGGTGTTACTATTAGGATTAGATGCCAATAAATTACAATTTAAATCACCCAT
This sequence comes from Ricordea florida, assembly GCA_949710005.1. Classification (NCBI taxonomy): domain Eukaryota; kingdom Metazoa; phylum Cnidaria; class Anthozoa; order Corallimorpharia; family Ricordeidae; genus Ricordea; species Ricordea florida. Next base: position 7,059,721 of record OX453273.1, on the reverse strand, counting down.
CAAAATAATTTCATTTCCAGAAGAATCTAATTTGGCAATAATGTCTTCTAGTAAGGTGAAGAAAGTATTATCTGAGCTGGGTGGTCTGTAACAACATAAAACAGAGAAAGACTTACAATTTTCTTTCTTAATATCTAAGCATAAGGCCTCAATGTTATTAGGATCAACAATAGAATGAAGATTAAATTCAATACTATGCTTTATATAAATACAAACACCCCCTGCATGCCTTTTTCTGTCTCTCCTGATAATGTTATAGCCCTCGATCATCACAAGTGAATCTGGTACCAGTTGGTCGAGCCTACTCTCATTAATGGCGAGTAAGTCAAGATCTTCAATTTGCATAAAGATCCTAAGTTCATCAATATGTTTAACAAGACTAGCTATATTGAGAGAAGCCATTTTAAAACCCCTTTTCCTAGGGATTCTCCCCTTGGGTCTGGTTTCAACGGAGGCAGACTTTGGCAAAGCAGAATTTGTAGGATTTAATTCCCTAGGAGCCCAAGATTGATCATCCCTCAAAGAACATCAATTGACTTTAAGATAATTAATCATGTTTTTAATTAAAAAACCATGGCCTTTCTTGTTTAGGTGTAAACCACCATTGTTAAGGCATGGATCATTAATATTTTTGTGATCAATAAAGCTCCAGCTTCGTTGAGTTGCAAAGCTCTTCAGGATCTTGTTTGTTTCTTCAATCTTAGGTTTGAACGCCTCACTATCCTTCCTAGTAATTAAGCTAGATATGGTTACCTTTGTCTGAGGCGATTCCTTTTCAATGAACGTGGCAAGATCTACAATTTTTTCGGCGATGTGCCTAGCAGAATCCGCCTCAGGGATGTTATTAGTTCCAACATGCAAAATGACTTCGTCTGGCTTCTTCTTGATAGTTGGAATCGCATAATGCCACATATCATCAACTGAACTACCAGGAAAACACATGGAGACCACACGAGTGGCTTTCGACATTTTCCAACCTTGTAAGTTTTTAGTCATCGAATCGCCAAGAATAATAACTGATTTTTTAGGCTTCGATTCAGGCGGATTATCTTGGGGCATGTTTCTAGCAGCTGCAGTCTCGGTAGGCGACGACTTCTTCTCTTTGTTCTTCTTGGGATTAGAAGAAACTTCGATCCAAGGAATATTCTCAGTAGGAATATTCTCAGTAGGCGGCGACGTCGTGCCAGCATTAATGTGACCTTTGACATGAGGTGTTGCTTTTAATTGATCTTCTTGAAGAAGCCTAAGTGCTGTTAAAAGGCTATCTCTTTCCATTTCAAGCAATTTGTTGGCTTTAGTTTGATCCCTTAGTTCAGATTTTAAACTAATAATTTCCTCCTTTAGATCGCTGATAGAATATGAAGGATCATTCCTGCCCTGGTCAGTCGATGAAGACAACGACGACGGGTCGAGGTTCGAAAATTGAGCAACTCGCTTCGACAGCTCAGCGATGGAATTCTTCATGGAGCTTAGCTCGTTTAAAACTGAGTCACAACTGCATTTATGCAGAGGAGAAACATTTTCCTCAAAAGTAGTGATAGAAACTGAAGATGGGAAGGTATCCTCACCATAAGAAGTAGCAAATGGAATCGAAGAAGAAGGTGAAGCTTCACCATTAGCGGCGGCCATGTTGGAATTAACGCTGTCTTGTAATTCAATTTGCGGTTTCAGGTTGACGACTCGAAGCATCTTTTCTCTGAAACGTGCATGTCCAGCGCCTTGAATTAGGAGAGTTTTAGTAGCCGTATACCATTTGACTATCACATCTTTGGCTTTGTAGGATATAAGATTGTGAGTATGATCTTCCGCAGTTGTTACTGAACATTCGTCGATCTCATCCAGAATGAATCGAATAAAGTTACTCAAAACGTCGCCCGAACCAGACCATTTTAGCTGGTTTTTAGCAGTGTTATAGCCTAAATGCTGTTGATAAATGTTAAGAGCATCTGGAGACGATAAGTGAGACATTTTCGTCCAATTTTCACAAAATTTCGCGGAGCAAGTAAATACACGTGTATCCAATATGGCGTCACGAGAGAGAGAGAGAGAGAGAGAGAGAGAGAGAGAGAGAGAGAGAGAGAGAGAGAGAGCTACTAAACTAAGAAAGAAGTTTGGAAAAAAAATGTTGCCCTTCCTTCTAAAAGGTCACACCTCGACTCCGACCCTACCGAGTCCATTAAAAAAATTGTGACCCTCCCCAATGGCGAAATAGCAAAACAGTCGTCAACAAATAGCAACCAGTGTTTCCAAAAAGATTTATCAGTGAACATTGCTTATCGTGATTTCCCCTCAAGTGCTGTAGTATGAAAAGACAGTTAAACAACTTATTCCAAAATGGCCGCCATTTAAATATTCTTTTGTTTTTATTCAAATTATACCTTGATGTCTCGTTCTTAAGCTAAAATTCAAAAGAATATTTTACCTTGAACGAGGCATCAGGGTCTAATTTAAATAAAAACAAAAGAATATATAAATGGCGGCCATTATGAATTAAGACATAAAGATAACAGGAATGTCATAAGAGTTTTAGTAGCACAACACCCCATGTATCCTTCATACAATGGCTACAGGTAACTCAAATTAAAAGAAATTTGATTTCAAAGACTTGAGGTAAATAATTATGGTCTTAAAGAATATCATAGCCCTCCCCCACAAAGGTATGTTTTTTTTAAAAAGGCCTTTCAAACTAGCGGTAAAGAAATGTGGCCCTTCCTCAAATAGAGTAGTCATAATCACCGGTCAATCATTTTAAAGGAGATGATCATGAGATCAGGAATCTCCCCACCGGAATCTACCTTCACACGCATATGAACTTATTCTGTTCTCTTTCGTTCGGAACACATAGTAATTTTGTTACTTTTCCCGGAATGGTTACTGACCCATCGCAGGATTGCACCCAGCATTTAATCGGCGGTACCCACTTACACACCTGGGTAGACTGAGAGAGAGACAGTGTGGAGAAAATTTCATTATCTAAGGAAAAAACACAGTGTCATCACTAGGGCTCGGATCCCACATCTGCTGCCCATTAGTCCGACACACTAAGGGACGGACCATTAGAAAAGTGATGGGGGGGGGGGGGTGGGGAAAAAAAACAAAAAAAAATTAATGCAAGGGAAAATGCCAAAAAAAAAAACTCATGCAAGGAAGAAGGTAAAAAAAAAAATTCACGCAGAAGGAAGGTCCAATTGTGACTTTTTCACACGTAGTAAAAAAAATTCGTGCAGAGGGGTTCACCTGAAAAAAAAATTCCTGCACAAGCAGTGAGCGAAAAAAAAAATTCGTGCAAGCTGAAAATTCCCCACTCCCCCCCCCCCCATCACTTTTCAAATGGTCCGTCCCTAACCACTGCACCACCGTGTCTCCGTCAGTAACACTATGAAACTTGGTGTAATAGCACAAACACCCTGCTATTTTGTACAACAATTAGGAACAAATAAGTCCAACCAGTTCTAAGCCAATCGAACCCTAGCCAACTTTCCCTCCTTTGTGTTCAGAACCTAAACGCTAGAGACGAAAACCTCGGGCTTCATGGCAGCATGCGCAGTATTGGTCTGAAATAGAGTAAAAGAAAATGGTAAGAAGAAAACTAAGTAAGTGCTCTGGAAGATTGGGTATCCGCCTGCACCTTCGCTTTCGACGGATAGTGTCCCCATGGATATGCATGATGCTTGATATTATACTCAGCCTCATCATATTAATGTTGAATGGGCTAAAGGCCAATGATGATATTTGAGTGCCCATTCATATTTACTGCAAAAAGGCCACAATAAGATAATTCCAGACATGTAGGTGAAAAGTAAGCAAGATTTTTACCCGGGGGATATTGCCAAATACTAGCTATAGGGGGGGGGGGGGGGCTGTATGTGAGTCTCTGTAAAGGTTCTTGAGCAGTCAGGAGCCCATGGATAAGATGCCGGGCTCCTACAGCTGTTTAGTCTGGGATAGACTATAGAAAGCAGAGAAGTTGGAACTGGAATAAGGTATCATTCTCCATAAAACTAATCAATTTGTTGAAGATATTGTTCTAGTATAGGGAAACCGGGAATTGTCACTCAAAAAAAAAAATTTGCAAATTTAAATTTACCCGGGACTCCGTTTGATAGCATAAAACCTCAATAGATGGTCATCATCAGACACACCACAGTATGTAGGGAGAGATTTGGGGAGTTCAGTCGAGTATAGGGCATCAAATTTTAGGTCTACTAATACTAGGTCTGGTATTCAGGACCCCAGCGCCACGTCCCCACCCAAACCTTCGTAGCGCCGCCCCCAACTCCCCAAATTTTTACCCTAAGGATTACATTACACTTTATAATAAACTCGTGAACATCTCTTGCCTTATCTTGTGCTCGCAGTTTTGTTATTATCCAGTTGAGCTTTTCTTCATCTGTAAAAATATTATAAGTCAAAAACTTGTAAACCTCACTCTACGGAGTCTATCAGCCGTTGAGATGGCATATTGGCAACAGCTTAATTTTTAAAATAACACTTAATCTACCCTCCGAAAAAGAACACTTAATCTACCCTCCGAAAAAGAACACTCAATCTACCCTCCTGAAAAGAACACATAATCTACGCTCCTAAAAATAACACTCTATCAACCCTCCTAAAAAGAACACATTTGATAACCTTAACAAAAGGGCTATTCTCTGAAGAATTACATTGTCTTTTGTACATGTATTGCTTTTGAATTTACCAAGGCCTAATCTTCCTCTCTTTTCTGGTAGCAATGCTATGCTTAGTCTCATTCGTGACTGTTGTCTAGCTCAGGAAGGAGTAGCATTGCGTGACGAGCCAGACCACGGTTGAGGATAGTAAAAATCTACTAGTATACTACTGCAAATGCCGCAATCTGATTAGCTGAGGTATGCACACTATCAACCATTAGTAAAAATCTACTAGTATACTAATGAAAATGCCGCAATCTGATTGGCTGAGGTATGCACACTATCAGCCATTAGTAACAATCTACTAGTATACTAATGCAAATGCCGCAATCTGATTGGCTGAGGTATGCACACTATTAGCCATTAGTAAAAATCTACTAGTATACTACTGCAAATGCCGCAATCTGATTGGCTGAGGTATGCACACTATTAGCCATTAGTAAAAATCTACTAGTATACTACTGCAAATGCCACAATCTGATTGGCTGAGCTACTGTACACTATCAGCCATTACAGTTAACCACTAAATTTTCTCCGATTCTTATTGGTTTAAATTGATTACGTGACGCGATAGTGTTCGTCTGCGGAGACACACTATCAGCCCATATGATGGATGGATAGTACCCGTCCGTGAAAATGTGAATTTTCTGACAGTTATACCGTATTTTTTAGGCAATGTACGTTGCAAATTATTGAAATTTCAGGCTGTGTGCATGGATAAATATTTGATTGATCTGCATTTAGTGGGTTTTGACTGTTTTTCAACCGGCGCGCGGAAGAAAATTTAGTGGTGAACAATAAAGACAATAGAGTGTTTATGTCTCGGAGCTATCGGTCCGATAGTTGCCTCTTGGAAATTTGATGTTCTTAAAACTAGCATATTTGCCCCGTCGGGCAAATATTTGTTTTAAGAACATCAAATTTCCGCGGGGCAACTATCAGCTGATACTTCCTCGACAGAAACACTCTATTTTTTAAATAGTCGATGAGGCCCATAGAAATCTCGAGCTCATAATCAAATCGATAGTTAGAAATACCTAATAATGGTAGATCTTTTCCAAATTTCTGCTTATAGCGTTTGCTGATTTCTGGAAAAAGCTCATCCTTGTGGAATTTCCGGTAGGCTGCAAGTCGTTTATCTGCTCTCTGTAAAAACCAATAATGTAGGAGGACCTGTCAGTTTCAAATTTCTCAAAAATCTTAAATTCATGTGCCTGTCATTATGTAAATACGTTTCAAGAACCACACTGTTTGCCAAAACAAACAGTACCACAGTATAGTGGTGTTCTGTAGCTTTGTAAAGAATGTTCCCACTGCATGATTTTTTCCAAGAGACCACAGTATACAGGGGCACATTCATCAATAACTTAATAATATAGACCTAAGCAGAGTATATGGGCCGGCCATTTAAGCTTGATAGACTCTTAAAGCGATGTCTAAATAAAGCCAACATTTTAGCGGAGCTCCACAGCGGCTCGAAGAGTCGCAGAGCGGAGCCCCATAACTAGGTAGGTACGTGGTGTAAGCATCATATAGTGGTTCCCCGTTAGTGAATATATGGCATACATTGCTCTCCATAGCCATACACGATGCTTACACCACGTACCTACCCATAACTACCGTGCGAGGATAGAAATTGAGAAAACCATGCGTTTGAGTTTTCATGGTCATCGTGGCTAGCGGTATGGCTCGCGGGCGCGTGCGCCTAGCGACGACGATGTTGCCCCAACATGGCGGCCATAGTCATCCGGGATATTTAGAAGGTCTTAAACCGAAACGAGGCTTTGTTTTTCGCGCGCTTTTCGCGGCTTGCCGCGGCTACACAACCTGCAGCCAGCAGTCTACAATGTTTTGCTGAAGAAACGGATTATTCATAGCGGTTTTGGAGGAAAAATTTTCTTCTTACAAGTTTTCAAGCGTTTTTGGAGGGACATAAGCATAAAGCTGAGTTCTTTCTACAAGTTTTCAAGCATTTTTGGAGGGACTGTGTGAGGAGCTCCGCTTTTAGATTTGGCTAAATCTATTTAATAGTAAAATTTGAACTGTTCGCAACTGACCAATTTAGTATCATCAATCTGATGAAACCAATTATTTTTGATGAGTACGTATTGCGGACTACTTACATAGCACCTACCCCAACCTAGGCCACCTGGCCAACCAAACAAATTTTCATACAAATTATCCAATCACGATCGAGTATCTAAACAAAAAATCTCTTCAAATGTTTTATATTTCGCTTAAATACATATAATTTGTTCTATAACTGTACAAAACATATCAAGATTAAAAAAGAGTCATCTTAGTCGGTAGAAACTCGCCACAAATCTGCCTTTTCAACATAAAAACAGACATTGAAAATTTGTATGAAAATTTATTTGGGTGGCGTTGGTTTGAGTAGTCGCACAGTAGTCTGGTGTTTTATAAACAAGATTGAAAGGTTTAGCTGAAACAGATCAAATTCAATCTAGCAACGGTTTTGTTAAACTCCGTCCAAACCTGGTTAAAAAAAAACAGCCCTATATGTGTTTAGCAAGAATAGGTAATAACGTACCGTCTGTCGTTTATCAGAGTTCCTCGTTAGATATAGTGCCATAACTGGTACGGAAATTAAGTTAAAGGGAACAACAACTGCGTGCAGTCGCCGGTAGCTACTCTCCAAAACTGCTCTAGCAAACTTCCACTCTATCTCGGCGTTATTCTGCAAAACATAAGTGTGTTAATTACATCGGCTTCAATTCGCCGTTGTAAAAAAAAAAAAAAGAAACAACCATTTACTCAGGAGGACAATTTCAACAGATCCTCACAGTCCAATTTTTAGTTAAGGGAATCTTTGGGTGGGAAAAGCGCCTTAGCCTATAATCCTTACCTGGATTGTGCTCTCTAGTACCCTATACTAGACTTAACTAACAAAATCCGCCTTTCCTATATCCAGTAATGTTTTCAATGAAAGCCATCTATGGAAGCTTTCCGATTTATTCTTCGGAAGGGAATTTCCGGTTTCTATAGCTATTGCTAACACTAAAATCTTTAACCAATTGATTGGTTTCCTGGAAAATGATGCTTTATTCTAAGCCCAAACTCTTTGATTTCTAGACCCTGTTCCAGATTAAACTGCTCGAAAACGACACACTAGCTTAAAAGAAGCACATACCAAGCTCATATATGACATTCCCCTAGTCCCCCCTCTGGGGGGCATAAGTCTGTCAAATGACCCTGGCTTCCTAACTCACCGTCACGTTGTCATACGTCTTTGTTAGCAGAGCAACTAACATATTGACAAGCAATATAACAGTCAAGATGAGAAACATAAGGTAAAAAATGGCTACAATGTTTGACGTCATGCTGGTGTGGGGTTCGATATTCGATAGGTCCGTTAAACCAAAAATAGACCAGACCAACTGTACGCTGGTATCCATTATGCTGCAAAAACAAACGAAAACATTTACCTCATATCAGACACCTATAATACGCCTTCTTTATGTTTATTTCTCAAGCAAACTGTAATAACTTAAAAAGTTAGGCCGGATTGAGAAAGAATGTCATATAAAAAGCGGTAATTTGTTCTATTACTTAACAAATAAAGAAGCCGGCATACCCTTCACAGCGGCACATACCTATATACCATATATAGCAGTTTTCATGGGTGTTTTCCACGGGCAACTAAGAAAATAAGAGAGGTATGCGCGCAGGAGAGCATTATATATGGTAGACGGCTATTAATTTCAGTACCTCGTATATCTGACGTCACTGACCACTGATTGGTTTCTTGGTGTAATATATGACTTTTCAGCTATATAAGCCTTTGAAATAGCCACTGAGAATGCCATCACGACAAAACCAAACTGCAATAGTACCGTCAGTAAATCGGTAAGCATTCGACACATGGCTAGTTGTAGCGGACCCACAGATGAACTCAATTCCAAAATACTTGAGAATCGAAGGACAAGGAACGCGGCGTTCAAACCATAAAGATAGCTGATAACTTCCAAAAGACGGTTTTCATACGGGTCTCCACCGTATACGATCGTTCGTATCCGTAGGAAAACTATAAGTATGTAGATGGCAAATGTTATGATGTCCAAGTAGTTCCACATGTCTCTGAAAAAAGGTAAGATAAACAAAGGCGGGTTACGCGGGATTAAAATAACCCTGAACGTGGAACAAATTTCGAATGCTGCGATCAAGACATTGTTCTGCACTAATCCTATTTTTCCTGTTCATTGTTTATTACAAATAAATTCTGTTTTCACGTGTGTATGTTCAGGAGAATATCGATGACAAATGCATTGAATACTGTAAATCCTCTATACAGCCACCCGAGTGGGTTATTTATTTGAAGTTTGTTTGGCTAGAGGGTAGGGGGCCATGGCCAGTTTCTTTTTTTGGTACTTGGCTACTCCCAAAACCTTTGCATTACTTATCTAGTAACCATGTCTCAAGTGCGGGAGAGAAAAGAGAGAACTCCGGTGAACTATGTATGTTGCATCAAATGACGATGGGGCAAGAGAAAATGATGGATGGGCTTGGGTTTGCTTAATACAGAATAGTGGAATTAAAGGTTTACCGTATTTAAAGAATTACATTTTTGCTTTCTGGTCTTCGTTTGTGCTTTAAGTCCCAAAACTCCGAAAATACAAATTATCATCTAAGCCTACAGGGAAGCCGGTTAGCACGCTATGCACAGCCTTGAAACTTCTGATTTCATGTCTAAAATCATTCCATGAATCAATGGTGCAATAACGTCACAAGCTGAATTGCTGTACGTGAATTAATAATATACATGAAAAAATACTCGATTCTGATTGGTTGAGAGCAGTGCAGTTCAGATGTAACACCAGTGCAAAAAGTGTAACACTAGTGCGAAAAGTGTACAACCAGTGCAAATTACACATTGATATTCTGCATTATGATATTCTTTGAGTTCGTAGCGTTATCAGCTGATCTTCATCAGCCAATCAGTAAATATAGTGTCAAATCCGCGCCAAATGCTCAATTCCTGTCTGCAATGAGATCTTCCGGCACTTCCTCCAGGCGAATTTTTTCATGTTTATATTATTAATAAGTAATCATACGGTTTTTCTCGTTCAATTTGGAATTAATTTGCGCTTATGAGTTTTTTAAAAAGCTGAAATTGAAATTGAAATTTCAGCTTTTTGAAAAACTCACTCGTGTAAATTAATTCCAAATTGAACTCGAAACCGTATGATTACCTTTACAAATCATACACTACATCCTACCTAAGTATTATACATGATATTTTTTGTTCAAGGGAGAGGGTGGCTAAGTTAATGGGGGGGGGGGGGGTAGCCAGTAGTAATGTTGGGGACCTGGGGTATCCCCTGGGGTAGCTTAGTTGAAGGGGGCTGACTTAAAAGAGGCTTTGCGGTTTGTATATTACCAGGAGCCCATCAATACTGATATTGTGTATGTGTTAAATATTTCATAAATTTGACTATACTTACTTGAAATATACGTTGCAAGGTGACCGTTGATATTGTTGATATTCACTTAGTACCAAGCCGCAGAAGAACAAGCATATCATGTATTCTTCAACCAGCAGAGGCACTGAAGAATCCGAGGTGCAAATTCTAATGTGAAGCCCGATGAATACCAACAGACTCAGTTTGTCTTTGATAAAGAGGACGATAGGACTTGCATAGTAATTTAAGTACTTATCAAAGAATGTGACTTCTGCTATAGAAGAAAAGTATAAAAGGAAAATGCAGTCAGGTAATACAGTTTAAAACTATGACTATAACCAAAAATAAGTCATCGAGGGGCAAGAATGTTTACTTTATTTGTGCTACTCCTACGTATTCTCGACTAAGATTATTTTTCCGTCAGAAGGCGAGCGAAGGGAGCTAGGATTATTGCAGACTGGGGAGATAGGGAACATGAACCTTTCCCATCAGTAAAAATCTTAAATTCACTTCTTTTGACCCGATGGGCTCGCTAAACCCCATGCAGGTTCACTTATATTGCCAGGGATGTCATACAATAGAACAAATAAAATCCCAAATTATATTTGCAATTGTTCCGAGCTTGCGCAGAAGCCTGAGATTTTTGGTGTAGACTGTAGACCGCATTATGGGATAATGCGGTCTACACAATAATACGCGTTTTTCTATTTAAAAATAAGACCAAGAGTTTGAGTTTTCTACTGGTCAATATTTCACTCGTCACGAACACTACAACGAGTAATCTAGTTGTTTTAGTAGAATCAAAATATAATAGTACCGATATCTACTGAATTTTTAAGTTATAAAGTACGTTATCTTCTTTAAAGTGCCATACTTGTCCAATACTCAGACAAATTTATGCATAGCATTGTATTAAAATCAAGAGAAAATGAGGTAAGAGAACGTATCTTCCATACTGGGTTCTCTTACTATGATAAGGGGAGAGAATCTATTTTAACTGACCAATGGCTGATGTCCTTCTCATCACGTGGTTGTAATTTCAATGTGCCATGTGGAAACCGCGCAGCCACTGAACGAGATATAAATAGATGTCGCGCTAAAAGTAGACTCTGTCCCCTTATCAATTGTGTTGTATTGTGTCGTTCTAGAATGCATTGTTGAACTGATGTTATGGCCATGGCCATATAATACAATACAATGCTAGGCATAAATTTGTCGGAGTATTGGACAACCCTCTAAAGTGCGAGCGTTTTCGCTACTCACCCTCTATCACAGAATAGATAGTGATTAGCCAATCAGATTGCGGGATTCGTGCTAGTGCTCGAGTCGGTCTCCACTAAATTTGGTTAGTTTCTCCAATTATTTGTTCAGTTTGACATGCACTAGTTTAGGCTCACCACGATCAAACTTTGAAAATCATTGTCAGAAACGATTGAAATCAATCAGTGGCACCCTCAAAAGCAGTTTCCGAGTGCATCTTGATGGCGAATTCCTATAACAACTCTACCAGTAGGGTGATAGCTTACCATTTTCTGATTTTCTCTGGTCCCTGAAGCAGGCGTAACCAATGATCGGTAGAAGTAAAAGGGTTAAAGCGGCTTCCAATATAGTGATCGGAATGAGCAGATACCGAAATTTCCCGTGAGGCTGTAGACTTTTCGGCAAACCAAAATTCCACCTTCTCTGGAGTCTATTATAAAGCAATGGATGTGAAACAAACTGTAAAAGCAAAAGTAGGGTCACATGTCACATTTAATTCTCTTTTAATCCTTTCAGGCCCACCGTCTCTGGGTCGCTTTAAGTCTCCTTTTTTCTGTCAAATTTGCTTCAATAATTCTAAGTCGCCTTAAAGCGCCTAAAGTCACCCAAGGTTACGGCGACTTAAGGTCCCAGAGTAGGCCTCCTTTCAATCTACTGAATGCTCAACGATGTTCGATGATTCCAATGTAATGCGTATTGTCAGGCAAACAAGATGTAATGCGCATTGTCAGGCAAATAAGATGCAATGCGCATTGCCAGGCAAACAAGATGCAATGCGCATTGTCAGGCAAATAAGATGCAATGCGCATTGTCAGGCAAACAAGATGCAATGCGCATTGTCAGGCAAATAAGATGCAATGCGTATTGTCAGGGAAATAAGATGCAATGCGCATTGTCAGGCAAACAAGATGCAATGCGCATTGTCAGGCAAACAAGATGCAATGCGCATTGTCAGGCAAACAAGATGCAATACGCATTGTCAGGCAAACAAGTTAGGAGAGTTTAGCAAGTAATTGAATCTCAAACAGCCCTTATCTGATTGGCTCCCGGTTTCTTACGTGCACTTTTAGGCTGATGCATTAAATAAGGCCATGCGTCCGCATTGTCAGTTATTGAATTAACACTTTTGAGCTTTTGGAGTTTAACTGTAGAGTGGATCACCTTTTCGGTGGCCTACGAAACAGGCTTGTATTAAACGCCCATGCACTCAGGATTTGAGTAGTTCACCTACTGGTCTATAGAGCGTTTTCACATGACGTCACAGCAACCATATTGGTGTTCCAAAACAATGAAACGGCGGCCATGTTGGTGTTCCAAACTAATCCTGTGGGAGTTGAACTCTTTTCTTATGTAAAAACTTTCTTTTGTTCCAAAAAATTTGCATGGCTGCTGGCCACGTGAGTGAAAACGCTCTATTCCGCTCCTTCACTGAAAGTAGAGCACTGTCTTGGCTTCACCGGTGAACATCTAACTGAACAATTACGCTCCTGCTTAGTAGAGCACTGTTTCAGTCGCCGAAGAACCATGATGCATCGTACATCATTCAACTACTCAACGAAGAACATCCCCGTTGCACCAGCTTAAGTCTACACCAAACGTCTGGTCGAGAAAACGGAACAGTTCTTACGCAGAATGAGATGGAAAGCTTTCCACTATTTAAACCCAGATACAGCAGCAGAAAAGGAAACATTCGGCTTCAAAACTAGGAACTTCCCGCCAGTCGTTGAAGAAATGAAAAGTTTTGAAGAAGGTATGATACACATTATACAAAACATTTCTTTTAAAGGCACTCAAAGCCAATTTTAAGAAGGCCTAGAAGAGGACATTGCTTCCGTAAAAAATGATAACCGTTTGTTCGTTAAAGCAGATAAGTCCACAAACTTCTATAAATTAGACGTCCCAGAATATAAACGACTGCTAGAGGCCAACGTAACAAAAACCTATAGGAAAGCCGACATTAAGCGGCTCACGAATATTGACGAGGAAGCCAGGACCATTACAAAAGAACTTAACATAGACGACCGGGTAGAAGCTATGGCAATGAAAGAAGCGTTTATAACGCTTAAAGACCACAAAGAAAATTTTGAAAACAAGCCTACTTTTAGACTGATTAATCGTTCAAAACCGGAGATAGGCCGTATAAGCAAACAAATCCTAGAAGAAATAAATCGGAAACTCGTCGACATCACACAAGTCAACCAGTGGAAGAACACATCCTCTGTGCTTCAATTGTTCAAACAGCTGGCTAATAAAGGCGACTCGGCATTTATATGCTTTGACGTCGTAGAATTTTACCCCTCAATAACCAAAGCCCTCCTAAAACGCGCCCTTGACTTCGCCTCCGAACACGTGAACATCTCAGCCAACGAAAGACAAGCAGTCATCAATTCCAAGCACTCCTTGCTATTCAGCAAAGGCCGACCATGGGAAAAGGGAAATTCAACATCAAATTTTGACGTAACCATGGGAAGCTGCGACGGAGCGGAGACTTGGGAACTGGTGGGTTGTTATCTCCTGTCGCAGCTAAAGCAGATCCCTGGCATCGAAATCGGCCTTTACAAAGATGACGGGCTTGCCGTACTCAATCAAACACCAAGGCAGATAGAGAAAGCAAAAAAACAAATATGCCAAATATTTGCGAACAACAACCTAAAAATCACAGTTGATGCGAACAAGAAAGTTGTTAACTTCCTAGATGTAACACTGGATTTACACACCGGAAAATTCAAACCATACGCCAAACCATCCACCACCCCGCTTTACGTTCACAGCCAATCGAACCACCCGCCCAACATACTCAGAAACATACCCGTAGCAATTAACCGGCGGCTATCCAGCATTTCTTCCGGCCACGAGGTTTTTAATGAAGCATTGGCTCCTTATCAGGAAGCATTACGAAAGAGTGGCTACACTTTTAATCTAGAATTCATGCCACCACCACAGCAACCACCATCACAGAAACGCAAACGACAAAGAAATGTTATATGGTTTAATCCACCATATAACAAAAGCGTCAAAACCAACATCGGACGTGCTTTCATCAGCCTCATTGAAAGATCTTTTCCAGTGGGCCACGAACTGAGGAAAATTTTCAACAGGACACTATCAAGCTCAGCTACAGCTGCATGCCCAACGTGAAGCAAATAATAGATGGCCACAACAAAGCCATCCTGAAAATAGCAGAAACAGCGCAACCACAGAAAAACGAAGGGAACACGTGTAGCTGTAGGAAAAAAGAAGACTGCACGCTAAACGGAGAATGCCTGGTGAGTGAAGTCGTGTACCAAGCCACAGTCACAACCGGACTCAAAAAAGAAACATACATCGGTCTCACAGCTACTCAGTTCAAGGCAAGATACAGAAACCACCTGATGTCATTTAGACATGAAAAGAGAAGGAATGAGACTGAGCTGAGCAAGCACGTGTGGCAGCTAAAGGAGGCAAATAAGGAATTCAATATCACGTGGAAGATACTCGCCAAAGCAAAATCTTACACCAATCTTACCAAACGTTGCAATCTATGTACAACAGAGAAGTTCTTTTTAATCTGTAGACCTCACATGAACAAGCGCAACGAACTTGTCTCTACATGCAGACATCGACGCAAGTTCATTCTAAGATACAATCGAACATGTGAAAGCCAGAGATTGTAGCGCGAGCTTTCGTGTGACTTAGGTTTCGCGTAAGAGATGTAGGCGATTGAGAGCAAGCGCGCGCTTTCCATTCTGAAATTTCTTAAAAATTCAAATTTCAAACGTTATATGTATGTTTTATCACGCGATCACATTTCTTGATGTAGACCCTGACGCTTCAGTGTTATAATGGAGTTTAATATTTAATCTTCATTCAATGTACTAAATCCATGCGCGTGATTGGCTAAACTCAATCACGTGATTTTGTGATACGTCACGTCATCACCTAGTAACCGTGCACTAATGAGAATACATCATGCCATCACACAACGGCTGGCATCAAAATGGCAAGTTTTGTATGTCATTGAACTCAGATTGAATATTAAAAGGGTTAGAGACTTGAAATTCGTGGTTTGTTTACAAATACACGCACTTGCTGGCTGTAAAATGAACTCGAAATTGTCAATACTGCACTCAGCTTCGCTTCGTGCAGTATTGACAATTTCTCGTTCATTTTACAGCCAGCGCGTGCGTGTATTTGTAAATAAACCACTCATTTCAGTCTCTAACCCGTAATTAACTGAAGAGTGGGTCACCTTTTCGGTGGCGCGCTGGCACGACTACAATTAACGACCGTAATTATTAATTTAGTGCACACACAGCGATTGATTAAAAATTTCAGCGATAGAAATGTAACTCAAGAAAATCACAAACCATTGCCTAAAGTCCGCTAGGATTAAGTATAGTGGATGCGATTTGTAGAATGAAATTCATGTCTTTTGTTTAACCCATAAGGTGAAAGAGAAAATAACTGCGCACACCAGTATGCTTCTTTCGTAATTAGTAAATTTTCAGTATTTTTGGACGTGCTGGTTTGTATTTGGTCAATACATTGAAATGTAAAGTCCGATAGCACGTGTGGAGGACGGTTGAAATGTATCGCGACTTCGCAAGTTTTTTTCTTTGTTTTCATAGAAGATTTGTGATTATTAAATCTCACTTTAAATTCCGTTGTAGTCGAGCCTACATACTGGAGATTGCATTTCTTGCAATGAACCAAATAGATCACATTGGATGAATTGCACGAGAGTTTCTGTCGAACAAAATACGTTTTACCAGTTTGTGCGCTAGAAAAAGCTGGGGAGTTGACAAAGAAGTTCTTACAAAGATCGCATCTGGTTTTATCACAAGTGAAACATCCCGCCTCTGGCATTTCAGTTGATGGAGACAAGGTCTTTCTACCCTTAGAAGGTGCCAGAATTTCTTTGAGGTTCTTAGCACTGCGAAAGGATGGAATGATAGAATTCGGTGGAAGAAACTCCTTAAGTTTTGGGGACAAGAGCAAAAGATGAAAATGTTTTTTAATTAACCCATTAATAGATGGTAAATTCGGGGGCAAGATTTCCGCACAGGTCCCTACTTCATTATGTATTCTGAACTCTACTATTTCGTTCTTCGAACACAAGAAATATTTGCACGTGCATTACACCACACAAGACAGTTTCAGCATGCATAATGAAGTAGGGACCAGTGCGGAAATCTTACCAATAAGTGAGAACAAAAGGAAAAATCTTTTTTGGAATCCCTGATTTTGGCTTAATAAAAGGCTGGAATAGTACAAAGGCTACCTAGTTGACCAGGGATATCCAGCAGAATTGGTCTCACGTGAATTTTTTAGAGCAGCAAGCATTCCCAGATATGACTTACTTAATCATACCGGTATGTTAGATGTTGCAGAGGCCCCTGTTGGGAAACCTGTTGCGCTGTGGCAATTACATAACTTTTGTTACTAGTTTAATAGTTTCTAACTTGCTGTAGCTGTTTCACGTTTTTTGCGCACCTATTGTTTTTTTCCACTTGGTATGTAACCTCTCTATCATTCATTGTTGTGTAAATCGTATTTAAATTGTGAACTGTCTATCACTGTTTGTAACTGACGAAGGTCGAGAGACCGAAACGTTTGATAAAAGTTTTATCTATTTTTTATCTTTTTAAACCAAAAGTTGTCCATTTTCGGTCGTTTTTTAACCAGTTTATATATAAATAATGAACTCACCTTTTTCTGCCCATAAACGATGGCTTTATCAGTGATGTCACTCAGCAAGGAGCCATAACGGTCTCCTCGCTCGTCTTGGATGACTAACTGTTCTTGGGAGGTAACTTGGTCCATAAGCATATAGGCAAAACTTTCCACCTTGGCATCGAGTTTCTTCAGGAAGGAAGTGTTCTCTGTGTACGTTTGAGCAAACTCCCTTAACTTTGAACTGACCTAATGATAAAATAAGCGTTTTGTGTTTGTAGCTGTCCTCCATACCCTATCAATTATTCATTACTGAAAGATTTCGACGAGTTCTATCTAATCTGAAGTGTAAAACGTAAGCCAGATCTTGAATTCCGTTACCAGAAGCATTTCTTTACGCCGTATTACCTACAAGTTTAGACAACAGTTCACGTCCACTCATCGCCAATCAGATTGGGCCTACTCACGATAAAACGTTAGACTGGCCCCCAAACCGGAGCCTGAAAAGGCTTCATTACTCGACCCAGGATTCGGGGATTAGATGCTAGAAACAGAGCTGTAGAAAGAAACACGCATTAAGCAGCCTGCTGGGAGATAGAGTTAACCGTTTAGAGTTGGCAACTGAACTGACTCACTCAAACAACAATCCAAGGCCTAATCTGGGAGGGCGCAGGCACGTAGCCATAGCACCAAACACGGTTTCCTAGAAAGGCGTTTAAGGTTAAACCAGGAAATGCTATAGTTCGTCTTCACCCTGGGTCAGCGCTAACCGGCTTCCTAGGAACCGAGCCCATTAAAGTTAGGCTTATCAGCATGGCATGGTCGTCGGGCTCCTATCAGGCGAGGCGAACGCAGAGCAAAAATATAAGCGCCGGACCTGCACGACACATCTGGCAGCTGGTTAATGTTCGGTTCTTAGGGATCCCACTTCAACCTTCTTACAAGGCGTGAACCGTGCTTACTTTAAAAGACGTTATAATAGGATCTGGGCATCTGCAAAGGTTTTCGGCAATGACAATACGTTTTAAGTCATCTTTAGACCACTTTTCAGACGTCCTCTTCTCCTGAACTAAATGTTCTAGCTCCCCCGTAGCTGTAGAGAAATAGAAATTTGTCGTCATTAGGATGAACACCCGGATGAACAGCTCCTGGTCCTATAAACGTCCTCACGGCATTCTTGGTAGGGACACAAAAAGTCATCCACATTCTGCACTATATGTAACGGGTGCTTTTTATCACAACAAACTAAAAGGTTAGAACCCACTGGAAGAAAATGGAACAACATTCTATCTGTAAAAAACAAAATTGCAACAGTTCGATCCAACAGTTGGAACCAATCACATTTCGGCCGAAGTTTCGATCAGTTCTAGGGAGAGTACGTGTAGGGTCGCACTCGAAAACGCTTCAATTTCGATCCTACGTGAACAACTTTTCATAAGAAATTTTAACCAGACATTCTTTCTATTTGCCTGTTGATGGAGTTGTTATTAAAGGCTAACCGAAGTGTTTCCTATCTGTAAAATCAGTCTGCTTTAGGGGGAAAACGCACCTTCAGGACCTCCGTCTGTCACATCTTCATCTTTCCCTGAAATCATAAATGCATTTATTATAAAAATTACTTATGTAAGTGATGAAAAGAAAAATAATTCCAATCAAGAGATTAACAACTTACTTATTGTCAGTCCATGAACAGTCATTAGACGAATTAATCGATCAACCGACATATTTAAAACATGCATAAATGAATCTAAATAGGGAAGGAAAGAAGGATTCGTAGAAGCAAACAATGCCGAGGAAATCTGGGAATACATAAAGGATTAACAGTCAATAGAATGTTAACTAGGGTAAAATTCGACTTACTACAACTAAAATACAAAAACACTATTAAAACAACAAAACACTATTATGCTCGACAGAGGTCTGTCTCTCTATGAAGTCATCACCTCATCACTTTCCTGTAATTTTCACTTCTTTCTTTTTTAACACTTGTTGTAAGTCTGCAGTATTTCACTGTATTTTGAAATTTTAATAAGGTATCTTTATCCTTAGAAATGATAGAAAATTTAAAGCTGATACAACAGTACATGAATTAAACCACCGATATTATACTCGATTTATAAAACCATCTTAATGTTCATTCAAGTACTACGTTCATCTTCTTCGTTTCTCCGACCTTTGTGTCTGTTCCTTAACCATTCTCTGAAGTTTATTGTCCTCCTTGTCTTATTCGGTTCTTTGTCACGGTCACGAATCAATGAGGTCTCAGCCATTGCGTCTATTAAGTAAACTGAACAAAACATTATGGTCAGTTCAAAAGCTTTATTTTCCATGAACCTAAAACGTACATTGGATTCAATACGAAAAAGCATAAGAAGAAAGTGAATCAATAAAGAACAGCTATTTCAATTTGGAACAGGTTCTCTCGCGATTTTCGAATTCCTCCATGGCTTATCCGGCCATTCAGCCGGTTCGACATTGGAGTGGCTTTGATTTGCCGCCGTGCTTTTCACGCGATTCAGCTAATGCAAAAATAATCATGATTTATTAGCGTATTTTGAAACACTTTGCTGACAATGTCAATGGATTTCCCAGGACCTGTATCAGGAACGGCTTTGGTTAGCTTATCTGAACCAAACGACGTACTGTACTGTTATTAACCTGGGAACGACGTGTGAACCGGTTTTGTCGGAAAGAAATGCAGAGAATATAGGGGCATTGCACGACAGTACTTTAGGATCTCGGAGAATGGGAAGCCGATAAATTCGTCTTTGACCCGTTTGTAGTAGTTTTTTTTTTTTTAACATGAGCAGGAAACTGTAGTCGCAAAAAGTAACATGTGTGAAGTTTCAATAGATCGCTTAACTTACCTGAATTATATATCTATTCTTGAAAAACTTCAATGAGGTTGTAGGTGGTACTTTGACCGAGCAAGGTACAAAATGAATGCACCGTAACGGAATCAAGATTGCTAAATAAATTCTTCGCCTCCTCCTTTCGTTTACTAACTTATTAAAACTGAACAAGTTAGCGCAAGCTTCAGAATATACAAAGGGAACAAACTGTGAAAGCGGAAAATCTGATTGTTTTGCAAGAAACAATGAAAATTTACGTTTACTTAGTTAGAGGAGGAGACATTGAGTGACAACGGAAATAGTAATGATCATGTTTTTACATTAAAGAGGAAAAAAGTAAATCAAAACAAAGTAATCAAAAATTCTTAAAATAGTCAAAGACGTTTTGTGTATAAATTGTTAGCCGTCGTTGTCTTTTAGGGTTAAAAGGATTATGAAAACCTGGCACTTTGTACTACATTTGAATTTTTTTAGAGAATTCTTTGAAGCTCTGTTTTATTTTCAACGTTAACTGGTCTAGAGTAACCTTCATTATGCAAATTCGCTCAAACGGAACAAAGAGAATTCATTGATACATGATAGAGAGAACGTAAGCGTTTGCGGTAGTACGGTTCGGGGGGGGGGGGGGCTTCCATATGGAGTGGACGGGGATCCTCGTCGGAAATTTTGAATTTAACCCCTAAGAGAGACCAATCTGGGCGTGGCCGAAGCTTATGCAGACCCCTAAAAGAGACCAGTTTCAGTTCGTCGAGTTTCGTTACAGTTGATTTAAGATATAAATGGTTTATATGAATTGAGTAAATATAAAGAATTTCTGTTTTGTTATTTCTTCGCGTGCAACCCTTAACGAGACCTTAACGGCTAAAAATAATAACATTTTGCCCAGAACACCCTAAGTGAGACCAAAATCCGAAATTTACACCCCTAAGCGAGACGACGAGCATCCCCGTCCATTCCCTATGAAAGTCCACCCCTGGTACGGTTTTTGCGAAGCCTTTTTGGTTTGCAAGATTTGGAGTCCCGTTACGTCCCCGGCCATAATGAGCATCTCTTTTTTAATTCTCTAATTCTGGGTTCTGGTTAAAAGCTATTGTTGTGTTGTCTTAATCATCGTATGTTTTGTATTTTAGACTAGAAATAAGACTCCCGCAAAACCTCGCGAAGCTAGTTTTTAAAGGACTCCTAATGGTTTTTCGTATGAGGTATAAAACCCCAATTTATGTATTTACTTATTATTATATTATTTTTACTTTTTGTACTTTCTCATTTTTTGCAAGTATCATGATTATTATTATTGTATTATTATCATTATCATTTTTAATATTATTACTGGTATTGATATTATTATTAGTATTGTTATTTTTTATGTTTATCATAATATACTGTTATGGGGTTGGGGTGTATGTCCTAATCTGGGAAAAGGTATTGTTCCTCTACTACTACAAGCAATTCCGTTTTTCTTCTGAATAGGGTTTGTATCATAGGAAGTAAAAATTACTCAACTCTGAACAATACCATTTCTTCTTTTAAGCTTAGAATCTAGTCATGGTTGCCACAGCCATAAGATCTTTAAATTTCCTGACTTTTCCCTGACAAATGTAAAATTTCCCTTACCAACTAAATTAGGAAAGTCACAAATTAGTCCTGGTAATGACCTCCAACCTCCTCTCACAACCAACCGCTCCTGTACATGGATTGATAGTTTCTTAAGATAACCAATTTATGAAAAAGGATTGATTTTCTTGGAAACCCAAAATCAGCTTGTCATTTAGTTCTACCAATCCAATGCATTTTATGTCACATTCTTGACCACACCAAACCATCGCTGAATTGGCAAGAAATGAATTAGTAGTATTAAATTTCACTTTTCCCTGACTTGATTTTAAATTCCCTTACTTTTCACTGACCTTGAAGAATTTTTTTCCCTTACCATTTCCTGACCTGTGGCAATCATGCTAGTGCAGTCATTTGTCCATACAGTTAGTGTGGAAAATCATGATTGAAAGCATAGAGGATTTAGGAAACTTCAAAGACTTGTTATTACATACAGCACCCTTGCAATGAATATATAAGAAAAATCGCTAAAACTTTTTGGCATTTCAAACTTTAGTTTCTCCCTTGTAGAGTTTTTCCAATGTAAAAGGTCAACTGTATATTGTGGTTGTTATTAAATATTTGTATTTGACATCATAAAAATGAATTAAACAGCATTAAGGAAAAAGGTTAAGATGTTGTCTAATTTTGAAAAGTAGGGCTTAAATTAACTTTTCTTTTGTGGGAAAAGGGTGGGTGCTAAGAGAGTAATTCCCAGGAATACATGGAACTCAAAGGTAAAAACCCATTTTGAAATGGCTATGGAACTTGTCTGTCCCAACGAGACTTTTTAATTACGTAATACATATATGTAGCAAAGAAATACTACTCAGAAGTCAGTAACAACATCTCCTTTATTTACAAGTAATTGCATTGATCACTGATAATATCGCAGAACCAGTAACTTATTGTTTGGTATCTTTTCTGTTGAAAATGCTGAACATAACTTACTACATCAAACAAATCTACAATAATTCTATTTTCACTGTTGATATGATATCAGATCACATAATTATAAATAATTGCTATCACAACTGCAATCTCTGTATTGGGAATTTCTTTCAAATGGAAGGCAATCGTTTCACTACGAAAAATACCTACTTGCACTCTCATTGCAGTATTAATACTACGTGACTGTCATCTTTCATTTCTTTGCGGTTGGTTTCTGTTTCCCCTTTCCCGGCACTTTTTTCACGACGATATGGTAATCTGTTTTGTCGTTCGTCTTCTGATTCTGTCTGCATGCTGGAAGTCGTTCCTACTCGGTTTCCGTTCTAAGTCATTTTGCTAGATTTTGTTCCCCAGTTTCGTTATGTCATCGCTTGCTCATGTCCTGGATACCTAAAACGAGTCTTTGTTTCTATCGATAACAAATTCAATTTCCAATCTGACTTGTTGGTAACTTGATGGTATTCCTGGTCCTTTTCTTTGTTGATTCCTTTGCTTTTTTTGAGCGAGCAGTTGTTGTCTTAGCTGCGATGTCTATTGTTATCGTCCCTACCGTCGTTTCTCAATCTCTGCTTTGAGTCGCCGCTTCCCGTGTGCCGATTTTTTGCGGCATTCAAACTTACTCGACGACGATCTCTCACCATTCTTTCTTGTATATGTCGGAGATCTTCTTGCTGGGATGTACTTCCAAGACGAGTGAAATCGGTTTCCACAAAATTCACATTATTTTCAAAACATCATTCAAGGAATTCGCATGGAGTAATCGGGAGCTTAAGATGCGGACGTTTTCGACGCGACGGCGACGTAAGGACCGATTAGGATTGGGACGAATTTAACTGCGCATGCGATTTCCAACATTCCCGCCGTCGCCCTCACGTCGGCGACGTCAGTTTGGGGATTTTGCCGTCTCAGTGAAAACGTGAGTATTTATACCGCTATTTCTTTCTTGTACTCTTCATTCCTTTTTTTTTTTTCAGTTTCTTTATTGGCACAAACCATCTGGGGATGTGCCAAGTAACTCTAGCGGCGTTTTGTGCTCTCTTCACAGACAAAACTCAGGAAAAAGACTCTGACGCTAGTTCAGTGAAGACGAAACAATCTAAGTAAGTCTGTAAAGATAAATAACCTGTTACGTTCAACGAATTCTTTCTTGTAAAACAATTGTATATATAATATATTTTACTGACTCCAATACATTTTTTTATTTCTTGGTAGCATATTGAATCCGAATTTTCTCAGGCGATAAAGAATTTTGGAGTTCTGGAGGCTTGCTAAAAAGTGCAGAGATAAATATTTTGTTCTGATTTTTTTTACAATCAGTAGCCAACAAATCCACTACATAGCTCATCGATATGTAAATGTACTCTTTAGGCTTGTATAACCACACTTGAAATATTTCTTCGATGAAGTACTGTGAATTTAGAGCAATAATTTATGTGGATACGTTCAGTGCGTATTAAACACAACAATTTCAGCCAGCAAATATTCAGTAAAGCAATGCAAGGACTCAGTCTGGAAAAGGAAAACTACTGTTTCCACTGTTTTTGAAATAAAGTGCTAAAATAAACTTTGATTCCCTCTTTCAGCACAATGGAATGGACAAATCAACATGACACATTATTTTTGAGAGAGGTCAGGGGATCAGATCTTTTTGAAACCAGAAAGGGGAGCCCTGAGAGAGGAAAATTGTGGGATGAGATTGCCACAAGACTCAATAACCTCACCCAATGCAAATTCAATGTGAACAAAAGGTCGTTGAGAGACAGGCTCAATCTTCTAATGTCCAAATTCAAAGCAAAAAATAGGGAGGAAGAAAGAGCAAGTGGTATTAGTCCAGAAATACAAGAGATAGATACTCTGCTGGAGGAGCTGTGTGAAAAAGAGGAAGAAGCTAAAAATAAGCCTTCAACTGGCAACAAAAAGCAAACCCTTCAGAAAGAGAAGGCAACAGCTGAAGAAATGCGGTTCAAGGCAATGGAAACCATGGGAGAAACTCAAAAACGGGTGGAGAAAACAAATGGAGTGGTTCCACCAAAGAAAAGCAGGAAAAGTACAGGAGATGCTATTGGATACTTGCAAAAGAAAGCAGAAGAAGAGATGGCATTAAAAAGAGAAGAAATTGAAATAAGAAAGCAGGAAGAGGCAAGAGGATCTCGTATATCGGAGCAGCAAACAAAAATGCAGCAAGATATGCTAAAGATTATTCAGCAACAACAAGAAGAACAGCATAGACAGCAGCAAAGAAACCAACAGCAAACACTACAGTTTATGCAGTCTATGTTAAACCAGCAGCAGCAGCAATCACAGGCTATGTTAGCTTTGATTGAGAGGCTGGCTCCCAAGGAAAAGCATTAACATTTTTTATTGCAACTTTTCTTTTTAAACTATTGCACTACTGCAATTATTTTTCTCTTGTTAGTGACATAATTTTACATTCAACTGTTCTTTTAACTCCATTTCTGCTAGAGTGGTAGTTGATTGTTGAGTTATCATTATCATAATCACATTTTTTTTTAGTTTCATTGATCCAGTTTCAATTTAGCTGTATTATGCATTTGTCAATCAGGTGATTACCCTATCAGAATACAGGGTATGAAAATATGTCATATATTAAATTGAGTCAAGTGATTATTGAAAGCCCTGACTACATTGCAAAATATAATTTGATTTTTTGAACTGACAAAAATTATTGTATTGTGAAAAGGTTTATTTCTTCAATACTTACATTTGTGTAAACAATGTATAAGTTGTTAAACTTGATATTAGAGATGCCTCAACTTTGAAAGTATGTGCCTTTATCAGCATTAAATTGGGCCCAGTTGTTCAAATGGCAGAAAGTGCTCCTCCTCTAAAGAAATCATTATAGTGATTTATGTGCTGGATAACACTATCTAACTTTTGAACAACTGAGCATTGAACTAAATGGCATGCCATTTGTTGTATAAGTGGATGCAAACAGTACCAACTGCTTTTATTTTTTTGTGGAACAATATGTCTGCTTTGTATAATACAGTGTATGATCTTTTATAGCTTGTGCTGTTTCCCCAAGCAAGGAGGGGGGGCAGGGGGTGTGGGCAGGGAGATTTTAGTCTAGATTAGGGAACTGGGAATTGCCACCAAAAAAAAAAATCAAATCGACAAGTTTGAATTTATGCATCGCAGCTGAAAAGCTACTCTAGGATAGTGGCAGGGGGGATTTGGGAAGTTAAGTCTAGTATAGGGTGGCAAAATTCAGCTGAACTAGCTCTGGTACTGCTTCAGTGTATATTCAGGCAGTAACCAAATAAAAATAGCGAAAGTTTTTAGGTCACCTGAAATACTCCTGGAGGCTTGGTGGGTCTAATTAAAAAAATTCTGAGGTTTGATTACCATATAGGCATGTTAGGGCATTTCGCATGAGAGCACATACGACATATGTTTTACCAATATTACTTAAGCCAACTTTCAGGTTCTTTTTAAAATCAAGGAATTTAAAATAGTTTAAAATGTCTCGAAACAGCCACTCCACTGACACTCTAACAGAGCTCATGGATCCATTGAACATCTCCATCTGAGGTGTGAGAGCAGCACCTTGGAATGGTCCTTGCAGGTGAACCCTGAGGGGATATGCAGGATCCCCATATATGCATAGAGGCTGACCCCTTGTCGAAAATGCATGGCGTTCCAATTCATGCAAGAGACCAGATTCTGCCAGCATACCTGCATCATGCCTTTTGCCCTCTGGAAGAAGAAGTTAAAGGTCTTAGGTTTGTTTCATGGAATATCATTGTTTTTCATCATGCAACGCTTCTGTAAAATGGTGTCATGAGATCAACCTTTCATTGCCCTGATTACTAAAGGCGTTTGTCGTAGATTATACTATAAAACAGACACTTGAAGGGGAAAACAACTACCCTCAGAAACCATGTTTGTACCTTTTCCGTTTGAGTTGCTCTTTTCGTAAACCTGACATTTATAAATAAGAGCAAGTTAAAAAGATCTTTACCTACGGGGCCGTAAAGGTTTGCGATCAATCCATTCGGTAAGGCAACAGATTGGAATTTAATGGCGTGCACCCGTTTATGACCATTATACATCATCCTCTGGTGCTCGTCTGGTCTGGCTATAGGTCTCACTGTGCCATCAACGAAGCCAAAACAGTTCTGGAGAGCAGCCCCTTTAGCGTGAACGGATCGAGCATAAGTATCCAATGCAGGTGGATTAAGCAGTGCGTCATTCCAGCGGGTTATGCGATGTCCATGGATAGTGTAAATATAATCAATCACATGATTTGTGACCATGGATAGCACCGGTACTGGTTTACCGAAACGAGGTACCATGTCGCCAAATCTACAAGGATAGGCGAGCCGTCTTAGGAGTATGCAGAGGCCTTCCATTCCACTTACTATGCTTCCTTGGCGTAGTTTGAAGGATGGTGGGATCTGCAAGGCTTCTGCCAGAGTCGGAAGGTCTTTTTTCTCAAACCTAAATTCGGCCTTACACTCTGCCTCACTCATGTTGTTGAGGTCAAAGCAAGCGTACTCGTAGTAAGGAAAACTTGGATTTCTCGACGGAAACATGTCGTAAAGGAAAACGAAATCTTCATCGTTGATCAAATTAGCGTCGTAGTAAAGAATTAGAAGTTGTCGAAAATCTTCAAATGCGGCCATGCTACGAACAAAAGCGATAGAATCTCGGAAAGTACAGCCGATGTACTCGACGAAGTCGCGGACGCCGTCATGAGAATCTTAAGCAAATCAATTTTGGCGCGAGAACGGCAACCTCTGGCCCAGTCCACCTGGGCTGTCACGTCGCCGTCACCGCGAAAACGTCCGCATCTTAAGCTCCCTAATGTTGCCAGGTAACCTGGCCTGCGAACGGACACCTTTAAAATATATATATATATATATACATATATAAAAACTCTCGGCTCGATTTACTCGGGCTTGCGAGCCACGTGGTCTGACCGAAAGCGACACGATTAGTAACCTCGCTTCGCGAGGAATAATGAAAACATTGAAGCACAGGAAGAACATACCAAGCATAACTCTGCGTTAACAGGAAAGCCATTTGAGAGAAAGAACCATAAGTGGCTTGCAACCCCCGGGGGGGGGGTACTGCCATATATGGGCCATATAGGTATGTGCCGCTGTGAAGGGTATGGTTTTCAAGCAGTTTACTCTAGCATAGGGTGTATAAATCAGAGCGTTTGGGTCTAGAATAGGGTATCATTTTTCACGAAACTGACCTGTTGGTTGAGAATAAAAAAAAAACTGAATTAGTATAAATAAAATCATTTTTGGAGAGAGAAACGATTGTGGTATAAGGTTTTGTTTTGTCTAGACTGTGCTAGTGGAATACAGCTACTCTACAATAGGAGTGATTTGGGGGGTTTACTCTAGTATAGGGTAGCAAAATTCAGCTGCACCAGCTCTGGTATAGGCTAAGGGTTTCAGGGTTCCAGCGGCACATCCCCACCCAGAAATTCCTAAAGTACCCCCCCCGGGCTTGCAACGCTCCAGTTACCGTAACCAGAGCCTGGCTGTAGACTGTCCACAGTCCCCAATTTTTTTCTTTTCGTACTTTTCTTCGATCGTTGAACGCGGGGAAAGAATCGCCAGAGGACAGCTAGCTCCATACGAGTGCATACGAACGACAAGAAAGTTATTGAATTGGACTAAATATAGGGGAACTTTGTAAAAAAGAACATATAACGACATGTACAGGGTTGGCTCGTTTTTGTTCCTGACTAGGAGTTGCGAGGGATTGTGCGTACGAGGAAGAAAAGAATGCGAAAAAGAGAAATATGGGAGGAAAGAATTTACTTTGGGCGAGAATTCGCGCGCCCTATCGCGGTATGAGCACATACCAGTAACATATGAATACATAGTTAAGCATACAATATCGTCAACCTACCCTCACGAAATTTGGTACATTCCCCACTCCACTCCCGCTGGATATAAAGCTCCCTTCTTAGCTTAGAGCGAATACATTACGAGTTTGAAAAAAAAGTAGACTGAAATAGCCAGTTGATTGCACTGTTTAGTCCACCCTTTAATCACCGGTAAATCAAAACTATAAAACACCACTAACAAAGTGTATGTAGTCTTAAAACCGTATGCACTCCCATGTGACTCACATGTGACTCGTGTGTAGACTTCGTCGTCTTTTTTTTCTTTCTTTCTTCCTTTTTGTGTATGAGGCGCCCTCGACTCAGGTCCAGTAGTGCAATGACCGGCGTGTGCAATTCCAGAGCGACATGGTGATAGTTAGTAAGGCCGGAGTGCAATGAACCCTACCCAGTACACCCCTCAGGAGGAATAAGGCTGTTAGCCAAAACCCAATTAAATGGTAAGGGACGGACCATTAGAAAAGTGATGGGGGGGGGAATTTTCAGCTTGCACGAATTTTTTTTTTTCGCTCACTGCTTGTGCAGGCATTTTTTTTTCAGGTGAACCCCTGTGCTACGTGTGAAAAAGTCACAATGGGACCTTCCTTCTGCATGAATTTCTTTTTTATCTTCTTCTTTGCATGAATTTTTTTTTACCTTCTTCTTTGCATGAATTTTTTTTGGCATTTTCCCTTGCATGATTTTTTTTTTGTTTTTTTTTTTTCCCATCCCCACCCCCTCCCCATCCGTTTTCTAATGGTCCGTGCATTATCCTTGTCACCATCCTTCTTCGACTCCTGTGTAGACGTATGTAGGCAGTACGTTGCCGTATTTTAGCCATAGATAGCCTCATATGTCTCCTACTCACTCGTAGTCACCTGTGCCGGGTGCTCTGGTTGCCTCAGATACCCTGCGCGGAATCTAGATGAGGGTATGGATGGCCCAGGTAAGCAACTTTTTAACTTTGACTGACCAAAATGTAAATTCGCTTTGGTCGCGTATTCATTACGTCCGAGCTCGCACTAGGTCTGTGTTGCTATCGAGTTTTAGTATAAATCTATATATAGCTACTAGCGTTCTATCACAAATTAGGGCTGTCCACAAGTTGCTCGGCAACTTTTGGGCAACTTTTCCGATTTCGAGCAACTTTTTCACTTTCGAGCAACTTTAAACAACTTTTCATTTTCTAACAATTTTTGTTCTTTTTTTAACTTTAACGTGAATTCAAAAAAATTATCAGAGCAAATAAGGACAAAAAGTGAGTTTTTGCGAACTATGAATTCAATTATGAAGTTCTGGTCGGTCTTCCTGTGGCAAATTGCTATTTATATGGTCAGCGGTTGTAAAATCTAAATGTGAACAAAATGGCGGATGAAGACTCGTGCTCGAGTGATTCTGATTCAGAAAGCCCATTAACAATAGCTACTAATGCCGGAGCTAATTTAAGTGAAGCAGCTAAAGCTAGTATTGCCCGAGAAAGGCACGTACAGAGCAATCCCGCAGAAAAGAAGAGAAATGTTGGCGGTACAGTCGATCCAATTGACTACAAATTTATTACTAACAGTGTCCCAACGTGTATTTATATTGAGCAACTTTTGACCAACTTTTTGGACTTTTTGGAGCAACATTTTGGTCTTTTTGGAGCAACTTGTGGACAGCCCTATCACAAATGCCGCGCTCTCATTGGCTACGCTACCCACTATCTATTCTGTCACAGACAGTGAGTAGCGTAGCAGTGAGCCCTTACTAACAAAATGGCGGCCGCTTCTTCACGTTTTCGGAGTGTCCGTGAAGAAGATTTAGACAGAGCGGGCAAAATGGGCCAATTTTTTGTTGTGGTTGTTGTTGAATTGAGGAAAAATATTAACTTAAATTTGTCAAAGTTAACTGTTGCTAAGAAATGGTCAAAGTATTCAGCTGATAGTTGAGAAGTGGGCGTTTGATTAAGCAAACGCGTTTCTCGCGCCTCGCGCCCTGGCCAAGCATCGCGCTCCGCGCACAAGAAATCAGGTACAAAACGATCCTGCTCCCAGTCTAGAGCAGGGTAATCCTTGACGTAAACCACCGATTGTCTGGAATCAAATCCAGCAGGGAGTAACACAACATGAGTTGCTTCATGAAACCGAGTGCGTCTCAAGGTTCGTGTGTGCCTTAGGCCACCCCACTAAGCAAACCCACTTCATTTCATGTCCACAAGGCAGAAGTTTCCAAATGGGAGAAAGTCTGAGGGAGGTGGGGTGGGGGTGCCACATGTCAGAAAACTCAGTAACAGCACCTAAAAAAGCAGAAAGCAAAACTGTTCGTACAGAGTGGCAAATAGAATATTTTTACAAGACTACCCAAAAGCAATCACAAAAAAGTAAAAAAACATATCTACTTAAAGAAAAAAAGAAGCAAAACTCCACCTCCCCCCTTCCGTCTCAGGTGAAATCGCTAACGTGATCGTGGGCAGTCTGTCAACAAATCGCCACATTCTGAAGGGTGCATTTTGTTCGGGTAAATATTTACATCTATGCGTTAGTCACAAAGATTAACATACCGTGTTAAAACTTTTAAAAGCGTTATCAGTTGTGAAGCTGTACAATGGATAACTTTAAGAGATTATTTGCACTGACCACGTTAACCTTGTTAGCTGTCGAAACTTTCAGCGAAACAAAGCGCTCTCTGCATCGCTTAACGAGGACTTTCGTTCACAAAACAGAGAAACCTGTGCCACAGAGTCGGTATCCGTGGCACGTGTTTATTCGTTCGGTTAAATGTAGCGGCGTTTTCATTCACGAAAGATGGATTTTAACTTCTGCATCGTGTGTATCGCATTGGGAGAGCAGGTACTCTTCAGCCGGTTGGTTCCCGGTGAAATCCAGCTTTGCCAGCAACCGAGCGACGCTTTTTGTGAGAGTTGGAAATCATCATATTGACTTCGAAATTCCTGGTGCAGACACGGTACCTGTGCTTAAAACGTTCATTTACCCGGGTTACAGCCCTGATGCTATTCACAGCAATGTCGGCTTGTTGTATCTGGCAAGAAAAGTTATGCTTCCGAACAACAGTGAAGCGGATCTGTTGGCGGTTTCTTTACCAGACGCAAAGTCGTTCAGTTCATTCCATTTAACAGATCCTGCTGCTGCCAAAGTTGTTGGCTGGGGTCACGAGTCGGCTAAACACGGACCGTTTAGGAGGCTTCACCAAAATGATGTCACTCTAACGAATTCTGGAGTTTGCTTTCAACGCTTCGAAAATGATTCAAGTCTCTCGTGGCTGGGTGTTAATCGCTGGTTGTGTATTTTGGCCGGAACTAAAGGAATGTGCTCAATCGATCAAGGAAGCCCTGTTATCGTCAAACGAAACGACTCATGGATAGTCTTGGGGATTTATTCACGAGGTCAGCCTTGCGCAACGGGCGAAAGTAAAGCCTTGTTTACACGAATTGATTCTAAAGTCATCAAATGGATACGACAGAATTTCAAAGTCAAAGGTGAGAAATGTGTTAATCCCGATGTCAATGACCGTTTTTGTCGCGGTTGGTGCAACAATTTTGAGACTTGAACAATGATTTGGGCTACGTCACTGAGTAGAGGGAGAAGTGGTTATGTATGCACTTATCAATTGGGAGGATGTGGGGGATTTTTATGGTATTTGAAAGCATGGTTAGCCCGTGGGGGTGGGGGGTTTCTCGGGATTTGCTTAGCATATCCATCAAAATCGGGAAGCGAGGTGGGGATTTGACTCGAGCCTAGTTTCCTCACGGTAATTTCTTCACATGATCATAGTATTTTGATTTATGCTCGGCCCTGCTCTCTAGTCACCTGGCTTTGAAAAGTAAGTTTCCTAATTGTTTTTCCTTTCATTTCATCACTTAGACTAATCCTTTGCGATTTTACCTTGAGCCTTCATGATTCGTTGGCCGGAAATTGTTATTTGAAACGTTTCACACAATGCTGATACACGTTCCTCTCTAAAAATGCTGTGTCATTTAGTAAATTTGCCGATAACGAAGTCGAAAATTCAGTCAGGGAATAACAAAGGTTTTCCCACCTGGGTGGGGGTTTTACCAGTCAATATATCCCAGTAGGGTGGGAGTTTGTTAAGATTTGCAATGATGTCAAGTCAAATCCCCACCTTGGCCCGGTGTGGGTGGAGGGGGAAGTCCCGGTTTCAATTGATAAGTGCATTACTTTCATATAAAATGGTCACCTTAGGCACAACCTTTTGAGGTAGTAAGGTTTGACAAGGTTCTTGTAGTAATTTTGGTACAGCTGTGTTAGGGGGGTGCGTTCCTTTGGTATGATCCGGATTTGGATTTATGACCGAGATCACACGGATCATGAAGCATTAAAGTAATCGATGGATCCAGTCTGGATAAGGATTCATCGGTTCCTTTGAAGCGCCATGATCTGAATTCTCTCGGATAACAAATCCAAATCCGGATCATACCAAATATTACACTTTAAATAGGTCTACCCGTTCGGTAGAAATTTACTTTAAACCGAGTTGGCATAATTAGAGGCTCCCCAAACCAGTCCCGATTTGAAAGAGTTTCTTTGGAAAATGAAACGCTTTTGTTTTGAAGTGAAAGAAAAGATCTTTTCCCGGTGTTGGAATTATCGCCATTTATCTATTTTTGTTTCTGTTTTATCTTGATTATTTTTAAAATTGTAATCGCAGACCGGAAGCGGTTTCATTCTGTATAATTAAACGTCAATCAATTAGCGCAAAGTGACAGGGATCGGAAATGGAAGATCGCGTACAACCAATAGGAGTAGGTTCATTACAATCCGTAAAAGCCTTTCTTGTAATCTAAAAGTAACGCGTGCTAGTGAGTAGAGTGAAGCCTTGTGATACCAAGTAGACGGAATACAAAATCTGAATGAAACAATAATCAAGTGTGGTTTATGCGTCTAGCGAGCGGGAAATTTATCGGGATCTCGAGATTTATCAGTTGTGTTGGCAGCAATGGAGTAATTCCCAACACCGATAAAATCAGAACTCACCTAGTACTGGTCAGGCTTTTGTGGTCCGACCGATTCATTTAAAGGCGATTTCGCAGAATGCCGAAATAGCGCGGTCTCGGAGGTTGCTTTTTTCGAAATATTTATTTTATTGAAAAAGATCTACTTCTTTCCACCTAAGAACAAAACCTTTGCCTATGCTACGCAAACCCTTTCAAGTCGGGAGCTTTAGGGCCGCCAGTAGTGTGATTTACGCGTTGACCGCACAGGTCCTGTGAATTAGAATTACGCCTGGCATTATTATTTTCTGACTCAAATGCGTCAGATCTTAGTCTAGGCATGACCGGGATTTCCAATAACGTTTTAGCGACTTCCGAAGATTTCCCACAATTTTTGCGAACGTTGCCGAAAATGTTCCTGCGACCTTTGACTTCAACCATTTTTTTGGATTACTTTCGACAAAACCTTGATTTATTAGTATGTTTTTTTTTAAATCATCACTGGTGAAGATTTTTGTTGTAAAATTTTGTCTGCCGTTTAAGCATTTCAGTTATTTGAGAATATAAATTTCTCTTTTGTCACACGACGTAGTCACTGGATGTTGATCGCGACGTTTCGACTGCTTACTGCTAGTCTTCTTCAGGCGATGAGGTCGACCGAATCTGGCTCACCATTATATATAGCGGCGTGGTCTGCTCTGATTGGTGCGTTTCGATACCGTTATTGTTCCTGTTTGCTGTGTTTTCCTCAGGTGTCCGCCGCGTGTTTGTTGTGTTGTTTCCTGATTGTCGGCATCCACGCTTCTGGAATTTCAATTCCTCTATCCCTGTTGATGTTACTGGGGTGCAGTCCTATTGCCTCTTTCACCTTCCTCGTCTACCAGTGGTTATCACAATCAATAAACTTAACTTCTATCCAAAGCGGCTTGTTCCCGGTTTCGTTGGCGTCTTCTGAAACGGCGGAGTTCTTAGTTCGAGCGAGGCGGATATCTCTGTCGTGTTCTTTTATTCTTTCTAGCATAGGTCGTCCCGTTTCTCCGATGCAGACTTTACCGCATTTGCATGTTATCTAGTAGACAACGCCATCTTTCTTGCTGGGGTCGGGATCTTAGTGTCGAGTCGGACTTGAAGAAGGCGCGTATGCCTTGTTGTTGCAGGCTGCGGCGGTGGGTCTCTGTCACTTCCTTGAGAGGACTCTCAAAGGAGTCTCAGAGACCCAATGTTTTGCTCGTCACGCACAGCAGAGACCAAGTCTTCATTTTAAGCCGAACATTAACCCTTTAAGTCCCAATATCAATATTCATTTTCTCCTAACTGTTCTTACCTATTGCAATTCTTTTTTGGGGATCATTTTCGTTATTCTCGTAGCCTGAATAGTTGATGAACAGTAAATATTGTAATGAGAAATTGGATACCGGTCACTACTGGGACTTAAAGAGTTGAGGAAGTTCAACTTGGTCCCAAAACAACCCAAACAATGTTCCTTTGACTTACAAAACGTGAGCGGTAAGTAAGGGTGGATATTTGTTCAGGAGAGTGTAGGCTCTTGATTTTATGTAGTTACAAATCCATCTTTCGCCATCCCCCTTGCAGGGAGTAAGTGACAACATTTTAACGTTTGATTTGACCAAGCAAATTTTGACGGTTCTTGATTTTTGGTTTCGTTTTATTTTTGTTTGTTTGTTTGTTTTAATGTATTTTATTTTATTTTTTGTTTTTTGTTTTTGTAGACAAACCACAGTGCAAACGTGGAGGGTATAAAGTATTAGACACAGCAGAACGAGTTTTATCCAATAAAGTGAACAACGACACAGCTTTGTGTGACAGCGAGTTGACGGAGGCCTGGTACAGGCTAGAAATAGATGGCTTCCCAACTGAAATTCCAACCACCTGCCCTGTGATTGGTTCATGTGGAACGCAAGCGCAGATATGGTTACAACCCGACGGACACCCTAGCTTCGGTGAGGAAAAACAGGGTCGCGCATGCGTAGCTTGGAACAGAATGGAAAGGATTTGTTGTATGTGGCAATTGCCTGTCCACGTGACTCATTGTGGAGACTTTTTGGTTTACCGGTTAAAACCAACTGAGGGTTGCCCTATGGCCTACTGTGCCAAGGAAGGTGGGTACGCACCAGTGGGGGTGGGATGGGGGGTACTGGCATTAATGGGCTATACAGTATCGGTATGTGCTGTTATAAAAGGTGTGATATGGTTTTCAAGCAGTTAAGTCTGGGATAGGACATAGATTTCCGAGGGTTTAAGTCTAGAATAAGCTTTTGTTTTTCGGGAAACTGTAACCTGATCGGTTCTGCTGGTGCAGTGTTCTCCTTTTCAGGCGGTAATCAGTAAAATTTACCGCCAGTAACAGCACTTGTTACCGCCTAAAATGGTCTGAAATTCTTGACAATTCAACAGCTACGTGACTGTTTTACCGATTTGAAAAAAACTCTATGACCTGTTGAGCTGAAATAAAAGAACACTGCTGGTGTTTTCGTACCGTTATGACATTAAAAGAACCTTTTGTTATAGTAAGTAGTTGGCGTTCTACTATATGTACCCTACAAAATGAGTTTAATATCATGGGCAGCACATTTGATAAATCGCTCAGGACAGGAGCTATCCCATAGGAATGGAAAGAAGCTAATGTGGTGCCTGTTTACAAGAAGTGTGATGCTGAATGCGCAGAGAACTACCTGCCTATTTCACTTTTCTCACTTGTGTCCGTTAATGTAGAACTGTTAGAAACTGGAACTGTATTTTCGATAAACTCAACCTGACAATGGACAATCTTAGCTCTTCCAAATAAATCATGTTAAACTCCTACGTTTTTCACTTTAATCTACTATGATTATAATTATACTCGCACTATCTGCCAAAAATGTACACTACCCTAGCCTATGCCATTCAACGTCACGCTGCCAGTAACCTTTTGTAGTTTTATCTAGTTTGCTTGTTTCTTGGTTTGTTTTTTTTTTCATATTTTTTAATCCCCAGTTAAACTTTATTTGTTAGCTCTGGGGCGACAGGAATTGTCGCAATGCAATGGCAATGCCCTGCCATTGTTATTATCATTATCATTATCATTATCATTATCATTATCATTATCATTGTTATTATCATTATCATTATCATTATCATTATCATTATCATTGTTATTATTGTGTTTGTTCAGTTGTTGTCGTTGTTTTTCTTGTTGTTATTATCATAACATAACAGCCGCCATTGTTTTGGACTTCACAATAATTAGAAAATGAGCCCAAGGAATGCAAAAATACGTGGATTCTACTTGCTTTTCAAACTTTTGAATTTTTTTTTTCTGGAGTCGCATCAGCCGTAAACCATACATTACTTATCGAGTAATAATTTAGACTATTTCAGAGATGTTTCAAAAATTGTGACAAGCATGTGCCGAAGGTACAGACTGATGATCAGAAGTTGTGCCTCAAAAATCCATTCAGACGTTCGTGGATGATGAAAATTCATTTCTTCGTTAGAATATCAATACATTGTCAGGAAAAGAAATATTGAGAAATTAAGAATCTATCAACCTACGATTAATATTGGGTTGATCGGACATGAAAGTCCCCTAACTCATGTTTAAGGAAGTAAATGACTTTACTAAGGAAAATGTTTTATGTGATCGCATGATATCTTGAGAGTGTCATGACAAGGGCTAATTTATTTTTTTTTTTCCTTTTTTTTCTTCATTTGATAAATGAAGTTTTGTCTTCCTTCTTCCGTTAATTAAATTTTTTTCCTCAGCTCTGCGTGTTCCCTGCGGACCAGGAAAAATCGGATACGTGCCAAGATGTAAAGGTGAGATTTCAATGTAACCAAGTCACTAATCCTCTTTAATTTTAGTGGCAACGTTTCTGTTTCAGTGCAACCGAATTGGAGACACCGTAATGTAGTCGGGTTATCGTGTCGGACTTCCGAGTAGGAGGTCCGGAGTTCGAGCCCTGGTGATGGCACTGTGTTGTTTCCTTAAACGAGAAACTTCACTCCACACTTTCTCTTCCACCCAAGTGTATAAATGGGTACCAGCGATGAAATATTAGGGTAACCCTGTGATTAACTAGCATGCTTTCAAAGCAGAAGTAATGAATAGTTTAAGGTGTAGGCCTCCTGTGGCACCCCTGGGTCTCCTGTGGAAAAATTGATAAAACGCTCTGTTAGTCCCTGAGGTAGACTAGCATCCCATAAAATGGAGACCAATAAGTACTTTCAGGTGCGGGCTTCCTGTGGATACTCGTGATATAATGTTGGCGGTAACCGTGTCATGGACTAGCATCCCATCCAGGGGGGAGTAACACGCTACTTAAAACAGGATAAGCTCCAGATGTGTGGGCTTAAAGGCTCGCGTTCGTCTTTTGTAAAAGTGTTGAATGTGAAAAATCAAAATATGAAAGTTGAAAACATTACAAGTCCATTGTTGTTCCCACAGTTCGGGGTTTGTACCCGACCCTTGCAGAACCACCAAAGGTAACCCCCGTGGTTCCTCCGGATAAGAACCTGGCTAGTGTATCAGTTCATCTTCTTTGCACCTACGACATAGAACATCCGGGACCCTATCATGTTGGCTTTTCGGTCAGGTGGTATAAGATCATACGCTTCTTAGGCGGGAGACGTGGCAAAGTGGTTCTGCTGACCAATAAAACAGTGGAGACAGCTGTGGTAATAAGCTCCGTGTTGAAAGATTTTCATTTAGGCGAAACGGTATGTATACCTTCGATGCCACAGGCTTTATCATTACCCAGATGCCCGTTTCTCGAAAAATCCTGTAACTTTACGTGGACAGAGGTCCATTTTTTAAGTCGGAGTCTACAAAACGTTCTTAGCGTAAGAACCAGTCCAACGTGAAAGATAACCTTGAACAGCATTGCGTAAGCTTCAAAGGCGAAACAAATTGTTATTCCTGCCGGGGTTTTTGAGAAAGATCGGACGAGTTTCCCAGATTGCATGGCGCTGTCAAACGTCATTGGTTTGTGCACTGGTTTGTTTTTGACTCTGCTGTCGTTAGCCAATCTGGTTTTCTTTCTTTCTATTTATTATTATTATTATTATTATTTTGATACTTGAGACCTGTTGAGACATTCTCTGGCGTGTTTTTCTTCTTTTTGTGATCAGATAGTCTGTGAGGTGATGACGTATTACGCCGAAAGTCCCGACATAATGAGCCCTGGACTCGAGAGCAGAGATTTCCTCGTTGGAGTCAAGGTGGTCTTTCGTATTTGTTTATTATTACGTGTTCTAACGAACGCCAATACTTGAACCAGATCATGCTTTGTCAGTCGCCTCTTTCCATTAGCAGCACGGGAAAGCTTCAACTTCTTCCTCTTTCTCTCCTTCCTATGCCTTCCCCTTCTGTAACAATAGAATGTAGACGCGAACGGTGAGCAAAAAAGGGACAACAAAAGTGTTGCAAACGAATTTAAAGTGCACCTAACCCCCCAGATTTGTTTGACTAAATAATTTTGCATATTTTTCAAGGACATTGGTGAAGAAATTATTTGATTTGCTCAAATCTACGATTTTTTATGCCCCTTCAAAGTTCGAAAAATCGCACTTGAATGGCAGCCATCTTGGTTCAAGTCCGAGTGTTTCTGGGATTGGGACTAGTAGGTACTAGGACGTAGAAAGGAAAGCGAGTTGACATAAATTTCATACAAGTAAGAAGTTGTGGAGGTCGTTGAGGTTGTTGATCAGAGATTGTTTTAGGCCGGAGAATGCCAAAGAGAGGTGTTGCTGCTAGTTGCAGAACGGTGGGAAATTTTGATGAATGTATTTCCCTTCATAAATTAACATTCTACGACGACGGTCGTCCAGAAGGCAAGAAGAGGAGGAAGAAGTTGGTCGATTTTGTTCGACTAAACAATCTTCAGTGATGTGTTCGAAACATTTCAAGCGTGTAGATTGCGTTCGTTCAGCAAATCTGGGCTACGGAACGTTTTGCGTGAGCACATTCAATCGAACGAAATTCCTGTAAAAGTAGCAAAGCCGATAGTTTAGTTTATTTGCGAATACGAGTGTGATCGATAAGCTTATCAGGAAGAAAATGATCCTACCATAAGTCTACTCCTACGCGGCCCTCTAATCTATATGTTTTAGTTTTTTTTCGAGCTCCTCATTCTCCTTTATTTCTTTCTCATACTCGGCTGTCCATGCGGAATCAAATAATAAATCATCAGCGTATGGAACGATGTTTTCATCACACGAGTCTGATTGAGTCGAACGCATCGTTTCATCTTCATAAACAGTCTTTTTTGACGAACTCTTTGTGGAGCGGAGGCTTTCTTCGGCACTATCCTTATCTTTGTCTTTCATTCAATGCTGTCAAGTGACTCGAATCTAATAAGAATGACGAATTCCAAGAGACTAACAAGGGTATACACTAGGCAATGAAACAGAAAACAACAGTAGCAAGTACTCGCACGCGATTCTCCTTTATACTTCACTCGCCCCAGAAAGCATAGAGATTTATTAGAGCTACAATTGTATTTCGGGGTTAGGTGCACTTTAATCAGTTTTTCGTTTCAGTTGGTCGAAGTTCGGTGTCCTTCTTTAGGTACCGGCACTGATGACGTAAAATAAGGCCAGACAATAGAAAAGATGTTGCTGAATAATTTAAACACAAGGTTGAAACAATGCGCAATGTCATCTGTGCCGGTACCTGGAGAAGGAACCAAAGTTCTTTTGAAAAAATTAATAATACAGCATAATACTGAACCAAAATTATTTTGTTTCAAGACAATACCCGTTGTTCAGCTTAATACTGTGAGTATCCATAACTTTGCTGCTCGAACTGTGACCAGAACGCGCAAATATGAAAACTTATGCGCTTAATACGCATAATATCATCAAGCGAAGTATGTACATTGAAGTACGGCCCGCTAAATAGACCAGTCACAGCGCGCGTACTAACTGTCAGATATAATAAGTTACGTTATGCACAGCCCGCCTCGACTAGCTTTGCTATATGCGGGTTGCGTATTTCTGCAATTTGTTAAATTTAAACATTGAAATAAAATGATCATGATGAACAAAAAAAAAAAATGAAAGATAGTTTGGAAGCTTTTGCCTACTTAAGATATGACTTGTACAGAAAAGCTCGACAATAATTTTCCTACAACCTTTTATTGTTGGAACTAAGCAAAACTAAACTTATGGTGTTTGGCAGCAGACAAATGCATTCCAGACTGGTATCGTCTCGCCTCATCTTTGTGAAGAGAACTCGTACCTGAGCACACCGCTAAAGAACTTGGGGTGATTTTGGACACTAACTTGACCTATGACGAACACATTAATAAAACTGTCTCCTCCTGTATGTCTTGTCTCAGTCAAATAAGCCGCACTAAGCACGTTTTTGACAAACGCACTCCATTAACCATTATACACGTTTTAGTTTTTAGTAAGGTTTTTTATAGTTCGAAAACTTCTGGGCGAACGCATCGAAGCGTAATGTGAGTATCCATAACTTTGCTGCTCGAACTGTGACCAGAGCGCGCAAATATGATCATATCACACCAGTCCTACAAGAGCTAAAGTGGTAACCAGTAGCAACTCAGTTATGCTTAAGGAGGCCTTTAATTGAATTTAAATGCCTAACATCCCGTGTGCTAGGGTACCTTTCCTCTCAGTTCATAACGCGAGGAGAAGCAGGCGCACCACAAGAATTTCGCAGATGTTGAAAATTCCACTTTTCAAGACTGCCAGTGGTCAAATAACTTTCTGTTATAGAATAGTTAGTATTTGGAACTCCATGGATAGGTATTTTAGAACTCTTAAACCAGTATCTGCTTTTAAATTTAACATGAAACGCAAACTGATCAAGGATTTTGTAGATTCTTCAGTATTAGTGTAAATATTTTTTTTTGTAGGGTCCTTAAAATTTTATTTTTGTACTTATTTAAATTTAAATTATTGTCTTTGAAAAGCGTCGTTGGGGAAAGTCAATTAAGTATATATGTATGTATGTATGTATGTATGTATGTCTGTCTGTCTGTCTTTCTGTCTGTCTGTCTTTCTGTCTGTCTGTCTTTCTGTCTGTCTGTCTTTCTGTCTGTCTGTCTGTCTGTCTCTCTGTATGTGTGTAGGTATGTATGTAACGGGGTGGGGGTGGAGGCTGAGAGGACGTTCACCCCCAAAGCCCCTCCCACCCCCCCTCTTTGCGTTGTTCCTGCTGAGTGTATATATGTGTGTATGTATGTATGTATGTATGTAAGGGGGTGGGGGTGGAGGCTGAAAGGACGCATACCTCCAAAGCCCCTCCCATCCCCCCTCTTTGCGTTGTTCCTGCTGCAGTTTCTCTAATATGATACAGCAGAAGCCCATCACCCGGAGCCTCCATCTCCCTTATAAACCCTAGGAGACAACCTTTGCCCGTATCTTTCTATTTTTAGTCGTTCGAATTCCCACGAATGCATTGTACCGTCCAATCAGAACAAAGTTGTTCTTTTACGTCACACGCAGTCACAATCCCTGAGTGATAGCGTCTCACAAAATATTCTCTTGAGACTGTTCTAAAAATAAAAAGATACGAGCAAAGGTTGACTCAAGGATATAGTTTGTATGGAGGCTCCGGGTGATGGGCTCC
Organism: Ricordea florida; assembly: GCA_949710005.1. Lineage (NCBI taxonomy): Eukaryota > Metazoa > Cnidaria > Anthozoa > Corallimorpharia > Ricordeidae > Ricordea > Ricordea florida. The sequence goes on along the minus strand of OX453273.1, from coordinate 7,017,916 downwards.
TGGATACAGACGTTGAACAGTTTACTAACTGAGATATTCTTTGTATTCCATACAGATAGAACCTTCGTTTGTTATGCTCTCAGAGAATCACAAGGCAAAAGAACTTACTGTCAGCCTGACAGTACCCCTGGTTTGTCCACCAGCACATTCTAATTGCACCCTACAGATACCCTTACACTTAGTGCCGGCTGGTAAGGTTCACACGTTTCGTTTTTCTTCTGTTACTTGTTTCTAAAAATTGTGAGATGCAACATCCGGGTCCAAAGCCAGTGAGATTGTTTGCCTGCCCTCACGACTGTTCTCACTGTCCCCACTTGTAAGAATTGCGAAAACATAATGTCCTGGGCACAGCTTGCTTGCATTCGTGACTTTAACAACATTCCGAAAACCGCACGGTATCTCCAGAGTATTAATAAATTTTTCGTGATGAAATAAACACTTTTGTCTAGATCAATCAGTAGATTTTCTTCATGTTCTTAGCTGCCGCGCGTAATGTAGAATTATTCATAAACCTCATTCTGTATTCATTTCCTTCCCAGTCTTATCACTTGTTTGCTTCTTCTATTCTGTTTTTTCTTATTTAGTTCGTTGTTGAAATAGCATTTCATTCTAACTTTCGGTTGGTGAGAAAGCTATAAAATAACTAACTATATAAATAATGTTTATTATCGTTATTATTATAATTATTATTACTATTACCATTTTGACCTCACATTCGGTCAATAACTTATACTTCTGACTCATATGTATGCCTTTTCGTTAGTTTAATGCTGTGCAGATATACAAAGTCGCTCGTTAGAGTATTATTCACTTGTTTTAGTCTCCAGTCCTCGGTCCCTCTTAACGCCAGACATCGCCCTTTCCATTTGCGAGGTAACGTTCAGACCGCAAACATGTTCTCGTCGTGACTGCGGACGCAAGCTTGTCCGGTTGGTTGCTGTGTCGGACTTTATCGATGATGGCGATCGTAGGACACAGGTTGTTACTGGACCGACAGCGAGCCAATCACCTCTGTGGAATTCACTTGATACGCCTGACGTATTTGTAAGCATCATCTCCTTGTTATAATCGGTATTAATCGTTTCATTACACTCTTTTTTTTTTAATTAGCAGGTAAAGTTAAGAAGCACACAAGCCGTGAGACCCACTCGGCCGAAACCTGTCCCTCTTTCTGAACTCGTGGCCAGACACGTTGCATTCTTTGCAGGGGA
>OX453273.1:6986705-7014205 GCA_949710005.1 Ricordea florida | reverse complement strand
GGGGGGGGGTGGTGGTTGTGGCATAGCTTAAAACAGGTGAAGTCAAGTTAACTAGTGACTGTAACATGCTTTGCATTTTTTGGACCAGATTTCGTCGTTCACCGTTCTTAATTCGTCGTTCACCGTTCAGCGTTCTTATTAAGTTTAAGTACTCCTCTTGGTCACCGTAGCAAAATAACATGTCATCCTCGTAAAAAGCTCAGCTCTCTTTTTCCGCCCGTCCTAAGTATACAGTCAAGCTGCATTGTAAGCAGAAGAGACAGTGTTTAATCAACCAAAAACCTAGTGAAACTATTGCGTATGACGAGGATGGTTTTCATGAAATTTTAAGTTACGGCAGGAGCGAATCCAGGGTGATTCGCTCCAGGTTACGGTAATTGTGGTCAAGAATATTTGTTGCTTCTACAATAAAGGATTTTGGCAGAGACGTCTATTAAACTAAGGGGTATTTCGGCGTTTTTACCGAATGCGCCGAACACGGTGTGCGATTGTCTTTTTCCGTGTATAACGAGTCCGAGAAAGCATATTGAGCGCAAAGTACTGACTTGTCAGTTGAATTAATTTTTTTCTTCTTTTTTAAAAGGTTGACAATACACATGACATCTAAATACGCGTTCCTAAAATAAAAGGATTTAAGAACTTGCAAGTGACTAAGATTAGTTTTGTGTCGTGTATCAGTTGTCCAATCACCATTTCTGTCTAAGTTAACTTCCGTTTAGCGAGGCAACGACGCTCTAACTTGTCGTCTTGTAGGCGACAAATTTACATCTCTCATCAAATACTGGCCGTTTTTGAACAGATTCATGTCCGCTTCTGGTCATGTACCGAGTCTGGCAACCCTTCCTTTTGCGCGTGCGGTGTAGTAGTGAGAGATGGTGATGACGTAATTGAAATGAACATGTGTGACGGAAGATTTACTGAGACTAGTGTCCAGATCTCTATCAAGTCTAAGGTCCTTTTGGCCAAGGGAGTTCGTATAACGGAAAGTGATGCTGGGAAAAGATACACGGTAAGACTTTGGTGTTATTGTGGTTCTGGAAAAATGCTTACTTGTGAAGGAAATTCTGTCGGACCTGGCACAGACAATTATTATACGGGAGCGAATCTCCTGGTTCTTATTAAACATATACGTCATTCGCAGGCACATGACCTGACATCAATCAAACTTTTTTTTAGTTTCAGCCGGCGTTGTAGTTTTTGGGGTTCAGTCAGCTGAAATTGAGGGTTATGGGAGTGTGGAATAACTGCTTGCCGAACTACTTGTATTTTTAGTTGTTTTTCTTGTTTCAAAACGCTTTTTTCTTCTAAGTGAACTATTCTCCTGCTTGGTGGAGGGGAGGAAGGTTGGCCAGTCGGAGTAAAAGCTTCAATTGAGGCACGACTTTGTTCTTTGGATGTCGCAAGAAAAAGTGCAATATACACCAAAGGCGGGGAAAATGTCAAGAATGAGAAGTTCTGAAAACGATTTTAAAGTGACAGGCACCAGTGATTCTTATTGGCTTTTCAGCCTGTGTCAAACTCTACCAAATTGACCATTACGATTGGCCAGGATCAAAAAACAAAACAAAACAAAAAGGAGATGAATAAATGCATGAAAAAAATGAGGGAAACCTGAGGACGCCCTCTTGGTTCTGGCTTCTGGTACCAGGTCACTAATCCTGTCATTATTAAGCATTCACTGCTTTCTGTCCTTTGAAAGCTTGTTCCACTTTGCCTAGGAGTTTATTATTCTCGCACAACCTACTCAGTATCCTCCAGAGTAGCCCACTGTAGGTAGGTTAAAGTATTTTATTTTGTTTTTTTTCTTTTTTGTTTTTTTTTTTTTTTGCCATGGAGTGAGCACAGGGATTGGGGAAGTTCGCGTCCTTTGTGCATGATTCCCTTGTGATCCACCATATGTACTTTCAGTTATTCCTGTTTTACAATTCCAAGGTCTATTTTCCTTCTGGATCATTCCTTCGCGCAGATGCTTTTGACTGGGGACTCAATCTGTACGTTCAGTCCTCCGGCAGGGACTTGGGACACGTGTCTGGTCTGTGTGGCGAGGAAGCTGACCAAAATGATCGTAAGGAAGCCGATGAAGGATTGCCTCGTCTGATGAGCGGAGTGCAACGATGGAGGTAACACTTCTCAAGCTAATAAAAGCCTCTTTTACACGACTAAAGCCGTTCTAGGGCCAATAACCAAAATCAGCCAATCAGATTTCTTCATTTCTGGTCCGTAGGGGAAACGTTGTCCCAGTGATCCCACGCAATTCAAAGTCAGATTTACGTCTTTCAAATCAAGCTGGCGGAAGTTACGAACTATTCTTTCCACAAAAACCAATGGAAAACTCCTGAATGGATAGCTAACACAGAATTTTCCCATTTGATCTTCAAATACAAACAATTTTGCTGAATCTTCAGGTCAGCATTTTTTTCGGGACACAAATGCATTTTCCATTTGTGTGATAAACCTTTTTTTGACCAAGCTTGCTAGGCGCGGTCCGTTCTGTCAAGACCCAGGGCTAATACTCTCCCAGTCGAGTTTCACAGTGCCATCACCCGGATCTTCTGATCTAAAGTATGACGCGTTAACCACCACACTACCGTTTCTCCACAGGTTGTCCTACGCTGATAGTTTATTTGAGTACAAATCACCTTCGGAACGCCATCATCGAACAGAGAAGTTCTTCTGTTTATGCGGCTTAAGCGACATTCTTCAAAAGAAGAAACGATGTGAGACACGTGGAAAAACCTGTGAATCGAGGTGTAGAAGACATCAGCACATTCTGTGGCCAACGCTTTCTCGTGAAAGAGACATCACCAAACGAGTTGAGGTCCTGCAGGCTCGCCGCTTTCTTGAACAACGACAAAACACATCGACGGAATTCAGCTTCCCAGCAGTCAGCTTGCACGAGCAGCCAGGACCGTTGCCTGAGCAACATTCCGACTCCTCATTGGCTGTGCTGGTTGTCACTAGTTACTGTAAACGACTTTTGACTTACACGGATCTAGCACGTGCTTGCAGGGTTGTTGTTTGTCAGCGGAAACTTGATCTACTCCTGAAGATTTGCATTCGGGATATGAGGGTATGATTAGCGTGGAGAATATCACTATGTCCCAGATTGACGGCAAGTGATATTTAGTAAAGGCTGGCTTTCACTAGCGGCGGAATCGAAGTCGTAATCAGAAGTGCAGAGCAATACGATGTAGTGAAAATCAAACTGTCGGAGTCGGAAATAGAATGCCGATTCCGCTTATGACTCCATCACTTACGATCCACTGTACTGGACTGTACTCGGAGGCCCTGAGAACTAGCATTGTGATTGGTTTGCTTCCGATTCCTGGAATCTAGTTTTCAGTGGATCATAAACAACGGAGTCATAAGCGGAGACGGAAGAAAATGGAAACGCTCTGATTCTTCTGTCTCCGATTCCGTCGAGCTTATGAATCTGCTTACGACTGCGATCTTCGATTTTCACTGGGTCATAAGCGCTCTTACGACTCCGACTAAAACCTCCGTCTCTAGTGAAAACCAGCCTAAGTAATTCAAGCCAGCAGTGAAGTCTGTCACTCGACATAACTTTACATACATCGTCCGTGCATAACGTCAATGGTCATCAAAAAATTGGGTATATAAACTACATGGGAATCTTATATTGCACTTCGATTGGAAACGTAACTGCTGGTTTGCACGTGACTTCAACGAGAATTCAAACTAAAGAATTGTTTACTTTTGTGAGTTTTTACTCTCATGAAGTATTGGAGAAACTAATCACTTTCTGTTTTTTTTTTTTGGAAATGGAAACATTTTCGCTAAATCTTCAGGTCAGCATTTTAAAGTACACAACAAATCTAATAAAGAATAGTGATAAATAATAATGTTAATAAATCTCTGATTGCCCAAGCTTGCTTGGGGCCTCACTGGGAGAATATCGGCCCTGTTGTCTTTTCGTACGGTCCACACTGCGCTCGGTCCGTGCTATCAAGATCTACATATATATATCTACCTACCTACCTGCCTACATACCTACCTACATACCTACATACCTACCTACCTACCTACCTACCTATACTTTATTACACCTCCGAAAATTCAGAGTAGCTACTGATAAGCTAATGTCTGCGAGACCACAACACAACAAAATACAATACTCATTCAGTAAAACGTTACAGTAATATGTTAAAATCTAAAGTATGCTGAAACTTTACGCATTATAAAACGTATTTCAATACTGCTAAAATGAGTCGTAATTTGGTATTCTACGCCCAAAAACCGTGAAAGTAGATGTTCTGAACAAATCGGGAAGAGAGTTCCATAATTTAACAGCTAAATATGAAAACGAATGCATGCCGTAGGTTGCCTGGGGCCGATATTTTCCCAGTACGCACCTCGCGCGTAGTCAATAAGATATATATTTAAATTATAGACACCTTATGCTTATCCAGTACGCAGGTGTTTCATCGATAGCGTGGGGAGTGGTAGCAGTACTAAAGGACTTATGTGAAGAACTAACCCTTAAAAATACCTCAGCGTGGGAAGTTTCCTCTGACACTGGTCGTCGCGCTCCACCGAAAAAGCTTACCATGACAATGTGTCCTCGGCTTTGCAGTGATCGCGGGAGATGCATGAACGGGACGTGCAAATGCCGACGAGGTACGCCTCATATTACCCCTCAGACATAGAGGATATCGCACCGGCTATAGCAAGAAATACACCTTATTGTGTGGTGAAACATATAATACGAGCATTGAGCAAAATATCCGTGCGTATTGTGTTAAACTGTCGAATACCAGGCTTGCTATTCCACTACAAAAAAAAAATAATTGTTTTTTTGGCCAGTTAAATTCAGAATGGCAGAACCAACTTCTTCAGCAGTTCTGGTTGTTCAGTTAAATTGTCTGTTCCAGTCAGTAATAGTTTGTCACTTAAAAAGTCAATTGCAAAGGACCCAAACAAGACAAAGTTGGCTTCATTTTGTTCAGCCATTGTGGCCCCCTTTTGACTCCACATTCGTTCTGTAGTAAACAAGTTAAACAAATACACTACGGTGTACTTATTGCGCGCTCATATTTCGCGCGTTCTCTTGACCTTATATGATAAAATGAATTAGAAAACAGTCCTAAGAAAATACGCGCGCTGATAAGTTAGAATTCGTTTCTATTAAACAATTAGATTATGAGCTCGAGATTGCTCGAGATTTCTATCGCGTGATAGTATCACGCATAGAAATCGAGAGCGAATAATCTAATTGTTTTAGTATAGCTCTACTAGTCGTTCAAAACTTTGTCTTTTCTGGAACAGCCTCGACCAGTAAACTGTCTAAATCGTCTTCACGGACACTTCGAAAACGTGAAGAAGCGGCCGCCATTACGCTACTCACTATCTATCACAGAAGATATCACAGAATAGATTGTGGGTAACGTAGCCAATCAGAGCGCGGCATTTGTGATAGAACGCTAGTAGATTTATACTAAAACTCGATAGAAACACAGAACTAGCACGAGCTGTTACCGTAATGATGACGTGCCAAAGAGAATTTACATTTTGGTCATCAAAGCTAAGATGTTTTTCCGTCGCGGTGTTTTCCAAAAGAAATAGAAAACATGTTCTTCGTGTTTCTATTGAGTTTTAGTATAAATCTACTAGCATTCTATCACAAATGCCGCGCTCTGATTGGCTACGCTACCCACTATCTATTCTGTGATAGATAGTGAGTAGCGTAATGGCGGCCGCTTCTTCACATTTTCGAAGTGTCCGTGAAGAAGATTTAGACAGTTTGCTGGTCGAGGCTGTTCCAGAAAAGACAAAGTTTTGAACGACTAGTAGATTTATACTAAAACAATTAGATTATTCGCTCTCGATTTCTTTGCGTGATAGAAATCTCGAGCTCATAATCTAATTGTTTAATAGAAACACTCGTGAAAGTTTGGGAGAACTCGAAAAAGCTGTGGAAACACTCGCCTGCGGCTCGTGTTCCCACAACATTTCTCGTTCTCCCAAACCTCCACTCGTGTTTCTATAACTTGATAGAAACACGGTACATGTTTTCTATTTCTTAAGTACCAGTGGAATAATAAAAGGGACTGTTACCTTTTTTTTATTTTCCTTTGCAATGAAAGGATGCATGGTGTCGTTCACTGTAAACATATTTTACTGCATTTTATACACCTTGTTCCAAAATGGCCGCCATTTAGATATTCTTTTGTTTTTATTTTTTCTTAAGCTAAAATTCAAAAGGATATTTTATCTTGAACGAGGCATCAAAGTCTAATTTAAATAAAAACAAAAGAATATATATAAAAGGCAGCCATTTTGGAACTGTAAGGGCATATGACTCAAACCATGACTCTTACACGAAATCACCTTGTGTCAGTCAAGGTTCCCAAGTGGGAGGCAAGATTGAATTCTTTATACTTATTTCCTTGTTACTTTTTATTAGGCTACACAAGTGATGACTGTTCTGTTCAAACAAGAAGCCCGCCTGAGGTTATCAGTGTCCATGGCAACGGCCAATGTAATATCCGAAGCCTCCATTGCCGGCAGGTTCGGGTCGTTGGTGAAGGCTTCCTTAACACCAGGAATCTGAAGTGTTCTTTTACAGCAGTGAAGGTTAGTTATCCCACAATGCACTCTGTGTAGGAACGAAGTTAAAAATATTCTGAGCCTGAGTTTATTGCGGTTTTGCGCTAGCCGGCGAATGCAGCCGCCTCTCATCGCTCCCAGCGGGAGTGAAAAGCGAGAGAGGGCCCTCAATAGGGTCTCAACAGGGTGGTGGCTTTTGCGGCTAATGGTTAATATTTTGGCTTTTTTACGGCTAACGGTAAATTTATTTGCCTTAAGACTAACTTACTTACTTAGGCCCTTAGCTCCATGTGGAGTATAGGCCATCAATCACAGTTCTCCAGTGCACTCGATTTCGCGCCATCTTGTTGACCTCCTCCCATGAAATTCCGGCTTCCTTTAACGCTCACGTGTCTAAATAACGCTAACGTGACTAAATAACGCTAACGAATCTAAATAGCGCTAACGAGTCTAAATAACGCTCACGAGTCTAAATCTCTTCGCCAACTTTTTCTGGGCCGCCCCCTTTTTCTCTTACCCTGTGGGTTTCATGATAGCGCTTGTCTTGCTACGCTATTCTTATTCTTCCACATTGAATGACCTATCCATGATCATTTCGGTCTCATTATTTGTTTTGCCATCGGATCTTGTACTGGTCTCCGCCACAGTTCTTCGTTGGAGATCTTGCCTAACCACCTGATTCTGAATATAGATCGTCAACATCTATTGACAAATGTCTGGATCTTCTGCTGGTTCCTGTTTGTTGTTCGCCATGTCTCACAGCCATAAAGCAAGACTGTTTTCACCCTGGAATTGAAAATTATTAGCTTCGTTCTTACCGTAAGCTCTCCAGACTTCCAAATGTTCTTAAGCATATGGAACATAGCTCTTGCTTTCTCAATTCTGGCCACCATGTCTTTGTCTGCTCCTCCCTGCTTATCTTTGATGCTGCCAAGTACTTGAAGAACTCTACTTCCGTAATCGGCTCCCCTCCCAGCAGGATCGGGGTTTCATAGATGGTGTTAGCTCTCAGGATTTTTATCTTCTTGTTAATTTTCATGCCAGTTTTGCGGACATCTTTGCAAGCTGAGTTGTTTTATCTCTTTCATCTGGCATTTGGTGTGAGATAGCATGGCCAGGTCATCAGCAAAATCAAGGTTGTCCGACTGTACCCAGAGATTCCATTGAATACCATTTTTTCTACCTTCTGTTGTTGTTTTCATGATCCAATCAATCACCAGCAGGAAGGAACGGTGATAGTAGACATCCTTGGTGAACACCCGTATTCACTTCAAATTTTCCAGACAATTGACCCGCATCAACCACTCTGCATGACACTCCCTCATAGATAGCTTTTATCAAAAAGATTAATTTTTCAGGAATCCCATACTGCTTCTTTATCTTCCAAAGTGTTTCTCTGTCGACGCTATCAAAAGCTTTTTTATAGTCGATAAAGTTGACGTAGACTGGAGAGTCCCTTTTCAGTGATTGTTCCAAGATGTTCCGATGTGCAGATCTGGTCAATACATGATCTATCCTTACAGAACCCTACCTTTTCCCCAGTGTCTCTTCACTGGTGTCAATCCACATTTTCTTCGCCTGCTGCCGTTCAGTCTCCTAGTCCAGATCCCTCTCTTCTTGTAAATCTTGTAATAGTTGGTATCTATCAGATAACGTGATTTGGAACTGCTCTAACACTTCTGTGGACTTCAGCAAGTCAACGTTGTAGTGAGCCCTTGGGCTAGTTTGTGATCGTTGTCGCTTCAGGTGTAATTTTAATGTTGCTCACACGAGGTGACTGTCTGATGGTACGTCTGCACCCCTCTTCACTCTTACATCCTCCAATGATCGTCTGAACCTCCTGCTGATGCAAACGTGGTCAATTTGGTTCTCTGTTGCATGGTCTGGGGATCTTCAAGTAGCCTTATGAATAACGCTTGTGAGGGAACACACTGTCTCCAATCACTAGTTGATTCAGAGCACAGTCGTCGGTAAACAACTCTCCATTTTCATTCATCTGCCCCAATCCTTGTTTTCCCATGATCTCTTCATATCCATTATTGTCAGCTCTTATCTTGGTATGGAAGTCGCCTATGAGGATCGTGGTGTCCTTTGGCTGTAACTTGCTTAGGAAGTTCTGTTACTGGATGTAAAACTCTTCTTTGTTCTCATCGTTAGCTTCTCTCTTGTGTTGAACTTCGCCGAAATTATCCTGGAGATTACTGGTTTACAACCAACAAGAGGCTTCAAAAGCCTTCACTGGGTTGCCTTTGTGAACCCTTAGTATGCAAACGGCTCAATTTTTTGAAACTGTTTTGTCAATCCATTTTAGTTTGCAGTGTGAGTTGTGTTCAATAAGAGAAGTGTACAAGGAGTTAATCAAAGGCTTCTATGAACAAACTCATGAATGCATTCGGTGACACATGAGGAGAATTTTAGATTTCAGAACTCATTCAAATAATTTAATCAAGAAAGGCCTGTAGGGCTCTGCCATCTCGTGTTCCATGTACCAATTTAAAAAATATGCAGCCAAGGCCTGCATACAGCTTCACATTCTATATAGACAAGGGTATCTTTGAAAAAAAGAAAAGAAAATCGATTCAGTTTAAAAAAAGAACAGAAAAATAAAGTCTAGAATACCCTCACTAGGGATTGAACTCGGGCCATCTACTCCACAGTCCGGAAAGCTATCCATTAGACCATCCAAAATCACCTGGGTGCCTATGGTATATCTTATATTTTATATGTTACCATGTCATGGGCTCCTGATGTTATAGATCTTTCGCTCGTGATCTCCACTGAGTGAAGCGGTAAAAATTATATCTCATTTTTCAACGTTCATGAAAGGTAATCCGTCATTCCCGAGGCTTTATCTGGAAATCGATATTTAAAATGGAGATGCCGTTGTAGAATTGACAAATTTGTGGTAAACATTGACGAACGTGTTTTATTTTATGCGGAAAGCGAAACCTGAAACGTGAAAGGACAGCACAAACCCAGCCGTGAATACTTGGCATCTTCCCTTCCTCTGACCCGTTTTGGAGGTTCAACATTTTATTTGAAAGCGTGAAGTTCACCAGAAATAGATAAGTTCCTTAAATTGGTGGGTATGTGCGGTTTCGGTGTTGTCGCAAATAATGATTTTGAAATTCAATGAAGCTGCATACCACCGGACTGTCTTTGCTCCAGTTGATTATATATCGGGTTTTGTAGTTTTTGTACAGTATAGAGGATCCAACGCTATAAATATAAATGAACACTTTATGAGAATGCTTCCCCCGATGTTTTCGATTTGATCGCTTTTAGAAGTCAAGTTAAGACGAAGTATCGTATTTTGACGTGCGTAACCAGGTTGTTATCTCGGATTCAAAATAATACATGTCACAGCGAGCCACACTCTTGCTTTCCAAACTTCACGCGTGGATCGACTCATGAACTCTATGGACGTGGTCTGCTAAGCGTGAACCAATTCTTAAAAAATAAGCTCCACATTTCCAACAGAAAAGATGTGAATCCTTTCACCGAGGGAATCGCTAACACCACAGACCTCAACGTTTAAAGAAGAAAACACTCTCCAGCACGAAAACACATCCAGGAATAGCAAACATAGACCCTAATAAAGTCATTTAGTGAATAAATCGAGTTAACAGCTCGAAAAGAGAGCAGCCCCTACACAAGAATTAAAACACTTAGGCGAATGGAGTCCACATGAAACTTTTCACGTTCTCTTCACCGTCGTGCTTACTTCAATCAGGTTGTTATGGCGATGTCCATGCCGAGCCAATCACACAGCGGCGGCGTCTTTGCTAAGCCTTATATAGGCAATATTGCGCAAGAATTGCAATTTCTCACGGAGAAAAAAATACCAACCCCATTTTAATACTGGATTGCCATTGCCATGGCAACCCAGTAATAAGAGCTTTCTGTGTATCTTTTTAAAGAGCAAGGGCTACGCCTTCTGTGTGGGGAGCATTGTCTTCCTCATGTCCAGAATATAGTATAACCTCCCGAGAAGCTAAATTCTTGTTCTAATTGTAGCCACCTGATTTCACTTAGTCCAAATAACGAAATGCCCTACCTCTTCTTGACTCTCCCTGCCTCAAGTAAGGTTCTGATGTTCCATGTAGCCATCTTCAATATCTTCTTGGTTGTGAGAAAAGGAGTCGGCCCACAGCTTCCCTCTGGCTTTCCCTGTGTGGCGCCATAATACTACTCCGAGCTGGCCTTCTCGCTCCCAAGTTCTGTTGCGTTAAAGAATCTGTGTTTGATGTTTCTGTAACAATGTGTATTTGACGGGATGGAGATGCTGGCCCCACGCCAAACCCCCAACCTGGAGGGCCAGTGGTTTTCTGTAGGGGTTAACCTTCCCTTGGCACACGGGTTCTGGCTATTTAGAGGCGCGCCTCTTGCCGTTGTCACTCGGCTGCCGAAGCATTCCAAGGGGCTACGCTGACGGGGACGTGTGATATGCGAGTTCAGTGGCAGAGCCTATAACCAGATGGTAGGCATTAGCCGGCATTTATAAGGAGAACATTGGTGACACGTGTTATCCTCGCCGAGACCTTTTACCACTCTATCGAGCCCCCACACAAACCTAAAAATTAATTTTACATCCTTTTAAAAAGTTAATAATTAATTTTCGTTGTTTATAGAAGATTTTTTTTTACGGTTAACATTATTACGGCTAACGGTTAAAATTTTTCAATTTTTACGCCTAACGGCTAAATTTTAAGTACACGATCAAAGCGACGAAACAGGAATTTTTTGTCGCTTATGGGCAATGCACCTTTGTCACCCTTAAAGATCATGCCAATTCCTGGCGAACCTCGACTATGGGGGGTTATCAGGGTCAAAATTCCGTTTTCCTGTTCTGTTGTGCTATTGTGCTATTTTGTTGATTTGTTATGATGTTCTGTCATTCTGTTTTAACATTCTATCGATCTGTTATTGGGGTCTAATGTGCAGTTATGCGATGCTGTTGTGCTATTGTGCTATTTTGTTGTTTTGTTATGATGTTCTGTCATTCTGTTTTAACATTCTATCGATCTGTTATTGGGGCCTAATGTGCAGTTATGCGATGCTGTTGTGCTATTTTGTTGTTTTGTTATGATGTTCTGTCATTCTGTTTTAACATTCTATCGATCTGTTATTGGGGCCTAATGTGCAGTTATGCGATGCTGTTGTGCTATTGTGCTATTTTGTTGCTTTGTTATGATGTTCTGTCATTCTCTTCTACCATTCTATCATTCTGTTATGCTATTCTGTTTTGCTGTTTTACCATTCTGTTTCTCGCGACCCATCCTAAACGCGAGAAAACCGAGAACTAGTTACCAGTCTACGTTATGAATTTGAATTGACAGGTCGAGACAAAATGGCGGTCGTTGTGTTCTTGTTATCGACTGTATTCGCAACAATGACCATTGCTGCTGGAAGGCCTTCTTATTTAATTACAAGGGAACATTTACTCTTTTTCCTTGACCATCGTTTTACGATTCCCGAAATAGCGGGTCACTCTGTTAGGTGTGTCACCATCCACTGTGAAAAGACGGTTGCGCCTGTTTGGATTGTCTGTTTCTGCAAGTTACTCTACCAAAACAAATCAGGAGTTGGATGAAATAGTGTCGGAGATTCTTACTAATTTCCCGAACTGCGGTTACAAAAGAATGACAGGGTTCCTTCTCTCACGTCAGTGGACTTCGTATACAACAAACGCGAATTCGAGAGTCAATGCGTCGTGTAGATCCTGAAGGAGTACTTTTAAGAGCCTTACAGCTGAACACAGTCAACAGAAGAGAGTACAGTGTCTATTCACCATTAGCATTTTGGCACATTGACACTAATCACAAGTTGATAAGGTAAAGAAAGAAAGAAAATATGTGTTACACCGAAGAAATTAGGTATCAATCAATTGTTTTATTTTTGAAAATTCCTCTCAAAACGAGAGATAATAATTACATGCAACAACAATTTTGTTTACAATATTGATTTAGTGTTTTGCATTTCATCGCCCTCAAAGTTGGTGCACACTAGGGCAAAAGAAGACAGAACAAAAAAGTAAAAAAACGACCTTGACGCCAGATCACGCCATTTTTAGAAACTGTCCAACAAGGGTTTTTCGGACAATTATTACGGGTATTTTTTACAATAACAGCGAGGCGAAGAGAAAAAAAGAGTGTGATATCTACGATTACAAGAGCCAAAAACTAAAAGTATACATCATGAAGAGCGCATGGAATAATTATTTCGCAAAACATCACAAATACATGGATTTTCAAGTTGATAAGAACAATTTCCGATGGAGCTGGACTGAGAGAACTAACTGGGGGTTCGACCGAGACAGCCCTGAACAACGCCTACAGCCACCACTCGTTGTAACCTACTTTTGTTTTCAAGTTGTGCTCTTGGATCAATTGCGGGCGACAAAAGGAGCACGCAATCGTAATCTCCATGTTGTTATTACGCATGCGTCACATGTATGATGTCACCATTCGTTAAGACTTCCACTAAGAATTAATGGTACAGTATGCACGAAACGCAATTTGATCAAGAGCCCCTTTTAATCTGATCACGCGTGTTTGGACCATCTGACCGACAGTTTGTGAATTTGCAGGTGGCGATTCGTGATTCACGGTGCAATTGACGGATACAGCCGACTTATATTATATCTTTCTTGTCATGATTACAACAAAGCCCTCACTGCCTTTCATGAATTTTCAGCGGCTGTAGCTCGTTATGGCCTTCCCTGGAGAGTAAGAACAGATAAGGGGAAGGAAAACGTTGACATTGCTTGGTATATGCTTTCGCATCCCGATAGAGGACCAGACAGGGGAAGTATTATTGCAGGCCGTAGCGTACACAACCAGCGGATCGAACGTTTATGGCGAGATGTATTTAGAGGATGTGTGTACACATTTTATAACCTTTTCTACTTCTTAGAGGATCGCGGTGTACTTGATCCAGACAACGAACTTCACCTTTATAGTCTCCGCTACCTGTATTTGCAACGGATATCTCACTCTTTTTTTCTCTTCGCCTCGCTGTTATTGTAAAAAATACCCGTAATAATTGTCCGAAAAACCCTTGTTGGACAGTTTTTAAAAATGGCGTGATCTGGCGTCAAGGTCGTTTTTTTACTTTTTTGTTCTGTCTTCTTTTGCCCTAGTGTGCACCAACTTTGAGGGCGATGAAATGCAAAACACTAGATCAATATTGTAAACAAAATTGTTGTTGCATGTAATTATTATCTCTCGTTTTGAGAGGAATTTTCAAAAATAAAACAATTGATTGATACCTAATTTCTTCGGTGTAACACATATTTTCTTTCTTTCTTTACCTTATCAACTTGTGATTAGTGTCAATGTGCCACAATGCTAATGGTGAATAGACACTGTACTCTCTTCTGTTGACTGTGTTCAGCTGTAAGGCTCTTAAAAGTACTCCTTCAGGATCTACACGACGCATTGACTCTCGAATTCGCGTTTGTTGTATACGAAGTCCACTGACGTGAGAGAAGGAACCCTGTCATTCTTTTGTAACCGCAGTTCGGGAAATTAGTAAGAATCTCCGACACTATTTCATCCAACTCCTGATTTGTTTTGGTAGAGTAACTTGCAGAAACAGACAATCCAAACAGGCGCAACCGTCTTTTCACAGTGGATGGTGACACACCTAACAGAGTGACCCGCTATTTCGGGAATCGTAAAACGATGGTCAAGGAAAAAGAGTAAATGTTCCCTTGTAATTAAATAAGAAGGCCTTCCAGCAGCAATGGTCATTGTTGCGAATACAGTCGATAACAAGAACACAACGACCGCCATTTTGTCTCGACCTGTCAATTCAAATTCATGACGTAGACTGGTAACTAGTTCTCGGTTTTCTCGCGTTTAATAATAATAATAATCGAATATTTTCTCAGGATAACCCTTCAGTACATAGTACTGTTATCAACGGGGTCCTGCTAAGAATTAAAAATATTAAGATATATAAAATAAGATACATATTAAAAACCGTTGAAAATAGAATAGAATTTACAAGTAATAATCGTCTAAGGCTTTCCTAAATAAGACTCTAGAATTAATGTTTCTTAAACTTAAAGGCAATAAATTAAAAATCGAGGCACCTAAAAAATAAAAGCTACGGCGCGCAAAATCCAGTCTGACTTTTGGTAGTTTTGCAATTTTCCCATTGTTGCGGGTGTTTAAAGCGTTATGATGTAATCGGTGAAAATAGTCTTTAAATGGAAAGCATGCAGTTCCATTAAGGCAGTCAAATACAAAGCAGCACGCTCTCTTTTGTAAAAAGTTATCAACAGTTAGAATTCGAAGATCACAGTTCTGCGAACTGCATTTTGGAGAAATAATTTCAAGGCTTCGGGTCTCAATGGAGCGGATCATGCGTTTGCGGGACTCTGACCATCCAAGACTAGTATAGCCGCAATACGTAAATATTGGCATAATCATCGATTGGTAAATTCGTTGGGCAGTGAAAGTATCAATACTGGAACGGATGCGCCGTAAGAGGTTCACTCTTCCTGCTGCCTTCTTGTAAATTTTTTGAAAATGAGTTTCAAAATTAAGTGTCGGGTCCAGATGCACGCCGAGGTACTTATAACATGTAGTGATGTTGATGGGAAAACCGTTGACTGAGAGCTTGACTTGACAGCCTTGAAACAGGTTCAACCGCTTACCGGTACCAAACAGCATCACCTCAGATTTTCCTTTCTTTAGATTAAAAATAAGTTCATTATCACGAAACCAGTTAGATAGATTATCTAAGTCCTGTGAAAGACTGCTTTGTATCGCATCAATATCACTTGAGGATGTAAAAATCACCGTATCGTCAGCGTAAGTGATCTTACAATGACGAAGCGGACTATGCACATCATTAAAGAAGATGAGAAAAAGGAGGGGCCCGAGAATACTTCCTTGAGGAACTCCAGTGTTAATTGGATTTGGTTCAGAAAGCACACCGTGAAATTGAACGATCTGCTTACGATGGAATAAATAATCAGTAAACCACTGAAGTTCCATATCATATACACCAAAACGGGACAGTTTACTCAATAAAATGCAATGACTAATGGTATCGAATGCCTTTGATAAGTCAATAAAAACTGCTCCTGTCGCCTTTCCACTATCGGCCTCCTTTCTGATGAGATCAGTGAAGTAAGTAACAGCTAGTTCCGTTGAGCGGTTCGGACGGAAACCAAATTGGTACTCAAAAAGTACATTATGACGCTCTAAATGAGCCATCAGCTGCTTATAGACTATCCTTTCCAAGATCTTTGACAAAGTAGGGAGAATTGAGATAGGCCTGTAATTGTCAATCTCAGCCAGAGACCCTGATTTGTATAGAGGGATCACCTTTGCCACTTTCCACTCACTAGGCACAACTCCAGTTTTTAGAGAAATTGATGATAAATGTCAAAGGCGTGGTTAAAACATAGGCAGCGTCTTTGAGCAGTCCCGGGGGGAAATTATCCAGTCCAGAAGCTTTTTTCCGCTTAAGATTTTTTAGCTCCTTAAGAATGTCTGATTCTTTCACAGCTTTAAAAGTAAACTGACTTCCCGTGAATTGCTTGGGAAGATTTTCTTCAGCAGGTTTGCTCCAGACAAAGTCACGGAGTAAGATTGATTTCCCTTTCAGACATCTGGCAATGGAACTGAAATATTCGCAGAAGCTATTTGCAATGAAGCTTTTGTCAGTTGACTTCGATCCATTTATCACAAACGCCGAACCTTGATCAGAAGGCGACTTGGTAGGATAGAGTTTCTTGATGGCTGCCCAAAATTTATCCGGAGAGTCAGCACAATCTTTAGGGAGATCGCGATGATATCTGCTTTTGCTTTTTTTAACAAGGCCAGAAACTCTGTTGCGTTGCCGTTTATAAGAAGACCAATCGTTTTCTTGATTAGTACGACGGGCTTTCCTGAGCAAACCATCCCTGAGCCTGAGATTCATCTCTTTTTTGACATCCGGAGTCAGCCAAGGACATAGTCGGCCTTTGACCTTCTTTAAGATTAGAGGAGCGTGCTTGTCGATACACTGTTGCAGTATGTCACGAAAAGAGGCCCATGCCTCGCTTATGCTGACAGATGAATAAACTTCTTCAAAATTCGCAGAATTTAGCTCTTCGCAAAATGGCTTGGGGTCATAGTTAGCAAAATTCCGGCAAGTAATGATTCGCGGATTGAACTTAGCATTGTTTAGCTTGCGAGCACATCCAATGAGCTCATGATCACTCAGGCCAGCTGGAATTACTTTTACCGAAGAGATGTTATGTGGTACGTTACTGCAAATAACATCAATTAGGGTCTTGGACTCACGCGTAATTCTCGTGGGGGTAGTAATGAGTTGTTTCAGACCAAAATAGGTGAGAATGGATTTCATTTCTTTGTGATCCGAGGACACCAAAAAATTACAGTTAATGTCGCCTAAGAGAATACATTCCTTGTTTTCAGCTGATATTGTCGAAAGCATTGATTCAAATTTGCAATTAAAATTTGCGCAGAGATGTTTAGAAGAATCCGGAGGGCGGTAAATAATTCCAACTAGAAAACTTTTGGTTTTAGGAAATAAAATTTCAATCCAAATGCATTCAATATCCTCTTGCTCGAGATCCATTCGTCTTTGAAAGGGAATAGATAAAGAAATATAAACACCAACACCTCCACCTTGACCAGAAGCCTTGACTTTGCAATAAACGTATAACCTTCAATTTGAACCTCGGCTTCGCTTTTGGTGGATAAATGTGTTTCACTGACCGAAAAGATGTGTATGTTCCTAGAGCCATCCAGGATTTGACAGATGATAGTTTTGTTTGCCAATAAACCTCTAATATTTTGATGCAGAATTTTAAGGCCCTTTTTAGAGAGAAGCTCGCTAAGTTCGGGGATGACATATCGTTGAGCATCTTCTTGTTGATCTTGGTCAGCTCCATCTTGGGTGTTGTTGTTAAACAGACAAGAATTGCAGATGACTCCGCTATCATCGGAGCAGAAGCATTTCAGGTGAAACTTTAAATGACATTGCGAACAAGCCATCCTGCTTTGTCTTTTCTTCAAAGCTTTTAAGCACGAGCCACACCTATCAATCGGTCCAGGACAAGTTTCGATATCGCCTGATAGGAGAAGCAGGAGCTGAATTAGCGAAGTTCTCGATGTTCGATGCCCAATTCCATTTATCTGGCGGTAGGACCAAAGCGAAGAGTAGATAAAGGTTTCTTGTAAACCCTGGCATTGCTCCATATCGTATAGTACGTTTGAACTGCAGAAGGCTTGCTTTTTTATGTAGAAAATAGCAAAAGTGAACAGAGCGAAATAGCACACAACCGCTCGTAACGACGCCATACTGCTGTTTAGGATGGGTCGCGAGAAACAGAATGGTAAAACAGCAAAACAGAATAGCATAACAGAATGATAGAATGGTAGAAGAGAATGACAGAACATCATGACAAAACAACAAAATAGCACAACAGCATCGCATAACTGCACATTAGGCCCCAATAACAGATCGATAGAATGTTAAAACAGAATGACAGAACATCATAACAAAACAACAAAATAGCACAACAGCATCGCATAACTGCACATTAGGCCCCAATAACAGATCGATAGAATGTTAAAACAGAATGACAGAACAGCATAACAAATCAACAAAATAGCACAATAGCACAACAGAACAGGAAAACGGAATTTTGACCCTGATAACCCCCCATACTCGACTAAGCGGTCCACAAACGACCACTCCTCGTTACCTCCAATGGTGGCGCCTTAATGGAGATTCCACTGTAGTTTGTTACTCAGTAAAGGCTCCATATGTTTTGAAAATGAAAAGCTATCTTCTTTTTAGTTTCTAGGAAACAATAATGTTTCAATGGATGTGAAAACTTTGGTATCAAAAGCTACTTTCGAAACCTATCGAGGCGTGATATGCGAGGTTCCTAAGCCAGACCAAGGTTTTCCTTCATTACGTGGCTACCAAGTTCGCTTGAGTAACGACGGCAAGCTTTGGAGCCACCCCCTCCCTTTGGTCATCCTAGACGGCAAGTGTCTGACGTGCAACGGTGCAAACTTTCAGTGCGATATTAAGGTAGGTAAGTACAAGCGATTTTATTTTGACGTTTTACTAAAGACTATATCACTTATTAATAGCTTTGAATGGTCAATCGAGACCGTTAAGGAGCTTAAGCGAACACGACGACGTTCTCTCTACAGTTGTTTCAAACTATAGAATTTTCCAACTTTTATCGTTCGCATTTCACTCTGAATTTCTCTCGACAATTTTACCATAGTACCCTCCCGTCTTCCAAAAAACCTGAAGTGGTCATTTCAGGGGCGGATCCAGGGGGATTAGATTGGGTGGCATGCCACCCCCGTTTCGGGAAGTCAAGCCTTCATATTTGATCGATTATAAGGGAAAAAGCCCTAAAAAGGATAAAACAAAGTAGCTGTCAGTTTGCAAAATGTCTTCAACTATATGGAAAAGTGAACTGGGTAATATAAGCACATTAAAAGTCCCTTTGTTTTAAGTATATATATGGCTAAATACTATGTCACAGAAAATAGTAACCCCACCCCTTCCTCACAACACCCTGGATCCGCACCTGCTGATTTCACGTTGTTGTTTTGCAGGGAAGAACAAAGAAACCTAGCAGACTGTGTTATGGGCGTGCACTCCCATTGTGTCACTCATTGACGCTATGATTTGGTGTCGTGCTAGTCTACGTCACCGTCGTGTTTTGCTTAATTTAAGCTCCGTTCTGTCGAAACGTTTCGCCATTTTCTGGCTCAGACGTGAAGATGTCACGGGACCCATTTCTCGATCCAAGGTCCCGATAATTATACGGCTCCTGAGCTCTGTTGTTAAGTCGCAGTCTGTCGAATGTTTGTGTAGTTCTTGATGTACAAACCAGATCAACTTGTAAGTCAACGTAGAATTTGCCTAGATTAATCTTAAAAACCAACAATATTGTGATTCCCGTTGTAAATTTTGTTATCAGAAAATAGCTTTCCGAGCCCGAACGTTTCCCGGCCTTTCGAGAAACGGTCCCGAGGTCATTCGCTCGTCTCTTTGTTTTTTAATTGGAACTATGAAACAAGATACCAACTACACCAAAGGAGATAATTGAACATTAAAATGAGTAAAAATTCAGTACATGTATCTTGGAGAGATTTTTTACCGGATTAATTTGGAGCATTCACTTCAATGGTTGAACGATGAGAACGAAAACCGAGGCAAACAATGTACTTTGTTTGAGGGTAGCAAATTTTGCTTTAGTCTTGACCCTGATGTGCCAAGAAAGTAAAATGGATCTTAACGCTAATTTGAGTATTTTTTTCCTTTACACTAAGATCGTCACCTGTTTTATCAATGGTCGTTGTCTCAGGTCTGGTGAATCTAGCTTCCAGGACCCCTGTAAATGGTGTTCTCCCGACAAGAATCAAAGTGCGTGGACTGACATTCAGTGCCAAGTGGGCATGTGCGAGACGTCCTCTTGCGCACATGGTCATTGCATTGATACGTTTACTGGGAAGTATTTCTGCTTCTGCGACGTGGGATTCACAGGACCTACATGTGATATACCCGAAACTGACCCGTGCATGCCGACCCCCTGTGGAAATGGAAGCTGTGTTCCAGTCGAAGGAACGTTTCGTTGCATTTGTCCATTTGGATTAACTGGTGAGCAGTGCTCCGTACCGATCGATCCCTGTGCATCGAACCCATGTCTTGAAGGAACCTGCGTTGCACGTAGTGTATCACAGTTTGAGTGTTCTTGCAATGACGGGTACACCGGCCAGTTTTGCGAGGTACGGCTTCCGCCTTGCCTATGCCAACGGGGTAGATGTGTACGAAATGAAGAAGCTTTTACTTGTTCCTGTCCGGCAAACTTTACGGGGGAATTCTGTGAGATTCCAGTTGATGTGTGCTCACCGATGCCTTGTAGGAATGGAACATGCATCAAGAGCAACGGAAGTGCAGAATGCCTCTGTGCTCCTGAGTACACCGGAAAGTTCTGTGATGTTACAATACAAAACAAATGCGTCAACGAAGGTGGGCCTTGTAAGTGCCCACAAGATGTCACGGGTTCAAACTGTAACGAAAGCTTCGACTACTGCCTATCAAATCCCTGTATTAATGGAGACTGCGTGAATCTAAAAACATCCTTCAAATGTGAGTGTCACGACAATTTCGGAGGAACGCTTTGTGATACCGAAATCAACGACCCATGCGAAACAACCCCGTGCAAGAATGGACGATGCGTGTCGGTTAAAGCGGTGGTTCGAATTGGTCCTATACACAAGTGCCTTTGCGATGATGGTTTCACGGGAACATCCTGCGAAACTGAAATCGACCTGTGTAAAGATATTCCTTGTAAGAACGGTATTTGCACGACGACAGATTCACAATTGTACCGTTGTAGCTGTTTCAAGGGCTTTACTGGTCACCAGTGCGAATCTGTGATTAACTTTTGTCTATCACGTCCTTGCAATCATGGGTCATGTCTCAACAGAAATGGGTCGTTCGCGTGCGTGTGCGATCAGGGATACACTGGAAACGTTTGTGATGAAGTCGTTGACTTGTGCCAGCCCAATCCTTGTGAACACGGAACGTGCAAACAGAGCTCTAAATCGATTGTTTGTTCCTGCCGTCTAGGATACACCGGCGCTTTGTGTGAGACAAAGATCGATTACTGCCATCCAAACCCCTGTAAACACGGTATTTGTTTATCCAGTATATCATCATTTCAATGCCTTTGCCGTCGTGGTTACTCTGGAGACTTTTGTGATCGGCTCGTCACACTTTGTGAGCCAAATCCTTGTAAGCACGGAACATGTTACAGTCATTACTCCTCGTGGTTTTCTTGTAGATGCAAACTTGGGTACACTGGTAGATTGTGCGATCGGGAAATAAACATGTGTGATCCAGATCCTTGCATAAATGGCACGTGCATTAATCTTGGAATGTCATTTCGATGTCGCTGCCCAAATGGGTTTTATGGACGTCTGTGTGACAAAATTGACAGTTGCCAATCACGTCCTTGTAGACACGGAACTTGCGAACCAACCGGCAGTTCATTCAAATGTCGATGCTATGAAAGCTACACCGGTCGACTCTGCGAGAGCAAGACCGATGCTTGCCGACCCAACCCTTGCCGAAACGGTAGATGCCAACGTGTTGGAGCATTTTTCAGATGTGTGTGTCTTAAAGAATACAGTGGTAAGTACTGTGAGGTGTTTAACGATCCCTGCTCTCACCACCGGTGTAAAAAAGGAACGTGCCTGCCCAAGGACCAACAGTACACTTGTCAGTGTCCGCAGGGATTTACAGGAAAACACTGCGAAAAGGATGTCGATGAGTGCCTTAACTCTCCTTGCTTCGCTAGAGTACACTGCACAAACTATCCAGGGAGTTTCAGGTGTGGATCCTGTCCGTTTGGACTCACTGGGAATGGCACATATTGTGACAAGGTATCCTCCCATGACTGTGCAACACTGAGTTGCTTCAAGAACGTAAGCTGCGTTAAGATAAACGAAAAATATCAATGTGGAGCTTGTCCACCAGGTTTGACAGGAAACGGGGTCACTTGCACGGGTGAGCTAATGTTGTGTTGTTTATCATTTCTGTTTACTGTATGAATTTCTGAAGCGATCGCTCGACATTTCCTGATATCTCTTTACAATTACCTGTAAGAGATATCCACGGGTTGGCCCAGCTAACAAAGTACACGTTACAAAATGTGTTGTGCATGGAAGGGAAGAGGACAAGAAAGTAAAGAGAAAAAGAGTTTGGAATTCCTGCTATGTCACGGTTGGCCACAGGAAAGGCAAAGAAAGCGGAATCAACAGAACGGAACCCGGTGAATTGACACGGATAAAACGATGAGCATATAAGAGACTGCGATTATTTGCCGAAAGGTTCTATTGTCTCTTACGAATATACCAATTTGATAGCACTTTACTTACGGGTGCCACAGTAAGCCCATAGTTGCAAAAGTTACCTTAGGCTACACGGTGTATACCATCAGAGATCAAAACTTAAAATTTTAGTGGGAATTGGGTGTGGGATGTGTCTTAAGAGAGGGAGGCTCTTGTGTTGTTTTCCCCCCAAATGAATTAAGGAAGGTGCATTATGTTCGTTTATCAGACGCGTATAAAGCTACCTAAGGGATAAGATAAAGTCTGTTTAAAGGATACAGTAGAGTGCCTGCTCTCACCAAACGTGCTAAACAGAAACGTGCTACAAACAAACCTTTAATGTTTGTCCCATATTTTGCCAGAGATGCCGAACGCCTGCTATCCCAATCCTTGCCATCCACTGGTGCAATGCCATGCAGAACAAGGCTCCCAAGGGTTTCAGTGTGGTCCTTGTCCAGCTGGTTATACTGGCAACGGAACTACGTGCAACTCATTATGCTCCGTTCCATGTCCGTTCGGAATGAAGTGTGTCAGCCATTTAATGTGTAGGTGAGATATTTCTTTCTTGCGTCAAATGTACGATATGACGTGGCCGCGGGGAGATAAGAAATTTCCCATCGATTTCAATACGAGGAGACCACGTAATTTTCTTTTTCTTTATTAGTGGCATACCAAGGACACCAGGTGATAAGAAATCATCAAACCCGCTGTCCCGCTATTGATATTACGCATTTGTGATACGTAGGGAGTTTTATTATGGATAATAGTGTTTTACCGGAGACTAAAACACTCGTATTTTCCATATTTTCACTCAGTGAAGGTATGAAGAAGTTATGTACCAAATGTCGCGGATGTACGCGGGCGACCTAAAATTTTCCCGCTAGTTTCTTGTCCATATAATAAAAAAAAACATTACGCGGTGGCTTGAAGATATGAATTTTATTTTCTCGTGTTAAAAACAACATTTTACTCGCTGCGCTCGCTCGTAAAATATTGTTTTCACCACTCGAAAATAAAATTTATATCTTCGCGCCACCGTGTAATATCCTCTATATATCACAAATATCTGGTATTATTCTTAACTATTTCGCGGCCTACAACTTGGTTTACTACTTAGTTATAAAGATTACAATTCCCTCGATTGTGATTGGTTTAAGAGACTCCTATTTTCCACTAATTCACTTGCCAAGTTGTTATCGGACAGTTCAATAAGCCAGTCACATTCAAATTTGCAGTTTAAGTCAACAAATCACAACTTGGTTTCAATCACCATAGAAACAGTGAACAGAATCCCAAACTGGGGCTTTCTTCAAAATGGAGAATTTTTTCCCTTGAACAATGACAATGTTTTCTTTCATAACTTACATTTGGTTCTTCTTCTTTTCTCGGAAATTGTAATTTTTATGATTAATTGGTAATTAGACTCGTGACAAACAAATCGAACTTCCGCTCCGCGGTCGTCATATTTTGTTATCACTCGTATGATTACAGACAGACTTGGACCCCACTCTGTCCTATTAACATTACAAATCAGGCATGACTTAAGCCCACTAAATAATGGTGATGGCACGGAATAAATAACTGCCAAAAACAATTTAAGAGCACTTCAACGACGGTCAAAAAGCATGGTGTGTGTGAAAAATGTGAATTAAAGTCTGAAGTTGTGGCATTATAGCGGACTATAGTGGACTGCGACAGAGAGCTTTTGATGCAGAGCAAGCTGGAACGCCATAACGACTTTCCTCTCCTTGACCTCGGTTGATAATCATTTGGCCAATTGAGTTATTGAAACTATTATCCAGAATGGTCATGCTTTTGTCCGTTATGCAGTGTTCTCCTTTTATTTCAGCTCAACAGGTAATAGTAAAACAGTCGCGTAGCTGATGAAGAATTTCAGGCCATTTTAGGCTGTAACAAGTGCTGTTATGGCCGGTAAATTTTACCGGTTACCACCTGAAAAGGAGAACACTGCTTATGGGTGCACGCTATCTCTGACATTGACGGTTTCCCACAGATAACCAACCAATACTAAGCTTAACTGGCTGGAAATTACGGTTGGGCGGGAGGACTGAGCCCTCTAACGAGCTCGTCTGTTGTTGCTACTTTTCTCGTAGGTGTCCCGAAGGCTTTTACGGCGTAGGCTGCAGAAAACCCTTTTGTCGAGCAGGATGTTACAATGGTGGACAATGTATTAACCCCGATGTCTGTCGCTGTATGAAAGGCTTTGCTGGGCAGTCCTGCCTCACACCAATTTGTCAGCCCCCATGCGGCTCCCGTGGGAAATGTGTCAGCCCGGGAAAGTGCCGATGCCGACATGGATTCACGGGCTCCCAGTGTCAGAAGAAGCACTGTCTTGTTTCTTGTTTGAATGGTGGATCTTGTATAGGACCATATGTTTGCCGCTGCATGCCGGGGTACTCAGGACAAAGGTGTGAAATTGGTAAGGTATATTGACAACCGAAAAGTAGAATGACTGATTTCAAACTAATTTTTACGTTTTTTAATGTACAGTAATAAATACCCCAAGACCAAGAGACCCTCGTAATGATCGCATAATTTTGTTTACCCAGTTTAAATACTGGTGATAGTTCGCAAGGCGAGGATGACTTTTCAGTGCGTGCTCATTTGAGAACGTAGGCCTACGACAGGCAATACATGTGGATCGATCATACAGTTGTCAAGTTCGAGTTGGACCTCTTCCAGCGTTTCGTGAAGCACTCATGATAGATTGGAAATTATATCATTTTTTCTCGTGGAGAAGTTTTGTAGCCGAGAATTTTCACATGCCTTTTACATCTGATATCATCGCATCTGATGTAACTTTTTCATATTGGAATCCAATATGCTTATTCTTTTATATGCTTTCCTATTGGCATACATTTACTATTTACTTTCGAGCAAGGCCGGGAGGCCTCAATAAGATACATAAAAGAAGAAATGGATAAGATGCCATTACATAAAAAATCTATCATTTTTACCCATAGCGCCTTGTTCTCCCAAGTGTAAAAATGGCGGCTGGTGTGCCACACCCAACACGTGCAAATGCCTACCAGCCTACGTAGGCAACAGGTGCCAATATTCCGTATGCTCTCCACCGTGCATCAACGGAGGACACTGTATACGGCCGAATGTCTGTATGTGTCCCAGTAGTTGGAAAGGAGACAGATGTCAAAAGCCAGTCTGTCATTTGCCTTGTTTAAATGGGGGACGGTAAGCTTATTTTTGTGAAAGATGTACGTTTCGGCACTGTAACAGGAAAACTAGGAAAAATGAATGGAATCATGGAACATCAGATCACTCGGTGTACACGTGAGGCCCCATTAGGGGGGGTCTGAATATCCCGTATCCCATTAATTCCTGTAGTTTGTATCCCTATAATTCAAGTTAATACTGATGACGTCACTGCACGTGATAAGTCCGATTACCAAATAGTGTATAACACATTTTCCGGTGCGGTTTCACACTTTAAAATAGAAATCGAGTGCAAATAGGGTTTGAATGATGATTACAATGTTTTTTCTTAGGAAAATACATTAATTCGCATTTTCAAGTACTTTTTTTCTTTTCGCGTCTTTCATATTGATCAATTAACCTGTTTTATTCTGTCAAAAAAGAAAACTTTAACGTTCGATATCCCACTATCTCTTTTCTAAATATCCCGTATCCCTATAATTTTTTTCGCAAATATCCCGTATCCCTAAAACCCGTAATGGGGCCTCACACGTTTTCGCACGAGGGGCGTTGTCAAACCTTAACTATTTTATCAATGTTATCAATATCGGCACCAATACAAGTATCCCAAAAATCGTGATTACGCGCTTTGTCAGGCTTTCGTGGAAAAAAACCCAAAAGAGACGCGATATAGATAACCAGACGTCGTCGTCTTTGTTGACTCTTACATCACTTTTTTTCCTTCCTCAGATGCGCTCGACCGAACCAGTGCACATGTGTATCAGGTTATGTAGGCATGATGTGTGAGAGAGGTGAGTTACGTTCCGAACTTGCGAAGAACAATAAAGGTCCGGTGATACGAGCCACATTGTCGCGCAACGTTGTTGCATTGCAAGTTGGGGTTTACCTCAGTGTAAAAACCTGTGTAGTATTTCTTTGTTTTTTTTTAACTATTATTTCCATAGTCTCTTTTGTTTTGTCTCCTTTGTTTTCTTTGTTCTACGTGACTCGTGAACGTAACAGGTTTTTACACCGAGGATGAGCCGCAATTTGAAGAGCGTTGTTGCCCGTATTACCACTATAGGTTGCGTCGCATCCAATGGTGGAAGCACTAGCTGTTACTCAGCTAAACGATGACTTCTTTATGATACTGTACAGTACACGTAGGTGGCAGACCAAAATTAAGTGTCACGGAAGGAAGCCTGCTTAGTCCACCACAGTTAGTTGTTCATTTGGGTCTACCATGTCCTTAGTGTGAGCGCATATTGATCCGTAACCGATCCAAGAATCGATCTCATTTAAGCGATCTCAGTGCGACCGAATCCTTGGTTTATTTCTTTATTTTTTTTTGGTTAATTTATAGACGAGATCTGCATATGAACACACATTAACATACATTAATTACACCTGTTTTATACCTAGACTTTCACTCAACATAACGAGCACTGTGATTGGTTGATTCTTGGTCACTTGCCCTTGATCAAATTTAAATGTCGGGATACAATTGAGCAGTTGTTGCCCGCGCGCCAGTTGTGCCGTCTTTGTTTGTTTGTTTTGCTGTATGATTGTTTAAGAGAGGGTCTTAATAAATAACAAAGCACTTAAAGTATGGTCCCGAGGGAAACAGTTAGTTTTGTTTTCTCGAGAGTCCTGAACATCAGGACTCGAGGGAAAACAAAACTAACTAGTTTCCCGAGGGACCATACATTAAGTGTACAAAATACTACGATCCGCCGGTAACAACGCATGCTGAAAGCAACACTTACAATATTGATATTACTCAAATGTAACCACCAAGCAACCTATGGTAGGAAGATACCGTGTTTGCAAGAGATTAAGTAGAGCTGCTCTACCTTTTCAAGCTGC
>OX453273.1:6951705-6981705 GCA_949710005.1 Ricordea florida | reverse complement strand
ACTCACATGCGGAGCATAGGCCATCAACCAGTAGTTTCCATCGTTTTCGATCTGGGGCAACCTTCTCCAATTTCGCCCAACTTTAACCTTCTTTCTTCATCTCTGACTCTACTCTCCTCCTCCATGTGTTCCTGGGTCTACCACGCCGGCGCTTACCAGGCGGGTTCCATGTTAGTGCCTGTCTGGTAATGTGGTATTTCTGCTTCCTAAGCGTGTGCCCAATCCAAGTCCATTACCTTCTGCCAATTAGCCTCCCCACCGGTTCCTGGTTTGTTATGATGGGTCCTCTTGCTGATCTTTTCTGGCCACCATATTCTGATAATCCTTCTTAGACATCTGTTGATAAATACTTGAACTTTTTCCGAGTATGGCTTTGGCGGTCCGCCAAGTTTCTGATCCAGAAAGCAGTACTGATTTCGCGATAAAGGAACGGGTATATTTGCGATTTGTCTAAAACAGTTTATAAGAGAACTAAATTTCGCGGAAAAATTGTAAACACTGATCTGCGTTAACAAACAGATCCTCTCAGATTTGGTACGACTGCTCTAAATTTCCATAGCGATAGTTTTCATTACACTGAACTAAGCCATGTAACAAGCAAAAACTGTAAGCAGTTTGATATGTTCCTTTGCAATTAAGCAATTATCCATTCCACAGTGCACGCTGTTTATTTCAATCGCAGAACACCTTAAAACACTAATTTTAGGCGATGAAAAAGGTATGAACCATGGGAAATACTCCTGCATAGAAAGGGTTAAACCACAAATGGTTAAATTGTAACACAAACCAAAACATCCGCAATTTATCAAAAGTCCCTGTATAAGTTTCTGTTGATGTAGTGCAAGTCTGCACGTACCCTACTGTATGATGTATGCTAATCTCACAGCACGTTTCGGGACCCACACGTGAGCCGAGCGTTATACATGCACACACGGCTTGAAATCCTTGAACTGTGTGCTGTGATCCGCTGGTGTCGCTGGTATCGCTGGTAACTGGTCCAAGTTATGTTCCAAGATTTCGGAGCGACTCGGCAACTCAGAGATACTCACAATTGTAAGTACACTATGAAATCCTTGAGTCAGAGCTAGTAAAGGCAAATATAAGTAGTTCTCTTGGGAGAACGCGAACTTGTCTATGCGATAAATAAACTGCGTACTAAAAGTTCGCTTGAGGTTGTTAACGCTTGAACCTTATCTTTTGTACAGCTTTGCTTTAGGGTTGATTAAAAAATGATCTACTACAAGTCAACCAAATACACAGGACATGCAACACGCTTTGTAAGAGGTTTCTTTCGTTCGTTGCATGTTTTAAATTATAATTATAGTCCCTGTTATTTCACTGAAGTTGCATGTCTGTTCATGGCATGCGACGCTGCATCCCTAATTGAACTGTTTTTTCCACTGGAATATTATAGCCACGGCCCATCACTCAACACACCGGCTACACGTACTTTGTTACGCACCGTACACTTTTAATCTCTTCTAACATAAGTTGTTTCTATGCCTTTGTACTTTTCGCTCTGTCTCCTTATCCGGCTACCGGACGCGTTTTATGACGTGTGGTAGTTGAATGTTTGCCAGTCCCAATTTTATTCCTTTCTGCTCAAACTATATAAATGTGCAAGGCAAAACTGCTTTCGTTTACACAGATTCGATAAATTCTAATGATGTTATCTAGCTATAGAGTTTTGAAATAGTGTCGACTTCCGTAGAGACAAGAAGTATTTTGCCTAGAAAATGAATGTTTGTCCCAATTTTTATTTTTTTTTACATAACAGATTCGAACCATACCATATAAGGCAATGCTCTTTCGTATAATTAGATAGATTCATTAGACTCCGTATACTCCAAATTAGTTTCGACTGGCTGCCAGACATCTGAATACCTCTCTCTTTTTTCTTTTATTTACGTTAAACTTAGTCAGTCGAAAGTTCCTTGGAATGCTGGGTCTCAAACGAAGGTCGGCCGCAATTCCGCAATAAAACATATCTTTGGGAGAGAAAACCAGGAAGCCCTTTGGCACTCAGTGTTAGTTTACGAATTTTGCATCTTTTTTGTTTTCTGTTTGTTTCCGTCTCGTGAAAGAGAATATCAAACCATTTTCTTTTCCATTCTAGTCTGCCTCCAAACACAGTGATTCACGTTAATCAACGTCTCGCCTACCACCTTTTATTTTAACCTTACAGGCGTTTTCAGTTGACTAGTATAGAATATAGCGTCATAAAATGGCGCACATGTTGAAAACAGTCTCTCCGAGTTTCGAAAGTCTCGACTTGGGGAATGTTGGAATCTCAAATATACTAACGTAGTTTTTTGGCTCGAATTTGTGAGTTTCAAATCTCAAGTTCGGTTTATTATTTTTATCATTATTGTTATTATTATTTTTTAAATAATCTTTATCAACATATTCCAGACAAGTTGCCATTTACAAGGTAAAAATTCCAATATTAAAATATCCAAGGCACAAAAAGTTATTATTATCATCATTATCATCATCGTCATATCATAAATGTCATGATATCATGGTTACTACAACTAGTACTAATACTACTATCATCATCATAACATTAATTAACATATTCCATACAAATTGGTATATACAAGGTAAAAGAAAGTAAAAGAAATTATTATTATTATTATTATTATTATTAATATTATTGTTGTCTAAGACGGTTTTCAGATTACGAAAAAACATACGTATTAACACATCAATTAAGCTGGAAAATTGCAGTGGAAGGACGGTTTGAATCGCTTCTTTCGTTCAAAATACTCACGCTACATAAACGGATACAATGAGGGATGCTGGGTAATTGCCAACTACACAATTTGATGCTAGACTCCAACAATTCCAAATGATAACAGCTATTATTAAACGAGCGTGCAATAAATCGATTATAACGTTTTAACTGTGTTGAAGCAACCAGGTCAGTTTTGAAAACCTTTAAAATAGTTCCAATGGCGTTTCATCTGTTGATGAAACTACCATTCGTTCGAGAGTTGCTGAACAGTATTGTACCTTTAATCTGTGGATGAGCAAACCATGTAATGTGGCCAATCTTTGGAAAGCTGCAGAACAGCACTGCATTGTGATACTGTATATTTTACAATACGGCGTGGTTCTAACTTTTTCATCTGTGGATCAAACCATCATGATAGTCATCATTTCTTTGAAAAGTTAGTGAACAATACTGAATTTGTGCTGTTTGTTTTACTGTATAAAGTAGACCAGAGATGAAACACGCTCTGGCTGGTCAAGCAGAGTGTTACAGTGACACCATAAAGCACGCGACCAAAGTCACGCGTGCAACGTATAGTGTTTTCTCTTTTTCCTTGTTTTCAGTGCGGTGCAAATGTTTTCCGGCATTATTCTACTTTCGATATTGGAACTTTTTTTTTCGGAAGATTTACAGTTGGTTTAAGTCGTTCAGCTCAACTTAAAGTAGAGTCTGGAGAACTTGCACGCTTTTTCACCTTATTTTTTTTTTTGTTTTTTCTGTTTTTTTTTTTTTTTAAATTCCAGCCAAAATCTATCTTAACACCGGAAATGAACCAAAGTCAAGGATTTGTCGGTAACGTTTCTGGTTCAAGCAAGGCGAGGGAGGGGAGGGCGGTAGGTGTGTGTGTGTGTTTGTGTGTTTGTGTGTGTGTATGAGGAGTGGGCGTTGGGGAGGGGATGTTTAGTTGCACAAAACTAAGACATCACATGCATAACATAAACGCGCAGCAGCAAATAGGGTTTGCGTAGTATTACAAACACATTCCAGCCCTTAAATAGAGTTGGTAAACATTCAGAAAATTGTCAACAAAGCTTTATGGTCATTCGATAAACAGAGACCGGTTGTTCTTTAGTTTCATACTTCTTTGTACCATGCTATTATGTTAATAATAAATAATATTGTTATATACCTAGACTTTCATTCAACAAAACGAGCACTGTGATTGGTTGATTCTTGGTCACGTGCCCTTGAACAAATTTAAATGTATCCCGATCGGGAAACAATTGCGCAGTTGTTGCCCGCGCGCCAGTTGTACCGTCTTTGTTTGCTTGTTTTTGCTAAGGGAAAGTCTAAATATATAACAAAGCACTTAATGTATGGTCCCTCGGGAAACTAGTTAGCTTCGTTTTCCCTCGAGTCCTGATGTTTCCCTCGACTTCGTCTCGGGAAACATCAGGACTCTCGGGAAACAAAACTAACTGTTTCCCTCGGAACCATACATTAAGTGTATAATGAACTTTATTTGAGTGTCAACTGTATTTAGCACTGACGCACTAATTGGGGACACTGTAAAGCACAAATGATATGAAATGAAATCATATTACATTAAATCAATCAAATCAATCAAATCAAATGTTGGTTTTTGTGGAGAGGGGAAAACCGGAGTGCCCGGAGAAAAACCTCTCGGAGCAGAGTAGAGAACCAACAAACTCAGCCCACATATGACGCCGGGGCCGGGAATCGAACCCGGGCCACATTGGTGGAAGGCGAGCGCTATCACCACTGCGCCAACCCTGCTCCCCCAATGTTACTTCACGGGGGCCTAATACGGTTGCGCTTGTAAACGCCCAAAGAAAAACGTGCTATAACGCTTAGCTGTTGATTGCGACATCCGTAACACACTCGAAAGTACCAGCTCAGTCTCGACTTGCCCTCACGTGGTTAAATCAATAACCTACTTTGACAATTGTGCAGTTGGAAAGGAAATCATTAGCTTACTCTTCACCTGACCACTTTCCAATCATGATATCAAAGTCAGCCTTTTTATTTCCGAAATACCAAAATTGGTTTTGCTATAAATAGCGTTTAGAAAAACTAAAGAACTTTTTACCAGTTTGATTTGATAGCGCAAATTAAACATTACAAAATAACATTTTGTATAAAAACTAACAATAGCCCACATAAGAGACCCTTTGTTAGCTGCATGGTTCTATTTATAAACATCAGGAAAAACAAACGGTACCACAGCACAGCGCTGTTCAGTAGCTTTCCAAAGAATGGTCACACTGCATGGTTTGATCTACAGATGAAAAAGTTAGAACTACACTGTTTGTTAAAACAAACAGTACCACAGTACAGTACTGTTCAGTAGCTTTCCAAAGAATGGTCACACTGTCTGGTATCATCTACAGATGAAGAAGTTAGAACTACACTGTTTGTTAAAACAAACAGTACCACAGTACAGTGCTGTTCACTAGCTTTCCAGTAGCTTTGGTCAGAGTTTGATGTCCAGGAACAGAAAAGATCATGGAGATAAAGAATAGAACAAATAAGAAAAAAAGTTCAGTTGTGTTTTTAATGAAATGTAAGCGACACTAAACCAAACATATATTTATAACAATAATGATAGAACACTCATTAACAATTATTCGCCGAAGGCGAAGTGATTCTCGGTGAATATTCACCGAGACGAAGTCGAGGTGAATATTCAGCGAGAATCACTGAGCCTGAGGCGAATAATTGTTTCAGTATAAATACACGGATGATTATTTCAAAAAAGAAAAGAAAAGCATTGAACAACACGAAAAAATTTATTTCATCCCAAGCGCGCGAACGACTGGCAGCCATTTTGTTCGTCGAGGTGATTATCGGCTGATAATCCGAGATAGCGAACCAATCAGAGCGCGCGATTTTGTATAATCACCTGAGTATTTATACTAATATAAATTATATCGTATGTGGTACTGTAAAATAACTCAGATACTACGCATGCGCTGATTGGTGCCAGTAAACCCATAGAAACTGCGGAAACCCTGTTATTATTTAAACTTAGTTTATAAAAGCAATAAACCGCAGTTTCTATGGCTTTACCTGCGTAAAAAACCAGTTGGGATGTTATGAGAACACTCGAAGAGCAAGCTCTTCTCTTGTTCTCCCAACATCCTGCAGTTTCTATGGATCTACCGTCTCGATAAAGACCTAGAAAGAAATTTATAAATCACGAATTCCAGTGGTTGCGATACTGCGTAAACTCTTACCGAAATGTCCTTAACTGACTCTAAGCCTACAGAAGAAAGAATACCTGATCTATTTCATATAAAGAAGGCAGCTTTATTTATTGAAATACAATTAATCTGAGAAGTATAAATTTCGCCAAATTTTCTTTTTGCCTCACTGAGTTATGTGTACGTCAAAAATGACACAATTGAGTTACCCAAAGCATCTACGGCATTCATTACTGTAAAGATGAAACTACGCCATTTGCTCTGGTCATTGACATTTCCGAGAACTGGCCGAACACGCCATTGTTCTCGGCTTGAAAAATTATCCTTAACATAATTGAAATCGGCCTGCAAGGAAAAGAGAGACTATTTCTGCACGTTATCGTAGCATGTTTGCGCTTGAGTGTTTTTCGATAAACCTTTAACACATTCCTAGAAATGTTTCTTATGAGATATCGCTATTTTCGTGTTACTTTATATGAAAAACGTTCTCAGCCCAATTGCGTTGTAATTGTTATAGAAATAGCTCGTAAGATCTTTGAAGACAAATAACTTGTAGACCCAGAAGTCACCACGGCTTGGAATGCAAACACTTGTGCCAGGATCAATTCCCAGGTTCCACCGGTCATTTCCAACATTGTATATATACTTGGGGCCCTGGGACATACCGTTGTTTAGGAACCCGTCAACAATACTTCTATTTCGGCTATTTCATCTGATATTTCCTTTTCTCTTGTTATCTTTTCAATCTGTTACAAAGAAAAGAAAAATGTGACTTATTTAACTATTAGATATTGAGCTCGAGATTTCTATGGGGTGATCCGAATCAACTGTCGCCGTATAAAATCGAGAGCGAATAATCTTATTGTTTTAGTAAAAGTCATAATAAACGAACCACGTCCGTGAAATACTTCCTGCGAAACTTTGCTAATGCGCGAAGACGTCGCCATTTTGAAAACGATCTTCAACCAAGTGCTGTCTAATTAGTTGTTAGTATCACCCAAATGCCGCAATCTGATAGGCTACGCTACTAGAGGACCATTAGTAATAGTCTTCGAGTAGCGAAATTCGTGACGCTTTCTTTCGTTTTATTCCCAAATAATACTTCTTCAACTGACATTTGCAAACTTTATTATTGCCTTTTCTGTCCGACTAGTAGGGTGATTCTAAAACAATTAGACAACTGTTAAATAGTCTGCAATAGCTCAGCCAATCAGATTGCGGCATTTGCATTAGTCTACAAGTAGATTTTTACTAATTAACAATTAGATTATGAGCTCGAGATTTCTACGGGGCTCATAGAATTCGAGAGCGAATAATCTAATGGTTTAAGTGAAAGGCACAATAAACAAATCATGTATCGGTGAAAAATACCAAAATACTAAATCTCCTAGCAAAACTTCGCTAAAGCGTGAAGACGTTGCCATTTTGAAAACGATCTTCAACCAAGTGCTGCACTCTAATTAAACAATAGAGTGTTTCTGTCAAGGCTTGTGTATATTAAAGCTTGACCATAGCTTTTTTCAGGGAAGATAATGCGTAAGGCGCGTTTCCTTCTCGATTCGAGGTCATCAGATAGGTACTCGGTTAGAAAATCATGGAAAAGTGCAGAAGCATACTCCATACGCTTTGGCCGAATTGAGACAGAAATATTGGATCCTCAATGGAAGAGAGGAAATCAAACGATGGCTAAGAAATTGCAATCTCTGTAAGATTCAGAGAAGACGCAGAGGAGAGCAAATCATGGATCCGTTACCCGAAGAGAGACTGGGTACTCCATTAAGATGCTTTGCGCAGTAGGGCGTCGATTTCGCCGGACCATTCACGACTAAATTAACTGGAAGGATTTCCGCCAAGAGATACTTGTGTCTCTTCACCTGTGCTGCAACCCGTGCGTTGCACTTAGAAATGGCTTACCCTCTTGACACTGCGAGCTTCTTAAACGCGTTCTCCAGAATGGTTGCAAGACGAGGGAAGCCACTTGAGGTGATAAGTGATAACGGGACCAACTTCAATGCAGCGAACAAAGAATTGAGAGAACTTGTGGGCGCGGTGGATCAAGACCAAATTAGAAACAAAGCAGCAAACGAAGGCATCCGATGGAAATTCAATCCCCCTGGCGGTTCACATCATGGTGGATTATTTGAAGCTCTCATAAAATCAGCAAAGAAAGCTTTAAAAGCTGTACTCGGAAATGCTGGAATCAGTGACGAAGAACTGCTGACATCGATAACCGAAGTGGAGGGACTGCTTAACTCACGACCACTAACTTATTGCAGTTCAGAACCGAACGATGAGCCCGTCCTCACCCCCAACCATTTTCTCTCAGTAACTGCGGAGACCATTTTAAAGTGGTAGGGCTAAAACGTCTGGCCACATATGCAAGCAAACGTTAATGTCATTGTTTCACCACTTATCTTGCCATAAAAAAAAATCCAAGCAAAAAAGTGGTGGTGCTCTAGCCCTACCAGCCCCTCCCCCTCCGCGGTCCTTGTCTCTATGGACAAATTGGAGGACAACTTGCCCCATATGCCGCCAACGAAATTGCGTTCAATCCACGAAACCGTTGGCCTTTCGTACAGCAGTTAGTATCAAACACATAGCGAAGGTGGCAAAAAGAATAAATCTTCACGCTCAACACTCGCAGCAGGTGGGTGGACAAAAAGAAGAACTTTGCTGTTGGAGATGTAGGCCCCCTCGTGGATCCCAGCAATCAAAAGGGAAAGTGGTCCTTGGGTCGCATCAAAGACGTTTTTCCCGGAACAGATGGTACACAGAGTAGAACAGAGTAATATGGCTTTGACCGAATTGATACAGAAATATTGGATCCTCAATGGAAGAGAGATTCTCTGCCAGAGTACTAAGTTCCGTCCGACAACACAAAAACAGAGTAGTTCGTGTGTTGTCGGACGGAAAAGAGTTCACCCGGCCGATAACGAGACTTTGCCCGTTAGAGTTTGAGGAATTCGAAACGGTAAAGTGAACAAGTCGCAATTTGTTCACAGGGGGGAGGGTGATGACACGATAATTGAAAGAATTACTGTAACATCTCGAAAACACCTCGTCCCCTTTGGGATGCAAATCCCAGCGAGGGATTAAGTGACAATTTGACAGACAGGCGTGAAACACGCGCAGTGAAAAGTTTCGCAATTTACATTTTTTTGGGTGTGTTTTCTTTCGTTCGTAGTCGAAGAGTTGAGCTTGTTGTTACGTTTATTCGATATCGTTAGAAAATAGTTTTTAATAAAAATCAGAAATTCGTCTGAGCAACATGTTAGTTAAGAAGCTACTAGCGCATTACATCGAATCTGAGCGCGCTTCACTTGGCTTAGGGAAAAAAGGCGCTTATTCACCTTTTTCAGTAGCTGGCCTACATGGGCGTTCCATTTTAAATCGCTGGAAATCGTGACACCTAGGACCTTAGCTTGAGTTACACATTCACTTGCAGTACCATTAACCGTAACGGGATTAAAGGCTGGTTGAGATCGAGCAAAGAAATGCGTAGTTCCTTGCACTTTGCTTCATTCAACTGGAATCTATCTAAGTCATCAACTATTTGTAGGAGATGGCTGTGTACTTCGTTCTTTCGGATCGTCTCTGAGATGGTTGTGACGTCCACGTACTTCCACATGTTACCATCAATGGATAGGTCGTTGATCATTATGGTAAATAGCCATGGGCCCAGCTTTGTACCCTGCGGGACGCCAGCTGGAATGGAACCCCACTCCGAGAAAGAGTCCTGGCCGAGTTTCACGCGCTGCATCCGAGATGTCACAAAGTCAGGGATCCATGCCACAATGGAACTTGGCATATCATATGATTTCAGCTTATACTAAAATTCTATGATCAATCAAATCAAATGCTTTACGGAAGTCGAAAAAACGGTTCTAACTGTGGCACCGTTTCCGTCCGTGGCTTGAAGCCATGAGTGGAGCAAGCGTCGTATTTGATCCTGGCAATGTAACAGACTGATTCTTGTCCACTCTTTGAAGGACTGCAGATTTCAGATGTTCCTCAACCACGAAGTCTTCAGCAAGTTTAGACAACACAGGTGTAAGTGAAATTGGCCGAAGATGTTTGTTTACGTCAAGGATGGGTTTCTGTTTGGGAACTGGCACGATGCCCGCGTCCTTCATGACTGAGGTAGTCTGGCCTCCTTGAAGGAGCAGTTGAGGATGTCAGCAACTGGTTGTGCAAGCAAATCGGCGTTCTCCTTAAGAATCCAGGCAAGAACTCCGTCGGGCCCTGAGACTTTGGATGGATTCATGGCAGACAGCTTCCTTAGGACAGACACTTAAGAGACCTGGAGGGTGTATTCGTCAGACTCGCGAGATGGACTGGGCCGGGCAGCCAGTCTCTTTCTTCTGAGAAAGAAGCAAGGCTACTCGTAGTCCTTGAACACGGAGCGCTGGGCCCGAAGTCACGGTTTGAGTGGCGGGTAGGTACGTGGTGTAAGCATCATACAGTGGTTCCCCGTTAGTGAATATATGGCATACATTGCTCTCGATAGCCATACACGATGCTTACACCACGTACCTACCGAGTGGCGCAGGGCGAAGCCGCAAGACGCATAAAAAACGCGGGCGCTCCCCATTCCATCCTTGTTGTTCGCTTGCGTAATTATTTCCCTGACATCCGTGCGGGGACACAGACTGCTCGCTGTCTAGTATTTTTAGGTATCGCCGCACGTCTCTAGCAATTCTGCACTATACATAGTAAAAGAGTGACATAATACCTGTGTTTTCTCCAGTGTTTCCCCTTGCGCACTTTTTTCTTTCAAATTCTCAATTTGTTGAAGTTTCTTCCTCAGTGCTCGTAATTTCTTCTCTACGCTAGTTAAGCCGTCCAAGGGGGCACTTAGCGGGGAGGGCTCTTCGGCAGTTGCCGTCTTCGTTACTTCGTTCTTGAGGCTTGTATGCGAATCTTTAGCCAGGTCCACATCACCACCTAATGACTTCACTTGATCCATACTGTAGAAAAAAAAGAAAAGTCATTCCTAAACGTTTAAATACGAAGTATAGTAACAGAAACTACACAATTTTCCCCTAAAACTAAATTGGAAAATATTTTATAAACGCAAAACGGAGGAAAACCAAAAAACGTGTGTAAAGTTCATCGTGAACAGGTCAGTTTGGTTAAAGAGCAAGTTTTTTTATATACATATGGCTGGCCCGCGAGCGGTCAAGCATGCCTTTCTTGCCAGCACGGGATTTCCCGCTTTGTCCCGCGAAACAAACAAAAATGAATCCTCAACAGACCATGTTTGCGCCCGGTCAAGATGGTTGGATATCGGCGTCGTTCTTTTTTTGCGTGCAAAGGAAAAACTTGGCCAATGTTAATAGATAATAACTGAGGTACAAGGCATTACGAAAATATTTCAGTCACATTGAACCCACGCTTGATTAATAAAGCAACCATATGTTCCGAATATTCTCGTCTAGCCGATTTTAATTGAAACCTCTTGATCTGAAATGTGATAAGTGATAAATGCGCGAGAATTCTGTCGAGATGTACTACGCATACGTGCAACATATTTGATCCATTACTCCTACTCTCAAAAGGACATAGGTCAATTATGGATTTATGGATCCTAAAGAATTTTTTTGGCATCCGCAATTTGCTTGATTCATACTTCAGTTGAAACGCATACGATAAACTTTTGATCGAGCATTTACAAACAGCTAGTTTATCGACCAAGCAGTATTGATATCAGTGCGGCTGGATATTGCCTAGTTAATTTTCCTCTGCAAAAACGAACCGTTGAACGATGTTTATAAGCGGAATGAGCTTGTTCACACATGAATTAATTTTATTAAATGCCAAAAGAGAATAAGCGGTTGGCTCAGTTGGTGGAGCATCGGACTGCTGTGCAGGAAGTCGTGGGTTAAAATCCCCGATCGGACCAACACTCGTGGTCGTTAAACAACTGAGGAGAAATTGCTGCCATTGTAACGACATCTGCAAATAGTTAGACTTTCTAGTCTTCTTGGATAAGTACGATAAACCGTAGGTCCCATCTCACAGTACTGGTGTGGGACGTTAAAGAACCCACACACTGTTCGGAAAGAGTAGGGGACGTAGTCCCCGTTGTGATGGTCTATCACTTATTCTGTTCTGAAGGCACCTGTGTATCTTACTATTCACTCTAATAAGATTGTGAACTGCATGGCTGCAATTTGCGCTTCAATAAGCAGTCTGCAAAGTCCCCCATAAAAAGTGTTGTAAAGCGCTTTGAGCCTTGGATAAAGCGCTATATAAATCCCTCATTATTATTACTAAGTGTGTTCGACATGACTTTATGGGTGTTGATTCTTAAAAACTGTTACACCCAAAATCCATGTAGTAATTCTCCTTTGTGAGTGTTATATACTTTCCTACGTGTTACTTTGGAGAATTTGGTAGTAGTAAATCAGTTCAATATCCTCGGGTTGATAATTTTCTTGATTCTCGTCACCTGTTTGCTTAACAATGTATTGGTATTGTAAGGGAAAGTTACATATTGATCACTTCTGTGAGTGATAGGTTTAATATCCGATACTTCATAAGCCCTCTACTGCTCAAGCTGCTTTTTTCCGTGAGGCCGGCAGCTTCTGTTTTCACAACTACAGAGATTTCACGGGAAATTTAGTATGAGTACGCAGTACTTTCCATTCAACAAAAATTCCGGCCTGATATTTCAAAATTTCCATGGACCAAATACAACATAGTCTCCAGCAGTTCTTAGTCTCGTCACGCAACGCTACTTCCCTAAGAACGGCTGCGAAGGAGACTAAAATGGAACAGTACCTTGGGGATACCTACGCTTGCAGTGATATTGACTTGTATAGACTTTAATATCCTGTTCCAGACGTCGTCTAAAAAATCGTCCAAGTTAATTTGATCGAATGTCAACCATACTAAACTATAGAATCCGCAACGTTTTTTATTCACATGTATTCTATTATTTTATCCACATTATGGTCACTTTTGATTATCGTGTGCTCCATTTTGAACAGATATTTTCACTGTGCCGCGATGTTTGTGGCGCGATGTTGGTGCCGCGTACAGCAGATGCATAAGTTGCTTTGTTCGAAAATCTTCATAGCCAATTTCTGTTTGCATGAGAAAGCTGAAATAAAAATGTTTGTACATTTCGAGCTCTTCTATATGTCGTCTAATCGGCCAAGTTGCCAACAATAATATTCTTACGTACGTTATCGAAGTCCAAAGATAAGCGTTGCTTTCTACAGCTTTCCTCAAAACAAATACTTGTACTAACCTCTGATTACTTCTAGTACTAAACGTATAAATCTGCAACGTTTTTGGATCACGTGTGTTAGGGGTGGCAAATGGTAAATGCGAGACTTTGCGAGACGGCGAGAGGAGCGTTTTTCTTTGCGAGCCCGAGACTTTTGACTTTTTAGATTGCGAGACCGAGACTTGAAAGTGTTTTGAGTGCGAGACTCGTTCGTATAAAATCG
Source organism: Ricordea florida (assembly GCA_949710005.1). Lineage (NCBI taxonomy): Eukaryota > Metazoa > Cnidaria > Anthozoa > Corallimorpharia > Ricordeidae > Ricordea > Ricordea florida. Next base: position 6,968,308 of record OX453273.1, on the reverse strand, counting down.
AGAATGCGAGACGCACATAACCGCTAAAAAACAAGACTGCGAGACCCGTGAAATTCGACTAAAATTTTGCGAGACCCAGAGTTTTTGAAGGACCATTCGCCACCACCTTGTGTTCGGTCATCGAAGTCAAAATCTAATAGTCGAAAAGATAGTTGAACCGAGGGGCTCTGTCGGCGAGTCCGGTCAATTTTTATTTTTAATTCATTACCCTGGCGAATTGGTCATAACCATGTTGAAGAGATGCGTCAGTGCATTTCCTTCGCTCCCCTTCGAATGAACAACAACAACACGAACAACCAGTCCTAGGAGCCAGTCCTCCCCCAGATTCGCTGGGGGAGAAAATTGGGATCAATATCAGTTTCTGGGCAACTGTGCACCTCCCTAATGTTGGTTTAGGGGAGGGGTAGGTGCACGGTTGCCCAGAAACTGCTATTGATCCGAAAATTGTGTCTATACATACCTACATACATACATACATACATACATACAAACCTACATACATACATACACACATACATAATCACAATTAGTATAAATACTCAGGTGATTATACAAAAACGCGCGCTCTGATTGGTTCGCTATCTCGGATTATCAGCCGATAATCACCTCGACGAACAAAATGGCTGCCAGTCGTTCGCGCGCTTTTGATGAAATAAAATTTTTTCGTGTCGTACAATGCTTTCTCTTTTTCAAATAATCACTTGCGTATTTATACTAAAACAATTATTCGCCTCAGGCTCAGTGATTATCGATGAATATTTACCGATAATCACTTCGCCTTCGGCGAGTAATTGTTAAATATTTCAAATTCGCCTTGATGAGGGTGCGTTCTCCTTCGTTTAACGCAATTATAAAATCTTTTCTAGCGGCCGGGAAACGTGCAAGAAATTTAAGCTACAAATTACGTTTTGTACCCTCGAGTAGCTCATCACCTTGCACGATCGTTTTTAAATTGGACGCTCATATGAACAGCAGCCAAACAGACACCAGTCCCAGCCATGTAATATCAGTGACATGACGCGACTGACATAACCAGCCATCCAGTGAAAAATGGTTCTTCGTGTTACAGCATCACGTACAACTGTACCATATGGTTTTTTAATCATCAAGAACAAAGATGATATGGTTGAGCCTTCATAATTTAGAAGAAATTACTGGCAACCTTTGACTTGGGACAAGGGTGAGCGTTCCAACATGTTCGCGAATAAACCCCATTCGAAACTCGTTAACGCCGCAACACCACTTAGTGAGGACGAAGGGGGAGGGGGGAAGGGGAATATTTATTGTCAATGAAAACATTTTTTGCGTCCCGGTTCTTCCAACTGGTTCTTCCAAATATTTCTTCCAAATATTTCTTCCAACAGACTCCGAAGAGATAGGACAGATGAACCACTCTCTAGAGCTGGTTTACTAGTTACAAGAAACGCCACATGCTAACAAATACCTCCACCGTACAAACGACTTATCGACATCATAAATTGACACACGGATTGCAAATGATTAAAGAATGAGCAATAACAGCTAAGTCTTCACAGTCAAAAATAAAGCAAAACCACGTCCTTCCTGACAAACAGCCGATAACATCACAACACAAACAATCACAATGATGGACACAAACAATCATAAATACCTGACCACATGCAACTCACTGACTCTGATGATGACTTCAGCTCAGGTTGTCAAAACTTCAGTCAACATAAAAAACAACAGTTCTTTTCAGAACTACCAACATCCCGACAATCAAACTCGGAAAACATTTTTACTACCTAATTACCGCAAAAAATTTGACCACCAGTTGCATAATCGGAAAAATATTCTGACTGATCCATTTCATGTGCAACAAAAACTTGTTGAGTGTTCTTAATAAACATTATTGGTCACAATGATTTGCATTTTATGCAACCAAAAAACAACATTTGATGAATCTGACTGTACCTCATGCCAGCTGCATTGTCCTGTGCAATCCATAGTTGCTGACGAAGAGCTGCTGCTAGCTTATGGTTCTATACATAAAGTGAGCAAAATCAAATAACATATTAGTATAAATACTCATACTGATACAAAATCGCACACTCTGATTTGTTCGCTATCTCTGATTATCTCTGATAATTACATTGCCTTTGGCGAATAATTGCTAAATAATGTAAATACATGTAGGGAGCAGTGATAACCAATAACGATATCCTTTATGCCAATATTCTATCACTTTTTCCATATTGGTTCTGTATCAAATTTATGAGGACAACCCAGGAGAATTTCTATCTTGACATTGGGGCTTAAAAGACTCAAGAAAGTCTACTTCCGGTAATCCCATTCAAACAGACTCAATATTGCACTTAAAATTAAAAACCTATTAGTTATTACTAAAAACTCCCTTAGAGCAGTTTTCAATCACTGAAACCTACCCTAAATGCAAAAGCCAAATTTTATTAATTTAAGTTAAAGTTATTTGATATTAATAATAATAATAATAATAATTTAATTCTTATATTGCGCGCTTTCCATGAAATGATCAAGCGCGCATTACATGATTTGTATCTATAATAATTTAACACAGGGTATCTAACTACTAATTATTAAAATGTAGCATGATAAAATTAAATATACAACATATGTTAAGATACTAGGAATTATCGTGATAAAAATTAAAATTAATAGATTAATAAAAAGCTTCCCTAAAAAGGTGCGTTTTCAGATGGCACTTAAAAATCCCTAGATCTGTTATAGAGCGAATCTCACGCGGTAATACATTCCAAAGTGCCGGAGCTGCAACCTGGAATGATCTGTCTCCTAATGAAACCCTACTTCTATAAGTTGGCGTTGCAAGCAACAAACCATCCGAGGAGGATCTTAAATTATAATTTCCTGATCTTTTAGTTGACACAAGTTCTCTTAAATACGTTGGCGCGAATCCATGGATTGCCTTAAAAACAAATAGTAGAATCTTAAAACTGATGCGTTGCCTAACCGGTAGCCAGTGCAGCTCGTACAGCAACGGCGTTATGCGACAATAGCGTGGCGTGCGACAAACTAGTCTTGCAGCGGCATTTAAAACGCGCTGAACCTTATTCAGGTGAGAAGCTGGCAAGCCATATAAAAGACTATTACAATAGTCTACGCGCGAGGTAACAAAAGCATGTACGAGAGCTTTAGTGGTATCTGTACTTAAAAACCTACGGATCCGACTTATATTATGCAAATGATAGAATGCCGAGGCGCATTGCTTACTTATGTGGGATGACATATCTAGATTTCGATCAAACCACGACCCAAGATTTCGCACAACTGATTTGGCCTCTACGACTGTGTCACCTACAGTAATGTCATTCAAGCTGACTTTCTGTAACTGTTGCCTAGTATTTCATGATGGCGAAAGGGTTTAGGATAAACATTGGCAGCATAGCCCAGTGCTTGGGGCACCAGTGTCGAAATCTGATCTTCCCCAGTTCAGCCCCCTTCCTCACCGCTAGCTGGATTTGTAGCATGATCATCCAAAGTTTCAAATCCTCAACAATGTTTGTAAATAGCCAACTGTGGTCCACCTTCTACCAGTTGGGAATCTCACCAAAGTTTAAGCTCTTCTTGCAATGTTTCTTTACATTTTGCATTATTATACATTGAGCTCACTATCTCTTTTCTGATTGGCTGAAAGCGTACAGTGAATTTTCGAAATCAGCGCCTGTGACGTCATAACTGCAGGTTATACAATAATCATGTCAAGGACACTCAAGGTCACGGGTAATAATGTCATGTATGACCATGGTGCATGATTTCTAAAGGTAATCATGTCAAGTTCGCACGTACAAGTTCATCGTGACCATTTTTTTTTTTCGTTCAATGTCTAATAAAACAATTATTAGATTCGGTTTTTGTAATATCCAGAATAACCAAGGTCTCAGTAAGGGTTATCAAAGGCTTCGGCTGATAACCCCTACCCAAGCAGTGCTTAAGATATCAGCAATTAAATATTATCCTCTTATGCTGTGTAATACCTTACTCTCTTTTGCTTCCTGTAGCTGTTCTCTTAAGACAGCCACAGGGTCTTTCATTTCCATTACTTCATTTAAAGCACCATTTTCTTTAATCTGTTGAACTCTTGCCTTGCTCCGCTTCTCTGATCTTTTCTTATTCTTCATGGCTGACTTAGATAGCTGGCCTGACTCTTTTAAGAAAAAAAGATAGCATCATTGTATTTAACCATAAGATCCAATGAGATAACATAATTGAATAAATTTCCTATTAAAAATTAGTCAAAAGAAAATTGCACATTGGCAGCAAACAGTGGACAATTAGACATAGTTTGGTGCTATATTGCTACTTTAAATAATGGATGTATGGTAACTATTAACAAGACAAGGATGTAGCATGAGATTTTGAAGGTATACGCACAGGAAGAAAAGTATAACATTTCTTGATGTCCATTTATGAAATGATGAACATATAGAGGAAATACTAAACACAAAGGAACATAATGTAAAAATTTATCAGTCATCTCAAATTAATGATAAAAATGCTTTCAAGGAATAAAAGGATTTTCTTCCAGATTTCAGCTTTACTCATAGGCATATCTGCATATAAAGAAACTACTTCCTTGCCAGGTCAGTATACTTAATGAAGCAATCTGAGTAGTAAATCACAATTCCTCTGAGTGAATGCCATACTAAAACGAATCAGTTTCAAACTAAAAAAAAAACCTAAAATAGCTGACAGAATTACTGGTAACCCAGTAGTTTACATTGTGGGCTATGAACATAAACTCTGCTAAGAATCCCAACTGGCGGAAGGCAGACCATTTGGCTATTTACAAGCATGGCCGATGATGTGAAGGATACGAAACTCGGGATTACCGTATTACATATTCAGGTAGTGGTCAGGACGAGGATCGAACCCATGACCATGACCAGATTACAATTCCGATGCCCTAACAACTCGGCCACGCTGCCTCCTGATATTATATTCTTTAGTTTGGTAACTTTTCCAACCTCCTTAATATTTGTACTTAGAAAACAGTCCTAAGAAAGTACGCGCGCTGATTGGTTAGAAATCGTGTTTCTATAACTCGATAGAAACACAGAACTAGTACGAGCTGTTGACGTAATGATGACACGAGCAAAGAGAATTTACATTTTGATAATCACAGCTAACAAGTTGCTTTTCTTTTTTTCGTCGCGGTGTTTTCTAAAAGAAATAGAAAACATGTTCTTCGTGTTTCTATTGAGTTATAGAAACACTCGTGAAAGTTTGGGAGAACTCGAAAAAGCTGTGGAAACACTCGCCTGCGGCTCGTGTTCCCACAGCATTTCTCGTTCTCCCAAACTTTCACTCGTGTTTCTATAACTCGATAGAAACACGGTACATGTTTTCTATTTCTTAATTATTAGTTTGCATTAACAATGACTGAAGAGATATTGTACATTTTTTTTGCAATCTCCATTCTTTTTTTTCTTTTTTTTTTGCAGAATCACAGGGCAGTGTACAAACATAGCTAAAATGGGTGAAGGTTAACATACAATATCTGGCAACAATTTCTCAACAAACAGATGAAAAAAAAAACAGTGACTAGGTTACACACATTGGCAGCATGTAAAACCTATGAGTTAAGATTGGTTCATAGGAACTTGTGCACCTGTTGTGATTGCACAGAGTTATAACTTAAATTTGGTTTTGGTTTCACAACAGTCTGATGAAGCCCCTTCCATTTTGTCATTTTAATCTTTTATGGATCAGAAAACAATTCCTGCAGACTTGGAGACAGGAGTTTTTTTATCTTCAAGAATTTGGATAGAAATCAAGCACACTGATTAATTTAGAAGAAAATTATTTCCCAGACTAACATATTAAACCACCCTCCCTAAATAACAATGGAACAGTCAACCAAAGTTAATTTGCAACTGGGTGAAATATGAGCCAGGACTTTACAATATCAGATTACCTTTTCACATCCAAAGGAAGTTTTCAATTACAACTGCAGCCGAAACGTTTTTGTCTTCTCGCTTTCTGCAAACAGCACCATTTTTTGTATTTCAGTTGTTTTCTGTATTTGTTTTTTTTTTTCATGATTTAACAGCCGTATGCGAAAACGGAGGTAACGGGCCTTTGTGGAGACCCTAAAATTGCTTACTTAAATTTAGCGCTCACCGTTACAATCAAGTTATAAAGCAGTGTGCTTATTTTAAAAAATTACAGAGGTACGTATCGACAGATTTCTTTCAGCCACATTTGTGTTAATACGTTACGTATACTTTAGACTCGGGATCGTTTGCCTAAAACCAAAATTATCACAAGAACAAATCCACAGGCAACTTGCCAAATTGTTCCTTCGTCGTTTAGCATATAACAGTTAGATTAAACGAGTTTCCTTCAGCACTAATGAAGAAAGAAATCAGACCTCTCTTACCTGCCATGGCCGGCAATAAACAAGGCAAACAGCTGGCTAACATACCGCAGGCTCAAAAGTGATCATTTGAAATGCTGACACAATCGAGGCTGATCACAGTTGGTAGAAAAAAATCCTTGTGGAATATTTGGTGTGTCTTTTCTGCAGTAACCTCTTTGATTTTTTTTTCGGTAGGATGTACCTAGGGTGCCAGCGACGCTTGTTGGTTAAGATTTTGAGTAGGTTTCGCGTGAAATCAAATAGATTTGAACCGATTTGAAGGGAAACGCTCTGAAGGCTTCAAGTCACATTCTGAGCTAGGACTAATCGATATGGCGGATGCTACGAGTGGAGGTAGTAGTGGAGACAGTGGCAATTCTGGGAGAAGTCGCAAAACAAATCAAAGTAGACATCGTAGAGTTTCCAAAGGGAGTTCCTCGCATTCACCGGAATCGAACTCGGGTTCTTCATGGGCACGCCGTTGTTGGCCTTCCAGTGGAGACAGCTTATTAGGTGCGCGTTTTTTGAACTGGAAACTTTTTTGGCTCGGAGTGGTGGCTACATATTTGTGGCTTGTGAAGATGTTTATCTTTCCGTTTCGTATCTAGCTCTCGACTCACTTTCGAAATTCGACTTTCTTCTAGGCAATAGCATTGAAACATATGAGAATCGAGACGAGGACAGAGAAGTAGCCCAGAAGGCCGTAGCGTTTGTCCTGAACTCAACCAGCAAAGGTGTCGTCTCGCTATGTTCTGAAGTTTCTAGCATTTTAAAAGCTAAACGAAGGTAAGACTTTCAAAGTTATAACAATTTTTTGGCTTGTGTATTTAAGGATCCTTTGATGAACTGTTGCAATTTGAAGCTTGAAGACGTTTTGTCTAATTGAGAGGGTTTGTTGATGCCTGTACAGCTTATTGCCACTTGTTGACATAACTTTTTTTGTTAGCTTTTACTCTTTGGCAATAGTTGCCTGTGTCTACTTAAATTATAGTTTATTTCTTCTGTCATGTGCGGATTACCGTGGTAGTCTATTTTTCGCTGTTTTTTTTTTTTTTCTTTTTGTCGCTTCAAATAGACTTCCTTACCTCATGAAGCCGGGGCAGACTTCACCCGGAAACCCTACTAGTCTGCGTTATGTACGGTTTGCAAAGACGATATCTTTAACAAACTACGATTTAACACTTTGAAAGCACTCTTGATCGGCAGCCTTTGTTCGGCTTTCCCAGAGAATGAAAAAGGGATCATCTAGCACAGACTTCATTAACAAGTTACACTCCATTAAGCGGTGCGCATTTCTATGTTGCGATCAGGGCAATTATTTTATTAGTGCGCCTGTACCCGCTAGCAATTTATTCTGTTCCTCTGCTCTATAGACATCGTTTTGTTTAGTAAATTCGGCAATTAGGTAACCGTTTGTGCTTACAAAGAAAGCGCTCTCGCTGGCTTTGTTTTTGAAAAGCAATTAGAATCACAATTAGGCAACTTTATGGCCTGCTCTCTGATGCATGTCCGAAAATAAGTTTCGGGGAGAATTCGTTCCTGTTTTCCATTGTGTTCGAGAGAGTAAAGCAGACATGACCTCAAGAACAAGGTCACCAGAACGCATTTACTATCTATTTCACTCCGTGGAGCCTTTATTATAAAAAACCGCCTAAAATGAATGCACTTTGAGATGTAAATTATTGTCCTGAAAGGGAGTCGAAGTGTGAAACAGATTTTAATACTCCTTCAGTAAATTCAGTCGTGCCGAGTTGTTAGGGAAGCGGAAATTCGTTTCTTTAGACAATAGGGTGAGGGGAGTTGTTTTGACTTCCCCTCGGTTGTTTTTTTACGCCATACGTGACGTGACCTAATGAACATCGAAAAATAGATTCTATCTTAATACCAGATGCGGTTTCATCGAACCTCATTTGAAATAGCCCATTCCACGAAAATGTCATTCTTTGAACGAATTTTCCCCAAATAAATTAATATTCTTGTGGACGAAACAGCCTCAAAAGTTTGACTACTCTTGAAAAGCCCCGCTCGTGAGTAAAAGTAGACTTTGAATCTGAGCAAGGAAATTACCCGTCTTGAAAACGGGCATGGCTTTCCCGCTTTTTATGATATGATTTCCTCGACTTAAAAATGGTCTGATGCCTAGGATGTGTAAAACGTATAGTCAATTTGTGGATCTGTAGAGAAAGCGAAATTCGATACGAAAATGGGTGCCTGTTACAGGCTTGTCTAATGTCACATAAACTTTGCCTTTTTAAGTACAAACATTTTTATGAAATGGTCTTGCCTACGCATCTGAGGTGAAACTCAAACTGGTTTATTATTTAACGAAGGTCTTTTAACCATTTAATTACAATCCTCTCAGGTGTGGTCAAGTTGTTTGCATTTGTTTTAATCTGCAGTGATAAAGTGGTCACGTAGTGCTATTGTGAGGGTCCCTTAGGGCGGGTACCAGTTTCATTCGCCAGCCCTTTTTTTTTTTCAAAATCCCACTTCCCAATGCTCAAATCCCATTCCCAATGTTAGATTTCAGAAAAAATTCTCATTCCCGGTGATTAAATCCCAGTCACAATGACTTAAATCCCATTTTCCTAGGGCAAAACCTGGCAATCCCAATTCCCATTTTACCCCTTAAGGACACTCTGTTGTCTGTCAGTGTGACCCAGTTTTGCATATTTACATGTAATCCCTTTAACCTCAGTATCAAGATATGAATTCTCCTTTATGGTCCCTATACATTTCAGCGAGAGGAATATGTTAGAATGTCAACAGCATTTATCATGAGTGATTGTTCTTTTATATTCTCATTACCCATTCTCTATTGATATCACAAGGGGTGGTGGGTTGCAGAGTACTTTTGAGACTTTTTGTAGCACTGTCAACATTTTTTCTCTTTTCATTTTTCCTTTTTTATCAGCCAAAGGCGTGTTTTAAATTAGCTTAACTCTCTTATCAACTCCACCCATTCTGCCAATCTCATCCATTTCTACACACTCCATCATCTGCATCTACCGTACCTATTCTACCTGCTCAATCAACTCCATTCTTGGTGTGGATTCCTGCCACCCCACCATCTTTTTCACCCCATCAATGATCTGCTCTGTCAACTCTATTTACTCTTTCCAATCCTTTTTTTTTCTATTAACTCCACCCAGCCATCAATGCTATTAAGTTCATCAGTTCCACCAATTATGTACATAAACCCTACTCTTTGAATGTCGTTATCAGTTACCGGTTTATATTTTAGCTGCTTTTGGCAGCCACTTTGACCTGGTTAATTGGCTGGAATTCTTTTGAACCGTGAAGTCTCAGCTATTGTTTATACCTTCTGCTTTATCAGTGGATATTGTAGTTCCGAAAAAGGCCTTTTTGTCCATGTTGACTGACATTTCATTAACCTGAGCAGATGTCGTCATTGGGAAACTCACCCAGGGAATACCATATTCCAGACAGTTCAGTTGATTGTTTTTGTCTTGGGACAACCTGGAGGATAAAATGTCTCACCTTCGTGGTTTCAATGATAATTGACATTTCCATAATTATCTTTTACCACATTTGAGATATGTGGAACAAGGTTTGATTTCTTGAGTAAAATGATAATTTTTTGGTGCTATATTTATGTACATGTTCAAATTACCTTAGTTCTATTTCCAGTGAAACAGTAAACGCTTTTGACTTTGCGTCATTCACATTCAAGTTCCCAATGGTGCATGGTCTTTCACATGATTGGGAGCATGTCTGTGATGGCATGGAGAATAAGATCTCTAAGCCTCGGAGATAAAGTTAAATCTCTTGATGCAATCCTTTTGTTTACCTTGTTGCAGCAGTACAAAACAGGTTTTTTTGTTACTGGTATACTAAGTCTTTGCCATATTTTTTTCATTAAGCAATTGAATGGATACCCTTGAGTTATATATACAATGTTCATACTAGGTTTGGTTACAAAAAGTGTCCATAGCTGATCAGTTTCAACATGTTAGGGTCCTGTGCAACCTCGAAGTGTACTGATACATTGACTGTGTGGTATAGTAAGTTGTGCATTCAAGTTTAATAAACCTAATTGAAAATTCCATCCCCCAAGATCTACATAAAATGTTTTTGAAGCCTTTCAATAAACTCTCATTTCGTGCTTTATTTGTATAAAACTCACAGCTTCACCTCATGTTTTAATACCTCTTATTAATCGAGTTCGAGGTCCGTACTGTAAAATACGGACCAAGTTTTTTCCCGTAATTATGGCCCAAGCGCGAAAAAACGAGGATCCGTATTTTACAGTACGGACCAAGAAAACGAGGTTAAAAAGATATTTATTATATCTCTGGAGCCATTTTGGCAACCAAAACAAACTTTAGCGGGCCGTACAGTGAAGTACGGCCCGCTAAATTGACCAATCACAGCGCGCGTACTAACTGAGAGATAATAATACTTGATAAAGCACTCCTGCTCGTTTATTAAACTTCACATGGAGACCCATCACTGTTAACCCTTTAAGCCCCTGTTTTAAAATTCATTTTCTTCTAACTGTTCTCATAATTGTACTTATTATGATACTAGTGAGGAGAATTTGTTTAAGTATCAATACAACTTTGGTGATTGTTTTTGTTATTCTCATAACCTGAGTGGTTGATGATAGTAAATGATATACATGAAATAATGAGAAATTGGATGCTGGTCTCTACTAGGACTTAAAGGATTTACGAACTATACATATTTATGGCACAGTGATTTCATTAATTTAATGAAAGTTAATAATAAGTTCCTCAGAATTTGACATCCAGTTATGGAGTCAAGATAAAATAAATCAGCAGTGTTGTAATGCAAGAAAGGATGCACTTGGAGTAGTGCTGTTGGATCATCTTCGTATTAGAGGTCTTTTAGTAAATCTTCACTTTAAAGAATTTAAAATGATTGCTTGATTCATGCAAGTGGAGTTGTGTATGATTTATGTATAAGAAAATTTTATTTTGACAGGCAGGAATGCTGGAGTGGAAATGAAAGTTTACACAGGCCAATAGAAATTGGGTGTGGACCCTGCAATTGGATGTTTGCACTGAAAATTCTAGTTTGGTTGAGAAAAAACCTAAAAAATCTGTCACAATGATAAATATGTTCAAAACAACATACAGTGGAAGTGATCTTGTTTGCACAGTTAGGGTCATTTATTGTAGTCCTATCTACAGAATAACACATTCATGCAGGGGAATTTGACCTTGGGGATGAAATGATTAAGTGAAATAATATACCACTGTGTCTGAAATTACAAAGTTAGGATCAGTTGATGTTGAGACGTACTAGCTATTGTAGGTGTGTATATAAATAAAAACATCTAGTATACAAAGCAGCTTTCATTAATGCTATGTAGATCGATCCATAAGTATGTCTGCATGAAATTTTTACAGGAGTGGTCTACCAGGCCTGAATCATTTTAACATGAACCTTGAGTGGAATTTCCAGATTTCAAATGAGTTTCATCAAAACATCTCAGTCAACATCTCTACTGTACATATCAATTATGATAGCCTTATTAATTAACATCTACATCCCTGATGTATTGTCGTTATTATTCTGTTGGTCTTGTTATAAATAGTAGTGTTATGAATAGTATAACCAAGCCAATGTCATCTAATATGAATCCAGGACATGTTCAGGTCATGTGCAGCTATCACATGAAACACATTTTAATAAATTGAATATACATACTTAAATATATCAGAATTATTAATTGCAACCTGATTTTACTTGCAATTTGCTTTGCTTTAGATGTGTCTTGCAAAAACAGCCCAGTAGTGCTTATGATAAGGGAATTGCATAATTTGACTAGCTGTAGTTTGAGGGACAAGAGAGTTTTGTTGTCTGACCCAAGGTCAAAGGTCTAATTTCCTGTCTTCTGTATGATTATATAACAAAAACATGGGTTTCAGTTTCATCTCCTCCCAAACAGATTGAGGTTTGATGCATGAGGCATCTGTTTTCTGGAGTTCACATTTTCACAGCCTGATATTTGTTTATTATCTATGGTTATTTACCCAAAGCTATTAGGGCTAAATATTTTCAAACTTCTGAACCTGATACTGTAGGTTAGAGTAATTATTATTGCAATTTGGACCATTAACTGCAAGTTACAGTTATTTCCTAACTTCAACTTTGCAATTCGACTTGAGGAAGCTGAATGGTTTTTTAAACCATGTCAGATTTGAAAGTACATTTATATGCATGGATAACATGGAGTAAAAAAACTTGAGCTCAGATTCATTCTGGCACTTGTAAAGAAAATCCAATGGCTGTGCATACATTTAACTGTGTAGCACAACAATGCTTGCTTAAAGAGGTGCAGAGATTAGGAAGAAAAAAAGCAAATGAGCCTATGGCCCATGCCATTGCAAAGTTATGGGCCATTTATAAAATGTTTGAGCCATAGGATGATTTAATTGGCCAGGAAAAATTTCAACAAAGGTTACATAATGTATTTTTTCGGAGGCATGTTAACTTTAAACAATTGAGACCAATAAAAGATGCAAATATATTCAAAGCATGGGAAAACACTGAAAGCAAATGTGGTGTATATTTTACTAGCTGTTTCACGGCTTTGGCACATCACAGGCCTGGTAGGTAAGTTCTTTTTTAATGCGCCATTTCGTAGCTTTATGCTCCGTTCCCTGAAGGTGTCAATGATGTTTTCATTTTTGTTGTCAAAAAATGCACAGTACTTTAGGGAAGAATGCAGTTTTTATTTTAGAACCTTCAAAACACTAAAAGTTACTACTGCATGGTATTGATAGCAAATCATTACAATAATTGGAGTCAGTAAATTGTAGTTACCTTGTCCCTGTTGTATTACATGAGGATGCTATGCAATATCTTATCTGTTTCATGTACATGTATATAGTCCCACCTTTATAATTTATGACCACCTCTCTACCGCAGCCACTGTTTGTCTCAACTATGTATGAAATCTTATTTAACCTGAAACCCTTAATAGCCTTTCTCTTGCAATGGCTCTTTCCTTCAGAGCTGTTCCCAAATTAGCCATTGCTGTGTAGAGTTTGTGTATTCATATACAATGAAACCTTTATTAGGTGAACCCCAAATTAGAAATTATGAACACTCCATTATAAGACACTTAATCTGGATCCAAATTTAGTATCCTACCTTTACCGGTATTTTCTGTTAATAACAAACCCCTGTTCAGCGGACACCTCTGTTCAGCGGACACCTCTATTCAGCAAGCTTGCACAATAAGTTGACTACATTTTTTGGTAATTTTTATCCTTTAAAACCTCTATTAAGCAGATGTCAGATTCAACATACAATGCAGTATTGGAGTACATCAATGAAAGACTGAATTTAATAGTGATAAAGGCCATACATTTAATGTAGCTGTCAATAGACTGTGAACTACACTAAAATCTGTATGATAATCATTCACAATCAAAGTTTACTTAATTCCTTTTACAATGCAGAGAAACCTTTGAATGTTAATCATTAACAAACATTGCACAATTTTTGGAAGTCTTTATTAAGCAGACACCCGCTATTAGGCAGACTATTGTGAAGGTCACAAGGATGTGCACTTAATACAGCAGTAGTTGTTAAGTTCTGCTATGTACTTTTGTACAAAGGTTTTGATAAACAGGGAACTTACCAAGCAAAACACTATGACAAGACATTAGAGACCTTACGCAACAGGACAGCTGGAAGACTCAGGACAGCAAAATGACGAAAAAATGTCGCGTAAGAATGGAATGCGAAGTCTTGCACGACATTTTTGGTCATTCTGCCATCCTGAGTCTTTCAGCTGTTGTGTTGCGTAAGGCCTCTACTATGTCTACTTGGACAGCACAAGCAATTGTTTTCTATTCAAAGCAATGAAACTTATTTGCAACACACTAGCAATGTAAAATGTCCTAGCATAAAAACGTAAAACAATGAGATTTCCTGATACTGAGGTTTTCAATAAATTTGCAAATATTTTAAAACTCTGTGTTTTGAAAGCAAAAATGGAAACAAAATCCTGCAGTTGACAGTACAAGAGAATAAATAAACGTTTTCTCTTTTGTCCTGGATGTCATCATTCTGTTTACTTGGGTATAAACCCAGTAATACGGAATTGTTAGTGATACTTCCTTGTAAATGCAAGTTACTGAGTTACAGTCTGTACACTGTCTGACATCATTATATGTCTGATTTTGCAAGCAGGCAAGATGGGACGAATCCCAAGCTCTGATTGGCCACCAGATTTCTCGCTTAGTCCTGCTAAACAAAACAAAACAAGATAGCCATATAATGAATCCTTTATTGGCCAACCTTGTTCAGTCAAGATGGCTGGATGTTGGCCAAATTATTTTTTGCATTTTGATATAATTACCAAGACATAGTTGAGGTCAATAAAAATGCAAAAAAAGAACTTGGCCAATAGGCAACCATCTTGACCTCGGGCCTAGTCAATAACTTGTATTTACATTAGATGAACTCAATGTGAACATTTATTTTAATTCACTTCATCATGTGTTGATACAAAAAAGGACAATTCCTTGTTGGCTTTTTTCTTTCTTACATGTAGCTTAGAGCGCACAGTTGCACTTCAGAGGAAAGAGTTGGAATCACTCAGTCTTCATTCCACTGTAATCAGTGTCCCTACTCCACCATCAAGTTTAGGGAGATCAAGTGAAACACAAAAGATGGAGCCTCAGTTCAAAGTAACTCTTGTAAAAATGTCAAGCATTTTTTGTTTTCTTTTTGTTTCTCAAGCCTATTCCTTTCAAGACACAGTTACTAGGTTCCTTGTACAGGTTACACTGTATGTTTGCATTGTTTTACATGCAGCAAAATTAATTCATGCTTTTCTTGTGTTTTAATAACTTGAGTGTCAATATGAAACTTGACTTCCAATCCAAACTGAAGTGGTTGCTTTAACAATACCCCAGGCTCTGAAGTAGTGTAATAGCTCCTTCATGGAACTGTAATTTGTCCCACAGAGTTGCAATTAGTTATCTGAGATCCAACATTAATTTTATCCCTGGTTGGTTTACATATAAGATTTTTTTGCGTTTGAAATCATGACAGTTTGAGCCATTAGTTTAATTTTCTTTTATACTCTATTTTCACGCTAAGCAAATTACAGTACCTAACAACTGTGACTGATTTATTTCACAGATAAGCCGTCAGCCACGTCTTATCCACCAAAGTACAAGTCCTCTCTCTAGGGAAGAATTCTCTGTATGTCTGAGTAACAGTGCATCGCAAACAGAGATTGTATCCATCAGTCAGGACTGTAGTCCACCACAAAGTATGTTGTGTTGTCAAAAATAAGGACAGTTGAACCTCACCATCTCAAACTCAGTTACATCCGTGCGCAATTTGAAACTCATTCCCCTCAGATTGTTTCATCAGTCATTACCATGGGTTATCTTGAACCCCTGCTATCTGGAACTATTTTTTGTTCCCTCTGAGAGTTCATTAGATAGCAAGGTTCAACTGTATGGCACCCACGAGAAGAAAGGTATATTTGTTTTTTCTTGTTGTTGTTTGTTTGTTTTGTTTGGTTTTATTTTTTTTTTCTACAAAATAAAAGGTAGGGAACATGTGCAACATCCTTATGTGCACAATATTATGTTTTTAGAACTGTTCCTTGCCTGGAAGATCAATGTTTTTTTCTTCCCTGCCCCTTCCCCGACCCCCCTTTTTTCTCTCTGCTTCATAGATGCCATTTGTTTGCCTGCACATATTTTCAGTGATGTCTGTGCTGTATGTTGTAAATTTTAGCCTTTGGGTGTATGAATGTGCTTAATCAGTGATATTAGTGAATGTGTTGCAAGTAGTGTTATTAGGGTAATGTAGAAAAAAATGAATTAATAAAAAATAGTTTCAAAAAATTATAATATTGTGTTCTTAGGTTGTTCCACTGAAGCAGTTGATTTTCCTGAAATGGAGCAAAAAGAGGTTTGTATGCAAACAAATACAGCACACAAATTATGGAAAGTTTGAAAAGTGCACTTGTAAATCAGTATTTTATTTATAGAACTTGTTTCTCATGAAAGTGAAATCTTATCACAGGATCGCTTTCTCTTAAGGTGCAGGGTTCAAGACAAGATTCTATCTCAAAGGAACAATATTTAAGAAGTAAGCATTGTCTGACATCATTGCTTCCATCACTTGTAAGTCTTTTTAACTTCAGTGACTGCACTGGCAGTACTTGGTGCAATATTGCTATTATCTCTAACAGTTGCAGTA
>OX453273.1:6941705-6946705 GCA_949710005.1 Ricordea florida | reverse complement strand
CAGAAGAAGACCTGCTGTAAGCAGTTGAAACATTGGGATCCACGTCTAACTGACTACTTCCTATGACAGAATAGTAAGTTTGGTTTGCATCTCTTTCACTGTCTCAGTAAGATTTGCTGTACATGAATCCTCTTTCTTTAGCCAGAAGTCGACAAGAATTTGTTTTGTTTTATTTTTTTATCAGGTTATATCTGAGACCCAAGGCACTGTTAATACAGTGAATCTCTCAACACCTCCTAATCAAGAGGGAACAGAAAAGAGCAGCAGAATAATGTAAAACCAACAATTTTGTAGTCAAAACTGTAAACAAACTTACTTGATTCTCAAAAGGAAATTGTACTTTGTACTTTGAGGGATCATTAGCAGTATTATGGAGACATTATATTATATAAACAGTGTAGACATCTGTTAAGCTGTCATGCCTAACTTCAATTTTCTTTTCTTCCTTTAAATTGCATTTCTTTTTGACTGCCATTTTTTCTGTTATCTGTGAAAAAGGAGAATGTTTGAAGATCATGTGCAGCTAGTGAGGGATCACTATAAGTAAATACTTTCCCTTTCATTTCTCTCCTAGGTTGCAGGAGTCACCTAGCCCAAGGCAAATGGTTAGTGGTATCTAACTTAAGCATATTTTCATAACTGAGATGCTTTTATGTCCATTGAAAAATTAATGTCCCTGTTTGCTTCCTGCTTGTTTTCTGTGTAGTAGTAGACCTTTAAGCATGATAAGGTTTGTACAGATTTATTTCTCAGTTTAAACAACAGAAATTGTGTAACTCTTGCCACTTTTCTTTTTTTTGTCAGGAGACGCTAAACCAAGAATTGGAGTTGCCACATATTCCTCAGGCTAAAACTATGGGCCAAGCCCAGGACATTAAATTATTGATGTAAGTGTGCATAGTATATGAATTTTTGCAAGTTGTACCCTTGAGTTATGCAGGGAAGATGTCATTGTTAACTGCTAATGCTATGCTGACCTACCAATATCTTGTACCCTCTGACAGGCCTTCTGACAGGGTGCGCGGTGCGGGACCGCGCAATTCGATCAAAGCCGCACAGTCCCGCACAATTTCTGAAAATCCGCGAAAACCCGCACAATATGGAAAGATTTGGTTCAACATCTAATTAAATCGGTATTCCCATCGATTGCCAAGGTTTAAAGAAGCTTTTTAGACTATATTTAGGCTATTTACCTTGCAAAACAATCGAGAAATCTGCCGCTTTCCGCGATTGAACAGCTCGAGCGGATATAAAAACATCAAGGCGGTTCTTCAAAGCTCCGTGCCAGCCTAATCTTATTTTTCATTGGCTTATTTGATATGGCTGCCAATTTGTCGGAACATGATATTTTCGCAAAGGCAAAAGCACAGATTCGCATACAAAAGCGCTGCAACTTTGGGCGACAGAAAATCAATAATTCTCGGAAAGAAACTGGGTTTATTTTTGTTATTCAACTGAAGGACGTTTTCATTCACGAAATACAAGTTTCACGCTCTTATTTCTAAGTTTAAAATAAAATGATATCAATCAAAAGCCGCACGCAATTGAATTTGGATTTTTCTCGGTGTTGTGGTTTTTGCAGCAATTTCAAGCGTGAAGAGTTTTAAACCTTAACGAGATAATATTCGCTCTACATACCAAAGAAAGTATAAAAATGTCGGGATTTTTCATAAAGTAACTTGTTCTGGTCGAAAACATTTTATTTCCAAGCGGAATTATGCCTTTTGAATAAGCTTAATCGATCGTGTCACAAAACATGATTTTGTTCATACAAACTTTGGCCAAAGTTGTAGCAAAATAGAAATTTAGTTTATATTTAATTGCCAAACTAAGAGGACAATTGTTGCACTTTTAATTTATCCAGAAATTCCTCCATGTCGGCTCTTTTTTGGGCCCGGTGATCGAATATTTGTTTGTTTACATGATTGTGCAATCCCTCACAATTCCCGCACAATCGCTGTTTTTTACCGCACAATTTGCCTCCCAAAACCCACACAATTTTCTTTTTTTCCCGCACCCTGTCAGAAGGCCTGCTCTGAGCAGAGGTTCCTTTCTCTTAATCACGAACTAGTGACAAGAAATGAAGTTTCTGCTGGCACCCACAACTTACATCTAAATTTCTGGATGCAAACAATCCCTGACTGTGATTTCAGGCCTGTTATCTATTCAAGATGGCAAAATACAATATCTTTCCATGGGAAAATATATGATTGACATTTTAGATATGTCATTCTATGTAATGATTGCGCATGCTCAACAGGATTAGTCACAAGTTCTGGAGGAGGTTCCATTTCTCGTCGCTAGTTCACAGTAAGAGAAAGAAACCTTTTGCTCACAGGGTAAAGTCCCTGGTGATTCTCCTCCCCTTTCTCACCTTTAGTTGACTTGCAGTTTGATAATGTGTCCTTTTTGCCTGTGGCGTTGCATGTCAGTCTTATGCAAGCCTCCTAGGATACTACTCATCCAGCATTGCTATTACTAACAATTCTTTAAAGTCGTATAATGAGATTATAATTTTTAAGTAATGAAATTGTACTGTAATTATTTCAGATTATTTAAGTAGATGCCTCTTCAGCTTTTGAACAGAACTTTGTCATGTTTATGTATATTAATGATGCTGCTCTGTAATCCTGACCAGCATCCAATTTCTCATTACAATATTCACTGTTCATTAACCATTCATGTTATGAGGATATAACGAAAATGATCACCAAAAAAGAGTTGTATTGATATTTAAACAACTTCTCCTCACTAGTACCATACCAAATATATGAGAACAGGTAGCAGAAAATGAACATTGATATTGGGACTTAAAGGGTTAAAATTACAACAGCTTTCCATTTTGTTACAGGAGTACACAGCAAAAAAGCAGAAAAGGACTAAGACCGTTTTCTTCACCATTAAAGGTTTCCCCTGTGAGTAATTCATTTATAATAGTAGTTATTTATATACTGTAAACATTATAATGGTAATACCCTGTATATTTTTTTATTTGGTTGTAAAACCTTTTAAACCACGCCAAAATTACATTGAAATGGTTGAAGAAGGGTGGGTAGACATTGCTGTCTTTTTTTCAACTATTCAGGTGAATGGCACAGACTACCATCTTTTCCTTCTAATCTGGTATTGTAAACAGGAGAAAATATTAATAGAAGTTATCACCTTTCAGTGCTCTATTGGGAAAACTCAAATTTTTTCACACAACATTGTGGTTTAAACCGTTCATCTCAACCATCTTTGTATTACTCATTATTTCTCACAGAGTCCACCAACTGACCATCAGCCAACCAAACCTGTCAATCTGTATCACCCATGTCAGTGTATTGGCTGCACAATGGTTCTTTTGGAAGAATGTCAAACAGATCACCACACACAAAAACAGACAAAGAAGAAAAAAGCCAACCCTGGAAGGTGATTATAACAGATGTCACATAATCACATACATCTGTCAGATGTCACACAATCACATGCATCTGTCAGATGTCACATAATCACATACATCTGTCAGATGTCACATAATCACATGCATCTCTCAGATGTCACATAATCACATACATCTGTCAGATGTCACATAATCACATGCATCTCTCAGATGTCACATAATCACGTGCTTCTCACAGATGTCACATGATCTCGTGCATCTCTCAGATGTCACATAATCACATGCATCTGTCAGATGTCACATAATCATGTGCCTCTCTCAGATGTCACATGATCTCATGTACATCTCTCAGATGTCACAATCTCATGTATTTCTCAGATGTCACATAATCACATGCATCTGTCAGATGTCACATAATCACATGCATCTCTCAGATGTCACATAATCAGGTGCTTCTCACAGATGTCACATGATCTCGTGCATCTCTCAGATGTCAAATAATCACATGCATCTGTCAGATGTCACATAATCACTTGCATCTCTCAGATGTCACTTAATCACATGCATCTCTCAGATGTCACATAACCACATAACATCTCTCAGATGTCACATAATCACTTACATCTCTCAGATGTCACATAATCACATGCATCTCTCAGATGTCACAAAATCACGTGCCTCTCAGATGTCACACAATCTTATACATCTCTCAGATGTCACAATCTCATGCATTTCTCAGATGTCACATAATTGCATGCATCTCTCAGATGTCATGTAATCACATACATCTCTCAGATGTCACATAATCACATGCATCTCTCAGATGTCACATAATCATGTGCCTCTCTCAGATGTCACATGATCTCATGTACATCTCTCAGATGTCACAATCTCATGTATTTCTCAGATGTCACATAATCACATACATCTCTCAGATGTCACATAATCACATACATCTCAGATGTCACATAATCACGAGGATTTCTGGATAAAAAGGGTAGTCAGTGTCAACAACAGGTCTTTGTAGAAACACCTACACCTGCACAATCAAACTCAACAAATGACCAAAGAGACTTCTGGTTTGAAGCCATTTACAATTACACAAATCCCTCACTGGTGTTTGGCTTTTGCTTTTTTTGTTGGTTTGTTTGTTTTGTTTTTTTTTTTGGTATTTTTTATTGTTCTGTTTTGTTTTTTTTTTTTCTTTTTTCTAAATGCAGTACTTGTATTTGTTTTGGATAGATATAACGTTGGTTAATAAATGTTTGTCTTTGATTACAAGATTTATCATTTCACCAAGACTTGGAGACCATGTCGTTGTACGGAGCTACCTGACGGGTATGTGTATGTCTACACCTAAAGTACAAATTTCCGTTTTGTCTGTTAGTTAGCTATTAGTACTCCAGACCATGACATAGTGTTTTTTGGTAATTTCAGTCTGTCTGGTAACCACACATACCATGCAGGTTTCAGTTTTGTGGTCTTGTTAAGTATTAGTGCTTCAGACTAAGACATACTGTGTTTGGCTTTACTATAACCTGCATTTTTCAGGAAATTTAGTTAGAACTGAAAAAGAACACGCATTCTAGAGGAAAAAGTAGAAAATTCATTTGCAAAT
>OX453273.1:6871705-6936705 GCA_949710005.1 Ricordea florida | reverse complement strand
CTCGCGAACAGTAGTTACAGTGCCATCACTGTTACCGGGGCCGCTTGGCAAAATTGACCAATCAGTTGACGAGAAACGAACAGTCAATTCCCCCCTAACGTCGCTTGCCAATCAGCGCTTACAACTAAAGTAACCAAAGATTACAGAGTGTCACAACGGGCTGAATCCCAGGATTGTTCTCAAACTATGATGTTCATGTTGTTAAACGACGGTTAGATTTCGTACAGACAATCGTGTAAACAAATGGAGAAAGTCGTGAGAAACAAAACTTTGTCCAAACTTTGACAAATGTTATTGCCCTTGGTCCGCCCATTCGAGCTCATGACGGGTTCGTTCGATTTTTGTGGGAGTTGACTGTTCATTTCCCGTTATCTGATAGGTCAATTTTATTTGATTTAGGCGACCCTGGTAACGGTAGCCGCACTGTAAAATTAGTCCCGTTGAACTGAAAAGTAATGTTTTTGTTTTTCTTTAATTTTCCTTCCATAGCCGTCCAGACTCAAGAGAGAGGTACGACCTTGTGTGATGTCATCACGTCGGCGTTCTTTCTCTTCACCAGTCTCCCGACCACAGACATGTGAACCCGAGCTGCCTGGTACTGAGGTGCCGGTCTGACGCAGTCCTTTTGACTTTGAGGTACCAGGTCTCGTTATTGGTAGAATGTTTTGTTTGTTCCACTAGGGCTATGCAAGTCTATGCAAGACTAGAATACAGAATTCTATTGGCCACTTAAGATACAATTTGTGCAAACTCTTCATCTTGTCTCCTAGTAGGCCTTTTGCAACAATTTGTCTTGTGACCTTTTTTCCATAAACATGATGATCCTGCTGGTTTCGTGAAATTATTTTTACTGAAATAAAAATTTTTGTTTTTTAAAATTTTTATTGAAATTTTTTTTTTAAATTATTTTTCGTTGGTATATCGTTTAAACTAGAGCTGTTACAGTTGAAAGAATTTATAAGGATTTGTGTGGAAAAAGGCGTTTTGCCACCCAGTCACGCTTCAATGATTTGCGTGTAAATCCTTGTATTTTTTTTAAGTTTTACAAACCGCTTGAAAAGTCTTCCTTCATAATTTGAATTCTGAAAAATTACACACTATTTTCGCTTATTTGACCCATAAATGGTCATAAAATCTTTACCTTACGATGCAATTCTCTGAACATTTGTATTCTGGCCAAGACAAACACGATCTTACCATTTCACCAATTATTAGTCGTGTGACTTTGTTTGTTGCAAATGGCCTAGTGTTAACGAATTTCGTTTTATTGAAAAGTGGAATATTATTTCCACTTTTACCAGGCAGCGTTTAGTTCAGAGGGTATCGTAGACGATTTATCGTAAGACCAGGTTGTCTTAAGGGTTAACCAAATGTGACTAAGGGCAATGGAGTCTATTCCTTTTGGATATCTGTGATACTGAAAGCTGGAGCCAGCTGTGTTCCAGCGTACATCCGCGCCATTATTGGGTTAACAGATTTCAAGTATACAAGCTCTGCAGTGTATTATGGGAAACCAGTTCTCGGCGGTGAATACAATGTGACCTAGACAGTAGTTACAGTCAGGTAAATTACCACAGTCTTCTGTGTTTCTTTGGAAATGACGAACAGTGGACCTTTACTACTCGAGACAGAAGTGTGAAGTTAAAAAAGCGAATCAAATTCACTTATGAAAAAACGAAGCCAAACATCATCACATTAAAGTATATTTTATGATGTTTCAACTGAATAGTCGTATTTCATGGCACTGTTAAACCCTTTCACTTCCATGGAAGATTAAAATGTAATTTTTTCTTGGTAATAGTAATTAATTGTGAAACAAACAGATGAGGAAAAGTGAGTCAGTTATCAGCTTGACCATTTTAGTTTAATCTAATATCAAATTCTCCGAACTAACGTATAAGGAAGTACACGAGACTCAGTAATGAGAATTGCTACTGAGATCTAGAGATCTGAGAAGAGTAAATGATGAAAGTTAGAAGCGCTTAGCGCAATGAACTGAATCATCAAAGTCATGGGTTTTAGTCAAATATGACGGACATTTCTAGATTTTATAGCCAAGATCAATCAAAAAATTGCCCTCTAATCTTGCTCCCTTTTCTGTAATGCATGTGTCAGTGAAAGCTCTGATAGTTTTCTGCTCAGTGGTGCGTTTTGCGAAAGAATGGAAACTTTTAAGGCTCGAAAAGCTAGAAATATAAAGCAGTCGTTCAGTTAAAGTTTTTTTCCTTTGTTTGGTATAGGTTTTAATGCATGCTTTCAAGAAGACAGTGCTGCTTTCTACCAAAGTGTGATGGGTAGGATTGTCTTCGTTGTCAAACTAAAGCATGAATCATAGCACCTGAAAACACCTCACACGTTTTTTTTTTTTTTTTCGAGCAGCCCCTGGTACCGTTCCGTTTGAACTTTTAAGAAAAGCGAGGTATAGATATAGACACGGGCTGCTGGAACATTCATTCAGTGAGTTGTAATGATTTCCTGGAGGCCTATGGTAGAACATGACAAAAATCGCTTTTATATTTGTCAGAAATTCATTTGTTTTACACAAGGCAGCATATCCGATATGCCTGTCTGATCAACATTTCATGGTGTTCGCAAGAATTATTTTAAGGTAGTAGTGGAAGAGAGCACCCAAAATAATTAGAATTAGCTTTTACGTAGCTAGAGAAAGTTGAACCGTTTGACGGTGGTGCAATGTGCATTTGTGACCTACAGTCCCACAGTCATTTATATGAATTTTGTGCCCTTTGGTCTAATAACCCCCAAAGCCCCAGTGTCAAGATGTAGATTTTCCTTGGTGGTCTCTCTCTTCAGTGGGTCTCGACTAACTTTTCCGAACTTTCAGCTCGTGAACTTACGGACCGTTCATTCTTTTACGTTGATTTTTTTACGAGGGAGGAGGCGCTGGTGTGATTCAGTAAGCACCATTTAAAAATTGCGTGACCCCCCTCAGCTTTCCAATTTTTTTCACGTGCCCCCCTGGAAGCGGTGATTTTTTTTTCGGATGCCTCCCCCCGATGGAAGTTTATGGTAAATTTGTATCCTATCTTCTACGTTTGTTCAAGAGCAATTTCTTTTATATATTAAAACATTATGCCATTTCGAAGTATTGCTGAATTATTTCACGTGATCCCCTTTTCACTACCTTTGTTTTGGGATGGCCCCTTCTCAAAAGCGAATTTTTTTTTTCGCGTGACACCCCCCCCCCAAAAAAAAATAAAAAATCCTACCAGCCCCCCCTCCCTCGTAAAAAATTAACGGTCCCTTAGTCCGATCACAAATTCTCAGTTGCCTTTCCAAGTTCACAACCCGATTGTCAACGGTTCAGTGCGGATTTCGAAAATAACGAACAAACTTTTGAACGCGTTCGAGAAGAGTTATTTGAGACCCACTCTACCCTGTCCTGAGCGTTTAAGATGGCACAGAGCGGTACTGAGTGCGCCACCTTTATTTTCACGCCACCTTGTATCCGGAATAGGAGAAGCTATCGTCTCCCTAATTTTCATGCAGTACGTTTTAGAGGAATGCTCCGAAATATCAAGTCAGTTAATCACTGGTGATCATTTCCCTGATATTCTCACTACTTTTATTCATTACTTTGTATTGATATCACCAGGGGAATTTTGATGTTCGTCACTATTAGAATGTATGGGGTTATCGGCGACTGCTCACAGGGGGATGTATTGGAAACAGACTGAACTCAACCCTTCCACTCTTTAACTGTTTTAGCGAATTGAGAGTATTATCAACTTGGGTTTATGAACTTGATCAAACACCATATTCTCCTGACTGTTATTAGATAGTGTAGAACACTCTATGAGGAGAATTGGTAATAGGGTCTTGGGAGTGGAAGGCAAAGGGAACGTAACCTTGTGCGGTGACCGTTTGACTAGTTTCGTTTTGTTTTTGATCACTGACCAAGCATAGACCGAGTTTTCTGTATGCTGATCGAGTATATTTTTGGGTTTTTATTAACCAAAACATGCGTTATTAAACAAGGTGGCTATATATTGGCCGCGTTCTTCTTTGATTTTTTTTGTGACCTAAACGCATTCGAGGTTAGTAACAACGTAAACGAGAACGAGGCCAATATCCGGCCATTAGCTTGATCCAAAAAAAAATTCTTTTGTGACCATATTTTGTTTTGTTTTGATTCGCGGGAAAAAGCGATGATTCGCTTTATCTTTGCGTCCTATTGGTTACTTAAGGACCAGCCACGTTACTTTTTCCTTGTCTACTGAGTTCTTATCTGTCTGTCTATCTCCCCCCCCCCCCCCCACATCCCAGGGCACTGTAGAGGTATGATAGTGTTATAAGCTAGTTATTTATTTGTACATGTTTCTACCCTCATAATTGTTAGTAGGGGGGTCAGGGCATGGGTTTTGTACAACTTAGGTTTAACAATGTAATTGTGAAGAAAGGGGTTTTTGAACTATTCACTGCCGTACATTTGATGTATTGTTGCAGGAGTCCATTATGTAACAAACCCATAGTTGTCGAGACAACTGAGTTATTGTTTCTGTCAATGTGGTAGTTCTGAGTCAAGAGGCCTGTTAGCGTCAAGTAGAGAGTGGCGGTGGCCACCTTAAGTATGCTGTAATTTAAATGCTGTCCTTTCCTGGGGACAGTTAGAGTGTGCTGGGCTGATTAAGTAAGACAGTCACGCAAGACAGGGGTTTTTATACTACTTAGACAGTCACGCTAAAGGAGATTATCAAAACTTCCAGTCACGACAGTGAGTTACGCAAGATAGTCAAGCAACACAGTTCTCATCCAATAAGCAAATTAATACAAGCGAATGGCAACATTGTCCGAGGATAAAGAAAGTTAGTGCCTCACATAACTATACAAAAAAATGCATTTCCCGTTCAAAACTGTGGTGTATTCGAGTGTTGACATATATCGTGGTACCTAGTTCAAACTGAAAAAGGGCTACCCCAGCCTACCCCAGAAAGGCAGTTTATTTGACCTATTTAGGTTGGAATATATGGTGTTCCAGAAACCCGTAAGACTTGAAACGAGTAAGTACGCCATGTCTTTAACCACGGCTTGTCTATATTCAATGTGCCAACTACCATATTTGGAAAGCAATAGAAACCTAATTAACCAATCAAACTGGCTTCAGTAGTGTGACGTACTTACTGGGAAATACGTGCCTCTGCTCAAAACATGGCGAACCATGGAAGCGAGATAGTGCAAACAAGCTCAAAGCTTGGGGAAAGCACTTTCTAAATATGGTACTTGGGGAATAATGAATCTGCACCAGCTGTGAACGCGCGTTACTCGTTTCAAGTCTTACGGGTTTCTGGGTACTCTTAATTTAATCTCGGCTAAATCTTGTCCAGCGACAGACAAGAGTTACATTTTCTTAGATTCAAAGAGTGTTTCTGTTTTTTTTTAATAAATTTGTTCTTTGTATTGTTTCTTTTTTTTTAACCTTTCCAATAGTGCTACGAGACAAATTACGTTATGATATCTTAATATTTTCATCTTAGAGCGGTTTTCAACCGACTTTTGTAAAACAAAAAACGTAAGTTATTGCTCTAGCCAATCACTCGAGATGGGTTCAGTCCAGTGAACCAATCAGCACGAAGCGCGGGAAAACGATGCTACTCGACGTGATTGGTACCAGCTTCACTATAATAGAGAAAGTAGCACGGGAGGCTTCAACCAATCTCCTCTATCGTAGACATGTAAAATCAATGTGTTGGCGAAATTATTTTCGATGATGAATTGAAAACCGCTTTCATTATCAAGTCCACTGAAGTGGCCTTAGTAAAATTAAGACTGCAGCAAGGAAATTGTCAAGAGGGTTTCGAAGTAAATGCAAACGACAATTTTTATCTTATTTAACTTGAACGACATTTTCACACGTTATTTTACTGCTCAACACGAGGTAAGACGAAGTTTACTAGAAATTCTGAAGGTTTACTGATTGAAATCTTTTTCCATTGAATCGGGCTAGAACAATGTCCGTGGTTTGCCTTCTTCGTTAGCTTAAGAGCCAGCTAGTTATATTTTGGTTCGTTAAATTAATACTGGTGTGATAGTGTTGTGATTTTATATAAGTTTACTGAAATTTAAGAGGAGAACGTTGAAAGAATGTTAAGGTTTGACAAAGCCAAGTCCTTTCGCTGCCAAAGGTACAAACTGGAATGCAATGTTCAGTATTCAATGTTCCAGTATGTGGTGACCCTTAGATATAATATACTGAAAAAAATGGTTTTTCTTTAGTCTTTTCTATTTATTGTTTTCCTGTTTTGGGGTGTTTTTCTCCCCTTTCTTTCCTGATTTGCATTCCCTCACATATGGTAGTGAAAGGTTTAAAAGGGATTTATAGAGACGATTATCTACGATAATAGATTTGATCTGACGAAACATTCTACAAATGAGATGACAATATCCTGTAACTTATTAAGATAAGTAAATAGAATTTGAATCTCAGCTTTGTCAGTTGACCTGAATTGATTGATACTGAGCCCTTTTATCGTATCAGCTAAACAACGTCACACAGAGATGTTTAGCGGTACCGAAAGATGACAAGCGATTATAGACATAGTAAATTTTCCTTGCCCTGTACGTGTTTTTTGCCTTCTTGGATTTTCAGCCCTCTGTTGTTCAAGCAATATTTTGAAACATTATGATCTTTGTGAGAGTAGAGAGAGCTGTAGCAGAACATGCCACGTGTACGGGGTGACAACAATAACAAGGCCATTTCGGGAGTACTCTGGAAATTTTTTGGGAAACATGAAATGTTTCCGGGAAATGGTAGAACAATATTGGGACATTTACATGTATATAAACAAAATTACCTATAAACAATGTTTGCAAATTTTGACACATTTTAGATCTCCGAAGATGAAACACTGCCAAAGCGTATAGCGTATATTATTTACAGTGTAACGAACGTTTTTCTGCCAATCACAACTCGGATTAAGAACAAAAAAATCGAAGATTTGCGGGATGGCTTTCAGTTACACATTCAATTGTGTGCTCAAATAGCGTTTGTTAGAGTTGTCACCTCCACCTGAGCACGTGTGTTTCTACCTTGTTATTTCTCTGAACTATCTGCAGATAATAACAAAGTCAGAGACCCACTTCGCAACAATCTAGATGTTCGGCGAGAATGTTTTGGTATAGTTTTGTCCAGTTAAAGAAAGTAGCTGTTTTATTTCTAGTAAATGTCTGTCATGAATTGTATTTGCCAGTTCTGTGATCAATCTACACTCATTTCCCGCTCGTCCTTTTAAAGTTCATGAAAAAAGACTTCGAGTAGAGTTCTGATTATTATGTGCTAGTGTTAAAAAGCTATGGCCTCTGACAAATCTACTGAGCAGAGCACAAAGTGGCCTGTTTTGTTTGTGCTTCGTTTGTTTTCTTTCTTAGAGCGGTTTTCTGTTCACTTTCAAAAGTAACTCTGATTGCTTAGGGTTTTCTTTGCTGCGATTGGCTAGGAAATTTCGCGATTTTTTTCTCGACCAATCGGAAATAAAACTACGACGAATTTTGCATTTGTTTCGCGCGTTTTACAGCGTTTGGTGGCGGTTGCTTCGAGTTTTGATTGGCTGATTGGACTGGGGGCATCTGCTCCGATTGGTTTATGTTATTTGTTTGCTTTGAGTTACAACAGTCGCATGAAAACCGTTTTAATGATTTACTCTTTCTATTGTGTTGACGTTTTATTGCCTCTGTCGTTACGCGTTGGGAATGAGATTGCCCAATTAACGCGTCTAAACCAATTGTATTCTGTCCCGTAAGTCGTAGAAATATTGTGAAAGTTAATTCTTTGTCGAGAGGGACAATAAAGTTTACTTAAAGACTACGCCGTTTATGTTTGATTTATTTTCAATTTTGATTTTCCATACTGAGTTCAATTCAAGATAACTTTTACTAGTGTAGCTATTGATGCAAATGAATATATGAAAAACCATATATTTGAACTGCGGATTAATATGTAATGACATTAATTGATCATCGCAGTTATGCACACAACTTAAGCAGCTGTGAAATTAAAGCCTTAAAAAAACTCAGGCCTGAACGGGATTCGAACCCATGACCTCTGCGATACTGGATCAGTGCTCTACCAACTGAGCTATCAAGCCACCTGTACCTATTGTTTAAGAGATTGAAAACGATAGCTGAACTTGTTAAATACACTTGAAAGAGTTTTATTGAATCGACCCCTGTTCTATTTACGTGCAAAAAAGCAGGGCCATGGTACTTCTTTATTAAGGTAAGGAAAACAGTCCTAAGAAAATACGCGCGCTGATTGGTTAGAATTCGTGTTTCTATTATGAGCTCGAGATTTCCATGCGCCCTCGTCAACTATCACGCATAGAAATCGAGAGCGAATAATCTAATTGTTTTAGTATAAATCTTCTAGTCGTTCAAAACTTTGTCTTTTCTGGAACAGCTTCGACCAGTAAAGTGTCTAAATCTTCTTCACGGACACTTCGAAAACGTGAAGAAGCGGCCGCCATTTTGGTAGCAAGGGCACACTGCTACGCTACTCACTATCTATCACAGAATAGATAGTGGGTAGCGTAGCCAATCAGAGCGCGGCATTTGTGATAGAACGCTAGTAGATTTATACTAAAACTCGATAGTGCACGCTGAACCGTTTACTATTTGTTAATTGGAGAGCTTTCCACTGTAAATGAAACTATTCAGTGTAACCATTCCTACAACTCTAACAAAGTGCAAACTGTTCTTTGGTACCATGTGATCTTCGTTGACCCATTTTGTCGTCCCCAGTCTGTTTTGCAGTAGTTGCTGTCCAGTGTGCCAGTGCAAAAATTCCGGTTTAGTACAAGAGAAATAACACTGTTTCCCTTCCTTAGTCACCGTCCGAGTCCACATCCTTTTTGTTGCCTGGCTTGTATCGCGCCCTCTCATTGGCCATCGCAAGTTGTCTCATATTGAGTAAGCAGCCTGCCGCTGCCTCCTGCAGGGCGGCATCATCCGATCCAACCATCTCTAGCAAAAGCTGCAATCGTAAGTCACATGAGACAGTCACGTGCCGCGTCGACGAAAGTCACCTAAGACCTTGATACTAGGGCAAATAATTCATGGTAGGCCACCATATAGTCAGTTTACAGGGGTTTACAAGGGTATACCTTTGTAAACCCTTGTATACCCCTGTAAACACTATATGTGGTGACTATATGGTGGCCTACCATGAATTATATGCCGATACTAGACATTTGAGAAAGTCGCGTAGTGAAAGAGTCACGCCACAAATTGATGAAGGTCTCGTAGGACAGTAACACTAGACACTTAATAGGGTCATTGAATGTAGTAATGCGAGACAGAGAGACACTCCTGTGACACGACACACTGAAAACCAGTTTTCTCCATTGTCTCACGAGACAGCGATCTTGCATGACTACGTTACGTAATCTCGTAACGCAAGACAAGACGCTACCAAATCTAGAAATAAAAGTCCCGCGAAAAAAAGTGTTCGCGAAAATTAATCACGCGAAATTTAATACCCTGCCATATAATTCTTTTTAAAATCAATTTTAACGAGGGCCTATTGACTATGTCTTTCAGCTATAAGCGCAATACGACAGAGTAATGTACATGGCACTCATATATAGCCCTACTTTGTTGCAAAGGAACATGCCAAATTGTTTTCAGTTTTTTCTTGATCAGTGGCAATGAAAACTTTAAGTATGGAAAATTAAAAGCAAACTAATAGTCCTCTAGTAGCGTAGCCAATCAGATTGGGGCATTTGCATTAGTCCACTAGTTGGGTGACACTAATGGGTCTTATCTATTGTGTTAGACTACTACCTGGTAACTATGATACTTTGCATGCGTTATAAGGTTCAGCACTTATCATCCAGCCTTAGCTAATGAATGTCCTGTCCAATTTTCTAGAATATCTGCAAGGAAGATTTTAAAGAACACATATCTGAAGGATAACTGAATTCCCTCTAGCCTTCTTTCATTGAAAGATTGTTAAAGGGTACATACAAGAAATTCAACATGCTGAATGGCTGAGAGCATGTCAATAAATCCCAAGCAATGAGTGCAGAAATTTGAAATCAAGTCGATTGATTGGGAATTTGCGAGAAACAGGAGCCCATTAAAAAAATGAATAAGCTCTGGTAGATTTTTTAAATTGTAATTTTTTTTAGGCCCGTGCAATTTTTTTGGCCTTAAAATGCAAAACCGCTTTTGTCTATTTATACAAATTTGCACTCGAAATCATTTGACCACCCGTACAAATTTCAGAGATTTCAAGATAAGCTTTGTTTACCTTGACAACACCGCTTCTATGCATAATAATACAACTATCGGGGTTCTTTCCCAGTTGCCCGAGTGCCCGCATTGCTGACCGCTGAACTATAATGTCATGTGATCCCAAGTATTCTACCATAGGTTCCACGGCGCCTTCGTCACAGAAACGCTTGGCGTTATCTCCCCATTTACTGCACATAGCAATGGCTTCAGCCAGGTGACGCCTTAGGAGTATATCGGTCTGCAAAATAAAATGAATTGCGGTATGGTTAGGAAATAACTTCTGGTTATCCTTTCCTCAGGGTTCGCACAGTCTTGAAAAGTCCTTGAATTTTAGGGGGAGTCCTTGAAAAGTCCTTGAACTCAATTTATCCTTGAAAAGTCCTTGAATTTCTTTACAAGTCCTTGAAAAGTCCTTGAATTTTCTCAACCTTCGAACGCGGTGGAGTCGAAAGCAAAGTTGCTTTGCATTGTTATTCTTTTTCTGATGTCAAGGAACTCGCAACACAGCAAAATAAGCTAACTAAGGATAACAGCAAGTCAGACGGAGGTGGAGCAAAAACTTGTGGCCTTGAAAACCTGTTAGTTTGGAATATGCGTACATGTATGTCTATTTGTATTTGCCATCCCTGAAATTAAATTCCTGTTTGGGGTCCTTGAAAATCACATTTGATCCTTGAAAAGTCCTTGAAAAGTCCTTGAAAAATGGTTGCAATTTTTTGTATGAACCCTGTTCCTTTATCTCGTTGCATCGTTTCTTTTCTCTTGTTTAAATACGAGGGAGCATGGAAGTGAATTTGGATTTAGCGCCACTTTATAGCCATTTTATTGTCGGGATGGGTTGGTGCAGTGGTGAGAGCGCTCGCCTTACGCCAATGTGTCCCGGGTTCGATTCCTGGTCCCGTTGCCATATGTGGGCTGAGTTTGTCTGTTCTTTACTCTGCTCCGAGAGGTTTTTCTTCGGGTACTCCGGTTTTCCCCTCTCCAGAAAAACCAACATTTAATTTGATTTGATTTAATTTAATTTAATATGCTTTGATTTGATTTCACTTGTGCTTTTTTTTTAGTGTCAACTGTATCTAACACTGAAGTACTAATTGGGGACACTGTAAAGCACAAATGAATTGAAATCAAATCAAATCAAATGTTGGTTTTTGTGGAGAGAAAACAGGAATACATGGAGAAAAACCTCTTGGAGCAGAGCAGAGAACCAACAAACTCAGCCCACATTTGACGCCGGGGCTGGGAATCAAACCCGGGACACATTGTGGGAAGGCGAAGGCTCTCAACACTGCGCCAACCCTGCTCCTCAAAACTGCACCAACCCTGCACCCCAACACTGCGCCAACCCTCCTCCCCAACACTGCACCAACCCTGCTCCCCAACACTGCGCCAACCCTGCTCCCCAACACTGCACCAACCCTGCTCCCCAACACTGCGCCAACCCTGCTCCCCAACCCTCCTCCTCAACACTGCGCCAACCCTGCTCACCAACACTGCGCCAACCCTGCTCCCCAACACTGCACCAGCCCTGCTCCCCAACACTGCGCCAACCCTGCTCCCCAACACTGCACCAACCCTGCTCCTCAACACTGCGCCAACCCTGCTTCACAACACTGCACCAACCCTGCTCCCCAACACTGCACCAACCCTGCTCCCCAACACTGCGCCAACCCTGCTCCCCAACACTGCACCAACCCTGCTCCTCAAAACTGCGCCAACCCTGCTTCACAACACTGCACCAACCCTGCTCCTCAACACTGCGCCAACCCTGCTTCACAACACTGCACCAACCCTGCTCCCCAACACTGCACCAACCCTGCTCCCCAACACTGCACCAACCCTGCTCCCCAACACTGCACCAACCCTGCTCCCCAACACTGCACCAACCCTGCTCCCCAACACTGCACCAACCCTGCTCCCCAACACTGCACCAACCCTGCTCCCCAACACTGCACCAACCCTGCTCCCCAACACTGCACCAACCCTGCTCCTCAACACTGCGCCAACCCTGCTTCACAAGCCTGTGCCAACCCTGCTCCGCAACACTGTGCCAACCCTGCTCCCCAACACTGCGCCAACCCTGCTCCCCAACACTGCGCCAATCCTGCTCCCCGACACTGCACCAATCCTGCTCCCCAACACTGTGCAGACCCTGCTCCCCAACACTGCGCCAACCCTGCTCCCCAACACTGCACCAACCCTGCTCCCCAACGCTGAGCCAACCCTGCTTCACAACACTGCGCCAACCCTGCTCCCCAACCCTACTCCACAACACTGCGCCAACACTGCACCAACCCTGCTCCCCAACACTGCGGCAACCCTGCTCCCCAACACTGCATCAACCCTGCTCCCCAACACTGCGCCAACCCTACTCCGCAACACTGTGCCAACCCTGCTCCCCAACACTGCGCCAATCCTGCTCCCCAACACTGCACCAATCCTGCTCCCCAACACTGCGCCAACCCTGCTCCCCAACACTGTGCCAACCCTGCTCCTCAACACTGCGCAAACCCTGCTCCCCAACACTGCACCAACCCGGCTCCCTGAACCAACCTTGCCCCCAAATTTACGTCAAGAACTACACAAACATTTGATAGACTTAAAGATGGAGCTCCGGGCTCGTGAAGTTATCGGGACCTTGGCGATACGGGCCTCTGCTCTTTCCACTGTTGAGCGGCCTTATGAAACGCCGAGAACACCTTGTATCCTGGGGGTACGCGCCCGACGCCGTACTTGTATTACAGCAGCCCCTTCTAAACGTCCTGATATTGTTCACATCTTTCAATTATATATTCCTATTCCTGAATTCCCTTTTCGACGATGTCGACATTCGGTTGTTTATACATAAAAGTACTAACAGCTAGTTTTCAGGAATGTTCTCTCTCATTACCTTTTTTGTCAGTTTAGCCAAATGCAGTACAGCTCCATAATCTGTGATCACTCCAAGATTCTCAGGGTCTGACGCTGTGACCGATATGACTGCGCACGCGCTAGCCAGTATCTGAAATAGGAGATCGTCAAGTGAGTAGTACACGATGCTCGAAGAAAGAGTAAAAAATACCATATTGAAAAAAAAAAAGGTTTTCATTGGGAAAGTTAGTAAAACAAACAACGCTAAGTGAGGTTCAGTGACTTCCCAGTCCGCTCAAACGAATGTTTACACAGCATGTTATCTTTTTAAAATAAGAAAACTTTAGAGCCCTCAAGTGACATCTACTAGCTCAATCATAATAATATGTGTTTATTGACTAAGTGGAAGTGCCGGACGGGAAAATATTTGGCTCGAGGTCATGACGTCCGTACACCATGAACGAAGGCCAAATATCTTCCCGTCCTGGCTAACCTGAGTCAATAAGCATTTTATCATAAGACCGTTGAAAATTTCGAAAGTTTGTTTTTATTCCAAATAGAAAGCGATCCTACAATAAAAACTGTCCCTTCAGTTTTTTGAAGCAGAACAAGAATTTCGCAATTCATCGAAAAACGTGACTTATTTTCTCATTTCTGTTGTTCAGTGTTTTGTTTGTTTGTTTTTTTTTTTTACTTCAAACAAGTTCACCAGGGCCAGACGGTTTTTTCCACACCAGTTCACGTCAACCCGTCCGGCACTACACGTGTCAGTTTTTTCTATAGTTTTCTATGTTATTTTGCGAGCGGGGCCGGACAAGTCATTTTATTATATAGATACTGATGAAATACCAGGATATTATTTTTGTCTTTCACGTGTGAGGATATTGGTGTCGCCATGGTTACTAACATGATTAGCCAATTACAAGAGAGCTTCCCGCTCAGGCGCGCGGTTCTTTGGAAATTTTATTCGAAAAATGGCTTCGAGGTGCGTCGACGGTACGGTTACCGGTGAGTTTCTCGATGAGCTGCTAAATTTTCATATCGATACTTTTTCCGAGCTTGTAGAGCATCCAGGAAGATATGCCGTAGTTATTTTATGTGAAAATTTCATCAGTATCTATAAAATAAACAGAACATTACATGGCCGCTTGGGGATTTGAGTTTTATCTTCTCGTGCTGAAAGTATCTCTCACTCCAGTCCTTCGCTTTGCTCAGTCGTGAGAGATACTTTCAGCACTCGAAGATAAAATTCGTATCCTTGCTTGGCCATATGTAATATCCTCTATTTATACCGTTTTATTAAGCTGCTTTTTGTTGTTGTTTCTCTCTAGCATTTCAA
Source organism: Ricordea florida (assembly GCA_949710005.1). Lineage (NCBI taxonomy): Eukaryota > Metazoa > Cnidaria > Anthozoa > Corallimorpharia > Ricordeidae > Ricordea > Ricordea florida. The sequence continues at coordinate 6,922,271 of OX453273.1, read as the reverse complement.
TGCTTTTCGGTATTGCAGTGCTTTGGACAATCATAACACTCTCACAAAACCCCTCAACCCCCACGTCAATGCTGCATAAAGCCTCACCGTACTTAATGAAACAAATAAAGCAAACAACAATAGCAAACACTATCCCAACAACAAAGCCAAAAGCTGACACACACTGTTTTGGAAAAGATAGTTATTCATCGTGGTAACTTCAGTGATAATATAAATTAGTTTTATTGTATCACGAAGGAGTCACTTGGGTGGTGGTCGCAAGGTTTCGACTGCTTAGTGCTGATCTTCTTCAGGCGACTGTCACATACTGTTCGTAGGCCATGACTACACTTTAAGTACCGACGATCAGAGCCCGGTTTCTACAAAGCTTAAAGCTCAAAACGATTTTAGATTCGAACAGACCAGTTTTTTTGAGAACTAGTTCTGGCAACAGGCTAGTCAGTTTTCTGTCCGATTTTAGGGACGTAGACGACGGTGTTGTGGTCGAACTTTGTAAAAAAATGTTTAATTGTTATTTAAGAAATAGAAAACATGTACCGTGTTTTTATCGAGTTATAGAAACACGAGTGGAAGTTTGGGAGAACGAGAAATGCTGTGGGAACACGAGCCGCAGGCTAGTGTTTCCACAGCTTTTTCGAGTTCTCCCAAACTTTCACGAGCGTTTCTATAACTCGATAGAAACACGAAGAACATGTTTTCTATTTCTTTTAGTAAACACCGCGATGAAAAAAAGGAAAACAACTTGTTTACTTTGATGACCAAAATGTAAATTCTCTTTGGTCGCGTCATCATTACGTCAACCGGCTCGTGCTAGTTCTGTGTTTCTATCGAGTTTTAGTATAAATCTACTAGCGTTCTATCACAAATGCCGCGCTCTGATTGGCTACGCTACCCACTATCTATTCTGTGATAGATAGTGAGTAGCGTAATGGCGGCCGCTTCTTCACGTTTTCGAAGTGTCTGTGAAGAAGATTTAGACAGTTTACTGGTCGAGGCTGTTCCAGAAAAGACAAAGTTTTGAACGACTAGTAGATTTATACTAAAACAATTAGATTATTCGCTCTCGATTTCTATGCGTGATAGTTGACTCGTCAACTATATCACGCGATAGAAATCTCGAGCTCATAATCTAATTGTTTAATAGAAACATGAATTCTAACCAATCGCCGCGCGTATGTTCTTAGGACTGTTTTCTAAAAATTTATAAAATTGATGTAAAGCGCCTTTGAATATATCCATATGAAAAAATGAGCTAGACAAATTCATTATCATTATCATTTTCAACCAGTTTTTTATCAAATGATTTTTGCTACTCAAAATTCCATCAAAGCTTGAAAAGTTCAGGAAATTTTTGTTTAGCATGGGTAGCAGTCGGAGCATTCCACTTTTTTGCCTAATTAATATTTTACCATGTAAATCAGGAGCGTGTAAATACACTATTTATACAAACCTCCAAATCATTTGACTTCAGCAGGCGAACAAGAAGCTCCAGTCCCCCGACAAAGGACCGGGCTGTGTCCCAGGCCTCCTGCGAAGGTGAAAAGATCCCCTCGGTAAGTCGTGGCTTTTGGATATGGCAAGTGACTAACGACGTTTGATGACAACGGTTCGATCGACTCTCGTTACATACTAGCGTGGAACCGTTCTTTGAAAGATTGTTGGACATTCCTGTTCGTAAATATGGTACTGCTTGTTTTTTCTACATCTGCCTAATTAACTTCCCAGTGATAGCTATAGGATCATGCCGAGGTTTTCAAATGTGAACATTCTGTGGGTGGTTTCCTTCACGTCTTTTCAAACACTGTAATTTTAATTAGCTTCTGGTCATTTCTTATATATTTGTAAGTAAACCCGAGTTCGCTTTGCAAGCCCCATAATATATTATTATTATTATTATTATTATTATTATTATTATTATTATTATTATTATTATTATTATTATTATTATTATTACCGGCGTGTCCTGCATCAGTCTGTATACAGCCCAGGAAGCTCCTGACACGACCTGAAAAAAAAATAAATAAAATAAAACAAAATTTAAACTCTTGAAATCACCTAACATATATAAACAGAGGTGACGTTGCAACAAGCTGTCAGCAGTAATGTTACAATGCCAGCGACTTCAACTGAGAGAACGAGTTAAGTGATTGTGGACACTACGCGCCGGTCAGTTCTGCGCAGACACGTGCTCATCTCGGGATCGCTTTCAGTGACGAGCTTTCATAGAAAGGTCGGAATTATTGGGAGTGTAAGAGACAATTTAAGCTCTTAATTTAAAGAAGGTGGCACGTAATGTTTACAAGACCTGAAAAATTTTCAGCCTTCACTCCAACTGATAAATATGCTAAGTAAACATGAATGAACTGTACACTGACGATGCAAAGACAACAATATACATGCGTTATTGACCACGTTTGGGTCGGTCTAGATGGCTACATATTGGTCAAGCTATTTGTGCGATTTTGAAAAAGAACAAGGACGATAAAAACAAACTTGGTCAATAAAGGATTAATCACATGGCCATTTTGTTTTGTTTTGTTTCGCGGAAATCCCGAGCGAGCAAGAAGTGCCTATCTTCAGGACGCTTCAAGACTCGTCTCATCATACTCGTTCTTGGAAACAGCCTTATGATAAAATCAACTATAAAGTAATTTATCCCTTTTGTTCCTTTTAACAACAACAACAACACGCACTTTATTTTAAAAACCAATACAAAGACCATCAGAGTAGCCCGCAATTAGCATAGCTATTCTAGGCAGGCTACTCAATTTTGGACTGGATGTTTAAAAAAAAAAAAAAAAAAAAAAAAGCAAACAGAAAATATATGTACAACAAGAGAAAGTGTGTATACAGTAACGTTAAGGAAAATAGATATAACAATATTAAGAAAAAAAGAAGACATGGAAAACAATTTATAACGGCATTAAAGAAAAGAGAAAATAGAAACAAGTTAACATTTAAGACTTAGGGGAACTATTTATTAAGCGCATGTTCTTAGAAAGATCAATGTAGCTCATTTCAACATTTATCTCCTATTCATCTCTTACACAGGAGATTCTTTGCAACGCAACGCTTAACGTTTGACCATCATGGTTCAACTTGCGCTCCTCAGCAGATCGCACAAAACTACACTGTTTCGTAGGCATTTTACCTTGCTGTTTTTAGACTTCATCAGAGACCAAAGAAGTCTTAATCCTTCCAGCCTGTTGAACAATCTATCACCAAAAATAATCAGATACAGTGAACAAACTCATAGGCATACGGGCAATTTTTTGCCAGGGGGGCGGTGAACCATTTGCCCAAAAATTCAGCTCACCTCCGGTGTTAATTTATTCACACAACTGACTTAAAACAAAGGACACAAAGCATTCTTAACAATGTACCTAACCTAACTAACAAAGAAAATAAATAAATTATCTCACACCGGGCATGACCCAAAAATTCTCGCTGTCTCTGCCATTTCCACGGCCAAATATATCGATGATACGACCTATATCATTGCGTTGACTACAGAGTTGGCTCCCTTTCAGTGTTAATAAGTGCAATGTTACTGACACGTTGTTGCCCCATGGTGCTGCGGAGGTAAGTTTTCAATCTGCGCAGCCCACTAAATGATCGTTTTGCAGAACATGATGTAGCAGGTGGCACTGCAAGGACATGTACCACTTAAGAAAACTCCCTCGTGCACTGTGTGCAACATTTCTGAAACATTCATGTAGCCTAATCCGCATACATGATGAAAACTAGCATACATTTCCTGTTCGGCGACCACTGTCTCGGGCGAATTTAACTGGCTTTACCATGCTGACTTCAGGTTAAAATAGAACATATCTCTCTTCACATGCAAACGTTTTTAAAAATTGGCTTTGCCCAAATTTCTCTTGATGCCCAAAAAATCTAAGTTGCCCAGTTTTTTGTGGTCCATACGCCTAGGAACAAACTCTTTGGTTTGAAATACTGAAAATGGCATGGTGCCTACAAAATGATAAAAAGAGATGTTTTGAATTTATGAGGCACGCTCACAGTGAATTTTTCGTCGGTCCAGTTCACTCCACCTTCTCTGGTTGGAGCAGGTAATTTTCAAATGTCAATAGCCAATGACAACTTAACTTCGAAAAATGATACTTACGCTCGGCAGCTGCTATCTTTGGCGCATGTTGCTATGGCCCTAGCTGCTGTACCAGTGAGCTCTTCATTGGGAATATTCAGAAGATCAACCAGCGTCTGACAGCCCTTGGTTTTAAGGATCTGTAGAGGTCCTTTAGGATCTTTAGCCATCTCTCCAATGGCACCAACAATGTGGATTTGAACCTGTGTTTAAATGAATGTGCTGGGAGCCCTTGGTTTTAAAGACACCAATAGGTCCTTTAAGATCTTAGGCCACCTCTCTAATGGCACCAACAATGTGGATTTTCACGTGTGTCTGAGATTTAAGAGTCTAAACCAGTAATGATAATTATGGATTAAAGTGCTTCTCCTCAGGCATCTCGTGTATAAGTGGTCCGCCGGTTTTATCAAGTGACTTGTTGGTATTTCTCTCTGGTTGCTATGCACGCGTACATCGAAGACCTCGGTATAAGAAACGTTCTCCTTCCGGCCGGTTATAGTAAAATGTATGGAAAAAATTTGCGATATAATGAATCGAGACATTTTTTTAACCAGTCGACAGTGTTTCGTTAGAGCATGATGCCACATTGGAGGTGCTCACACAAGTATTGTGACAATTGAAGATGGCCCAGATGAACAAGGGCATGCAGAGTTACATTGCGACGTTTCAAGATGGCCCAGATTTGGAACCGACAAACCCACTTTGTCGATTTCACCCGCTTATAGCATGCACAGGTAACCCAATAACGCACAGGGCACCCAACAATAACACCACATAAGGGAGCGTCTCCTTCGTCGACGTAATAAACGACCTGACCTTAAGCCCTTGGTTTTAAGGGTCTCCAGAGTTCACTAAGGATCCTAAGCCAACCCTAAGATGGTAAATACACTCTAGATGTAGCGTAAATTAAAGAGCTCAAATAACAGAGGTAACAGCCGGGCTTTAGGTTGAAGTATACCAAGAGGTCCCTAAGATCTTTAGCCATCTTTCCAATGGCATTCGCAATGTGAATTTAAAGCTGCGTGAAAAGGAAAGAGCTTTTGGAAATATAACACACACTGATAACAGCTATCATCCCTTGGTTGTGAGGCTCCCTTACGATGCAACTACACTGAGACAACTGAGTGTTTCCTTGTTTCGTCGAAAAGGTGTCACAGTCAGAACTGAGATGGCTCAGAGTTGAATTACAAACCTTTATCTCGATAATACTCAAACGGCAGATTTGTTTCAGTAGCTTTCTAACCAATGGTCCCTGGGTATGGCTTTGTTAGAGTTACTAGGAAATCAGGTTTTACCTGTTCTGGGAGCTGTTGATCCTCCTTCTCAGACTGAAGAAGTCTTACAAGTGTTTCTAGTGCTTTCAGTTCCATTAATCTGAAGAAACCAAACGGCAAATCTTGTGATAAAACATCACATGAAAAAAACTTGTAGTTTTTATGAAGTTATATAAATCAACGCTAGGATTTCGTCTTCTTTTGGTCATAAATTAAAACTCCACAGCCAAAACATCAAGTAAACTTGCAATTCAACCTCAATGTCTCGTTGAAGTTGAGAGCCCTAAACCTCTGTTTTATTGTTGACATTCGCTTTGTTTTCGCTAAGTGAACGAGCCGAATTGTTAGAGAAACCTGGAGCAAAGTGAATGCTAAGGACATGGGAAGGGGATGGTGAACGACTAAAAGATTTGGCAAAGATTTCTTTGCCCCCTCCCCGGCTGGGGGAAACACGGTAAAGTAGCACCCTACCTTCGCACGAGAAGACTGTCTATTGAATGCTGTGAGCAGCAGAAAAAAGTGTAATCACACACGGTACCATTGCTTGTGTTGGAGACACGGTAGCGTAGTAGATAGCGTGATCAGCAGTTTCGGAGTTCGATGCCTGTTGGTGATACTGTGTTTTTTCCTCAGACAACAAACTTTAAAACTCTAGGCTGTCTCCTCCACCCAAGTGTATAAATGGGTACCAGCGATATAATGCTGGGAGTAACCCTGCGTTGGACTAGCATCCCATCCAGGATAGGATAATACTCCTAGTCGTTTCATGCTACGGAAACTGGAATAAATCCCTGCCGTGCGAGTCTCTTGGCGCGTGTGCACCTTTACCTTCTTCAGTACCTGTACCTTTTAACGTTATAATCACTAATGGCACATTTCCAGATGGCTCCTGTCACTGCTGCCAACAGCTTTTTATTGTCTTGGCGGGAAAGCAGTAAAACAAGTGTGTCCAGTCCACCATAATCGTACACAGCTTTTCTACTATCTTCATCTTCAGCGCACTGCAGAATAAAGCAAAATAACCGGTCTTAGCACTGCTGACGAGAGTTTGGATTCCAAATTTTCATGACCAATTTTCTATTAAGAATAATGAATAAAATAAATGATTAATAGTAGTTGATAAAAATTATCGGGACTTGGAATTGGTGCAACTTTACCTTGAATATTGCGCTTGCGCAGTAGCCTTGTAATTCCTCATTTTTCCTCTGAAGATATCGAACGATTACAGTGACAATATTCTCCTTGTAAAACGCTTGCCTAAAACGAGCCTACATCAGGAGCACAATAAAAATATTCCATAAAACTTATTAAAACTACAGGGTTGCAGTCTTCTTAATGTAGGAATATATCGAACACGATGTACAGTGTTTCATCACATATCAAACACGGAAAAGAGAATTAAAAATACTTGCGCTTCGCTAATGCAGCGTTTGAGGTGTTTTTCTGAGAGTAAAACGTTCATCAAAGTGTTTAATGAACTTCTCATACGAACTAATTCAAAGGGAAAATTTAAGGATGCAAAAACAACGCATGATTCATCAGATATCCAACCACATCACGTTGCTGATTTCATTTCTCTTTTTCTTATGAATACAAATGAGTCTGACAACTTCAGAGTATGTCAGGGTCGCTATCGTGGCGTTGTCTTCTGCCAAGCGAATGAAATCAGTGTCAGAAGCTCAATTCTGCTGCATGTTACCCAGTAACGCACTAAGAACCTATGGAGTTAAATCTTCTACTGGTGATTATTGTTTATAGGTATCCAGTATATTTGCGACATTGGGTATGTCTTTTATGGTCTGAATATTTCAATCTAATTTGCCCTCTTCTTCAGAAACTGGATTACTTTATATAAACGTGATTACATTCGACTCTATTCCCGTGATCACTTTCTTATCAGCTGCCTCTTTGCCAACACGCCATCTTTCTATTCAGCCAACTATTTTCTCATACATCGCTTACATTTTTTGGATCAATTAAAGTATCTGGACAACTGTGCACCTACCCCTCCCCTAACCCAACATTAACGCTAACTATTTAACTTATGATAACTTATTGGTTTAGAGGTGGGGTAGGAGCACAGTTGTCCAGATACTTACATTGATCCAATTACTTCTTAGTAGAGGCCAAAAATTCGTTTGCCAAGTAACGAGGCTATAGACAGCATACCTCCACAGCGCATTCCTGTGCTAGTCCAACAATAGGAATAAGAAGGTCTTCTTTGTCCAGTTGAATCAGCTTGGCCAAGAGTGGTACACTCTGTGCCTTGTATATCGCTGATCTGTTGAAAAGCAATTGTGTTTAAATTTTATTTAGCTCGTGCTTCTCTGAACACTCGTTCATTAAACTGCTTAGTAAAAAGAAAATTAACAAATTTGCGTTGAAATTGTACAAGTTGTGTTTAGATGGTGCTTCTCTGTACACTCGCTCATTACAATGCTTAGTGAAACGAAAATTAACAAATTTTTGTTGAAATTGTATTGTTGTGTTTAGATGGTGCTTTTCTGTTTCTCCTTTTAGTACACTGCTGAGTGGAATGAATACAAAGACGAATGGTCGTATTAAAGCACAAGTATAGCTCTATGCAGCGTTCGTGCTAGCTACATGTACAAAAATGTTTTCCCTTTCAAATACATGCAACAAATTCTTACAGTTGAATACTTCAATTGCTGCATATATAGTTTGCTTTCCACAGACAGTACGAAGAAACGTTTGTCAGTAATACTTTTATCACATACGTGTTTCTAAGGGCAAAAAAATGAGACAAACATTTAACGGGTTTCTGGCCCGGACACCTAAATTTTGAACTAGGAGAATTACGAATTCAACGAGAATTCTTGTAAACAAATCTCGCACAAGCAAGTGAAAATAAAAAAAAACATTGGAAAACCAAAATCGCATACCTACTGCGCGTGCTCTTGCTGCAGCTCCAAAGTGCAAGTGCTGCACTGCGGGCGACTTGAAGATCTGTATCTTTTTTGCTTGGTGCCCAGTTTCCAGCACGTGACCCCTTCTCATTGTTATTGTACTGAAGAAGTGCGACCTGTTTATGTACAAGAACTGACTGAAACCTCGCTAGTTAATTGGTCGATATTAAGAGTATCTTCAAAAGCTATTTGACCATTCCTTGGAAAGCTTCTGAACAGTACTATACTGTGGTACTTTAATTTTGTTTTACTATACAGTGTGGTTTGAACATTTTTCATATGATCTGTGGATCAAACCATGCAGTGTGATCATTCTTTGGAAAGCTACTGAACAGTACTGCACTTTGGTACTCTTTGTTTTACTATACCGTGTGGTTCTAACTTTTACATCTGTGGATCAAACCATGCAGTGCGACCATTCTTTGGGAAGCTACTGAACAGTACAGTACTGTGGTACTCTTTGTTTTACTATACAGTGTGGTTCTAACTTTTTCATCTGTGGATCAAACCATGCAGTGTGACCATTCTTTGTAAAGCTACTGAACAGTACAGTACTGTAGTATTGTCTACTTTACTAAACAGTGCAGCTCCAGCTTTTTAATCTGAAGATCAAACAATAGATTCTTGTTTTGGGAAAAATTTCCTTAACAAATTATGCTGAGCAAAAATATCCAATTCCCTTGGGACCCTATAGTTACCAGTTTCTTTATTCCGTCGTGTCTCTTTATTATGTTTCTGCCCAGACTAGATTTCGCCATGTTTGCTAGATTTGCAGCAGCCAGGCCTTGTACCTCCTTTGGGGCACTGGTGACGAGTTCAAGCAGAATTTGAACACCTGCATATTGAAATGATTTATGACATATTTTAATTTATTGGATTTGACTGAGTAAAGGATTTTGAAGATCGCTAAGGATCGGAAGAGATCTGCATTATTTTATCTTTATATCATTCAAAATTCGATTCCAATAATTGTTTTGTTATTCATTCAAATTACTGTTACGTTTAACGTTTGCTAATTCTGATTGATCGTTATAGGGTTTCGGAGGTTTGTGTCGACATAAAAAACATTTGAAAAATCAAGCGATTTTCTGTTACGTCCTCCTTGGTTGCTAATAAAACCTGTCTGGAAATCCAAAATGAAATGTAATTAAAAAAGTATTGATGAAATACGCGGCCTTAGCACAAAGCCCTCAAACAACGTACAAACGCTATGCCCTGTCAGTTTTCATACCGGTAGTTGACCTACCTCCTCGCACACTCCTCTGCAATATTGATTTAATAAGTTTTGTCTTACAAAAATTGCAAATGGGGAAATGAAAATCATGGACAGAAATATTTCCACAGCTGTTGCTGGGGTTTGCTTTCGTTTTTATAGATCTACCAAATAGACTTGGAATAATTTCCAGGATGAAAAATGTTTTTGGGAAGCGTTTATGTTATGTTCCCTGAAGTCCTTTTATTTCTGTCTTTAACAGGTGGCTTGAATGTTAAGAAAACTACCAAGTGTCGATAGAGTACTTGCACTTACCGGCCATCTTTATCACTACACGTCTGTTGTATTTGCTATTCAGTGTTAGCTGCTGAAGGATTTTCAAAGCACCAATCTGATGAAAAATGACATAATAACGTATTCAACGATAGCCATCACAACTTCCTCAAATTTGATTGGTGCATTCAGCTGTGGTTTTTTCCCGTCGGTTTTTTCCCGTCGATTTATGGCCCAAGCGGGAAAAAACTCGGTCCGTATTTTACAGTACGGACCTCGAACTCGATTAATAAGAGGTATGTAATAACGACATGTCCACCATGTTTTAAACGGACGCGGGTACTTCCAGGTAAATACGTCATACAACTGGAGCCAATTTGATTGGTTGATTAGTTTCCTCTAGGTTTGCCCAATATGGTACTTGATAAATTAATGTGGACAAGCTGTGGTTAAAGACGTTTCACGCCTCATGGGTTTCTGATGTAAGCCAAAACGTACAATAACATCCTCACCTGGCAATTCACGTGATCTGTATTCAGTATGTTCACTAGAACGTTAAGCCCATTGGCCTCTCTAATAGCCATCTGACACATCTCTAGCGACAAGTTAAAGTCTGTCAGGGCGCACAGTGTGATCACAGTGGCTGTCTGATTACCGATCTGTGTAAGCACAAAATCAAAACGTTAGTGATAAATATGTTGCGAATGTTGCACAAACAAAACAAAGACGAAGAAATGAGCCTTTTAATTAGTGGCTTTCGTTGGCGTGCAGTTTTTGGCAATCGCAAGAAAATATATTAGTCATGTAATGGAGCAGTATAACTCAAGCTTTAAATTTGAAGCCACATTGCATGGCAATCAATCATGACTTTAGTACATCCTGTTTTTCCCTACTCAGCTTCTGTAAGAACTAAATTAATCTAACCATATTCATGTTTATTCACGCATGACCTACCTTCAGAAACAAGTCAAACCACTTGTATCACGCATGACCTACCTTCAGAAACAAGTCAAACCACTTGTATCACGCATGACCTACCTTCAGAAACAAGTCAAACCGGTTGTATCACGCATGACCTACCTTCAGAAATTTAACGAGCCTTTGAATTTGCCAGAATTCAGACGGAAGATCAGCAACGTTCTGTAAAAGGAAAATAAAAGTCTTAATAGTGTTCGTTTTCCTTTGAGAACAAAATTAACCTTTGTCCATGTCTTGCACCTAGCTTGTTGCACCCAAACTCTGAAAATGAATGCGCTAATGAGCAAAAGCTTCGACTGAAGAGAGGTTTAACAGTTTTTGTGTGGCTAACACGACGTTTGTAGCCACATTGTGGCACAATCGGATTTATTTAATTGTCCATGAGAGTCGAGCGCCTGTCACGAGGTCTAGTAAGCCTCACATGGACGCATCGCGGACCTATTTTTGTATATGAAGGCATTAACATTCATCCACTGGTATTATGAACCGTGAATAAAGATAACTTCTAAAAATATTTGATATTGATAATAGTTAGCAATGTCTATGACTCATCAAGTAGGAGCAAACTAATGGTGACAGTGGTCCTTTAATCATTCGTGCTCGACTTTTTACACTTGACAGATACATGATCAGCGGGGGAATGCTATAGGAATTCGTCTCAGATCTCTGTGTCCCGAGTTCGAGTCATAATTAGGCGAGCCTAAGTTTGTTTTTGGTTCTCTGTTTGCATGCAAGGCTTTATCCGGGTTATTCAAGTTATTCATTCATTTGTTTATTGATTTTTTTCTTTTTAATCAATTTTTATGATTGTCATTTTTCTCTCACCACTCTCCCGTCCAGAGCCCGGTCATCTTCCTCTTCGCTTTCAGTTGAGCTCTGGTCTAACTCGGTGGGGACCCTGGTATTTACTGATCGCCTGTGATGGTTACACGCGTTGAAACGACTATTTTGAGAAAGGAATAGACACATGACGACGTGCAAAATAACTGAAGGAAATTCTCGAGAGAAATAATGATCTACTAACCAAACAGAAAAATAGCAAAAAAATTTCAACTCACAGAGTGCGTGATTGTTACCTTTCTTTGCGTTTCAACTTTGGTTTCATAGGTGGTTTTCGCACCTCTTGTCGCTCCTCGTCACTGTTAAAAGGAAAATGAAGAGATATCAGGGAGTTAAAATCGTGTTTTTCTTTTTACAACTTGTAAAGCTTGCTTTTTCAGAACAGACGTTCCTACCTGTCGTCGCCAAAAACTAGACGCAGATTTTTCCATCGCGTGGAGGGTTTACGTTGAGGCTGTCTATGCGGTTTCTGTCTTCTCTTTCTAGATTTGTCGCTTTCTAGCTTTTTCTTCCCGGGTTTCCTGTTGAGAGATACAGCAATACGCGTTACTACTGTGACAATACGGCACTCTGATTGGTTATAATCAATTCACAACATCGCAATACATAAGTTTCAGGATTCTTGTTTAGTTATAGACTGTCTAAGAAGAGCTTAGCCATGAAATTAAACCCCTCGCTGCTGTCTCTCTACCCCAGGTGTAATGGGTACCAGGGACTGAGTAGAATTCCCTCCTTTCCCCAGGCCCCGCACAAACCTCCATTGCCATTAATTATAAAGCAGTTTGGAGTAAACAGAATTTTTTACCACACAAATGGAATTTCTCCTCATTGCTATTTCTGCTTGAAAAACTGAAAGCCTCGACAGATTTTTACCTAATACTTTCCTTTGAACTACAATGATCTTCTATCATCGGTGTCGACGGTTACCATGCAAGTCAGTCGACTTTTGAAGCACCTTAATATACAGACTTATTATATAGACACGAGTGTTTACTGGAAAATACAACACGAGGACTAAGTTGGGTATTTTTAGCATCCTTACACGTAAAGATATCGGTGAAGTCATGGGCTAGACTTTCCCGCAATTGCATAATTATCGTTTGTGTAATTGTCTTTTTTTATAATAACAACAATATTACAAGTCCGCTTGAAGCTGGGAATTCTATTTAGAGTGGTGAATATTAACATAAATAGTTCACACCACTCGACAACAAAATCCCTAACTTTTCGCCCCCGTGTAATATCCTATAGTTATTTACCTCGTTGTTTCGGAGTTTTGTTCTGCAATAACTTCGGTTTCGTCTTCACTCTCGCTTAAATATTTGTTCAAAAGAGAATCCTGTAATAGCGAAAAACTCGGTTATCTACTGCATATTTTTTTCACTTTAAGTCCTAACATGGCTCTTCATTAAGTTCCCTGATAATTATGTGCTTTTATCACCTGTTTTTGTAAGCATAGATGAATATTACGGACCTGATTCTCAAATTTGTCGTTCTCCAAATTGTCTTCATTTTCGTAACACTCTGGTTTTATCTGTACATTAAATTTGAAGTAAAGAGAACATCAATGAAAAGGTGCAAAATATTACAGCAATTCTCCAAAGACGATCTTATTGTGAACGTACTGAACATTGATTACCGTTTGCTCTGATGAATTAGTTTCGTCCACAGGAGAAGTTTGTCTTTCCTGAAAATTTAAAATACGTTTTTCAAAAGCACACAAACAACAGCAGTAGAAACAAATAATGTACGTTGCAGCAATAGGTTGTTAGAGGTAGTAAACATACCAGCTACAATATCAAAAATAATATACATGAAAAAATTACTGGATTAACTATGGGCAGTACAGCTCAAGTGTAATACCAGTGCAGAACATGCTACAACAGTGCAGTTGGACTACCAGTGTAGAACGTGCTGCACTAGTGCACGGAAAATTTTCTCACCTATAATTATTAAAAAGTAATCATACGGTTTCAAGTCAAGAGAAAATGAGGTAAGAGAACGCATCTTCCATACTGGGTTCTCTTACTATGATAAGGGGACAGAATCAAGAGAAAGTGAGGTAAGAGAACGTATCTTCCATACTGGGTTCTCTTACTATGATAAGGGAACAGAATCTTTTTTTAGATCCGGAAACTATTTTAACTGACCAATGGCTGATGTCCTTTTCATCACAAGGCTGTAATTTCAATGCGCCATGGGGATCTTGTTTAGTTTGATCTCGACTTTCCACTTGCGGTATTAGGAAAATACGCCGCCATGGAACGAGATATAAATAGATTCCGCGCTAAAACAGATTCTGTACTCTTAACATATCAGACGTGGTTATGTTCTCTTTCCTCATTTTCTCTTGCAACAAGATTTTCCTTGTGATGTCTGTATGTATCATTTCGCTTGTGGAGTAGATTTTTGCAGGATCTGATTTCGCCGGGATATTTATTTTGCAGGTACCATTTTCTCTTGTTCAAGTTCAAATTTGTGATTTATTTGCACAACTGAGTTTTCAAAAGGCTCAGAATGCACGAGTCGTTCCCTTATGTGCCGTCTTTCTCATTAAATGGGGTTTTCTGGGGGTCCAAAATGGCGTGTAGTACTGACTTAAATTAAAAATGCCCTATCAGGAGCCCATTAGGCTCCTGGCCCTATTTATGTGTTTCTGGGGACTGGTCATTATTTGTCGGTAGGGGGGGCTGGCGCAAAAAAGGGGTGGGCCACCATTCTTATGCAGGGTTCAAAGGGGGGGGGGGGCATTAAAAAATGTGCACACGTTTTGCCAGCAAAAATCTAAAAGCTGCATCTGGATTCCATCAACAAATACAGCCTATTAAAACAACTTTTCATGCATGCCGAAGGATAAGGGGGGATTGGAGGTCAGCAAAAAAAAACATGTTAAAGTAAAAGGAGGGGGTCAGAAAAAATCATGCATGCCATATTTTACAATGCACTAGACCCCCCCCCCCACCCTACCCCCCTCCTTGATAAATAATGACCCGTCCGCGACGGTTATATACTGTAGGAGATTTTAAACCAAGGTCTAAAACTTTGCTACTGTATTGATCCAGTCCTATGGGTTGGTATCACGAGTCTCAGGATTAACTGAACACTGATCACATTGGAACCTTTTTGTTGTCAGCCGGTGTATTCTCTTTATCTCCGCGAATCTCTTGATTCTCCTGGCAAAAAAGAAACCAACAGTAGCGATAGATCAAAACTAAACAATGTCCCCACAAAAATTCTATTTTGACTGAAAACTACCAAGGGAAATCAGCACCACCTTTACTGTTTTATTGAATTATTAGAAAAATAGCAGAAAATTAATGCTAGTACGTTTTGAGCGAATGAAGCTCAAGATATCAGAATAAAACAGACTGCAAATTGAGTTCTAGGTTAAGCTTCAAGACATATGCGTACGGGTCGGGGAGGCTGGGAGCTGCAGCAAGCACCCCTCCCCCCCCTCGAATTTCGAACATCCCAATTTTGTTTTGTTTTTTCGAAAATCAAGAGGAATTTGGGCAAAGCCAGTTTTTAAAGAAGTTTCCATGTTGTTTTTTTCCGAAGAGATAGATATTTTCAATTTTAAGCTGAAGTCGGCGTGGTAAAGCCAGTTAAATTCACAAGAGACAGTGGTTGCTTAGCACGTGACTCAGATCTTGTTTATTAGTGAAGGGGATCATATTTTGATATCTATATTTGTCATTATTTGAAAGGAAAAGCAAAACACAGAAATTTCATAGTGTTCTTTTACAGGTTTTCTCCATTTCACTGAGGTTATTAGGGACTCAAAGTAAGACTGTACATTAAGTTAGGGAGTCAATGTTATAGCTAGTGCTAATAACATGCCTTTAATTCCTCAGTTAAATCAGTTTCTGATCTTGAAAGTGTGATATCCTCCTCTAGATGATTCCTGGAGTCATTTTCTCTCTTAATAATCTCCGCCAGTTCCTGATAAAACAGAGAAACCTATTTTCTCTTTTGATCTCATGTGAAAATAGCTTGAGGTTCTTGAATAGAATAAACAACTCTAATGTGATGTGGAGCGGTTTTCAAATGACTGTTCTTAGAATCCCTTGGACCAGTCACAACAGAAGATCATAGTCCATGAACCAATCAGAACTCAAATCATATTCATGCCGTCCGCCTCAAGCGCGGGAAAACACGGGCGAGCTAGTTAGTATGTGTAAAAAAATTGTGACAAGTGAAATTAGGGAATAATTTCAAGCGCGTTTTTAGTCAAAATTCTAATATTTCCAGAGCCCTTAGGCAACTCCAGAAAATTATTAGATTTTGGACAACTCAAGTGAAATTATTCCTTAATTTCACGAGTATACCATTTGATTACCTATTAATATCATGGATGACAAATGACATTCATTTTGGCACCGTAGGAGAAGTTGCCATAACAACATTGTAATTTCATAAATTAGTATAGGAAATTTCGCGCCAAATTAAGGAGTAATTTGTCACCCATGACATTACGCCTGTAATAATATACATGCAAAAATTTCAGCATGCTCATTGGCTGAGAGCACGTCAATTAATCCCAAACAGTGCAGAAAATTGAAATTGAGTGCAAAAAGTTGAAATTGAGTGCAGAAAGTTGAAATTAAATTTTTGCATGTATATTATTAACAAGTAATCACATGATTTGTCTCGTGCAATTTGGGATAAATCAGCACTCGTAAATTTTTCAAAGACTACAAATTGCACTCGCCCTACGGGCTCGTGCAATTTGGTTAGCCTTTGAAAAATTTATTCCTGCTGATTTATCCCAAATTGCACTCGAAATCATGTGATTACCTATACAAACTAGTTTTGCTGATCACCAATCAAAGCAAAGAAAAACCAAAGAAAGCACGAAATAACCACTTAAACTGTATTTAGTGACCATACCTCAAACCGACTGTCCATTTCGGCATCCAAATCCGACATTGTTCCTTTCGTCTAGAACGAAATAATGAGATTACTTGGATGACATTAATTTTATATATCTTTATATATAGCTAATGGTCGATGAAATAACTTATCTATGGTTCAAACGTATCTTTTAACGCGTAATTTAAGGGTCTACTCTGGGATCTTAGGTCACCATATTTTTTTTCCGTCAATTTTGCTTAAGTCGCCTTAAATCGCCTAAAGTCGCCCAAAGTTACTGCTACTGAAGGTCCAAGAGTAGGCCTATTTTAAGATTTGACGATTTGTTAATTATGATCGGTCACCTGACAAAACGTGAACAGAAATAAAACGAAGTTTTAACAGTTCACACCTGTGCTGTTTTTCAGATTGTCATTGGCGCTTAATAGTTAGAAGTCGAGCGTTTTGAACTCAACGCGAAAAGAACTGATTTGAAGTTTGCTGAATTAATACGAGAAAATAGAGCTGTCATTCGATAAAAATAGGAGATTTTGAATAGGCTATGCCGGCGTGAACATTGTTAGAAATGAGTGTCCTTGACTGAGGTGTATATTCCGGCTTCAACCAAACGAAAGCCTTGACGATGAATTAGAAATAATACGTCACCTTCAAGTTAAATAAACCTAAGACAAGATTTACCAGTGACTGCAACTGTGACGCTGTAATGTTTAATTCTAAACAAACGAAAACAAGTCTGAACATTATTGACCAATTGCAAACGAATCGAAAACGAAAGCCCGGGGTGAAATCCATGTCACCTTCGCCAAGTCAAATAAACACATTTCCCAAGGCTATCTGCAGTGTATGATTCCAAACTAGAGAAAACAGAGGTCTAGATATTATTAGTAACTGCAAGCTTAATAAGCCAACATTATGGCTTTATTTTTCGGCTTCAACAAATCGAAAACCTTGTGCGAATTCGTTATGTATGCCACTTTCAAGTCAAATAAACACATTTTCACTAAAAGCCGCTGTGTCTGATTCTAACCAAAATAAAATAGAGGCCCAAATATCATAAGTGATGGTAAAGCAACTTCAGGTTTTCGATTGATTTTAACAAATCAAGAAGATTGATAAAATCAAAAATCAATTTTACCATCTATCAAGTCAAATAAACACATCTTCACTGACAGTTGTGTTTGATTCTAATCTAAAAGCGAGAGCGCTTCCGGAGAGAAAATTGGCGATAATGAATATTTGAGTTTGAGTGGACCTTAACTGAAATCAACGCGATTCATTAGCGAAAGCAAGCATAAATAACAACAGAAATCCACCCCCAAAATGGTCAAAACCTCCTGTTCTACCTTGCAAGATCTCAAATACGGCGTTACTGCTCTTTCACCGTTGGCCGTTAAGACATGTGCGCCATTTGTTTTCAGGAATAGCTGTGCTTTTTCGCGATCGTAAATCATCAACACAAGCCCACTCAGATTTGGCGATAAGTAACTACCGGCTGATTTGATGTGAGGAAAAAAAGTCAGGTTGCTTTTGGCGCAAAATTTAGCAGTTTGCAGATATGTTAATTTAGTAGAAGTCTATTTACAACTTTAGCTCTAAATGTAAGCGGGGCAGGTGGCTAGAATAATCGCAAACAAAAAGCAATTTTTTAGAAAATCGCCACAACGATAACTACTTTCGAGTACTAACATTAAAGACAAACCATATAGTGTATTTGATAAAACTGAAATGTCACCAGCTCACAAATAGATAAATTATCAGTCTGGTTTACACAGTCAGTATATTAGCCAAACAAAGTTACAGCAACCGGCCTGAGTTCAACATGTTCGGCAATATGTTTTACCTGACAATTTTGGCTCAAACGCTTGCTATGTCTTCAAAATCGGTGCTACAAAAGCTTTTTTTAACCAAAAACATGATGTATTGTCACTTCGTTCAGTCAATGTTAAACAGCTTTAGTTTACTCTCTGTCTGCCATATCTACAACAAGGGCCAACACATATCACCTACCCGTTACTTTTACACTGATATTTTCTTCTGCAAGCTGAGGTGAAAGTACCAGGAAATATGTTGTAATTACAAAAACAATTATTTTGAACCTACAAATTCCGTAAAACTGCGAAGCAAAGCGTTTTGGTTTTAAAGGTTAAAAGAAGATGTATATTTTTTCGCATTTAACATTAGGCAGACTTTGTTTCCATGGAAATTAAATATTATTTTTGTTAGCAGGTGGTTTTTGCACTTAATCGTCACTTTGTGTGCTAAAGGTTACTAAGCACGTACTCTTGTCTTGAAAACTGTGCGCTCGAAGTCAATTCGTATTTTTTTTCTTTTCCTTTCTTTGCAGTTGCATCTAATTCAAAAATTGTCAGATTTTATCACCTTTTAGCTGTTAAGCGCTTTAACAAGTTAGCTGGTAAATGTTAGGTCCAGTTGAGACGCCGTACTGACTTTTCATGAGCCGAACTGCTGCCGGATTGTGTTAAGGATTGTTTACATGAATCCGGGGTGACTTTCATCCCACCACAAAAGTCATGACGGAGTGATTGGTCGTATTTATACTAGAGGACGTCTAAGAGGTCTGAAACGTCTTAGACGACTAGTACAAATACGAGAAATAAGGTGGACGCATTAAACGTCTCAAGTTATGAGGGTCTAAACGACGCACTTAAGAGACGTCTTAGTTGTCTCAGACGTCTAAGCCGTCTACTATAAAGACGATGTCAAAATGTAGTAAGGGTAAGTTGAAGCCACACATATGCGCACCGAGGCGATAGTGGTAGAAGGGATAAAACCCCGTTGCTACCAAAAAAAAGATGTAAAAATTGAGCTCAAAAGCCAGCAGCCATGGACAGCTGTTTCAGCCTTGTCAGGCCTCATCAGCATGGCACAGCTAGCAGATTAAATCTGTGTTCCCACATTATGGGGTCTTTACTACATTTTGATGTTGTCATTTCAAGCCACATCCCACAACCCTACCATTTTTACTATAAAGAGGAGACACACTTAACTTGGATGCACGTAGCAATGAAGGGCACATGCAATTGAGACTGTAACCTGTGCTTCTTGCCCAAAATCTTACCACGTAGGATAAGGGCTTGTGGGCTTCTGCCATTTCAGCGTACTCGTTTATCTGCTTCAGAAATCGTTTGATTGACCTCTTCCTATTTATAGCAAACCTCTGTAACTCAATATCTTCTTTTTCCCGTCGACGATGAGAAAGAGACTTAACGAACTGACACGAAAGCTCCATACTCGGCTTTATGACTTCGTATTTTCGCGCGAATCGGTCTCTGAGGTACCCAGTCTCTTGAAGAAAATCATGGAGCGCCGTGTAAATTATCTGCCGCTTCAGTGTCGAATAATGCTACTACCTCTGTCGAACTGAACGTTTTTTCTGCACCAAATTAAAACTGCTGAACTGCATTGATTCAGAGGTCGCTCTTTTGTCGTACTTAATTCATCATCTCGGTTCAACACATGAAAACTACGGCGTCTGAACCGGGTGTTAGCTGGATTTTTGAAATGCTGGTGGGGGTTAAGTCTCGACGCTTTAGAGTATAGATTCAGTCAAAAGCAAAGCAAACATATTTTCCATTTAGTCAATTTAGTATCATGATGATTACGCTTGAATAAATACTCAATCACAGATTTTCTCAATTTTTATTTATGGATCGCAAACATTAACTCCCCGCAAATGAAGCTCGTAGTCTAGTCAGGCGAGCACCGGGCACTGCTAGATCTGTTCCGGAGTTCATGGTCTGATTCCCTTGTATTTATTATTATTTTTTTAATTTTCGTGCCCTCGTTAGTAAGGCGAGCAAAACAAGAATTGACGAATCGAATTCCTCTGACTAACCCATCTTTTGTGCTCTCATCGGTAAACATGGCAAAGCAAGCACCTGCGAATTGGATTTCTCTACCCCTCTTTTGTGCTCTCATTGGTAAACACGCACCTGCGAATTGGATTTCTCTACCCCTCTTTTCTGCTCTCATCGCCAAACAGGACGAAATAAGCACCTGCGAATTGCGTCCCTGTGTCCTTCTATATCAAGCCCTCATCCCAAGCATTTCTTAGTCTTCATGAACTGCCTTGAAAATTTGTAGAAAGCTTCAGGTGAAACAACTTCAATTCCAAGCCAACTCTTCTCCCAAGGCACGAGCTTTAGATTCTCCGCCCCAGACGATTTCTACCCCAATGACGTTGAAATAAGAGGAGTAAACGTGTAGGCTACAGGGGGCTCAATGACGTGACCAACACTGGTAAAACGTAACACAGAACAAGCATGTTCTTTCCCCGCTTTCTTCATTTGGTGTGTAATGTAACAAACGGCATGCGCAACTTCTGAGTCAGCGTATACGTCCTCCGTGCCATAAATAAGCAATACGAGGCAAGTGATTTTCTCCACTGGAGTAACTACATAGCCTGGTTAGCGTTTTGGACGTGGATTGTGCTTCTACCAGCCACTGGACTTTATCAGGCCAATAGTGCCTGCCGAAAAACCCTTCATCCTTCTTGACAGAGTCTACAGAGAAAGCAAGCGCGTAATAGGTGAGAGCTTTCCTTCTTATGGGTAACCTTTGAATATAGCAAGCGGGTGAGTAGGCCACATCACCACCGCTGCTTTTATAACTTCACTTCTATAGCTCGCGAAAAGCAAAGTGAGGCAGGCGCCCCGGCAGATGCCGTGTAATCCAATGTCGGCAGCCAAAACCTTAAAGTGCTAACCACTCGGTCGCCTCTTCAATTTATCCCAGATCAATGTACTGAGGATTAGTCGGGAGATCATCGAAAGGGGCCTAATACTCGAATGATGAAGATGGTATATTTTTAGCCAGGAGAATTTAATTTGTGAAAATCGTTTGCTCTTCAGGTTAGCGCCTTCGGAAAACTTTGGCATATTCAGATCGCTAGCTAGTGTGAGGCAACATAGAAAGAAGCGGAAATTTTGCACCAGCAATTCAATACAGTCGTCCTTAAATTGGTATGACTTAAAGTTTGTTCCTATCTATGAAAATTGAATTGACTGCGTATTTGATTTCCCAGTGTTTTAACATTTAACAGTATCGGAAGTTTGGTAACGTTCGGGAGGATTTTCGGTAAATTTTAGAGTGAATTTAAGTTATAACGGATCTTTAAATGGGCGTGGAAATCTAACCCTCTTTACTGGTACCAAGAAATAGAACGTTCTACAATTGTGATGATCACCGATGCTTTGGCGATATTTTTTGAAAGGTGAATGCTAAGAATAGTGCCAAAGAGGCGACGAGAACAGTGTTTAACATTTAAAGCAAGACCTTGAGTTCAAAATGTTGGTCTATGAATCGTCAAGTTCCATTAACGGCATTTTTTATTTTTCATCTAAGAATATCAAGTTTGATCAAGTCAATTAATATTTCCGTGACACTGTTTCGCAGAACAAACAGTTAATATTTGTTGTATGTGCCAGTTCAAACAGACTACACTGCATAAGTTTATTCAGCTGCGAATTACAATTGGCTTGAGGATAAAGTGAATGTCTGGTTTCAATGGAATGTATCTTTGCCTGTTCTCTCCACAGAGGGAAGATGTCCCGTGTTCTTTTTGTCGCTGGTTTTGTGGTAGCAGCCGTATGTCTTGTGGTGGGTTCAATTCTAATCGCCAAATCGATGAATAAAGATGATTGCAATGAAGCTCAGCGTAAAAAGAGACAGCAAGATTTCTGTAGCTATTCCGACGAGGCAAATCGCATTGGTTTGGATGAATTCCTCAGGAAAGTTCAATCCACTTACTACAAGCTGCATCCAGAAATGCTTGTCTTTAAGGAAGGAATTACTGCCAGTGATATGAAACAAAAGTACACGCCGTACGACCCCTCTCCCGCGACAATCAAACTTCAAACGGATTCGGCTCATAACTTGTTGAAGCAACTTCAAAGCATGTCAGTCCAACACAACAAACTGAAGCCGAGAGAAAGGAAAGCGCTTTCACAGCTCGAATTCTATTTGCGACATGTTTTTGCAATGACCTACGATGGAAATTATTACACAGGAGACTGGCTTATGGGACCCGATTTGTTTTGCTATAAACCGATCTGTCTAACTGCTTACACGTTCAGTGTAAGTATACCTTTCTTTCGGCCCAGCAATGTGGCAGATATGGAAACATTGCAGAGAATGCTGCTTCAAACAGGGCAAACGTTTAACCAGTATGTGGAGAACTTGAAGAATGGTGTGTCGGCGGGACTGGTGGGAGCTAAAGAGACCTGCGAAGCCGGAAGAGATACAATCAGAACCCTGTTCCCGAACGTGATGCAGAAGGGCGAAAACGGTGAGTGACCAGGAGGCCTGGGTCTTGCTCGTGGGCTTACTGAGTGGCATGATCCCGCAGTTACTACAGTATGATCATTTGAAACTATATACTTTAATTGCGCCCCCTAAGCATTCTTTGTAAAGCTACTGAACAGTACTGTACTGTGGTACTGTTTGTTTTACTATACAGTGTGGTTCTAACTTTTTCATCTGTGGATTAAACCATGCAGTATGACCATTCTTTGTAAAGCTACTGAACAGCACTGTAGTGTGGTAGTGTTTGTTTTACTCTTCAGTGTACTTCTAACTTTTTCACTTGTGGATCAAACCATCAGATGCAGTGTGACCATTCTTTGTAGAGCTACTGAACAGTACTGTACTGTGGCACTATTTGTTTTACTATACAGTGTGGTTCTAACTTTTTCATCTGTGAATCAAACCATGCAGTGTGACCATTCTTTGTAAAGCTACTGAACAGTACTGTACTGTGGTATTGTTTGTCTTACTCTACAGTGTACTTCTAACTTTTTCACTTGTGGATCAAACCATCAGATGCAGTGTGACCATTCTTTGTAAAGCTACTGAACAGTACTGTACTGTGGTACTATTTGGTTTACTATACAGTGTGGTTCTAACTTTTTCACCTGTGGATCAAACCATGCAGTGTGACCATTCTTTGGAAAGCCACTGAACAGTACTGTACTAAAGCAATGTTTATTGTAATTTAGTATAAATACTCAGGTGATTATCTCGGATTATCAGCCGATAATCACCTCGACGAACAAAATGGCTGCCAGTCGTTCGCGCGCTTTTTAATTCAGGGGGAATTTACAACAAGAGTCCTACTGGGTACCATATGAGCATTCGTGAGCACTGTATGAGGCATATGGGCCTCTTGGAAAACAGACTTTGGTGTCAAAAAATAACCTTTCAGAAGTTTTTATATCCCAAGGTCTGGAATGGAGGTGTCCCTCTCTGTCCCTTATGTTCTCTTGATGCCTGGCTTATCTGGTCAATAAGTGTTTATCGTGAGAAATTTCCAGTTACAGATTGTGTGATTGGCTTCGTATCGATTAGGAATATTTGAAGAACATTACACGGAGTACCTGCTGAGCCCTGAGTTCCTGGCTCTTTTGAGGAAAAACCCAGATGAGTTGCAGCTTTGGAAGGAAACAGCGGGAAAAAATGCAAGTGACTCAATTCGCGAGTTTGCCCTGGAATATCTCGGAAAACCAATCAGAAATTTCACCCGGTAAGATTAATTAGTGTCATGTGTATTAAACATCGCCTTTAATAAATTAAAGATCATCGCAGTTATGCGAACAACTTAGGGACGGACCATTAGAAAAGTGATAGGGGGGTGGGGAATTTTCAGCTTGAACGACTTTTTTTTTTTTGCTCACTGCTTGTGCAGAAATTTTTTTTTCAGGTGAACCCCTCTGCACGAATTTTTTTTACTACGTGTGAAAAAGTCACAATTGGACCTTCCTTCTGCATGAATTTTTTTTTACCTTCTTCTTTGCATGAATTTTTTTTCTTGGCATTTTCCCTTGCATGAATTTTTTTTGGGTTTTTTCCCCACTCCCCCCCCCCATCACTTTTCTAATGGTCCGTCCCTTAAGCAGTTACAAAGATAAGACCTGAAAAAAAAATTAGTATATATAATAGGACTCCATGCTGTCCAATTAAAAAAATATTGGATGAGAAAATTCAGAGGATCGCCAAAATTGGACAAGGCCGCAGGCCGAGTCCAATTTGGTGTTCCAAGGAATTTTCGAATCCAACATTTTCTTAATTGGACAAGCACGGAGTCCTGTTATTTGTTAATTATATAGCTACCTCTAAATCCAATACTAGCAACTGTCCAATTTTTCTTAAATTGGATAGGTGTCCAGTTTAAGAAAAATTGGACAGTTGCCAATATTGGATTTAGAGGTAGTTGTATAATTAAGGCTTTAATGGGATTCGAACCCATGATGTGGCTGTCAATTCCTCAGTATCATAGTCTAGTGACACCATATAAACACGAAAAACTTTAACGTTAATTTGGACACATTTTAATGCTCTTTACGTCGGGAAATATTCTCTATAGATTCCCAGGTCACAAAATTTTCACAGCCGTCGAAGAAACCTTGCCCGCTTTGACAGTTACAATCTTAGAGCGTACAGCGGTTCCTAATGTAACAAAAATCATAAAATATACGGTTAAAACTCTAAACTAAAATTTATTCTATAAAACGCTTCAAATGTACTCACAAAATCGTTTTTGACTGTCCTTCGCTAAGCTTCCACATGCACATCATTAACACAACTAAGCGATACTCGATCGACGAGCGCTCGAGAAAAATACGGTAAACGTCCGTAACACATGATCTTGCGATACCTGTGCAATGCTCTAATACCAACTGAGCTTTATTACGAACTCACAAATGACCAGCTCCCAGTTGGCTCGATAGCTCGGTTGGTTAGAGCGTTGCGCCGATATCGCAAGGTCATAGGTTTGGATCCTGCATTTTCTAAGGTCTTACCTTTGCAACGGCTGCAATTGCGGCGATCTCTCATTTATTAAATCTTTCTTCTGCAGTTCACATACATGAAATTTTCATATATACACATTCGAACAACACGTTATTGTTCTGGAGATCGGGAGCTCACGCCCAAGTTATCGCATGAATTGACTTCAGTTCTTCAGGGAAGAAAACTTAACGTCAGATTGTCTCTCCCAATCCGGTGAAATAGAAGCGAAACGTTTCGAGTCTTTCGGGGAACGTCACGGTCCAAGATTCGTGTGAGCTTATAATTGTACCTAACTTTTAGAAATTCAGCGAAGTATATTAAGTTTTCTTGTAGTTTGCCATAAACGTAATAAAATGAAAGTGATTTCTCGGTCAGAGGTCAAAGCTTACACATGTCACAACCAAATAGTACGGAAAACAAGTGATTGGTTTTATTTTTTACTTCTGATTGGATAAGTCAATGGCGCGAGACTTTTTAGCCAACCACCCCTCAAAGCAATGCAACAGAAGCAAAGTAACTTTTGGCAGCCTCCTGGAAAACTGCTTTTGCATGACGTCACATTTTCTAATATTTGCAGATACATTGAACGAGAATACACGAGTCACTGCGTCTCAAGTAACGTGTCCAGCGGTCTCGCGTCACTACCCCTCCCGTACGTTTATGTGAATGATACGCCTGATCTTAGCCAACCCACATCTCGTAAACTTCCTAACGGCGATCCGCTGAATGGAACGCAGATGTATAAAGCGATGATGCCTTACTTTACAACAAATGATATGAGCCCGGAAGAAGTTCACTGGTTAGGGTTTGAAATGCTGCACAAGCTTTATCCGGAGGTAACAATACAAAAAATAGGCAAGCATTGCATGCATGTGGCTACTGTATTTATTAAGTTTATTCGGACCTTTCTGCCATACCTATCGCCTTTCCTCGATTTCATTACTTTTAATTGTATTGTGCATTGTGATTGGCTAAATACTAGGCACGCGCTGATTGGCTCCTTCACTCACTCAATCACTCGTGCTTCTTTTGACATATTGGCTCCTGCAATATTTCATAGCCAAAAAAATGTATCTGCTATTTTTAAACTGCGTTAGGTTTGTTTTTCTTTGACCAAAGACCAGACCCTGCGATGCCAGTTGTCAGATACGTTGAAACGAGGAGTTTGAACTAAACTTTTTGGCGCCCCAAAGGGAGAGACGAATGCTAAAGTACTACATAGTGCGTATTAACCGAACATTCGTTGCTTCTTCACATTTTTAAATCTATTATTTCGTTCATGCGCATGCAAACAACTTAAAGATATTTTTTATGAATCACGTTCAATAGAACAATGCATGAGCAGAGCTCGAGCAGAGCATTCTTTTCAACTAAATCACAGTTAAACGATAATGCGCATACGCAGACTACCATTTGCACGTGATAAGGTCACGTGGTAAGCACTAAGAGCACTCTCGTTCCCATAGGCCGCGATTCTTTTGGACTGTGCCCAGAACTGGGGATATGCATGCGCTGACCAAATGAATCGCGGCCTTTGGAAACGAGGATGCTCCAATTGACATGTATAAGACTACGTTTACATTAGTACTGATTTTAGTTCCCGGCCTCATTCTTTCGTTTACAGACAGGTGTAAAACGAAAAGTATTCCGTCTTGTCGACGTCTCCAGAGGCCAAAAGCGGAAACTATGAATCAGTGTGCTTCCCAATTTAGAGCGTTTAGTTGAGTAAACTATTTTTTTCCGTGAGCCGGTAACGTTTCTTTGTGCTGCCGTGTTCACATTGCTGATGTTGCATGCTGATTCAAATATTCGAAATGAATCCAGAAAATTTTTTTTCCAAGTGTAAACCTATCCTTTGTTGATCTATAATATATCGATTGTTTGTCTTGTTTTTCATGCAAAGGCTCTCAACATCGCAAGAAAAGTTACCAATGAGGCGGACAACGAAACCGCCAAACAGCAGTTTACAGCGTTACTCACTAACTCCAGTATGTAATTCAATACAAGAAGCATTCCAAAGAATGAGTCGGGTCAAACGGCACACAACTTGTGTCAGACCATTGAGGCAGCCAAGCTTTACTGTCCCGTGAGATGGGAGGCAATTTCTAACTGGTTCTACGAAGCGCGTCAGGTAAAACACAATAATGTTACGTGCCACTGTTTCGGTAAGGTTTGAACTTTACTAATAAACGGTTGAAATTTATAATGTTCTCCCAAGCCAGGGTATTTTCTGCATCCTTTGTTAATAAGGAAAGACTAAAGGGCTCAACGTTTGATTTCTGGGTAAGGAAGGGGTATTTTTTTCTGTTCAATCATGGATTTTTCTACGTGCATAAGTGTGCTTGCTTTTTGGGGGGAAGATAATTAACAATTGTTATATGCCTAGACTTTCACTCAACAAAACGAGCACTATGATTGCTTGATTCTTGGTCACGTGCCCCTGATCAAATTTTAAAAATGTATCCCGACCAGGATACAATTGCGCAGTTGTTGCCCGCGTACCAGTTGTGCCGTCTTTGTTTGTTTGTTTTTCCTGTATGATTGTTTAAAGAAAAGTCTAAATATATAACAAAGCACTTAAATGTATGGTCGTTCGGGAAACTAGTTAGTTTTTTTTTCCCGAGAGTCCTGATGTTTCAATCATCAGGACTCTCGGGAAACACCAGGGCTCTCGGGAAAACAAAACTAACTGTTTCCCGAAGAACAATACATTAAGTGTATATGGTATTTACCAATGAAGAACCTCAGTCACATATCTCTGAAATAGCTGCAAAGTACGAATTGCCACCGGCCATTTTTCCTCGATTTAAAACTCACCTGCAGGGTTATTTCCCAGAATCCCCCACACTATCGACCTCATAAAAGGTAAATCAATCAATCAATCAATCAATGTATTTATTGTCGATAACGTGGGGAGTGCTCGTCCAATCTACCGAGCCAGCAGCTCATGTAAGAAACGCTCGACATATATAAATTACAACTGCACTGAACTACAAGGGCGTAACCACTACACCGGGTTCTACATCTCCTACTCTTCGCGAACAGTGGGTGGGTTCTTTAACGTCCCACGAAGTTATTACGAACAAGAGTTGTTAGATGGGCCCTACGGTATATCGTCCTTATCCGAGAATACTAGGAAGTCTGATCATTTACCAGGTAAATGTTGGTGAATGTGTCGAGACAGTTTGCTAACAAGATTATTCAAAATGCTAAGTTGCTGAGAGGTATATACTGAAATGCTTTTATTTTTGTGCATGATTTTGTCAGAGCCACTTTGTTTTGATTAGGGCAGAGCCACGTTTAAGATTTGCATGACTCGAGGTTTTATCAATGTAATTATATGAAAATTTCATATATGTAAACTGCAAAAGAAAGATTTATTAAGTGAAAGATCGTTGCAGTTATGTGAGAAACCTGAGCAGTTACAAAGACCTGAAAAATTCAGGCTGTGAACGGGGTTCATAAATTCACAGTCATTTCTTCCTCATCCACAAATGACCAGCTCCGGGGGGGGGTACTCCCGTAAATTTCAGATAGGTGTGTGCCGCGAAGGGTCTTAAGCCCTGACCCTATTCAAGGACAAAGCAAACGAAAATTGATACCCTATTTAAGGCCCAAACCCAAGAAATGACACCCTATGCAAGGGAAAAACAAAAACTAAAAAAAACAATCTTTATAAAATCGCTTTTCTAATACTCTAACTTTAACAGATCATATGTTTTCCAGTTAACTGGGTATTTACGCACCGCTATGTTAGCTCATACAATTTAGGTACCCTATCAAAGGATCACACTGGGAACACTATGCCAACAGGGGGAAAATTGATACCCTATTTAAGGGGACCGTCTAGTCAGATTTTTTGTTAATTTTCGGTCATCCAACCATTTTTTATATTTTCACTTAAAACTATAGTTTAACCCATCTACTTTAAGTTTTCGAAGTCTTTTTTACATAATTTGGCCTGTGAACGCTGATAAAAGCGATTTTCGTGATGTAATCTGCCAATGGTGATCGCGTATCGGTTGCCATGGAAACGGTTAAGGAATAATTTAAATTTGTACCAACTTTAAGAGCTTTTTTCTCAAATTTGCCCTTTTCCGGAAGTAGGCATCTGCCCCTATTTTTTTCTCAAGTATATGACCAATTGCTGTGAAATTTGGCACAGACTGCCTTTAGGATGTAAACTATGATCCTATGGAGCGAAATTGGATTAAGTTAAATACTTGAGGAGATATCTGTTCTACACCCATATTTGGAAGTATTTGGTTGCCATGGGAACACTAATGGCCTTACCCCGAAACCGCTCCATAGGATCATAGTTCAATCCATGTTAGTTAAACGTTATGGATAGAAAGTGAAATTCATTTTCAATGAATTCTGCACATAACAAGTATGTGGGGCAGACGGCAACCCTCAGCTGATAAGGTCAAATTCAGGAGTTAATTATTAACTATCTTTTAACTACTTCATCTCAAATTACACCTTCCTGTGTAGGTCATCCTGAAGGGATGCTCTGGTGAAAATTTCATTATTTTCTATAAAATCGTTACAGAGCTCTGTTATTTTAAAGATGCTTAGAACATTTCTCTGAAATTTGACTAGACAGCCCCCTTAAGGGTGGAGAACCTCAAAAACCATACCCCCCCCGGGCCAGCTCCCAGTTGCCTTGATAACTCACTTGGCTAGAGCATTGCACCGGTATCTCAAGGCCAAGGTCATGGTTTTAAATCCGGTTCAAGCCTGAATTTTTTCAGGTCTTATCTTTGTAACTGCTTAAGGTGCTCGAACATAACTGCAAGGATCTTTCACTTATTAAATCAAGGTTTTATTCTGGGATGACCCCGCAGGTTTCGCTGTTTTGTGCTGTCATCCCAGGTTTTGTTTCTTTAATTCCAGGTCATGTCTCTTCTCGAATCCAAAATCACAAACTTTTTCTACTTCACTGGGGAGAACAACACAGCACCCAATTGCCCGGTAACAATGGTTCCTGATTTCAACCCTTCATCCGGGGCTCAGAGTTACATGCGAAGTGACAGCTCTTGCTCGGCTCCCGCTCGGTATAACATTCCCTTCTTCCTTGAGAGGCCTGGCCCCTTGTACGAGGAATGGAGCGTGAATGCACATGAAGCAAGACCTGGACACCATATACAGGTAAAACTGCAAAATATGGGAGTTAAGAGGGTACAGACAGGTGTTTAGGTTCTTGCGAACGCTATAACTTTGTGATCCAAGTCCTTCTCGCGAGTTTAGAATTCAAGTTGGCGTCTAAACAGTTCAGACTCAATTCCTTCCACTTTATCTTGAAAGACAGATAAGCGTAAGCTTTCGTTTATTGATGAGTATTCTTTTTTTGTACTACTACTCGTATAAGGTTTGTAATTTTCACATGTAGGTATTTCAAATTAAGCAGAAATACCACTGCTCTTAGCCAATCAAATTACAGAAATTTCTCATGTAGTAGTATTCGGCCAAGTAAGAGAATGCTCTCGCTTTTGTGTAACCAACTTTTAACCCCACCGTCCCCTTCCCCACCTTTGGTGATTTGTTCTTAGGATCAGGGTACAGAAGAACATTTCCTTGACCCGTGCGCTGGTGTGATTGGTTGGCTGGACACTGAATCCCAGGACTCTTACACAGCGTTCATAGAGGGCTGGGCCTTGTATGCGGAGTATCCGCTGATCGCCCGTGAAACAAACCTTTATGTCAATGAACCGCTGCAAAAGTACGGCATGCTCAAGTGGCAAGTGAGTAACTGTTACTGAAAATTGGGGTAGTCAGGAGTATGATGGGCTCCTGGGGTAGTGAATCATGTAAGCCTTAACAAAATATCCCGAGATCTTCTGATTCCCCCCCCGAGGAGATCTCGGGATATTTTGTAAAGGCTTACATGATTCATTACCCCTCGCGATATTTTGTAAAGGCTTACATGATTCACTACCCGAAAATTGATTAGTAAATACTTGAATTTGGCAAGACTCGCGGTTTCGACATTTTGTGTGTGAACAAATCCATCCAGGGTGTCTAGACATCTGGAAAGCTGACTGAGCTGCACTGGCTGGGCTGCATGCTGACGTTAGATTGTGACGTTTTACGCCTAGTTTACGTTATAAAACAAATGGTAAACGCAGCAGTTGTGCAATCATCGAGTTATGGACGCATGCGGGAGGTTGCTAAGCACGAAAGGAGCGTACGAGATGCTCGAGGCGCAGCCGGAACCTTCTCTAGCTTCTTGAGAATTTCAATATCAAATTTATGAGGTACTATGCAGTTCCAAACACACGTTTTGCAATTGATCATCTGTTTTGCTCAGTTTATGGGCTTTAATAATATCTTTTGCTAATTAATTTTTTTCCCATTTAAGATTTGGCGAGCTCTTCGACTCATAGTAGACACGGGCCTTCACTATAAGGGTTGGTCACGTGATAAGGCCTTAAGCATGTTCGCCGAGTATGCCTGGGACAAAGGTGACACTGCACGCAAAGAAGTCACGAGATACCAAAGCGACCCAGCCCAGGCTACCGCATACATGGTCGGCCAACTTCACATCATCAAATTGCGTGAATACGCAGAGAGGGAACTGGGTTCAAAGTTTAACTTGAAAGATTTTCACTACCAACTTCAGTAGTATGTAAGCGTGTTTATAAGTACGTTTTAGCTTATTTTTTAATTTTGACAGAAAAATCTTTGTTCTTTTTTAGCTTACGGGTTATTTTTTTAAATTTGACAGAAAAATCTTTGATCTTTTTTTAGCTTACGGGTTATTTTAAATTTGACAGAAAAAGAACAAGATTTTTTAGCTTAAATTTATAAGTTTATAAGTACGTTTTAGCTTATTTTTTAATTTTGACAGAAAAATCTTTGTTCTTTTTTAGCTTACGGGTTATTTTTTTAATTTTGACAGAAAAATCTTTGATCTTTTTTTAGCTTACGGGTTATTTTAAATTTGACAGAAAAAGAACAAGATTTTTTAGCTTAAATTTATAAGTTTATAAGTACGTTTTAGCTTATTTTTTAATTTTGACAGAAAAATCTTTGTTCTTTTTTAGCTTACGGGTTATTTTTTTAATTTTGACAGAAAAATCTTTGATCTTTTTTTAGCTTACGGGTTATTTTAAATTTGACAGAAAAAGAACAAGATTTTTTAGCTTAAATTTATAAGTTCATTTTATTTTTTATCAGAAAACTAAACAGAGATTTTTTCCTGATAAAAAATAAAAAAATGATATTTAAAGATTAGAAAAAATAATCATAGAAAGTAATTATGGATCAATTAAATAATTTATGTTTGTATGAACTAAAAAGAATTGCAAGAGAGTTAAAAACGAAAGGAAGATCAAAAATGGGTAGAATGGATTTAATTAATGAGTTTAAAAAATATAAAGAGGAGGAGATTATTGATTTAATTGAAAAAGTTACTACTACTAGCGACTATATTTGTATTCATGGGAAAATTAAATATTTTTGCAAAGAATGCGGTGGATCACAAATATGTAAACATGATAGAATTAAGTATGCTTGTAAAAAATGTAAAGGATCAATATATTGTATGCATAATAAGCAAAAACAAAAGTGTAAAGAATGTGGCGGATCACAAATATGCATACATAATAAACAACAACAACAATGTAAAGAATGTGGAGGATCACAAATATGCGAACACATGAAACAAAAAGCCTCTTGTAAGGAATGTCGTATAAATTTAATTTATGATTTAAGGATTAGAAAAAATTGTAAATAAAATGGAAGATAAATTTTTATTAAAAGACGGGCAACTTTCTTTAAAGTTTTTTAATGAAAAGGGTTTTCTTATTCGTGAATTTATAGATTCAATAAATAAAGATTTGTTAAAAAAGATATCAAAATATCGCGAATTTATTGTTGAAGAAAATGGATATTGCAATATTTTTTTTATAAAAAATGATGGAGTTTATAGAAGTAGAATTATTTTAGATCTTAAAAAAGGTTTGGAGTTTGATGAAAAATTAATTTATGGTGTTTTTTTTAGAAATTTTTTTGAAGAAGATGATGAGTTAGAATTTTTAAGAGGTATTGTTTTGGATTCAATAGTGGTTCAAATAAGAATAGATAAATATAAGTTAGAACATAAAGAGAAATTTTACAAAGACTTGCATGATGATTTAATAGCTGTAGCATGGCACCCATCTAGATATTTAGATTGGTGTATTGATTTTGAAGAGTTAAAGTTTTTGGAAGAAGAGGTATTTGGTGAAGAAGATTGATAAAAGTTATGTTATATAACCCAATAAATGGTTACATAACAAAAATTTATTTAAATCTTAAACTAAAAGTTACAGATTCTCCTTTTAGATCAAACTTTTTCCAATCAGAGTCTAAAATGGTTAAATCAAAGTGATTAATCAAGTTATCATATTTTCTAATTGGAATAGATGGATAATCTTTTGATGGAATGTTTGCTAGTAATTGGGATGGTTGTATTTTTACAAGGACTCCATTTTTACCTTTATTCGTGTATGACATTCTATTATCAACTATGCTACATAAAAGTCTCAAAGGTTCTTTTATAGTTATATCTATTTGATTTATTTTAAATAAAACCTCTGGCACCCCTAAAGAATTTTGCAAACCCTGGGTAAATTTAATGTTAATTGGTTTATTGTTGATTATGTAAGCAAAATTATCTCCGATAATCATTGTTATATTTTTACCCTTTTCACTGAGCTCAATTAATATTTTTATATCATTTATGGAATATATTCCTGGATTAAATATTACTAAAGGCTTATCTTGTTCATCAGTTATTTTTTCTTGATTCCTTAAAGTTATTAGTCTTTTTTTTGTTTTAATATTACAATCTAAAAGTTGTAATTCACTAACGTATTTCATTGGAGGGTCTAAATAAACCCTGGTTTCTGAATTATACATTGTAATGCTAAACATTTTTCATTTAGAAGGTATATGTTTAGATTAATTTTTATCGAAATAAAAACCAAGATAATAATCCTCCAGCAAATATTAAAACAATAAGAGTATTTTGATGAGAAGATGTTTCTATATTACTAACTTTATCTGTTTTGTTTGATTCATCGCTATTGTTTAATTTAGGATTTATATTTTTCCTTGGTTGAGCATTAGTATTTAATAAAACCTTTGATGTTCCTAAACTATGAGTTATTCCAACATTTTTTGTTTCAACGTTTAATGAATTATTTACCCCAAATTTCATATCTTCTGTTGCTATTTTCAGATAATTATTGTATCCAATAACGCTTTCTGTATTTATAATTAATTTACTTGGCATCAACAAAACATTAGGAGCTATAGCCAAATCAACCCGTACTTTTGATTCTTGAACCGCCGTTTGATATCTTTGATTTGAATTTGCGATATCATTTTCAATCACAGAGCTTTCAAATAAATCTATAAATTCTTGCTGAGTTTCAAATGCTCTTCCCCCATTACCAATAATTGAATTCCTAGTATTAACTTGGGCCCCCAAAATGCAATAAACAAAAGCTTCAACCGATCTATTTATTCTTCCTAATCCAGCATTTGTTAATCCATATCCAGATTTAGGTATAAACCAAGCATATTGAAAATCAACAAAATAATCATTTCGAAGCATAGATATTAAATCTCCTTTTATTTTTTTACCCCCATCATCGGAAAATTTATTTGCGATGCTTGGCCAAATATTTGCATCAGGATCGTAGCTCCTTATAATTCTAACATTTTGATTTCCTCCTCCTTGACCATGAACGCTTCCGGGAGGTACATATCCTTTTCCATAATCAATGAACACATCTCCAACACCGTTATTTGCTCCTCCTTTCCATCTAAAATCAGCCAAAGGTTTATTTAATCCTCTATAATCTTGATTATTACTTAAGCCAAATTCTCCGCATAAACGATTATAAGCATTTTTGTTGTATGGATTATTTTTTAAAGAAAAAGTTTGTTCGCCGGGTAATGGTACAGATAATTCATATAATATTCTTCTTATTGTAAAGTAAATGTGAAATATAAAAAAACTTCTAATAACTTTTGGATAATTTAAACTATCATTTAAACTTACACCACATCCTGATGTTGCACACCAAACCGCCATGTTTAATTGCTGCGGCCAGTGATTAATATTTGGTTTATTCAACCAACCTCTAGCTTCTTTACCACTAGTAAGTCCTACAGTTTGATTTTTAAATACATTTTTCATTGGCGCGGTGAAGTTATCTTTATCTGAAACATATATATCTAAAATAATTAACATTTCTGTTACATTTTTTGCAGATTCATCGAATTTAATACCAGGTATTGGATATGTTTTGTTTGCAGATGATAAACTTTCTGGAAAGGAACTAAACTTAACTTTATTTTCTAACCCTAAATCTTCCCATAATAATGTTTTCAAATTATTAGAAAGATTTTCAGTCCATGTTTTTCCAGAAGGATCATCATCAGACATAATTGTTGTTCCATTAACTTTCCATTTAATATATCCACCAAATGAATCATTAATAAATGTAAATTTATCAAGGTTAACATTTGGATAACGATTTTTGAAATCATTTAAAAGCATTTTATTCTTATGTTTACTTGATCTTTAGATCGCCTTTGTTTAGAATAAAATGTTAATTAATTCCTGCAAAACAATTGCAACCAACTTCAGTTTTCTCATATACAAGTTTTAATGTCCTTTCCCTCCGGTAAGTTCTTTTAATAGATCTTCGCGAACTTTCTTCCTTATAATTGACATGTCGAAGTTTTTTTCTGCGTCTTTTCTAAATTTTTGTCGTATTTCTTGTTTTAGTTTTTGGAACTTTTCCAACTCTGCTAAAATTATAGAAAATTCTTGATCGGATATAACATTATCTTTCAAAGATTTTGAAACTAAATCATTAATGGTGTTTAATTTTGCTTGTGCTGTTGATACAGTTCTTTCATGTTTACTAATTTTATTCGAAAGACTTTTTGATCCAATTCCAAATCCGACGGATAAAGCCCCAAAAATTCCACCAACTACACCCAAGGGAATTCCAACAAAAACACCAAATCCAGTAAGAGATGTACTCAAACCACTAGCTGATAGAATAATAGAAATAGTTCCACTTCCAACACTTATTTTTGTAAATATTGTTCTAGCTCTACTATATTTTTTTCTTACTTCTTCGTAATGCTTAATTTCTTTTTCAAGATTTTGTACTACTTCGCTTGATTTTTGTAATCTGAAGCTAACTACATTATCTCCGCTTTGTGTTTGAAAATTATTAGGTAGTTGAGGATAAATCTTGTTGTAATCTTCCATGTGTTTTACTGAATGCAATGATATCTTTAGATCTACTTTCTCTTCTTTTTTATACTTTCCACAAAATATAGAACTACAGCCATTATCAAAAGCCAAGCATTTTCACCTAAAAATCCAATAACTTGGCCGGCTGTTTTGAAAAGAAAGCTAACTATTGCTCCAACCATTCCTGGCAATATTTCACCCAGTTTTTTACCAATAGTTTTCAAACCATTCCCTACACCTCTTCCTAATGTTGATAAACCTTTAGAAAGATTAGAAACTATAACTCCAATTATGACACCTACTGCACTTAGAACAGCAAAAACTGTAAAACCGTGCTTTTTGAAGATATCCTTAATTCGTTCTCGTAATGACATTCTTACCAAGATTTTCTCACTCTCAAGCTCTCGTTTGGTAATTTCATCATTACGGCCATCAAATTCTTCATCTAAACTCTCTATTCTGGTTGTTTCCTCTGGTGTTTTCATCGGCTTATCCTTAAGGAATTTTCTCTCCTCCCTATTTTTGTTTTGTAATTCTTTCATCTTTTTAACCTCGCGATCATTTTCTTCCAAAATTTCTTCTGCTCTAGGTCCTAAAGCATTTTTTAATTGTCCATCAGGAAGTTTAGCTCCTGTTTTAAAATTTCTAAATTCTCCACCTCTAAGAACATATTCAGCCGCATTACTTCTGTTTGGTAATTTAATGGTGGGCGCTTTTATTCCTTGTCCTATATCTTTTAGAAATGATATAAATTTTTGAAATTTTGGATGTGGATATATAACTTTTATCCCATCTTCAGCTCTTTTTTGTTCTTCAATCTTAGTGTTTAACAAGGGCTGATTTTCACCACCAAATGAAGTTTCTTCCTCTTCCTCATCATAACCAGGATTTTGATAAGTTGTGGACGTCTTTGGAGATAAATAAATTGTATTATCATTACCATCATCATCATCATCATCTTTTGTTTCATTTAGTTTAGATGGATCTAAATCTTCTGGTAAATATCCTCCTTCTGCCATGATTTTTTACTCATCAGTAATAAATCTTTAAACCCAAAGTTATGTTTGTAAATTATAAAAAATGAATTATGATTTAAAGATAAGAAAATAAAATAAAAAATGAGTAAAGAAGGACAAAAATATAAAACTATTACAATTAGTAATATGGATTTAGTAAATTACGCTAAAAAAATAGGATTAAATATGCCCCCTCAAGATGCTACTAAAATATTAAGTAAAATGCATAAAGAACACGATCCAGATAGAAACGTTGAAGAATATAAAAGAGAAATGAGAGCAAAAGTAACTGAAAAATATGGAATAGAAAATGATAATAGTATTAGTGATGAAGAAATGTTGAAAAAAATAGCTTCGAAAATAACTAAAAAATAAATCATTTATGTTATATAACTTATTTTAATTGATGTATTACAAGTTATATAATAATTTATAAGAATTTACTAGCTATATACCCTAAACCTAACATTCCAGCTCCAACATATACCATTTCTCCTGTTTTTTGTTCATCGCTTGGTTTGTAATAATCAGAGAATTTTGGCTCTTGCATTTGACTATACAATTCAAAAGCTTGGTTTGTAGTCGAAATATTTTTTGATGCTTGATATTTTTCATCTTTTTTCTTCATTTTCCAATCAAGCATTTCTTGTCTTTTTTCCTGATATTCAGCGTAATCTCTTTGATATTTTTCCATTGCTTTATCGTGTCGTATTTTTTCTGTATCTACATTACGCCCTGCAAAATGTTTTGCAAGATAATTTCCGCCAACAAATGCTGTTGCATTCAATATTGCTCCACCAACCATCATTGCTATTGCTGCCATATTTAATTATTTTGGTAAAATCTTTTGATCCTCTAAATATGTTTTAAGATACATACTTCCTGATAATACAGCAACCCATTTTGCATAATTTGTAATACTTGAGGATGGGTCGCTCAAAAATGATTCTTTCATTACCTTTTTAGCTACATACCCAACTCCAGCCCCTAATCCGATAAGTGCCGCTGAATCAGTTACAGTTTTCACAAGTTTGTTTTCGTTTGACATTTTTTTACTACATCAATAAGAAACTTTTAAATGGCTTTATGTAGTAATTACATCATTCCAATTCTTGGTTGCGTTTGTGGATTATGAATCTTTATGGGTGGTATTTGAGGAACTTGAGATAAATCAGGTATTCTGTTTTTATAATATCTCATAAACATATCAAATGCTGTAAAACCTATTCCAACAATTGATAATACTGTTGTAAAAGATAGTTCTGGTAGCCACGCTTTCGATTCATTATTTGTCTTTTCTATATTTTCATTTCGTTCCGCAGCTCGTAGGGTCTCTTCTTCACGTTTCATTTCCCTAGCTAATGCATCTTTTGCTTTTTTATTATATTCAGCTAATTTTTTACCAGCTGCTACTTTTTTAGGATCTTTTTCCCGTTTTTTAGTATCTTTATTTTCTTGTTTGAGATCAGCTGTAATTTGTTCAACTTGTTCATTTTGTTCAGACATTATTTACATATCATTAAGAAATCTTTAGACCGCTTAGGAATGATATGCTCAGTAAACAGTATCAGTACCACCAGCATCTTGATTAATAGTCTGCTTAGTTTTGTTATAATCATCTGTAACTTGCTGTATTTTTCCTATTTTAACATGCTTAGCAACCTGAAATATACCGCTAGCAAGTGCTGCCAGTCTTCCTGCTTTCAATGCTAATAGACCTACAATGTTTGCTAGTTCTCGATTAACCAAATCATCATTCTTCAAATCGGAACAAAGAGCTTCTATATCATCAACCGGAACTAAATATGAAATAAGTTTGGAAACTAATTGAAGGGATGAATCTACCAATCCACCGTTAATTTTTTTTCCCATTACCGCTTGATATCGATTAAAATATTTTTCTACATCGCGTTCTGATAATTTTTTTATATCACCCAGACTCATTTCAACCCCCAAATATTCCTTTGTTGTTCCAAGAGCTGCGAGAATTGAAAGAGATTCTTGTTTTATTTCAAGTTCATTATCATAGTTTTCTGTTCCTCCATGCGGTCGGTCTGTCTTTTCTTCAATATAATCTTCAACGTTTGTCATCTTTTTTTAAATCACTTCGGGAATCTCTAAATAGCAATTAAATGGATGTCTTAAAGATAAACACAGTCTAGAATATTTTTCAGTTTTCAGGAGTTGTACAAACTTTTTACTGGTTTCAGAGTCTAAATCTGCTCCATAATCTTCGAAAAACATCTTCATTCCTTTTTGTGATGGATTATGGAAAGTAACAACGCAGGCAACATTTTATCGGAATGGTTTTGCTATTGATGTTAATTGTTGAGTTAAAACCCAAACTGATAAACCATGATGTCTTCCAGAAAATGCTAAATCTATAAACTTGTTTGATCGTTTTTTCAAATCATTAGAAACAGCGCAATCATCTAAAATTATTAATGTATTTGTTCCGGAAAATAAAGTTTGACAATCAGTTAATAACTCATTAATCTCATCTACATTACTTGCATCTGGCGATAATACATATAAATGTTTATCTTTATTAGCAAAATTATGATAGGTTTTATTTTTAGAATAAGTTGGACAAATTAAAACAATGAATTCAAAAACTTTTCGGAATGGCCCTCGAAGCTGTTCAATTAGGTACTTTGTTTTTCCACAATTTGTTGGTCCAGTTATGATACAATGAAAAGGAATTTTATCTCGTAAATCTTCCATGATTTTTGTATCATAACATTATGTTTTTAGATTCTTCCCTTCAGTCAGTACTTAATTGATTTCAAACTTGAATTCATTATTTCCATCATTGCATCAGCAACAACAAACATATAACACGTTACTGTTTCTGCGGTATTTTTTATCTTCCTTTTAATTTCTATTTTTACACCATCATGTGTATTATTTAGGGCTAGTCCTCCACCATGAATAACATTATCAGGGTGAGTTCTAGTATCAACCCAAAGAGCAAACTTATTAGCATAAAAATCCGTTTCTTTTAATGAAAATTGTAAACCATCATCTCTATGAAACCCTTTTTTCACAGATTCCCAAAGATCTGATGGAATCATCCCCCTAGAGTATATTCGGTTTGGAACGCCATCAACATCTATATTAACAGAAGTTATATTTGGATTATAAAAATTTTCAGAATCTCTTGATCCTCCACCATATGGTAGGGTAAACAAAAATAATATTCCAGTCATTGATCTTCTTGGTAAATTAATATGTTGATTAATAACCCCATCGGTGGCTACTCTAAATGTAAAAGTTTTGTGTAAAGTAATATTTTCATAAAAGAATCCTTTACCAACTTGATATGTTGATTGTGCTTCACGCGCCAAGTATTCGCTTGAAATTGAAGAATATTCTAACTCCAAGTTTTTGATTGAATATGATGGTGTTTTAGTTGTATCAGAATAAATAAGAATATCATGAACTGGGGCTAGTGTAATCTCAAATATTAAATGATTTTCTAATGCTTTTGGATAAAAAACCCCATGATCTTTTAAAACTGGGTGATCTATTGGTATTCTATACTTTGTATTATGAACTACAGCAAGAGCAACTTCTTTTACATCTTGTGTTTTTGCATCACCGGCTTTTGTTCTAAGTTTTCTAATATTTAACGAAGAAATACCTTGTTTTAATTTATCTTCTCGCTCTTCTTCGGTTAAGAATAAATCGTGATATGTTTGAAATAGATCATATCTTTGCGTATCTTGTAATGTTTCACCCCCAAAAAGAACTTTTAATCTAGATACAAGATTCCTTCCTAAATTATTAACAACTGTATTATTTGCATGACCCTCAACATCTAAATCAAATAGAAGAGATACACTTCCTGGAACAATAACCAAATTCTCAGAAAGTTTTGGAATGTTAATGTATAATGTTTCACCAGGGCTGGCCGAGGATGGATTTAGAGTAATTCTATTCAATGTTGATTCCGCTTTCAAACCAAATGGTTCCTTTGGAATTCTGTTTGGATTAATTTTTTCAGACGTCATACTTGATTTATAAGATACTTTGGCTAATCTTTAAATGAGTTCTACCTTTACAAAAATATATTATTCAACTGAGGGATATTGGAAAGGATATTCTGCAATTCCTAAATTATCCGAGAAGGTAAAAGTAAGTGAAAATGAGGCAAAACAATGGTTGCAGAAACAGGCAATATGGCAAATCTATCTTCCAGCTCCAAAGTATATACCTAGACCACACTGGACTGTGAATAAACCAAATCAGATTCACCAAGCAGATTTATTATTTTTACCGCATGATAGAGTTGGAAGAAAAACATATAAATATGCGTTAGTTGTGGTTGATATCGCCTCGAGATATAAAGATGCGGAGCCATTAACTTCAAAAGAAAGTCGAGAGATATCAGAAGCTTTTACAAAAATATATTCTAGAAGATTGAAATACCCTAAAACACTAATGGTTGATCCTGGAAAAGAATTTATGGGTGAAGTTGGTAAACTTATGAATTATCATAATGTGAAAATACAGAGAAGTGAAGCTGGTAATCATAGAGCCCAAGCATTTGTGGAAAACGCAAACAAAATATTGGGGGAAAGAATATTTAGTCATCAATATTCACAGGAAATGATTAGTGATGGGCGATCAAGGGTATGGGTGAAAAGATTACCAGCTATTCTAAAAACTTTGAATAATACAAAAACAAGAATAACTGGTAAAGAGCCTGATGAGGCTATAAAAATGAAAGAGGTTGATATTAGACCTAAAAATTACCAACGAGTTGTTGGCCTTAATGAGGTTAGACTACCAATTGAGGTTAGGGTTAGATATTTATTATCTCCGGGCGAACTTGAGGGTGGTGAAAGAAGAAGAGCCACAGATCCTATTTGGAGTATAAAAGTTTATTATATTTCTGGAAGTAGAGTTTCTCCTAATCAGCCGGTTTTATACTTTTTACAAAATGGTCCAAGACGAGGTTTTGTAAGGGAAGAGTTACAAGTTATTCCTTATGATACAGAGTTACCCCCTAATTATGTTTTGAAATGATCTAATATAATGGTTTTGTGTGAATTCCATCCTCATAAACCCATCTTTTATCATTATATGCATTAATTCCTTTTTTCCTTTGTGTATATGTCACAATTTGGTTATCATTGACCCTAAATCCAGTATTTTGTGCCATATCATTTGCCCCTTTTAAAGCTGACCAGTAACTATCCCAGTTCATTTCATTTTGTTCATGAATTATTCCTTTAGCACTATACTTTGCTTTTCCTTTCTCATCCTCCGCGTAATAACATTTTGAAGAAAGTGCAATCATTCGTACACCATCAAACTCTTTTTTGAACAAACCTGGGGTCCTTTCATGATATTTAGATGTTGATAGGAATTTTTCTTTTCCACCATTAAAGTATTCTTTTCTCATTTCTTGTTTTATAATATCATCCAAGTTTTCAGCTGAAATTGCCATGTACATAGAATCTGTATCCATTTGTATCAACTCAAAATCCTTTCTATCTATATACTTATCTAGAAAATCGTAATAGAATTCCAACATTCTTAATTTTGCTAGCTGATACACCGCGATGCCGCATTGATAGGGTCTATCTATTTTTATTAGTCTTTTTCGTTTTACTA
The DNA here is from genome assembly GCA_949710005.1 of Ricordea florida. NCBI lineage: Eukaryota > Metazoa > Cnidaria > Anthozoa > Corallimorpharia > Ricordeidae > Ricordea > Ricordea florida. Next base: position 6,879,077 of record OX453273.1, on the reverse strand, counting down.
TTTCATATGTTTCATTTATTTCTGTAAGATCTTCAAAGAAAGCAGATCTTAAGGCTTTTTCAACCTCTTCCTCATCCTTGGTATACCTTGTAATATTATGTTTTTCTTTATCTTCTATCATTTTTCCGTAGAATGAATTTCCTTTCAGTTTGTTAGTGTCGGCTAGTTCTTTACAACCTTTATACTTTGGTTTTAGTTTTTCAATCAATACTTTAATATCTTTATTTTCTTCAATATCTTTACATATATCAGGAAATTGGTTTAATTCATTAGTAATTTTTACTACATCATCAATTTTGTTTTCTTCAAAAGCTTTACTTAGTTTTTCCAACAAAATCTCAATATCTCCATCTCTTCTTGCGTCTGCCACCTCTTTTGGAAACCATTCAAAGGGCCTTCCCGATTCATACTTTAAAATATTATGAATAGCCGTAATCTCCAAACCATGATTAAGATACCATTTTATCATAGGTGTATATAACAATATCTTTTTTGCCTTTATAACACCAAGCAATTTTTTATTGTCTTTTAGATGTTTTCTTCCTGTAGCTTTTTGATATTCTTTCATGTGCTCTGGTATTAAATATTCGGGAACGACATCTACAATAAATAGAGGTGAGAACTCTTCAAACTTTTCTTTTAGGTGATCAGGGGCATGGATATCAACTTGACAAAATCCGAAAAGATTACCATCAAGAATCTCTTTGCAAATTTTCTTAATAAATTCAAGATCTGATGGATTTTCAACCTCAATACATTCTTCTTTACCGCATGGCATTTCTTTTCCTGCACAGTATAGATATAAAGAATTTGCATCATTACCCTCAATTCTCACACAATTTTTCGGGGATTCATATTTATGGGAGCGAATCTTTGTTTCTTCTTTTTCTGCATAACGAGTAAATACAATACTGGGGCCTCCAACCATACCCGTTTTCAATAGTTTATAAATCTTGTTTTTGTCGCATATTTTACAATCTTTCATTATCTGACGGCATTTTTTGCAAAACTTGTTACTACAACATCTATGAATACAGTATTGCCCTGGAGCGTATAATTCAGGATCACCTTTCTTCTTCATTTTTTGATATTTATTTAGAACACCCCTCATTGATACGCCTGGGATGGAAACTGCATCTTTTAATATATCTATTTCATCTGGATAATATAAACGCCTTGTTTTTTCTAAAGCTTCTTGAAAAGGTATAACATCGTTTAAGTTATACTCTTTCAACCAATCTTTCATTGTAACACACCCCCTCTTTTTGAATTCAAACAAATATTCTTCATATTCTTCTTTGGAAATGTTTTTCTTTTTCAAACTAGAGTAAAAGTCTTCATGTTTCACCGGTCCAACGTGAGAAAGCTTATCATAACTATCCAAAAATTCATAAGGAAGTACAAGTTTTTTGGCTTCACAGTTGTTTGCTTTACACCACCTATCAAAAGAAAGTCCAGGGGCAAGGTATGACATTACATCCAAGAATTTGAAATGCGGTGTTGATAAAAACATATACCTATTCTGTTTCTTTGCAACAAAAATATCCTTTGTTTTATCGGTCATGTGTTTTATAAAATATCTTTTAATCAAATTGATATCATATTTTCCACTATTAAACCCTAAAACTGGTACTTGATTACACCATTCTTCATATTTTTGTAAAACATGTTTTTGTAAAGAATCTTGATCAGGTAGCGGGTATTCTTCTTTAACTTTTTCAATAATGGTTTTTCTTATTTCCTCCAATTTTTCAATGAATTCTTTTATAAGCGCATCCTGATTTGGGTTTTCAATAAAAACCCGTTTGTTTGTTAAATTATCGATTATTGCAACACTAACTGGGGTGTGGATATGAGTAAAACTTAAATCATCAGTAATATGTTTATCTTCTTTTTGTAATATTGACTCAAAATCGAAAATAATATTATATGGATATGGAAAAAATTTCTTTTTAAACCACATATTGATCAATTCAGGATTTTCACACTCCCAAATTGATACTAGATTATAACCCAAGCTTTTTATCATCTTTTCTCTTTCAATAGTTTCATTATATTTAATTTTGTCGGTTGTTGAACACGGACACCCGTGCCATTTGCAACCATAAAACTCAAAAACAGTATTTGTCTCAGGTTCGTATCCATCAAACAAAATCTCATTCCCTCCTTCATCCCTACCACACCTTTCACCACCGTGACCACAAAGCTCGTGATGAATATGTTTCCCTATAATTTCAGATTGCTTTTCTATCCACCTACAAGCTTTATAACTAAATTGGTTTTTACCCCCATAAAACACTTTTTCAGATTCATTCCTGATATGTTTTATCTTTTCTCCTGTGCATAATATTTTTGTCTTTCCTCCTGTGCATGTTTCATTAGTAAAATGCCTTTTTAAATCTTCGTGTCTGGTAAATTTTTGTTTACATCCTTGACATACCCAGTTTTCAGCAAGAAGGTCTAGATCAATAATGAAAAACCCGTGCCCATCATAAAGCCCTAAATTTAAAGTTGGTAAATTATCTTTGAAATTATTTTTCCCAAACACCAGTTTCCAAACTTTAAAATTTGCTTTATCTTTCTGCTCGTAAGCCCGGATGTTTATGGAGAAAACCTTTGAAATTTTCTCAAAATCAACTAATTTTGTTGATCTAACATCTGTCTTTTTCATTTTTTTGTTGTCATAAAAATCTTTAGCTAAATTTAGCGCTTGTTTCTCTATGCGTTTTTCAGGATTTTGTTTACCAGCAATAATATTCATGAGAATAGCTAAACACCTCCATACACATAGATTATCGTCTTTATCATCTACGGAGTAAATACATCTTTTCTTTCGTAGCTCGTCAGGTAATCTTCCACACCCAATTAAAGGTTGTCTAGTGAGAATAACTTTTATTTGCACTTCCCTAAACTCAACCCCGCCCTCATGAACACCTGGTTTATTAATTTTCTTTCCCGCGGGTAAATATGCCCTACTCCAAGCAGCTCCTTCTAAACTCAATCTCTCACCCTCACACCTTTCTATATAATCTTTTATTTCTGAAAGGGAGTTAAAAGTTCCTCCACTTCTAAATGTATGTACGTGATAAGCTATTTCCCCATTTCCTCTTTGAATCAAAGCAGTAAAACTGAAAACAATTCTTGCCCCCATTTCTATTTGGGGTTCCAATTCATTATAAATTATTTCTGTCAAATCATTATTTAGATCCCTCCTAAATCTAATGATATTTCCATTTATTCCTTCGGTATTACGAATTGGGGGGTCGTCTTCATTTTGGATTATTGAAAATATTTTAAGGACTATTGTTCTTTTCTTTTTAGTTTTTTCCTTCAATTCATCTCTCACACTATCAGATATAGTTACCTTTCTTTTTGTTTTAGTTTGCCTATTATTATTAATTTTTATGATGTTTTCATTTGTTAATTCTTCAAGCTTTTTGGAAAACTCGTCTTTATTCATTACCCTAAATGAATAATTTCCCCAATTAAAAATTTGTTTTGATCGTTTTTTGGGTTTTATAAAAGTAGGTGCGAGTTTTCTTTTTGTAATATTTTTCCTTTTAGGTTTTGCACCTTCTTTTTCATAATTTCTTTCTATACTTTTTTCATGCGTTTTAATTGACGGGGTTTCAATTATAAGTTCTGATCTATTGCCTAAAACTTTTTTGAGTTAATTTCTGCTCATGCTTTTATAATCTTTAATACCAAAATCTTTTGCTATCGTTTTTAATTGTCTATCAGTAAGTATTTCTGACACGTTAATTCTTAAACCCGGTATATTATTCAAAGCCTCTATAAGTTGAGATCTAACCATTAATTTGGTGTTATAAACACCATTTTCCTTAGCTATTTTCTTTAATTGATGAACATTTAATTTATCCATAATTACTTTCTATGATTATTTTTTCTAATCTTTAAATATCATTTTTTTATTTTGTAATCAGGAAAAAATCTCTGTTTAGTTTTCTGATAAAAAATAAAATGAACTTATAAATTTAAGCTAAAAAATCTTGTTCTTTTTCTGTCAAATTTAAAATAACCCGTAAGCTAAAAAAAGATCAAAGATTTTTCTGTCAAATTTAAAAAAATAACCCGTAAGCTAAAAAAGAACAAAGATTTTTCTGTCAAATTTAAAAAATAAGCTAAAACGTACTTATGAACTTATAAATTTAAGCTAAAAAATCTTGTTCTTTTTCTGTCAAATTTAAAATAACCCGTAAGCTAAAAAAAGATCAAAGATTTTTCTGTCAAAATTAAAAAAATAACCCGTAAGCTAAAAAAGAACAAAGATTTTTCTGTCAAAATTAAAAAATAAGCTAAAACGTACTTATAAACTTATAAATTTAAGCTAAAAAATCTTGTTCTTTTTCTGTCAAATTTAAAATAACCCGTAAGCTAAAAAAAGATCAAAGATTTTTCTGTCAAATTTAAAAAAATAACCCGTAAGCTAAAAAAGAACAAAGATTTTTCTGTCAAAATTAAAAAATAAGCTAAAACGTACTTATAAACACGCTTACATACTACTACTTCTGTCCCAGGGCACCGCTCCGCTGAGCCACTTGGAAAATCACGTGAGGAAGTTTGTTAGTTGCGTAAAAAATAAAGAGGAGTCTGGTTGTGAATACGTGCTAGGTAACAAGGTACCTCAAGCGTCTGAACCAAGAAGCAGTATGCGACGAACAGTAGCAAAACCACGGAGGGTTTATTACATCTAACTTTGGGAATTTCTATCCAAAGAAATAAAGAACGCGCCGACTGCAGTACTGAGCTTTATAAGGATGCGGAAATTTTCAAGAACACACGAGAAGTGCGTAGAGAAGCGCAAGTCATAAGCGAGTGATTTTCGCACTATTATTAATATAACGCAATAATGCACGAAACTAGTCTTTTTATTTCTTTTGTAAAATGCCTTCGTTACCAAGGCTTGTTTTGCCGGTGTAATAAAGATAACTGCGCACGAAAATTGAAAAACTGCGTAGCCTTATAAAACAATAGAGTGTTTCTCTCGAGGAACTATCGGCTGATAGTTGCCCCGCGGAAATGTTTTTGTTCTTAAAACAGATATTTGCCCGAGAAGAAAAGCTCCGAGTGCAAACACGTGTGCGAGAATATAACTTGTAAGGGTCCTCGTGTCCTATTCTGTCTGAACTGTTAGATACCGTAAATAAACATATTATGTTTATTTTTAAAAATCATTTTTCGTACTTCTGAAAAACTGTCTCATAATTAGAGAAAAAAAGCATGAAAATAAAGAAAAAGCGGCTGCAAACTTCTCTTCGCAAGCGTCGAAGACCACAAGCGAAGAAGAGCAAACGCAGGTGGAAGATGCACCAACAATCAGAAGACGAATCGGTGAGAAATCGGGAGATATCGGAGCCCGGCGAAAAGCGCCCGAAAACGAAGAGCATTCAGAAGATTGCGATTATTTGCCAATTGTTACTGACGGACTGACTTAAAACTTGAAAGCACTGACTCCATGTACGTGTTCCACAGGAAGCCCGTGGATACAAAAATGAAAATTTAATGAAAGAATCAACAACGCTGTAGGAGGAAGCCTGTTACGATTCCGAGAAAAAATGTGGCTCAGGGATCGACGGGTCTATTCCGCGGGTCCCATTCCACAGGTCAAAGCACAGGTCACCGCTCTACAGATAAATAAACAAGCTCAAAAGAGTCTCCTAGCCCTAATGACTATCCAAAATTTGTTCTAGATTGGTGTGCAACCGTGTTTGACTTAGTTACCAATCACTAAAACAGTGACCCGTACCACTGACCCGTGGAATGTGACCCGCGCAATCGACCCGACCCTCAGGGGTGGTTTCATCTGGCGAGTCGTAATTTCAATTAGCGGTATTTATTTATTTATTTATTTATTTCACATTATCTACAGTTGTCATTCTGACAAAGGAGTAAGGAGCTTGGGATGACTAAGATGAGTACAGTGAGAATTCTTAATATGTGGCAGCAAATATCTGCTGCAGGTAACCCATGGATGTTATTGGCGGGTACTTGTCTGATCCGTCTAAGCACTGGATCACTACTTCATTGTCTGGGTGCACAAAGAATGCCAGTGATCGGCGAACTGTTCTCTTCTTTAATTCCTTATCTGGGATGAGCACTCTGTGTTTCTAAAGCAACAAAAAAGCATTTCAGAGTGAAAGTCACACAGATAACACAGAGGAGACACTTAGACAGCCTTCTAACATACATAGCATTAATAAATATTTATAATACGGCTACGTTCTTACGCGCGCTCTGATTGGTCAAAAACCCATGTTTTATCAGAGTATAAAACATAGAAAAAGCGTGTTTTATTGTTTTTCGCCACATTACCTCTACTCGAAAATTCTGTAAGAGACGGCGAAAAACATTTTCTTTGAAGAAATTCAAGATGGAGTCCTCTGCGAAGCAGCAGAAAGTTGTGAAGCTGAGAATAATAAAACAAGTAAAGAAGAGAACTCGAGAAATGTAGAAAACACTCGCCGAATAAATATCAAAGACGCAAAAGTAATAACACACAACAACAGTAACTTCTGAATATTGGTTATTCACTTTCATGAAATTGGTGACTCCTAAAGGAGCCGTTTGACAGATCTGTGCAAGGGCTTTCAACCCAGTGGTTTACTCGCCATCTGTTTGGTTCTCACAGTCAGTTTCGAACTCGTTCTCCATGTTGTCGTCACCTAGCTCTTCGCGTTCCTCAGTGAAGACCGCGTCGTCCTCTTTTCCGTCTAAGGCATTCGAAATACCGCAGCGGGAATTTCTGTCCATGCATACTTGATCCAACGGAGAACGAGATTTCCGCATGGCGCCTTCCTCTTCCCGGCCCGGGGAGTGAACTCGAATGGCCCTGATGTCAACCATGCCAATAGGGACCTTTAGCATGGACGACGCCGACGCCAACGAGAACGACTACGAAAAACATAAATTCGCATTGCTACAATGAAGTTGGAATTATTCCAACACATTCTCCTTGTGAAACTCATGCCAACTGTCCCTGAATTTAACTTGCACGATATGCATATATGGTCTTTCATATATTCATTTGCAATAAATCGAACTCTCGCTACGCGGTCGTCCGATTTTGTTATCACTCGTAAGATTACAGACCGAATTGGACTCCACTCAGTCCTATTACCATTACTAATAGGGATAGGATAGGGAATAGCACAAAAGGATAGTCCCCTGGAAAAGGAGGGCTTCATCCACAAAAGAGCCTCTTGTAGAGGGATATGGGATGATAATTCATATCATCACTTGTCTGCTACAGTATTCACAATCAACATGTATACCTCCCGAGTCTCCCGACTCACCATGACAACAATACCATCAAAGGCTCCTTCGAGCTGCCTCATGGTATGTGGTAATTATT